>OU343051.1:39603832-40858099 GCA_910593695.2 Ocypus olens | reverse complement strand
GCAACCTCCAACACCGCAGGATTATTTGTGGCTTCTTGAAGACGCTCGCGGATTTCTTCTACAAGTTTGGTGAAGTTTTTCAGCGCCATTTTCTCTGCAAGCACAAATAACTGTTGTAGGAGAACAAGTCAAACCGTCGGGTATTAGAGAGAGCTATGTCTGACTACTATGACGCCTCGGTATAGAAAGAAGCGTCAGGCCTCAGAGATTTATTTTTATATACTAAATCGACCTCGCATTGAATTGTGGGTAATTTAAAACCTTTTCAATATTATTATTAATTTGGATACGCTTGGAATTATATATATATATATATATAGGTATAATGTATCATGGGAAACTGTATTATTAGAAATAAGTGATGGGATATGATTAATAATCAATAGGATTAGATCTCATAATTAGCAAAGATTATAGCGTTTTGAATAAATTACCATAATGGTTTTATAAAAACTAGGCATACTCAAGCAGTTCTTTAATAGCCTTCAGGCGACAATTTCCCCTGATCATGTTTGCATTAAACATACGAAACACTGTATATACCTAACTCCTTAAAGGTAATAACTAGTTTTGCAGGCTAGGATTACGATTACCAAGAGTTGATACTTCATCCTCGTAAGGGTTACAGCGACGTGTTATCGTGCGGGTAAAAGTCGACCGCGAGTTAGCCTCGTAAAAACAATGTTTTGATATTATGCAGCACCTCAAAAAAATGTACATTTACCAATAACAAACCATTCCCAACCCAATTAATGATAATATATCTAAATTTTAATGATTCATTAATCAATTCTTTTAATAAACTCGTAATGGATATATAAATTATAAAACTAAATTTAAATTAATAGATACGCGCGGACTATAAGATACGCGGGAACTGTGCATTGTCATGTGGGCGGTCATCGAGTGTTCGTAGACGGTGTCGGAATAAATTCTAGCCCGAGTTATTAAAATAAAAAACAGAAAATTAAACAATAATGCTATGGGATGTGGTCATTTCGTAAATTTTGCCAAAATGCCCCAAAATTGCACGGGAGCCAAGATACCGCGCATGGATTTAATGGTGAGTCATCGACTGTGCATTGTCGAGTAGTACGTAACGCGGCCACCGTGTGTTTCCAGATGGCGCCGGAATAAATTATGACCCGAGTTATTTAAAAAAGACAGAAAATAAAATTTTAATGCTATGTTATGTAGCTATTCCGCAAATTTTGTCAAAATGCCCCAAAATTGGGCATACGGCATTAATCGCGCGTCTCCTGCGTACCTAAAGGGGACCGGAAATTATTAAACTGAAAACTGCTTACCTTTGTTACGATAATTTCACAAAGTATTTAAAACACTCAATAAAATGCCACTCACTACTCACAAAATTTCAGGTAAAAACTGTAGTTGTTGAACAACGAACTATCGAAGATAAATGAAGCCTGCAAGTGATTTTCCGAGATTATATAGCCTTCCGATGTGTAGATGCAATTTTTCTAGACAGGTTGAGACTTGTCGAGAAGTGGTCAGACAAACTGGCGCCGCCTTGGAATTTATCTCTCCTTATTAATTGCGAGTGCACTGACCACCTCTCGATTTTTTTTTACTTATTTATTTAAAATAACATAAAATGTATTAGTTGCGAGGTATCATTCTAATCATCTAAATGTGCCAAATTCAATCATGTAAATAAAAACTAAAAATATCATGGGTTTGATGAAGGATGAGAATGGGGGAAAAATTATGTCAGAATTTGTTGGGTTGCGGGCTAAATTATATGCTAACAGCGTACAGGGCAAATGGTCAAAAAAGGCCAAAGGTGTAAAGAAGTGTGTAGTGGCTGACGACATTTCGGGTGATGATTATAAAAATTGATATCTACTTTGCACGTTTTGAAATCTGATTCGGCAATCTGATTGATTGAAAGTGCTAGTTATTTCATCATCCTCGAATATAACGAGCAGTTATTATGAATTCATCTTTATTGTAACGCGATGCATGATCTTATTTCAGTATGGGTAGACATAATAATATAGATTCCTTCTATCTTTGTCAGACTTATACTAGAATTCCTAAACATTTAATACGAGATAATGCTAATTTTATAATATTATTTAAACAAGATGATCTCAACTTGAAGCATGTGCACGCTGATCACGTGAGCAGTGATATGACCTTTGAGACATTTAAGTCTTTATGTGTAGAGTGCAGGAAAGAAAAAATCGGTTTCATTACTATTGATAAAGACTCGGAGTAAGGCAGATATCGGAAAGGTCTTGACCAGTATATAATACTGAATTAATCAGAGTTTGTGGTAGTGCTAATACAGCTGTGCAAAGATGCAGACCTGTTTTTAATAACTGCTACCTGTTTTGCAATAACAGCTACCTGTCTTGGAATAACAGCTACCTGATTTGGAATAACTGCTACCTGTCTTGTAATAACAGCCACGTGTCTTGGAATAACTGCTACCTGATTTGGAATAACTGCTACCTGTCTTGTAATAACAGCTACCTGTCTTGGAATAACAGCTACCTGATTTGGAATAACTGCTACCTGTCTTGTAATAACAGCCACCTGTCTTGGAATAACTGCTACCTGATTTGGAATAACTGCTACCTGTCTTGGAATAACAGACCTGTCTCCGGAGAAATGGCTGATGTTAAAAGAAAAATATTATCAATTCAAAAGGCTATTAGGAATAAAGTATTAGCTCTGAAATTAAACCGTAATGAAAATGATGAGAGGTTAGAAAAATTGTACAAACCAATCACGGAGCCTTTAAAATCAATCAAAAAAACTCAAGAAGAGGTGAATTTATCATTGATGAAGCCGGAATTAATACCCGCCTCTACGCCTATTACGTCGCCCGCTAGGGGGAATTTTAGGGAGGCACACATTCCGAGACGGTTGGAATTTTTAGGCGTAGAGGATTCTAACCGTCTCCGTTAGAATCCTCTACGCCTAAAAATTCCAACCGTCTCGGAATGTGTGCCTCCCTAAAATTCCCCCTAGCGGGCGACGTAATAGGCGTAGAGGCGGGTATTAATTCCGGCTTCATCAATGATAAATTCACCTCTTCTTGAGTTTTTTTGATTGATTTTAAAGGCTCCGTGATTGGTTTGTACAATTTTTCTAACCTCTCATCATTTTCATTACGGTTTAATTTCAGAGCTAATACTTTATTCCTAATAGCCTTTTGAATTGATAATATTTTTCTTTTAACATCAGCCATTTCTCCGGAGACAGGTCTGTTATTCCAAGACAGGTAGCAGTTATTCCAAATCAGGTAGCAGTTATTCCAAGACAGGTGGCTGTTATTACAAGACAGGTAGCAGTTATTCCAAATCAGGTAGCTGTTATTCCAAGACAGGTAGCTGTTATTACAAGACAGGTAGCAGTTATTCCAAATCAGGTAGCAGTTATTCCAAGACACGTGGCTGTTATTACAAGACAGGTAGCAGTTATTCCAAATCAGGTAGCTGTTATTCCAAGACAGGTAGCTGTTATTGCAAAACAGGTAGCAGTTATTAAAAACAGGTCTGCATCTTTGCACAGCTGTATTAGCACTACCACAAACTCTGATTAATTCAGTATTATATACTGGTCAAGACCTTTCCGATATCTGCCTTACTCCGAGTCTTTATCAATAGTAATGAAACCGATTTTTTCTTTCCTGCACTCTACACATAAAGACTTAAATGTCTCAAAGGTCATATCACTGCTCACGTGATCAGCGTGCACATGCTTCAAGTTGAGATCATCTTGTTTAAATAATATTATAAAATTAGCATTATCTCGTATTAAATGTTTAGGAATTCTAGTATAAGTCTGACAAAGATAGAAGGAATCTATATTATTATGTCTACCCATACTGAAATAAGATCATGCATCGCGTTACAATAAAGATGAATTCATAATAACTGCTCGTTATATTCGAGGATGATGAAATAACTAGCACTTTCAATCAATCAGATTGCCGAATCAGATTTCAAAACGTGCAAAGTAGATATCAATTTTTATAATCATCACCCGAAATGTCGTCAGCCACTACACACTTCTTTACACCTTTGGCCTTTTTTGACCATTTGCCCTGTACGCTGTTAGCATATAATTTAGCCCGCAACCCAACAAATTCTGACATAATTTTTCCCCCATTCTCATCCTTCATCAAACCCATGATATTTTTAGTTTTTATTTACATGATTGAATTTGGCACATTTAGATGATTAGAATGATACCTCGCAACTAATACATTTTATGTTATTTTAAATAAATAAGTAAAAAAAAATCGAGAGGTGGTCAGTGCACTCGCAATTAATAAGGAGAGATAAATTCCAAGGCGGCGCCAGTTTGTCTGACCACTTCTCGACAAGTCTCAACCTGTCTAGAAAAATTGCATCTACACATCGGAAGGCTATATAATCTCGGAAAATCACTTGCAGGCTTCATTTATCTTCGATAGTTCGTTGTTCAACAACTACAGTTTTTACCTGAAATTTTGTGAGTAGTGAGTGGCATTTTATTGAGTGTTTTAAATACTTTGTGAAATTATCGTAACAAAGGTAAGCAGTTTTCAGTTTAATAATTTCCGGTCCCCTTTAGGTACGCAGGAGACGCGCGATTAATGCCGTATGCCCAATTTTGGGGCATTTTGACAAAATTTGCGGAATAGCTACATAACATAGCATTAAAATTTTATTTTCTGTCTTTTTTAAATAACTCGGGTCATAATTTATTCCGGCGCCATCTGGAAACACACGGTGGCCGCGTTACGTACTACTCGACAATGCACAGTCGATGACTCACCATTAAATCCATGCGCGGTATCTTGGCTCCCGTGCAATTTTGGGGCATTTTGGCAAAATTTACGAAATGACCACATCCCATAGCATTATTGTTTAATTTTCTGTTTTTTATTTTAATAACTCGGGCTAGAATTTATTCCGACACCGTCTACGAACACTCGATGACCGCCCACATGACAATGCACAGTTCCCGCGTATCTTATAGTCCGCGCGTATCTATTAATTTAAATTTAGTTTTATAATTTATATATCCATTACGAGTTTATTAAAAGAATTGATTAATGAATCATTAAAATTTAGATATATTATCATTAATTGGGTTGGGAATGGTTTGTTATTGGTAAATGTACATTTTTTTGAGGTGCTGCATAATATCAAAACATTGTTTTTACGAGGCTAACTCGCGGTCGACTTTTACCCGCACGATAACACGTCGCTGTAACCCTTACGAGGATGAAGTATCAACTCTTGGTAATCGTAATCCTAGCCTGCAAAACTAGTTATTACCTTTAAGGAGTTAGGTATATACAGTGTTTCGTATGTTTAATGCAAACATGATCAGGGGAAATTGTCGCCTGAAGGCTATTAAAGAACTGCTTGAGTATGCCTAGTTTTTATAAAACCATTATGGTAATTTATTCAAAACGCTATAATCTTTGCTAATTATGAGATCTAATCCTATTGATTATTAATCATATCCCATCACTTATTTCTAATAATACAGTTTCCCATGATACATTATACCTATATATATATATATATATAATTCCAAGCGTATCCAAATTAATAATAATATTGAAAAGGTTTTAAATTACCCACAATTCAATGCGAGGTCGATTTAGTATATAAAAATAAATCTCTGAGGCCTGACGCTTCTTTCTATACCGAGGCGTCATAGTAGTCAGACATAGCTCTCTCTAATACCCGACGGTTTGACTTGTTCTCCTACAACAGTTATTTGTGCTTGCAGAGAAAATGGCGCTGAAAAACTTCACCAAACTTGTAGAAGAAATCCGCGAGCGTCTTCAAGAAGCCACAAATAATCCTGCGGTGTTGGAGGTTGCAATCAAAGAGTGCGGCCGACAAATTCGCGTGCTGCGGGCGGTTTTGAAGGGTGTAAAATCAGTGGGACAAAAACAGCATATTTTATCCTGCATCAGCCAGTGTGATGGAATGAGGACGATCATGAAATCACAGCGAGGAACCATCGGATCAGGATATGCGCCCACACATCCTAATCGTCAAAATTATGCCAGCATGCGCGTGAAATGGCTGGATCAACAATCAGCCTTTGCAAGCAGGCTCCGCACCGCAATAATTGTTAATTTATCACACAAAGAACCAGCTACATTTCTTGCTGACTGCACAGATTTGTTTCGGCGGCGTGTATATAATATACTAAAAAAGGAGGCCGCATTAAAAGTTAATGTATCATTCTGTGGTGAGTTCGTTATTGTGAAGGGGGGTGTTGAATTGCGGGAATTCAAATACATCACCACGAAGAATTATCCTATTTACCGGGATACGGATCTGGCGGTGTGGTTCAAGGAGAACATTCAAGGCTCCATTCTTACACAATTAGATGAGTTTCAAGTATGTATTTTTTGTTCTAAAATGAATTTCAATTAATAATTTTATAATTAATATCAATTAGTTAGATTAGATTGTATATGGATATGATTTAATTTCAGGAAAGAGATTCTGGTTGGAGTTTATCATCAATTATTAATCTTGGGGTAAACATTAACAAATTTACACCGCAATTGGGTTCATCATACATTGAGCTGCCCCGTTCCATCCAATTAAAACAGGCGTGTGTCAACATCAAAAACACCGATGATGCATGCTTTGCCTGGTCGGTGACGTCAGCTTTTCACCCCGTGGACCACGGCAGTCATCCGGACCGCACCACATCATATCCACACTACTCTACGGTGCTCAACTTGAAAAATATTGTCATGCCGATGACCGTCAAGCAGATCCCCCGGTTCGAGGCGCAGAACAACGTATCTATTAATGTTTATATCCTGGAGAAGCAGAGCAGGAAAAAGTTCAATGTTGTTCCTACTTTCTTAACCAAGAACAAACAGGAGCGTCATGTTAACCTGCTGCTAATCCAAGACGTGTATGCTGATGAAGAACAGGGTGATTTGCAAGACAGCCATATATTTACACCCCGTTTCCATTACGCGTGGATTAAAAGTCTAAGCCGTCTTGTATCAAGTCAGCTGAGCAGGCACGACGGGCAAAAATATTTCTGCGATCGGTGTCTACATTACTTTCATTCACAAATTAAATTAGATGCGCATACTCGAGATTGTATTAAGATGAATGATTGTAAAATAAGACTTCCTAATCCGGGGGATACGGTTTCATTCAAAAATTTTAAGAATAAAGAGCCCACGCCGTTTGTCGTCTACGCTGATTTAGAATGTATACTAAAACCCACAGACAACAATAATCAATATCAAACACATGTTCCACATTCTATTGCATATTATGTAAAATGTTCATATGATGATACATTATCTTTTTATAGAGCCTATCGTGGTGTGGACTGTCAGCAGTGGTTTGCTAATGAAATGCGGCAGTTTGCTGAAGATGTTGAAACGGTGTTTCTTTGCCCTTTACCGATGGAGCCTCTTACACCAGCGCAAGAATTTGAATTTCAGTCAATTCCTCTGTGCCACATCTGCGAGCAATCATTTGAACTTAGTGATGTCAGAGTATGTGATCATTGTCATCTTACAGGCAAGTACCGAGGTTCTGCACATGAGGAATGTAATATTAATTATCAGGATAGCCATATAATTCCAGTTGTATTTCATAATTTGTCAGGATACGACTCACATTTTATTATTAAAAATTTAGCGAAAGATTTTGAGGGTCGTGTTGATTTGTTACCTGTTAATAAAGAGAGGTATATATCATTTACAAAGAATATCGATGAAAATTTAGTGAAATTCAGATTCATTGATTCATTTAGATTTCTAGCATCAGGGTTAGAACAACTAGCTTCATATTTATCGGAGTATCCAATTTTGAAATCACAATTTAATTATTTAGAAAATAGTAAATTTAATTTATTAACGCGAAAAGGAATTTTTCCTTATGATTTCATTGATTCTTGGGAAAAATTAAATGTTTGTAGTTTACCCAGTAAATCGCAATTTTATAATAAATTAAACGATACTAATATTTCTGATGATGAGTATGCACACGCTTGTAATGTGTGGCAAAGTTTTGGATGTCGAAATTTGGGGGAGTACAGCGATTTATATCTGAAAACTGATGTACTATTATTAACCGATGTGTTTGAACAATTTCGTGTTAGCTGTTTAAAAACATATGGCCTAGATCCAGCCCATTATTACACTTTACCCGGATACACTTGGGACTGTATGCTCAAGTATACTCAAATCAAACTAGAATTAATGAGCGATATTGATATGATATTGTTTATTGAGAGGGGTATACGGGGTGGTTTAAGTCAATGCTCTAAAAGGTATGCGAAAGCTAATAACAAATTTACTCCAAATTATGATCCCACTAAACCTTCAACATTTTTAATGTACAATGATATAAATAATCAATATGGGTGGGCTATGTCTCAGTATTTACCATATAGCGAATTTGAGTGGCTTGAGGGTGATTTAAATAACTTTGATTATAATTTACCTGCAAATAATCCTGATGGGTACATTTTAGAAGTCGATTTAAATTACCCAGAATCCATTCACGATTCTCATAGCGACCTCCCATTTTGTCCAGAACACTTAGCACCACCAAATTCTCGTGAAAAAAAATTATTAGCTACAGTTTCTGATAAGACGCGATATATTATTCACTATAGAAATTTGCAACAAGCATTAGAAAACGGATTAAAATTATCAAAAATTCATCGTATCCTTAAATTTAAACAATCAGATTGGTTAAAAACATATATTGATTTGAATACTAAATTACGAACGGCTGCCACCAACGATTTTGAGAAAAATCTGTTTAAGTTGATGAATAATGCCGTTTTTGGTAAAGCAATGGAAAATATTCGCAAACATTCCAACGTGAAATTATTAACAAAATGGGTGGGGCGATATGGTGCTGAGGCATTGGTTGCGAAACCTAATTTTAAATCATCAACAATATTTGATGAAAATTTGGTGGCTATTGAATTAAATAAAACTGAAGTTTATTTTAATAAGCCTATATATGTAGGAATGTGCATACTCGACATTTCAAAATTAAAAATTTATGACTTCCACTACTCTTACATGCGGGGTCAGTTTGGCGGTAAGGCGCGAGTTTGTTACACGGATACAGACTCTCTCATTTACGAGGTTGAATGCTCTGATTTATATGAAGTAATAAAACATGATGCTAAAGAATATTTTGATACTTCTGATTACCCGGTTGATAACATCTATAACATTCCTCGTGTGAATAAAAAGGTTCTCGGTGTGATGAAAGATGAAAATGCCGGTAAAGTAATGACGGAGTTTGTTGGCCTCCGTTCAAAGATGTATGCAGTCAGAGTGGCCGGAAAAGACAAAGACAAAAAGGCTAAGGGTGTTAAAAAACATATTGTTAAAAATCGGCTCACCTTTGATGATTATTATAATTGTTTAACAACAGGCGATGAAACACACGTTCAACAAAATTTAATTCAATCGTGTAAACATCAAGTTTCATCTGTTACGCAGATTAAAATGGCCCTCAGTCCTCGTGACAATAAGCGGTATTTATTATACAATTCCCAATTTGAGACGCTCCCCTGGGGTCATTATGCAATTATGCATGATGATGATTAGTTATTCTTTTGTGTGTATTAGTTATTTACATATAGATTTCTTTTTAATTTTAATTATTAGTTTTTTACACATAGATTTATATTTAATTTTAAGTATTTATATTTATGTTTAATTTTAAGTATTAGTTATTTACTTTAGAAGTTTATTTGTTAAAATAAAAAATTTGCTTGCGATTGCTATTTAATATTATTTACTAACACCTGATATTACTAATATTCCTTATGTGCTAAAGGTAGGTATAATGATGTATTTCAAATATTTTCCCTTATTTCGGCTTGACTGTGTAAAAAATTGTTCAGATTTAAATGGGCAATTTACAATCTTGGAAGAATTTCAATAATCAAATTTCAAATCTCCTAATTCGCGCCGCCGCTATATAAGGTAACTAGACAACCAAATATACAATTGATGAACAAATTATTATACTTGTTGGTTGTTTCTTCATATTTGCTCAATAATGATTCTCTATTAATATATAAATATGTATTCCCTGTTAAATTATTTAATAACACTACTCAATGTTTCCATAATTATTAAGTTGGTTGATTTTATCAACTATTCAACATTTACGCGGCTTTCCATCAGATGGTTTGTTAGCTCAGTGCTAAAGGCTCCGACTCGTAAACTGAACTTCGCTCTCGACCGCGGTTCGAATCTCGACCGGGAATAAAAAAAGTTTTTTAATAGTAAAAGTAATTTAATAATTACAAGCGGTGAGGAATAATAATTATAACAGGCCCCCGGAATAAAAAAATATAATTTCATGTCCACAAGCCTTAGAAAGGGCATTGCGGTTTATGAAAAAATTAGTGAATTCATCAAATACTCACACCCACAGAGGGCGCTGGCTTCTGAGGACGCGGAGTGGGTTGTGTTGGCTTCTGAGGTGGCGGGGGTGGCCGTGGGGTCGCGGGATAAAAGGTCCTGGGGTCGCGGGGTGACTCCAAATCCTAATATAGGTACCCAAGGGGGTGGAAAAATAAATAAAATTTAGGGGTGAATATTTAGGGGATGAAATTTAGGGGATGAAATTTAGGGGATGAAAAAGTAAATTGAGACCCCTGTGTAAATTCTTATGGGAATTTGGCCCCGAACTGTCATAGCTTATCTACTCCTAATAAAAAAACTGAAATGAAATGAAATGAAATGAAATTGCCGGAACATACAAAAGTATCAGAGTCTTCAAAAAAATATAAAACAGTTGCCATCGACCTGAAATTGTACAAACGACTTGAAATTGTACAAATTTATTAAAAAAAAAACATTCGGGATTATACAGTACATTTTTTTATCGTGGGCCATAGGATTTTACATGCTAAAAATTATACCTTGTTTTAATGTGAATTCTATCATAAAATTCCTTTTGACGGAAATTTTAGTTAGTAATAAATCAATTATTTTTCTACATGATGCGCTCCATTAGAATAACTTAAACATGTTTTATTCCATTAAAAATGAAATTAAATAATATAAATAACTGAGCAAAAATAATCAAAGTACCTTGAATTTACGAAATGTCAGATTGATTAGTGGGCAAGAAATCAAACGAATTTATACCAGAAAATGTCTGTTTATACTGTTGAAGAACGGGTGGAATTTGTAACGGCAATTATAAGAAGTTTGTCCAGCAGGGAAATAGTTGTATTTTTCTACAAGAAGTCAGGGAATTTTTATTTTAGGGAAATAGTTGACAACTTTTCTGCAGGGTATTTCGATCGTCCAGTTCCGAGCAAAAGCACTTTTTCATGGAATAAAACATGTTTAAATTATTCTAATTAAGCGCATCATGTAGAAAAATAATTTATTTATTTTGCTAACTAAAATTTGCTTCAAAATTATATGATAAAATGTACGTTAACACAAGGTATAATTTTTAACATGTAAAATCCTATGGCCGACGATAAAAAAAACGGTATATGTATACATGAAAATTTGTAAACACCCCATCCCAAAATTTCGAAATAATCTCATTCGAACGAAACGTGAAATTGTCAGAAAACACAAACATTTCCGAGTCTTAAAAAAATAATAAAAACAATTGCCATCCACTTTAAATTTTACAGGTTTATTCAAAACACATTCGGGATTACAATTCCATTATAATCTGTAAACACCCCAACCCTAAATTCTGTATTTTGATAAATAAAAATTTATCTGTCCGAGGAATATTTTAATTAAGCAATTGTTAATTGTTTAATGAATTTATTCCGTACTTTATACGAATTCTTTGTATATATTATTGTAAGGTATAACACTATTTTGACTATAACATTATGTACCATCTGTATAAGGGCTATCGAACAGATGATCATTCCACGTATTCGTTATTTGTGTTGGGGGATATAAAACTGAATTGAAAAATGCATTCAATAAAATTAAACCAATTTCGTTTAATTACTTACCAACAGTCCATCTTCATAACTGATAATTAAAATCGATTTTCGTTAATCCACAATCAAATTAATTTTCCACAATCTGCACACTAAAACAACTTAACACTCACTCGCCGGAAGATAAACTGCCCGACTTTCAATGAAAACAGGTGTTGCATCTTTGTCTATCTTCCGTGCAGATTGAAATGAATTTGTTTCAAACCGGAGCTGCGTAGATAAGCACTGATAACAGGTGAAGAAAGAATGCAGTCTCGCGATATCTCCGCCGGACGTGGATTGCCCCCGCGGCAAAATTTAGATGATAAGGCTGTTAGCACCTGGCGAAAATTTTCAGTTCCGTGCGCGAGTTTGGTGTTAAAAGAGTTTAAAAATGTGGTGGAGTGTTGTTTTGGATGATCAGTTTTGAGTCAATTTTTTTAAGGATGGATGAGGGACAGTTGTCTTATAGACATTATTTGATGAAGGTAAGTGCACAGAGCTGAGTAATTGGAAATGTTCTTAAACAATTAATGATCGAACAATAGTCAGTTTTCTCAAAAACCAAAGAGTTTTCGAAAAAAACTTATTCTTTATAACTTGTTCTCCACAATCATTCACCGTTTCCTTATTATAAACCAAAAATGAAAAAGAATTTTTTTTTTCAGAAAACACATTTTAGGAAAAATATTTTGAAAAAAGATTTGTATTTCTTTGTTGTGTTTAAGGATTGTTTAAATGTTTTTGCAATATTTTTCATAATTAAAAAAATATCGAAGAAAAATAAAAACGGTTAAGGTGAACACCCACTTCCGGTGTACAAAGTTTTACCAAAATCTTTTCAGTTCTTCGGATTATCAAATAGGGCTTATGTTTAAAGTTTCATATTCATTCATATAGTAGTTTTGAGTTACAGCACGCACAAACACACATACATCTTAACAGAAATGTTTATTAAAAAAATGTGATGTGGCCATCATGTTACTTTCTCCGACTTGATGGTATCATTTATATTTACACGCTTTCATCGTTTATTTTCAATTTAAATCATATTTTAAATGTACATCGAACGTTTTGTAGACTCCGATGAAATTGACGTTTAAAACGTCAAAATTATAAAACATGGAAAAATTATACTTCAAATTCAAAAACTCAGTTTACTTAAAAAAAAATCGAAAAAAACTTATTCTTTATAAATTGTTCATTTTCGCATTCTCTACAATTATTATTAATATAAATTTGCTGTAACTATTATCGTTTCATAATTATAAACCAAAAATGAAAAAAAAAAAACTCGAATAGCAATGATTTTATGAAAAATGTTTTCAAACAAAACAAGCTCATTTCTTTGTTGTCTTCAATATTTGTTTAAATGTCTTTGTGACATTTTTCATATTTAAGAAAATATTGGCAAAAAACAAAAAAAACAGTTAAGGTAAACACCCTCTCGTACTTCGTAACGGAGAAAGTAAAAAAAAATGGTGATGTGGCCATCATGTAACTTCCTCCAACTTGATGGTATCATTTATCATTTATATTTACGCTTTCGTGGTTTATTTTCAATTTAAATCATTTTATATGTAGATCGAACGTTTGTAGACTCGGATGAATCTAACGTTTAAAACGTCAAAATTATGAAAGATGGAAAAATTATACTGCAAATATAAAAGCTGAGTTTACTCAAAAACTAAAGAGATTTCGGAAAAAACTTAATCTTTATATGTTCATTTTGGAATGAAAAAATCCAGAAATTGTTGAAATGGCATCAAGGGACCCCAAAACGGTTATTCGTAAAAAAAAATTGAAAAAAAAATCACGGTTACAATACTTTCTCGTACTTCGTAACGGAGAAAGTAAAAATAGCATATTATACTTGTTTAATAAGAGGCATTGTGGGGTATTCGCGCGAGTCGTACTACTATCTCACTCGTGTTACAATATAATAAGAGGTTATATTATAAATTTGTATAACAATGTATAGAGCTATTCAGCAGAGGTGGCGGTCGGGGAGTCTTGTCCGTCCGAATCAATTAGTGCCCGTTGCAATTTTCCACCATAGGCTAAATCGCGCGCGCTTATGAAATAACCGGTAAGTAAGAGACGCCGTAAACTATTTCTTTCTTCTTCTAGCGCTCGGTCTAAGACTGAGCTACGCAGGCCGCGTGTGTGTTTTCAAGATACGGCTGACTAAATCGTACGTCTTGGGAATATCCGCTCGGTTATCAGGCAGTAGAAAAGGATACCAATATTATTTGAATGTTCCGAACTTGGTTCGTAATCCGCCCTTATTCGTGAATAGGTTTATACTATTGTACATATCTCTACGATATTTAAAACATTTTGTCATAAAATGAAACAATGATTAACAATGCGTGGAACATTATTATTTTCAATGAAATTTGTTCTGACTTTGAATTGAAAATAGTTTAAATGGAATCGAATTATGGTCATCAAAATATTCTTGACGGTGCGATATCCGAATAGCCGCCTAGCAAGTCAACTGCTTTTTGCTAGAAGATCGCGCAAAAGGTACGATAAAGCAAATGCAAAGTTGAATGCATGACAAAAAGTACGTGAAAACTGTGAACAAAGAAGCAATTTTCCTTCAATCTTTCATTCCTTCATTCCTTCTTCCTTATGCATATCTCAGTAACAGTGACTTTTTATGAAGTTTATATTTACGTTTATAGTTATCTAGTAATAAGATCCGCTCTTACATCTGCTCTTTAACAACTCTTGCTGTTATGGTTTTTTTTTATTTAATATAAACAGTGCACAAAGAAAATTTTAAAAATTAGATATTATAAAAATTATTTAACGTTAGGCTCAACAAAATAAAATTCCTAATAACGTTCTATTTATTTAAATTTTTTACTTAAAAGATATTGGACGTTTTAGCAATATTTATTTAAAATGAAAATACGAGATACTTTCAAACTTGTTTGTTAAGGTCCATGGGAATGATTTTAGTCTTTGGTTCGGCAACCTGTTTCCCTTGGTCTATTAAGCAGCAGACCATGATGTAGCTCTGGTGACAGTCGACACTGAAAAAGAGACAATTTGTTTATTTTCAATTTTTTTAAAATACGATGTGATCTTGCAATATTTCTTGAATTTGGTTACCTGGTAAAACATTTTGTAAGGTTCGGTAGGAACAAAATAAGGCACTTGGTGTGTCTCATTTTGTCAATTTTTTTCACGTTTCAGTATTAACAATTTTAGACTTACGCATCATTTACTCTTCCGTTGCAGATGTAATCGGGTATGCACCTGCAGTTCTGCTCTTCTTCTTGGAGGGCGTATTGGAAGGGCTGGGGTAATACTGCGCTCTCAGTCAGCGCCAAAACGGCGGCGACAACGGCCAGAGCGATTAAAATTTTGGAAGCCATTATTATAAAATCTGTCAATGCAACATACACGTTATTTTGAGGGAACCAATTAAAAAGTTTCTAAATTTGAGGCGTTAATGTAGAGTAATTAGGGAAAGATTGGTGCCAAATTTGATAAATCATGAGCTTGTGCAATTTGGAACTGTCCAAATTTTGGGAAATATACTGAAGGAAAAAAATTAAACACTTGAAATTCGTGAAATTTCGACCATTTTCAAACCGCTTTCAAAACACTTCAAAGTTTTTCAAGTGTTTTATTTTTCTTTTCCACCAGTGTATTTTGGATATGAAAATTCATGAACATATGATTAACAGCGGTAGCCAATACCTTTTGATCCATCTTAAATCTTTTAAGAAAACGTGTATGATACCAAAAAGTGCATTTTATTGAAAGGTCCTGATTCATTAACGTATAAATTTAGGTTTACGATCATTAGAGTTAATAAAAGTATTTAAGTTAAACAACCTTGATTGGAATTATTATATGAAAATAGGCTTAGAACTTACTGTATGTTAAAACAAACTTACATTAATTTCCAGCGCCGATGATCTCTACTTTATATGGAATCATTCGAGTGGGTCGAGACTTTTATCTTATCAGATATTTTTTTTTAAATCTATCAAAATTTGATGTCTGCGATACTCAAACACTCGAATGAATGCAGCATTAATTATAGTTTGATTCATTTTTGTCAAGTACACTTACTTATTACAAGATTGGTATCAACACTCAACATTGGATTGAGAAAATGCGTATTTGCAATTTACAAATTTAAATTATATGGAACCACTGTATTATTTTAGCAATAAGAGCTATTAAAATCATACCATATCAGGCGCAATTTTGTGCTGAAACTTTTTTGCTTGGAAAATTTGTTTGCACGAAGCAAGGTTAAAGCATATAGTAAAAAAAAATCGGCGAAACGTCACTATAAAGTGAACAATAATTAAGAAACATTAATTACTTCGTTATGCGAGGACTAACAGCGGTCAAAATTACACAATTTAAAACGCAACTCCGTGCTGATTTTATTTTGCTAAATAGTATCGCGTGAGCCACAAAATTTTGTTTCAGAGTTGGCTGTGAGATAAATTGAGGTATGTCGCATATTATTACATCATGAGACTGGAGTAGTTCAATTGAATTAGATTAAAAAAAAAAATAATCTCAGACATGACTGCTATGTTTCTCTCTCTCAGGCATGGTCAACTCTGAAACAAAATTCTGTGACTCACACCTTATATTACATAACTAGAGTTGTAACTAGCAAATTACGCGCAAGTGAAAGTAACGTTATTTCACGAGCGCTTAATTGCTTAACAACTGGCGTTATGTACTATACTTTACCTTCGACCTTACATTTATTCGCTTACACTAAACACATATTGAAACTGAATCTTGTCAGGATGACGAAATTTAAATTTGTATGAAATTGCCCGGTAATGGCAATGTAGGACGACTACCAACTAAACAAACGAATTACCGTTCGAACATTTTTTTAATATTTGACATACGTATTTCTACGGCTATTTCAATAGTTAATTTTAAAACATTTTAAATCAAGAATATTACTTACACATCTCCAGAAATCATACTTGCCTAAATGTTAATCGAAATTTAAGGTTGTGTTTACATTTGTTTTTCGTTCATCGTGTCAGGCATCGATCGACGCTAATTAAAAATCCACACCGAATTAATAAACCGACTGAAGCGGCTCTTATTCGCCGCGAATAAAACATACATTAAACTCTCGCTGTTACTTCCGTGATATTCGTGATATTCGCAAACAAAATGATAATATAATAAATTACAACCTTTCCTCTGTGTATGTTGTGTTGCCTGCAATATCGACGAGATCGGGATGAATTCATGAGTCCGGCCATTTTGTCACAGTAAAATTATTCTTCAAACTCATGGCAAAGGTTTTTATTAAATAGTACATTGTTCCACGTATTATTATTATTTCTGCGGTGGATTCTGGTATAAACGTAAATTTAATCGATGATACATTTACATTCCCTAAAAAATATTCCTTTACGATTTTTCTCTAAAATGAATAGAGCAGCTAATAATTACACATATTTAATTTTACATGTTAAATTCCCATGTTCGCGCCTTAAAACACTCGGTATAATATGCAATATATCTAGTTGATGTGAATGGGGTCAATGAAATCATAACAAAAAGTTCTCCGGTCTAATGGTGCAACAATAGACTATCATAAAAGTGGAGTTATCAGCGTTTCAAACTCGAATCAAAGATCAATAGAGACACAGACACATGGCGTTGGTTTTTCCTCTTTTAGAGCCTACGAAAAGAACTATTTAAGTAAGCACTTTTATTTTGTGTGCAGAACTCTGTTAGACGTGCATTACTAAATAAACTTTGAGATAGAAATATGGGACACTTTAGACGTTTAAATGGGGCTTAAATGGTGTTAAAAATGTTAGATTTATTGAAAATTAAATTAGGAATTCATGTTCTGTTTTTACCTTCTCCATTACGTATTGCCATTATAATAGGTATCCATGATAATTATAAAGAACAACTTTAAAGAATATGTTATTTTCGAAATCTCATTAGTTTTTGAGTTTTTAATACTGATAATAATAATAATAATATACCTTTATTGCCCATACAGGAAACGAATCCCAATTACAGGACAAATTATATGAATATACATATAAACAACATCTATAATACAAATATGTAATTATAAATACAATATAAATTACTGTGTACGGTCAAAACATGAAATGATTGAACTTAGATTATCACAGAAAATGTCACAATGTAGCGCTTTACAATTAAAGTTATTACAAATAATATTTAACGGCGATTTTAGCCCATAATTTGTACGGTGGTACACGATATTAAAGGTAGGCTTCTGTCTGCTGCTGAAAGATGGTACATGCAGTCGAACTATGCCTAATATGTCGAATGAGTCAATGAAACCTTGCAATAGTTTGTAGAGAAAACTAACACCTGTCTTTTGTCGTCGGTACTCAAGCGAATCAAAATTAAACAATTTAAGTAATTCATTGTGATCAAAACCTCTAATTGGATAATGACCTACTAACGTGAAATGCAAAAATTTTAGGAATTTGCGTTGGACACTCTCTAGAAGTTGTGACTGTTGCTGATTTTGGGGAGACCATATCAATGCAGCATACTCCAACTTGGAGCGCACATAAGCAAAATAAATAGTTTCAAATATGATTGGGTTTTGAAGGTTTGTTGAATTCCGACAAATGAAGCCAAGAGATTTAAAAGCATCATTAACAGTAGCCTCGACATGATTATTAAATGATAGTTTGCAGTCAAAATATATGCCAACGTCCTTGAAAACTGAGACTCTGTATTGAATTGGTATTGATACAATACATAAACTGAATTGGATTGGATTTTCTAGTAAAAGACATGGATTTACATTTACTAACATTAAGTGCCAGTCTATTTGCCAGACACAAATTAGAAACTTTGTGTAAGTTAGTTTGTAAGTGTTGACAGTCATTCATATTATTTACGTTAGAATACATTTTTAGATCATCCGCGTAAAGAAGATGTTCAGTTCAATATTTCAGAGAGATCATTAATAAAAATATTAAATAACAACGGGCCTAATATTAAACCTTGTGGCACACCTGACGTTGGGAAGTAGGAATTAGATTTAAAGCTGTTGAGAGTCACATAGGTTTCTCGCTCATTTAAATAGGAATACATTAATAATTTTGATGATTTGCAAAAACCAAAGTTATTCAACTTTTGTAAAAGAATATTATGATCAACTTTGTCGAATGCTTTGGATAGGTCGGTGTAAACAACATCTAGTTGTCCAGCTGAATCAAGTATTTCAGCAATACTTTGTGTAAATATAAATTAATTATTCACTGTTGAGCGACCTGGTACAAAACCATGTTGTTTAACAGATATAAACGGTTTAATGTGATTATAGATTTGATCATACAAAGCCCTCTCAAATACTTTCGCAATGTGTGGTAGGATTGCAATAGGACGAAAACTGTTAACGTTTATTAACGGCGAGGATGATTTTGGTATAGGGCAAATAGATGCAATTTTTAATTTGTTTGGAAATTTATACGTTGTAATTGACAAGTTAAATAACACAGCAAGTGGTTCAAAGAGTAAAACAGCACAATCCTTTAGAAGAAATGCAGGTAATTTATCATCGCCACCGGAATTGTTATTTGGAAGCTTTTTAAGAAGTTTAAGGACCGAGTCAGTTCTAATAGGAGAAGGTAAAGGTAGGTATATAACTAACTTTAGCAGGCTGAATGTTTTCACGGAAGGTGAAGATTAATTATTAGAATTTGAATTATAATTTAAAGTATTTAAAGTAGCCGTGTCAAAAACGTCATAAACGCTTAGTAAGTCTAAAATAATGTTTATAGATCCCGGCTTTAAGCATTATTTTTGTGGAAGTTTAAAAGAACAAAGACTATTGAACAAAAAATAATAATAATCTTAATGATGAGAGGTTACGGCGTGCCTGTGGCTACACATGTGCAGAAACACATACTTGCATAATACGAGGCATGTTTTTTACCTAAGTACCGTTTTGATATTCCGCCGATTCAGCGCTGCGGGCGGTATTCCGCGCATGCACGCTATGTACCTGCATATATTGGCAAGGCTGAGACGCCATTATGACAACAATCGTCCGTGATTACGTGTGTTAGCAAGCATTTAAAATGACAACGCCGATTGAGATTCCCGGCGACTGTGAAGTTCGGTCTGAGTGCAAAAGGCTTAAAAGAGATTGATATTCAACGTGAGATCTGTGCAGTTTACGGAGAAAACATTATGAGAGATGGAATGGTTAGAAAGTGGGTTCGAGCATTTAAAGATGGCCGCACAAATGTGCATGATGATGAACGGACGTCATTACAGACGATTTTGTGCAGAAAGTTGACCAAAAAGTGAGAGAAAACAGACGCTTTACGATTAAGTCGTTATCTGATGACTTTCCCCAAGTTTGTCGAAGTGTTATTTATGCAATAGTGTCTGAACGATTAAATTACCGAAAGCTGTGCTCACGCTTAGTACCGAAAATGTTGACGGAGGTGCACAAAACTAAACGTATGGGCAGTGCTTTAACTTTCCTTGAGCGTTACCATAACGAAGGTGATCATTTTTTCAGCCAAATTGTTACGGGCGATGAAACATCGATAGCCTACTATACACCTGAATCAAAACAGGAATCTATGGAATGACGGCATTCTACTTTACCCAAGAAAGTGAAATTCAAACAAACAATTTCAGCCCTGAAAATTATGTGTACCGTGTTTTGGGACAGACAGGCGGTGTTGATAGTGGACTTTTTGCCCGGTGGTGACACAATCAATTCAATAACCTGTTGTGAGACTTTAAAAAAATTGCGCCGCGCAATTTAGAACAAAAGGCGTGGCATGCTGAGTAAGGGCGTCCTTTTGCTTCACGACAATGCCCGTCCACATACGGCTAATCGAACCTAAGATCTCATCACATCATTTGGCTGGCAACAACTTGATCACCCTCCATACAGTCCCGATTCAGCGCCCAGTGACTACCACTTGTTCCTTCATTTGAAGGAACATCTGGCCGGCGAGCGCAATGACGATGACGATGATGTCAAAATGGTAGTGTTGCAGAGGTTGACAAATCAGGCGGCGGACTTCTACGACGACGGTATGCAAAAGCTCGTTGTATGATACAATAAGTGCCTTAATATTGGTGGAAATTATGTAGAAACGTAGATTAAAGTACAGGCTTTCATATAAAAATAAAATTGTTAATCAATCTCTGTTTGTTTTTTTATTTATTTCAAAACGGTACTTACTTAAAAAAAACATGCCTCGTACATGCCGAATAGCAATATATGATTATACTAACTCATCTAATGCAATGAGTTGGGTGGGAATCATAACAAGGAGGACAGTGATATTTCAAAATAGGGGCAAACTGTGCCCTAGTCTCATCTACATGCATATATTAATAAATAATATTGTAACTAGCGAGTACTTGTAGGCAATGGTAATACCTATACACAAAATACACAATTTGTCCGAATAATGTATCCTTTAAACTAAAAATCTGTTCCCCAACTATTGTTATTGTTTTTTATTTCTGCTCTTTGTGGTATAAAGTTACGTGATAATAATGCCAATTATCATACTAAATTTTAGCACGTGTAAACTCCATCTACTGATAGATTAGAATGTTTTGACATCTTGAGTGCCAGAAATCCCACTAGGTTGTCGAACAACTGTCACCACAAAAAGTAGTACTTACGAAACTTAATATATTACGAAAATCGCACTCAAGAATTTTACCGCGTAGGTGTGTAGTTGGTACGTCACATCATTTAGAACAGTGGTGGGGAAACTTTTTTTAAGACGGGCCATTTGTAATAACTAGACAATCGTAGCGGGCCAAAGAATAATGCTTAATCGTTAACTAATTTATGTGTTCTATAAACATATACATATATTATTACATACACTTATTATTTTAATAGTAAAAAAGCAAAAGGTAACAAAATTATAAGCACAAAATATAAAATGAATTTAGTGTAGTTCTTGATGTGAAGTATTATCACTTTATTTTCTGGTGTCATTACTGGTTGATGGTGCATGAGAAAAATGAAATTGAGACTGTTTTATCAAAATTTCATCATAGTCCGGTTCCATTTGCGAAGCAGAAATTCTTAAAACTGATGAAAGGTGCTCATCTGTAATTCTGTTTCTTAAAGAAGTTTTCCTAAGCTTCATTGTTGAAAAGATTTGTTCGCATATATAAGATGAGCCGATCATTGTCATTATCTTCATTGCATGAGTAATTAGATTTGGGAAATTATCTGGACTTAAATTTTTATAAAATTCTAGTAATGGTACTGTATGAAAAGCTTGTTTCAGGAGAGTATTACAGTTCAGTTCTATTAACTTAAGTTGAAATTTTGCATCAATTTCTTCGTAATTAACATTGAATGGGGTCGCAAAAATACTAAACTCTGGTTCCATTTTTCTAAAGTCCTGAAATCTCCTTTCAAATTCTGTAGATAGTTTTCTCAAATTAATTTCGTATTTTTTAATCTTATTGTTTGATATAGTGAATTTTAAAGATTGTATTCTTGGAAAATGAGAAAAATCAGATTTAGAGATCTGATTAGCAAATAATAATAACTGTAATTTAAAACGTTTCAGGTATTGCCAAATATCGTGAAGAAACTGATTTTTTCCTTGCAATTTGAGATTAAGTTTATTCATGTGTACGAGGAGGTCTGTGAAAAAAGCGAAATCAGAAAGCCACGTTTCGTTTTCTAAGACGTCAAATTGATTATAAATGTCTTTATTAAGAAGAAAATTCACAATATCGTCTTTTAAATCCCAAATTCTTTCAAATACTTTTCCAGCACTTAACCAACGAACTTTTGAGTAATACAGGATATCTGAATGCTCAGCATGTATGGACTCCAAAAACTGTTGAAACTGGCGATGTAATAATCCTCTGGAACGAATCATATTTACTAGTTTTACAACAATATTAAGTATATGGTCAATATCTAAAGCCGATTTACAGAGAGCGTCCTGATGTATAAGGCAATGCAAGAAAACAACATCATTTTCCGGATACTTAGAATTAAATTTCCCAACAAATCCTTGATTGATTCCAACCATATTAGGAGCACCATCTGTAGTTACATTACATAGCTTGTCAATAGGTAAACGAAGTTTATCGATGCAATTTTCAAATTCACAAAATATATCGGCACCAGTCGTTGTTCCTTTCATTGACTGCAGCCCTGCAAGTTCTTCTGTAATTTCAAAGTGGGCATTGATTCCTCTTACAAATATGAGTAACTGCGCAGTATCGCTGATATCTGTACTTTCATCCATGGTAATTGAATAAAAAATATTTTTTTTAGTTTTTGTAGTCAGTTGAGAAATTAGATTTTTATCAATATTTTCAATTCTCTCGGTGATTGTTCTTCTTGAGAGAGACAATGACTGAAAATCCTTTTTCTTGTCAGGGCACATAATATCGCACACATCTATCATGCACTGCTTTATGAATTCACCATCTGAAAATGCTTTATTAGATTTAGCAATATTATAAGCCAACAAATAACTGGCTTTCGTAGCGCATCTTTGAGAATGATTAGCTCTCTGAAATAATTGTTGTTGACTTGATAAATTTTTTATTAAATCTTTCGATTTAATTTTTTTTACCTCTTCACTTAACGATGAGTAGGAGTGATTTTCATGTTTGCTCTTAAAATGGCGTTGAATGTTATATTCATTAACAGTTGTATTGCAAAGTAAGCACACAGGTTTTTTCTTTAAATAAAGTAAAGACATATTTCCACGTCCATTCTTCTTTAAAAACTCGACATTCTAAATCCACTTTTCTTTTTTTAACATCCATTTTAGACGTTACCTACTACGGAGAATAACACACAGAAACGCAATTGACGAAAGCTTACTGCTAACTAATGCTCTTACGCGGGAGTTTGTTGAGGCACTGGGAGTTTGGGGGATTACACAAATAATTACTCGAGTCACAGCGGGTCGTTACAGATGACTGACTAAGTCGCTAACTAACTGATCTTTGGGCGGCCTCGCTTGTATTTATACCTACCTGCGAGAGTGTCTGGAAGTTTCGAGCGAAGATGAGTCATCTGTTTAGGTCGGATGGATTTGTCCAGAATACTATTGTGTTTTGAATATCGCCGCAGGTAGTTTTTATGTGGGTCGTCACATTACGAAGTAAGAACGCGTTCAAACATTCTCACGACGGCACTCTTAAACGGCCGGATTAAACCTTTCCGCGGGCCGGACCTGGCCCGCGGGCCGTAGTTTCCCCATCACTGATTTAGAATGTTCTCCGTGGCGGAAATCAATAACAATAACAAACTGTCAAAAACGTGTCCATTGGCGACGTAGCGTATGAATATATAGGAACCTAACTTGCTGCAAAATTACAGTTTTCTAATAGCCGTGTTGGTACTTTTCATTTTCTGGTGTTTGTCACTAAAGATGTCAAAAAGTCTAATCCATGAGTAGATGGAGTATATTATTATTCCGTTCCATTGGTCGACGAGGAAACGCCAACGCATGAGAAAACGTTAGCAACCTAAAAAATATAAAGCATCTAAAAGTCACAGTTCTTACCGTAGAATATGGAAAAAAGAGATACTCGATCTTTACTTACCATTGTGTTGGATATTACTAAAGTCTGTTCGTGAAAAAGATGCAGTCCGCCAGTCAGTTTATTAGACGCATACGGTTGGTTCGTTCAGTTAAGCGAGTTCTTGGTGGGTTCTGCCGGATTCAGTTTGTACAGGACGGCAAATGTAAGTTGGCCAGACGCGCAGAGAGCAAGCGAAAGCTCTCTCTCTACAGCCGGTCGAGTACAGTCTCTGTAACAAGTAAGCACATATTCTTCGCGTGCGCCATTCATTTGCAACTCTATCGGGTGCTCTCCTCCACATAATTGAATGTACCAGGCGCGCGAACTCTTCACGAAATCTATCGAGAGCGCCCTTCGAAGGTTCCGCCCAAAATTTTGCCACTGCGCAACGGCAAGTTACGTTTGCCGTCCTGTATTTTGTGCCCGAATTCGCAATCGCACCGCTCGCGTGTTTAACTGCATTTTCTCCCCGAACAGACTATAGATTATTTTCTTTAAAATAAAATATACTTATTTCATTGGTTCAAATATGTGTTTTCGATTTTGTATTCCGGCTCTTGATTGGCGTTTGCGTATATTTTAATTTTTGTCATTTGGCTCATTATTGGTTGTTTCTGTCAATATGGAAGTACCCACTCCTGTAATGTTATAAAATCTGTATAATACCTTAAACTGCATGAATCTTAACAAATACCACTCGTGTAAATAAAGATTGTCGCAAATTCTTTGTGTTTTTCAAAATAAATAAGGTTGCTTTAGAAAACCAAGCAACACAATTCATTTCTCAAAATCAAATTAATTTGTATTTCGAAAATCATTAATACAATTTTTATACATTTGGCATAATAAATAATAATTAAGCAAGGTCATACTTCAGTGTTCGTGATGATGACTTATACCTAATTAAAAAGTGCTTTCCAAAAAGGTATCACTGTATTCCGTGAGTCAGAGACCTGTATGGGCCGGGCTTTGGCCCGGCCCGACGTCGAGCCGGGCCGTATTTTTTAAGTTCCGGACTGGGCCGAGCCGTTCTTGAATAAACTTAATTTTATTATAATTTGGAAAGCAACAACTAAGTGAATTGAAAAAAAATGTTATTAACATGAATTCAATGTATTTTAAGAATTTTAAAGAGTACATGGGTCCAGTAATTTGATTTATTTAATTCATCATTTTTCGCAGACGGGCCGGGCCCTCGCTTCTGTAGGGCTCTGCCGTGAGTAGTGTGACTAGTGCCACTTGCACAAAAAGTAAAAAAGAATCTATCATGTGCAAGAAAAAAACTGTGTATCTTCAGCTGTCATGGTCGACGCTAATTGTTATTAGATAAATTAAGACTGAATCACTAAAGCAATAATTTTATATTGTGTAATTAAAACATTTTTAAAATGATTAGGCAAGAACTAGCTAAAGTATCAAATCATGGAAATTTTCTATCCTTAATTTACCCATCTCTAGACATTTATTTACTTTGACTATTATCTACATAAATTGAGATGATAAATGGTGTTCTCTATTATTACAGTCCTTAGTAATTTATTAGCATCATTTAATTTTAATTAATACCTTTGCCTTCAGCAAGATTGTTACCATATATAAATTCGCTTCCTGAAGCTATTTTCAAATTACTCCTTATTGCCTAAAACGTTTGATGTTGCTGCTACAATCAAACGATAAAACAGAAGGACTACACAGCTTAATCTACAATTCCGTAGGTTTAGCGTTAAATGCGATTCGTCAAGATATATTTCTCGAACGCTTCATTACGCTTCTGGGGCAAGAGGATACATCCTTTTCCATTCGCTAAAATAATTGCAAAAATTGCTTCATCAATCGACGCGCTCAATAATTTACTATCCGCACCTTTTAACAATGACAATTAGAGCTATTTATCTAATAGACAGCGCCAATTGACCTATGTCATTAAGATTGGCGATTGGGGATTTTGGTATTTGCGGGGGTTTAATCTTCCTTGCGTACATTTCCATGTAACTGGAAACCTAATTCGCTTTCAATACATTGATAAAATTGAATCAGTTGTAACTCTTCTTGCCAATGTTTACACTCCTTTTAGTGTTGGCACATTGTATCGATTAATAGGAATTTTTCTTTTTGATAAAAGGTTTAATTCTCTCAGCATAAATGATATTCCTTTTAGTGTTGGTACGTATATCAAATTAACAGGATAGGCTCAGTTATAGTTTGATCAATGGACCTTTGCGTGTGCGCCATTACTGACAATTGTCCACTACAATTAACGCTAGCGATTCCATAAGTGGCGTAGTAATAAATTTGCAAAACAGCCCTGTCGTGTACACTAAATTAGATGTGAACACCTCCACTTATATGTCCCTTCACTCGCCGGCTACAGTTCGTAAACTTATTTTTAAAGCACCAGCAACTCTCAACAATGATGTAATATTAATAACGATATGATTAAACAATGAAAAACAGAATTTACATCTTTAAAACCATTCAGGGAAATGAGAGAGCCGTTCTTTTCCTTCTCTACACTATAATATTTGGCGCCTGAGAATTTACATGTATTTGACATTTTGAGGTTAGACCAATGTTTCCCAACCAGCGGTTCGCGGGGTGTATAAAGCGGGTTCGCGAAAATAATATTGTAATAGCGGTATTTTAAATTACAACGAAGTTCTTGCCAACAGCAGTTTAAAACTTCCTCGTAGACACTTTGAAACATAACATCCCACGTACAGGCATGAACCTCTATTTTCAAAGTAAATTAGCGATTATGAAAAGTGTAGTGTCTCTTGTTTTCTCTCTTCAAACGATGATAATAAAATGGCCCTTGAGGCATGCATCATTTCCAGTAAGTTACAGAATTGCAAGATCTGAGCAGAAAATTAATGTGCAAAATGTATCACGAAATGTATGCTTGGAGAAAAGGCAGCAAGTAAAATCGACCTGGTTTCCTTATCAAACAATAAATTAATCATTTGGCAAATGATGTGAGGAATGAACTTAGAAGAGAATAAAATTGAACTATTTTGCGATCCAGTTTGACAAGCCGACCGATGCCGATGTAGCGAATGCCGCATTATTGCTTGTCTTTGTTATTAAAAAATGGAATAAACTGGCCTTATTGTATGGGTGTGTGTACAGATGGTGCAAAGTCAATGACAAGATTTTTTTTTAGTTTTACAGCACGGGTAAAGAAGATCAACAAGAAAATTTGAATGGATTCATTGCTGTATTCATTACTTTGTAGGGACTTTGGAAGTCTTTTTTCACTATTTCATACAGAAGTTAGGTGTATTTCCCTTGGCAAAGTTTTGACACGCCTGTTTGAATTGAAGTCTCCATTGTCAAGCATTTTTATTGATTATCCGTTTCATTTGTCCTCTTGCGTATTTAATATTTTTTAGCTGCAAAACCTTGCATGCGTAGCTTACATCTTTTGCAAATTAAATTATTTAAGTAGAAACGCCAAAGTGGCGAAATCTATTGCCTGAATGCTGTACTGAACCAAATCCGGGATCAAAATCAGTACAGCATTCAGGCAATAGATTTCTACCTATAACGGTGTTTGGAATACTTATATTCCAATAGTAATCTCCGTTTCCCCATCAGCAAATAACTAGACTGATGAGACCTGAAAGGTCGAAACCGGTCTGTAGGTGTTCTGATGGGGGAACAATATTTAATGTTTAAATTATTTAAGGTTAGTAGAAAAATAATAAAGATTGGAATGATATTGGAATAAATAATTTTAAATTTAAATAATAAAAACGAAATTGAATTCGTCTACAAAGTGATTTTTTCTCAAGTTTAACTATAAATTATTTTATAAAAGGGGTTATGTTATACAGGGTTGGGATAAAGTATGGAACCAAGTAAATATCTTTAAAACAAATAGGGCTAAATTTATGAAACTTTGCAGGCAAGTACAATGACACATAACGCATCTGATGCCATATTTTTTGTTACTACTGTACTTCCGGTCTCACCGGAAATACCCTCAATTTTTTTTAATTTAAATGGGAGACCCTGTATATTTTTGCAGATTTAAAAGACCTTTTTATGTCGAATTCATACATACTACGTTTAGTGGAAATAATTTGTAAAAACGAGAAATAAATCACTTTACAATTAAATGTATTTACTTTAGATTAATGTGGTAAAACAGTGTAGTAAGAAATAAACGAGTACAATCTAGCAGGTAACTGTTGTCAAACTAATTGACAGAAATAAATTGTACGATTAAGAATGGTTAATTTAAGTGAAAAAGATCGTATTGAAATATTAATGATGATCGGTTATGGTGATCGTGTTAGAACTCATGAAGAAGTGTGTAATATTTTTAATGATTTGCATCCTGAAAGAAATCCCATATCACGTTCAACGGTTACAAGTATTTAGATTTACTGAATAACCTAAATATTCCTGCACTTAAACAGAATGGGCAGTTACCATAAAATGTTTGGTTTCAACAAGATGAAGCGCCTCCCCAGTATAGTCGACGGGTTAGGGATTTTTTGGATGCGAATTTTCCAAATCGATAGATTGGACGTAGAGGATTCATAGAGCAGCCTGCTCGTTCTCCGTTAGATTTTTTTCTTTGGGGTTATTTATAATCACGTGTTTACGTTAGACGACCAACATGCTTGTGGAATTAAGACAAATAATTATTGATGAATGTGAACTAATACGTGGAGAAGTGTTGGAAAGAGTGACTCACGAATTTATTAATTGAAATTGAATTGAAATTGAAATTCGTTATTGGTCCTTTTGTGTCATACAAGAGTTGACAGCAGGATAGGTCGGTAAGATTAATAGCTAAATAGCTAGACTACAAAATCATAAATGTATACATTGACATAATAACATATTAACATTAATATTACATTTACATGTTAAAATATGCGTAAAGCTCAGCACAAGAATAAAAACAATTTGTTATTAACATCTCTTTGATTTCGATTTTAAATTTTTTATAATTTAGGATTCTAGTGTTATGTGGCAGGGTATTGAACAGTTTTAGAGATGTGTATATAAATGAAGTATGAAATGCTTGTGTCCTATGTTTAGGTAATGCATAATAATATTTTTCTTTATGACGTGTCATGTGGTGTTCATTGATAAGAGATGATTTAACAAATTTGTGTTCATTCTTTTTTACACATAGTAGGCATTGTAGAATAAATAAACAGGGTAGAGGCAATATCTTGAATTTTTTAAATAAATCTCGACAAGATACTCTTCTAGAGACTCCTGCCATAAATCGTATAAATCTCTTTTGTCCGAGAAAGATTAATTGAGAAGAGTGTGAGTTTCCCCAACAGATGACTCCATACGCGAGCTTGGATTCCACATAGCCATAATACATGTTTTAGGGTATATAAACAAACACTGTTTCTTAGTCTCAGTATAAGATAAGCGGTAGAGTTTAGTGACTTGACTAGGTTTTGGCAGTGACTGTCCTATTTTAATTTGCTGTCAAGACTGACGCCAAGACATTTTACCACATTGGAAATATCACAGTCAGATAGCATATCTTCCCATGATGTTTTAGATTTTGTCAAGTTGTAAGGTATGATGACAGTTTTAGTCACGTTTAAGGATAATTTGTTTTTAGATGACCAAGTGTGTATGTCATTAATTCTTTTTTTAATTAAATTATTTAGGTTGCCTGCATCCTGTGAACGGACAACACAGGACGTATCGTCTGCGTATTGGGTGATTTTACCCGTTGATATGGATAGTGGGAGGTCGTTTATGTACAGGGCAAATAAAACTGGTCCCAGAATACTACCCTGCGGTACCCCTTGAACAATTGTGCCTACATCAGATTCTGAACTATTCCAATGCACGATCTGTTTACGGTTATGTAGGTAGGTTTCGATCCAGGTCAGAGCGGTTCCACGGATGCCATATAGGTTGAGTTTTTCCAAAAGGATCGCGTAGTTGATGGTATCGAACGCTTTACTATAGTCAAAATATAGGCTTGGTGAACGGCGAGCATTTTGAATATTTGAAGTGATTTTGTTTAAATTATTAATCTCATTAGTCTAAAATAAATACATTTACCTAACCTTTAATTGTAAAGTGATTTATTTCTCGTTTTTTATTTATTTAAGGGAGCGGTACTGGTGGTACTGCCCCTCCCCCCAGAACATCAATTGAACATTTTTGTCTATAATTATAGAACGGTAATAGTTACATGTGATTTATACTAATAATAATTGTAGTGAATGCCAAAGTTATAGTTTTTTTTTTCGAAATATGTTAATTTTTGAGTAAACTGACGATAAAGGTGATTCAAATTTAAAGTAAATTTTTTATTTTCATCTTTCATAAATGTTAGTTAATTAAAATTATAAAACAATAATATAAAAAAACACATATATTTTTTTTATTTTAAACGTTTTTTGGCAAATATAGTTCGTCAATTGTTAACGTCTTTTTGTCAGATAAAATTGTTAGATTCTTTTGACAAAGTAAACTTTTCGCAAATATTTTTTTTGTTTTTAAATCTTTCGGCAATATTTAACTGCTTTTCGTCAAACAAAATTTTCTTAACTTTATTTGATAACATAATTTTTAGTATATAGTTATAATAATTTTTAGTATATTTAGTGATATTTTTAACTTCTATTAACAAATTTTTAAATTTCAACTTTTTTCGATTATCCCCATATTTAACTTTTTCTTCATATAAAACTTTTCTAATTATTCTTTTTTGGATAATTAAACTTTTGACAAATGATTTTTTTTTCATTTTCTATCTACAGCGGTCATGGAGAAAATTAATTATATGCACTTTGTTAAATATCCAGGCCCTATTTTTGTATTTTCCTTTTTGTGTGACTGTTTACCTGTTCTATTGTATTTTAAACATTTAAAGTTTTTTTTTTATTAATAAAAATATTATTTGTATACATATTTTTATAATATTGCAATCTGGTCTTAGACCAATAAGCAATTTTGTTTTGTTCCTAAAATACTAAATGACTTGCTATTTAAGAGTCGCCCACTGGCGGCTCCTAGTATTTCTGGCGCTACAAAAGGGCACTTTGTTTTTGTGCACTAGCACAAGCAATGATCGCACTATACTAGTTCAAATCTTTTTTTCTCTTAAGTCTCCTTACTAGGTTAGTGTTATCAAGAAGCTGAAGCACTTCAGGGTTTACGTGCTGGTGAATTCGCCTCCCCACTAGCTTTAGTAGGTGCTTATACAGGGTGCGTAAAAAGTATCGCACCAAATGGGATTATATGAAAACGGTTTGACATTCAGACTTGACATTTAGTAGGTTTAAATTAGATATAAATACCCATATTTTAAGATGATTTTCATTTGTTTTGCACTACTTGCTTTTTGTCAGAGCCTGCCATGTTGAATTTTTCTAATAGCATCCTAGGTGTTTTTTGGTATTATTTGAAAGGTTATTTAATTAGAAGTACAACGTGGTATAATATTAGCATGTTTATTCTGAAATAACGACAAAAATAAATAATTTAAACAAAAACTTAAATTAACAAGAAACTTAAGTATTGCGCCAAATTAGTTTATTTGGAAACGTTTTGACATTTAGATTTGACATTTGTGTATCAAACTTAAGTTAAGATAGGTAAGCGAAGGTCTCCAGACCTGACACCAATGGACTTTTTCTTAAGGGTATATTTAAAAAGTGTTGTGTATCGAAATAGGCCAACAACATTAGATGAATTCGAAGCTCAAATTAGAGTTGCAATAACAAACATTCCCCCGGCATATCTGCATAATACACTGGGCGCTTTTCTTGATAGACTTTCTTATTGTCGAGAAGTGAATGGACAACAATTTGAGCACCTATTGTGATTTTATTAGGTTTCTTGCTGATTTCATTTTTGTTTTCAATTATTCATTTTCGACGTTATATTAGAATAAACATGCTAATGTTATACCACGTTGTACTTCTGATTAAATAACCTTTCAAATAATACCAAAAAAATTTAGGATGCTATTTAGAAAAATTCAACATGGCGGCCTCTGACAAAAAGAAAGTCTTGCAAAACAAATGAAACTCATCTTAAAATATGGGTATTTATATCTAATTTAAACCTACTAAATGTCAAATCTAAATGTCAAACCGTTTCCATATAATCCCATTTGGTGCGGTACTTTCTACGCACCCTGTATAATAGGAGCTTGTTATGTATTGACAGGGCGGATATTCTTCCTATTAGCCAATACATCTTTCGGTATCGGATGCCTAGTTCCTCCCTTTTCTTTTTAACATGGGTCTTCCACCGGAGCTTGGTGTCTAGTGTTAGCCCGAGATATTTGGCCGTGTTAGCGTACCGTATTATCTGTCCGTTCATGGTTACCGAGATGTGCTCTATGCGTTTGTTGGTAAAGTCTATGTGGACAGACTTGGCTTCATTGAGCTTAATTTTCCACTGTTTTGTCCAGCTTGGGATTTTAATGGTGGCTGCTTGGAGCATGCTTGCTGTTTCTTCGTTGTTTCTGCTTACAGCTAGAATAGCAGTGTCGTCAGCGAATGTGGCCATTGTGTTGTTTTCCAGTTCCGGGATATCACTAGTGAAAAGTAGTGCCCCGGGCCCAATACACTACCCAGGGGCACCCCAGCTTTTATTTACTTGAGGTTAGACCAGGCCTCTTCCTGCTTAACCCTAAATAATATCTCTGATAAATAAGACTTCAGGATGTGTGTGTATTGCTGTGGGCCTATCTTCTTTAGTTTGCGTAAGAGCCCTTTATGTCACACCTTGTCGAAAGCTTGCGCTACGTCGAGAAATATTGCGGAGTGAACTTTAGTCTCTCCAGTCCTTTTTCGATAATACTAGTTATTCTGGGGATCTGGTTTACTGTGGAATGTTTAATATCTGAACCCAAATTGGTGGTTAGGTATCAAGTTTTTCTTCTCGATGATAGGTTGCATCCTCTTGAGAAGAATTTTTCGAAGAGCTTAGATATGATGGGTAGCAGCGAAATTGGTCTATAGGATGTGACTTCTTCTGGGGGTTTGCCTTGTTTTGACAATCTCTGCTACTTTCCACATTTTAGGTACGTATTTTAATCGAAGTGCAGCATTGATAATATTTGTGAGTTTGACTAGCCCTTTTCTTGGGAGTTGTTTCAAGATTTCACCTGTTATTAACTCGAAACCTGGAGCTTTTTTCGGTTGAATATTCTTCATTTCATTCTTGACCTCTTTGAGAGTCACAAGCGTGATTGTTTAATTTTCCTGTACAGCGTTGTCTTCAGGTGTTTGCTTTTCTTTTACGTTGTGTGGTTGAAAGATTTTTTCTAGATGTTCGGCAAAACGTTGTGCTTTTTGCTCGCAACTTCTAGCCTAACTTCCGTCGTCGTTCCTGATTGGAGGTATCTGCATGATTGTTTTTTTTTTAATTCTTTTAGTTGACTTCCAGAGTGAGTAATCAGTGCTAATGTCATTGGTAAGTTCTTTCAAGTAGGTGATAGTTGATGCATCTTTTAATTCTTTAAGCTCCCTTTTCAGCTGCTGTGTGAGGTTGTTTAGTATAGTCTTGTGTCTTGGTGCTCTAGTTTGGAACCATTTCCTTCTTGCTTTTCTTTTCACGGCTATCAAGTTCATAATTTCTCTTGGGTAGTTCTGGTCTTGCAGTCTCTTTTTGATTTCTGGGGTATTCTCCCACGCAGCTTGTTGTATGCTATTGATGAATTTCTCCAGTTCCGAATCCACTTGCTCTACTTTCTTAAGTCGTAAGGTTTATTTTTTCCACCAGGGATTGCTTGAAACTTTCCCAGTCGGTGCACCTGTTTACTAGCATAGGGTTATTTTGATTTTGAATAATGTTCTCACTCAGAGTTAACGTTATCGCTCAGTGATCACAAAACATAGACATTCGTCTGTACGGAGGTAACTTGCTGCTATATTCTTGACAGCAAAAAAGTCGATTAAATCTGGCATTTCGTTGGGGTCTGTTGGCCAATAAGTTGGCTTCCCTGTGGATATAGCTGCACATCTATATTCGTTCATTGCACTACCTTTCGTGGTGGTTAGTCGAGATCCCCAATGGGTATGTTTGGCATTGAAATCTCCTCCCATTATGAATCTTTTACCTAAGCGGTTGAATATTTCTAGATATTCACTTTTTTTATCGAATGCCTGGGTAGACAGTATATACCTGCTACAATTAGTGAATACCTTTTGGTTTTTATATTGACTGCTGTAATTTGCATTTTGTTAGTTGCATATTTTGGTTCTTCGTAGTGTTGTATGTTTTCCTTCATTAATAATATTAAAGTTTAGTTTCTATGTTAATAGTTAGTTGTGTTTTTACTTCTTTACTCCACGGCATTCACAACGCAAATATATTTTTTTGTCCCCCGCCACCCCCAGAACGAAAAGCTGAATACGCCACGTTACGTGTGCCGAGGTCATGTTGCAGTCGCTATTAAACCAATCAAACTTGAATTTTACAAATACAAAATAAATTTTTGAATCCGTTAGATAATGGCAACTTGTTGCTGCTTATAAAATGGAGGTTTGGCAGAAGTTGGCGACAACAAGAATATAAACAGAAATTTTCTGACTAAAGCAGCTCCAATTCTATTGTTTTAATAATTTCCCTCGTTTCCCTCTCCTGTAACTCTGCTGTTTCAATAAGAAGTCAAAATTAGACATTATTATTAAGAAGTATCCAAAACCTTCGCCCTTGCGATTTCACAGACTTCAATTTAAACACGAAAATACAGAATTAACTATCAAGGAAAACCGCGATATTGACGAACAAAATAAATCCCTCGTTTTGATACTACGTTTGGCGGGTAAACCATCGGAGTAAGCTTGGGTTTAGTTTTCACGATGATCGACTGCAAAGTTTGTTATGTCGTAACACGAACAACATTCTCGATGCGCTATTATTTGTGCAATGCGATATCGAAAAACTTCAGCGACATCGATTCGATGAAGAAAAGACTTATTGATCCGCCGAACTTGCAATTTACGGCTTATCCATGTGGATTCGGTTTTCTGAGTACATTTTCTACATAGGTTGCAAGAAAGTGAAAAATGACAGTCTTTCAGGAAGGAAAACAAAAAAGCACTCCAAGCAAGTAAAGTCGTAATCCAACAAACATTGAAAGATGAGCTGCACTTGCTCAAAAAGCGGCCAAAACAGGGAATGAGTAATTCAAATATTGGAAATACCACTCGGTGTTTCTTCAGCCTGCATTCTGGGTCTAGATTTACAGCTGTTAAAAAGTTTCCACGTAATTCTTCAAGTTCTCTTAACCCTTTCAGCCCTGGATTAAAACAAAAAAAAATTGTTTGTTAATTATTATTGATGGGGAGCTTCTTAAGACCATAAATACCATGAACTAATTTGATTAATTAGTACAGGAATTAATTAGTGAGGCTTTGTTGAAGTGACATCTAGTGATAAACAGCAAAAATATGGATTGTCATAGTAAGTAGAGACATGTAAATGTTGCGGTGGCAATTGCCACCACCAGGGCCGAAAGGGTTAAGTGGTTTCAACGTTAAAATAAAATTGTTTGAAAAATTTCGTCACACTGCTGAATTGTTAAGTATCCTTCAATCACGGTGCACAAAGTTCTACTTCATGGCCCGAGAATTGTGGAATCAGCCATTTTGCCAATAGCGCAATTGCCAGAAAAAGCACAAGAATCTCGGAATAAAAATGTAAGAAACTAGATTTTTAGCGAAAAGTTTTCAGGGAAAGACTAGGGGAGGCATTTTTTCCGGCTCCTTGCTTTTTCGTCTTCTGTCATGTTTCCGAAAAAAAGGAAAACATATATTTTACGAGGCAATCGCACTCCTGTCGTATCAGGAATCAAATGATTTAGTTGAGGACCTGATAGATAATGACAGCGATGATAAGTATAGTTCTGATAGCGATTAGTGTATTTTGTAAATAAAAAACAAGAAATTAGTACATTGTATTATATTGCAATAAATGTTTATGATATTTTGATTTTTTTGAGCGATTCCGAAAACCTCCAGTCCCACAATTTGAAGAAGAAAAAAATACCTTTTGAATGTGGTAAGTAAAACACGAGTGTTTGAGAATTTTCAGAAATTTTAATGTCGAACACTGCGACAATTGTTTCGCCACACAGTGGCTTCATCAGGCAGATGATAAATGGTAAGACAATACTACAATTGCGACTTAAATACTATATTGTTAGGGGGTGGGGAAGTTAGAGGGTGTATGACGGGTTGGGAAACATTTACAATTTAAGCGGTTATAAAAGATTTTACAAGAGTTTATAGGTTTAACAACGGTGAATTATTTACATCGGTTTGATCATTGAGTAGCACACCGCGTTTATTATATTTGTTAATTTCTAATTGTTCTAATAGATTTAATTTTTGAGTTTTATCGCATGTGTGTAAAATTTTAAAATTGTTGTTGAAACTATGGCTATTGTCTATTAAATGGTTGGCGTATGTTGACTACGTCTATTTAAGTCGCAATTGTAGTATTGTCTTACCATTTATCATCTGCCTGATGAAGCCACTGCGTGGCGAAACAATTGTCGCAGTGTTCGACATTAAAATTTGTGAAAATTCTCAAACACTCGTGTTTTACTTACCACATACATTATGGAATTACACCAAGTAACAGCCTCATCAATCCAATATTTAATACCTTTTGAGTTTTGGCGAGGAATTTTTGAAGTCATCCCACAGTGCGCCGCTAAGAAAAATAAAACAAATTGTGGTGGCAAGGCTCGCAGAAACAAAGTCACAGTACGGGTAGAACGGTGTTGGTTTTATCATCATAGTAACATATTACGCTGATAGAGGGCGAATCTACGTAGTTGAAACTTTGAATCGTTCCGTCCGCTATAGACTTACCCTCACTTCGATTGCTCGAGCTGCCGTCAACGTGTTAATAAATCCTGTGTAGGAATAATCGAGTTTAGTGATGTATGTTCGCGGTTGTCCTAATTCATAATAAATAATCTAACAAATATTAAACATCTGTCATGGCAGAGTAGAATAGTAGCTTACGCTATTTTTTTGTATATAACCATCCCTTTAAACACCCTACCGTTGAATCAATTAAAAAAGCATAACCAGAGGAAGTGCACATTCTTATGAAACTATGAGGAATTCATAATATATACAATACCAAAAGGATTGGATGTCTGATATCAAATGTCAAAAGAAACAAGCCTATCAAAAAATATTTAAAACAATTTTCTACTCATTCTAAAATCGGTATTGTCTTTTTCAATCAGTGGTAAATTCACGATAAAAATCGACTATTTCATAATTCGGTGGTGCATTTTAACTGTAAAACTGTTGGTCTTTGCTGGTATGTTAATTGTGCTCTGCTGCGCTGGAGCGATAAAAATTTAAAAGCGGCGGCTGGCCAATTTTTAATAAAACTACTAATATAATAGATTATGTTCGTATTTACTTCATGCGACAGCTATTAACACCAAAGGTTATTCTATGTAAAGCCACTCTCAGTCCTGTTTAAATTATTTTCGCCCTATTGACGCAAACGATTAAAAACAGCCATTAAACTGAAAAGCTTCAGTTTCCACCCGAGCCCCCTATCAAAATATACAGACCAGTATGAATTGATTATACTCCAGTATAACTCTTGCTGGAAACTTCGCAAACTTTCATTATTTTTAATAGTCATAGCAACTCCGGAATTACAAGTATGCTCACAACGTAAATAATAAAGCAAAATAAATTAATGTAATAACTTTGACAGCGTTTTCAGAATTACGGGCTCTCACGTTTTTGTGAATTAATTATTTAATCAATTACAAGTGGATGCCAGGAATTTAAATTACTTCTCGCAGCAACTGGTATTTGCATGAATAAGCGGTCGCCGAAATTTTAGGGGAGTTATACAGTGCGGCTAATTCTTAATCTGACACACTTCATGTCATTATTACTCATGATAAATGTAATTCTAAAACATAAATAAATAAACGGCATTTTTAGAAAAATGCCGTTCTTCTTCCAAAAAATTTTGGAAAAAATACCAGTCTAAGTGCTTGTATTTATTTAACGCCAAATAAACCCGTCCTTCCGGCCTTCCCTATTTTTAAAGAAATTGATATTAATATAAGTTTCTATATTAATATTAATCAAATCAATTTATATTACTCTACAATAATATAAATAATATACGCTACTTTTTTGGAAACTTCCTATTTATAAGAAGTTTGCAGCACAATATACGTTTTTATATCAAAAATATTATTTTAAATATTTTATTATTATTATGCCGATAAACGGGCCGGAGAATAAGTTTCTTTAATGTTAGCATGTAATAAAGGGTGCGCCATCTGTTGCGATAGCATTTGAAACTTGAATAGTTCCGCCATTTTTTGACGTATTGACATATATAGTGGCTTGTTCGACGCGTCATTTCAGTCTATTTTGTGCCATGAATCAACTAACACCGATACAACGAGCAGAAATCTCGTCAAATTGCATTTTGAAAATGGGTCGTCCTCCATCGTCAAAACGCAACGTGCCTACAAACGTTTATATCCGCATGAAACACGACAATCACACACAACAATTCGCAATTTAGTGCAAAAATTTATGGCCACCGGCAGTTGTGCGACCAATTGGCAACCCAGAAGACCGAGACCAAGGCGCTCAAATGAAAATATCGCTGCTGTAGAAGCCGATGTTCGTGAAAACCCAAACACATCGTATCGACGCCGTGCATTGCAGTTGGGCTTGTCTGCAACGACATTGCGGCGCATTTTGAAGGACGACTTGCATCTTTTCCCTTACAAAGTGCAAATTATACAACGTTTGTTGCCGCAAGACAAGCCGCGACGTCTTGCGTACGCTCATTTCGTCGAAAACATGCTCCATTGTGATGGTGAGTTTTGGTTCAAAATCATCATGAGCGATGAAGCTCATTTCACAGGCAAAACTGCCGCTTTTGGGCCGACGAAAATCCTTGTGAGATATTCGAGGAACCTCTCCATGATCAAAAAGTGACCGTTTGGTGCGGTGTATCGGCCAAAAAGATTATCGGGCCGTATTTTTTTTCGAGAACGAGGCTGGCAACGCCGTTACGATCAATGGCGCGCGATACAGAGCGATGCTGCGTGACTTTGTGTTTCCGGAAATGACTGAAAATGACATGGCCCACTTCTGGTTCGAACAGGACGGAGCCACAGCACACACTAGCCGCGATTCAATGACGCTACTCCACACGATGTTCGACCGACGCGTCATATCGAGAAACGGCGATTTCGACTGGCCGCCGCGCTCACCCGATTTTACGCCGCCGGACTTCTTTTTGTGGGGGTATTTGAAGAGCAAAGTTTACATCGACAAGCCGCAGAGCATAGTTCAGCTCAAAGCCAATATTCACTGAGAAAGATCGCTTATTACCACCGAGACGCTGGAAAATGTGATGCAAAATGCACGAGAAAGAGCATCTTTTTGCATCAAAAATAAAGGCGGTCATTTGTTGGATATTATATTCAAAACATGATGGAAATAAAAAAGAAAGGAACAAATAAAGTTTGTGTAAAAAAAGAAATAAAAAAAGTTGTCCACATCAAAAGTTATTCAAGTTTCAAATGCTATCGCAACAGATGGCGCACCCGTTATGTACTTTCTTTTAATGTTTAATATTGAATCAATTTTGGCGGAAAGTAAACGTTGTTAATGCAATAATCAAGTGCAGTGTTTTTTTTTGTTATTGATCTAGAAATAAAAAATATAAAAATATATGAATATTTTATGGTTCAGTTTTACATTTTGTTATTATCAAGCTTGTTTCATCTAGTAACACTAGATAAGTTTAGCACTATATCTCTTTGTGAAAATATGTTTTATTTGAATAACATTTACATTTTAAAGTTTTTAAATTTAATTTTGGAATAATTTTCAAGTTAGTCTTGTACGTAGAAATAATATCCTAAACCTATGTTATTTCACTAGTAGTACTGGTAATAACATGCACATTTCTATTGTATCATTCAATATCCGGCGTGGCATTAACCAGTGAAGTAGTTGTTTCAATAAGTTACTTGTTTATAATCTTAGTAAGACCTAATTTTGCAGTCACAAACAGGTTGAATATTCAAATATTCAGGCAGTTTTTCGTCCTTATTATATTTATGTAATGCATCTATAACAAGTGAGCAAAGTTGTCTCAAATTTATTTAATTTTGATTTTACATTTCTTGAATATTAGCTCTTTTAGTTTAAGCATGCTAGAAAACCTACCAGCACTGAATGCTAGATTAATTAAATATGTTAATGGCTTTGCAATCTAACATGCCACTCCAGTATTACAAGGGTTCCTAGGGTATCCTAAAAATGGCGCAAAATATATACGGTGCAGTACCGCTAAACAAGTGTGAGAAAAATGCTAAAAAAATCAAGCAACGGCCTGATATAAAATGTGTAAAATAATAGTGAAACCTTTGGTTCAAAACCCCACCATACTTTATTTAAAGATTTTAGAATATTAATAACTCCCCTTTCATTGAAACGTACCTAATATGCTCTCACCAAGTTAAAGTTTTGTCCAGGATCATACTGAGATATTTATTAGGGTGGAGTGAAAAAATTGTTTTTTTTTCAAACTTGCAATAGTGCAGAAAAGTTGCCGTTTGGGACACACATGAAGCCCCCAAAATTTGGGTTTGATCGGATTATATTTTGAGGGTCCCTAACTGCCTTAAAGTCTCGCCGCTTTTGCCGAAAACTATAGTTTTTCAGAAATTTTCCACCAAAATATTTTTTTCATGCGCTTATAATGGTGCACAACAGCATAATTTTTAGTCACTTATTAACCCAAAAAAATTTGGTTGGTCTAGGATTATTTTTTGAGGGTCCCCCAACGATCGTAAAACTAGTCATTTTCTACTAAAAAAAAGGAATATTTCAGGGTTTTGTTTTCCGGAAACCTTAAACTCAGTTTGTACTGTGAGAATAAGTAACTATGAAAGTATCATACACATTACAATAAGATATTTTTATTACTCATAGTACACAACTGGTAATAATCACTAATGACTTATCCTTAAACTTTTAACAAAGTACTATTAACACCAGTAAACAATTAAACAATAAACAATCTTAGTTTTATGAAATGACAAACTAATGATTAACATTGCTGAATTGCTGAATGCTGATAAATATTACATAATACATACAAGAAATCCAGAAAACATCAACAAAAAATCAACAAGTATCATGTTATTCCTTTTGAAATTGTTCTTTTGTATGAAAATGCGGCATTATACTTCTTGATTCTAACCTCACCCGAATGAACCCATCTCGTGCTTCTGCTCCACAAACTGTAGATGCTGCGTCGGTAACTAATTTTACGCAACTGATTGAGTATGACATGATAGTTTTTATCTAAATCTTCTTGAAGAAGTACTAAATCGGCAGAACAGCTAACATTCCGAAATAACTTTAAATCGTCCGCATACAACAACACTTGAGACTGTCGAATGACATTAACTATATCATTAATGAATATATTAAATAAAATCGGCCTTGATGCGTTTCTTGCGGCACACCCGATGTAACGCATATAGATTCTGAAATTATATCGTTAATTTTGACATATTGCACGCGGTCTGACAAAAAGCTAGATATCCAACCAATTACGGCCACATTTAACCCCAAACTTTTTAGCTTAGCCAGGAGAACAGAATGAGAGACTCTGTCAAACGCCTTGCAAAAATCAGTATAAATGACATCTACTTGATTGTATGCCTCGAAGGCATTCAACAGGAATCTCTCAAAAATCAGTAAGTTAGATAAAGTCGATCGACCACTACAAAATCCATGTTGTTGCTCAATGATTATATTTTTGAAATTGTTGTGATAGAAGACAGTCTAATAGTTTAGGAATTGCAGATTGTAATGCAACGCCTCTATAATTTATAACATTATTTCGATCTCCTGACTTATAAATTGGAGAAATGTAACTGCATTTCCAAATCTCAGGAAATGTAGATTAATTAATTGATTGTTGAAACAGAGCCGCAATTGATAAGCCAAAGTATAAACACAATGAATAAGAAATAAATTCGGAATATTATCTGGACCCGCGAGAGCACTAGGTTTCAAAGTATTAATCAAATTAAAAACTGATGCTGCATCAACATTAAAAACAAAAGACGAGTCAAAAGACTGTACCGGTGTGAAGGTACAGGGCTGAACCGATATATTAGAATTATCAGAGTACACACTGGCAAAGTAATCTGCAAAATAATTTACAGTTTGTTGCAAACTATTACTTTGTTGATTCTTATATATCATATTTATTATACATATACATACTCATTTACAAAACTCCAAAATTTACTGTTACGATTGATATTCTGTTCTACACGATTTATAAAATCATTATATAATGTGTTATGTAAATTTTTACACTTGGATCTTAAATTTTGAAATTCTAGGTAATCACTATAATTTAATTTTGACTTATATCTGCAGTGAACAAGACGTTTTCTTGTTATAAGATCTATCAAATCTTTGGAAAACCATTTAGGATATTTTCGGTTATATTTAACTTTAAGTGGAACATATAAGTCAATACAATGGTGTACAATATTGTAAAAGAAATTAACAGCCTCATTAATACAAAAACAGGTATTAAAAATATCAAGCCATTTAATAGAGGCAAGAAATGAATTTATAAGCGAATAATTAGCACGACTAAAGTTAAAACGTTGAGTGTCACAGATAAACCCACTAAAAATTTCACTATTGAACGAAATTACGTAAGCACGATGATGCATAGAATTATCACATAATAAGTCACTTGCAATGTCAACAAAACACGCGTCCGCACTGCTGAATACTAGATCCAGGAACACTCCATTTGAATTCGGGATCGTATTCACTTGAGAAAGGTTGAGAAGTCCAACGGAGTCCATCAAAAGTTGAGCTCTATTACTTAACGAGGATATTAAACTTATTCCCACATCATCTTTTAACCATGTATCATTGGGCAAATTATAGTCGCCACAGATGATGGTACCTTCGAAATTAAAAGTATCAGACAAATATTCCAATGTTTCGCAGTGTGATTCATATTTGTCTAATCCACATGAAGGAGGAATATAAACTGCCCCAATTAAAAAAATACTCCCCGCAAGTGATGTCCTAATAAATAGTTCAACATCAGTCTGTGGTATTTGGATGACATTAGCACAAAACAAAAATGTCGTAATTCGTTAAACCCAATTCTGAGCTGTCTATTCTATCCGAGAGCCAAGTTTCCACAATAATGATAATGTCATAAATAGAAAGCCTTATATTAGTAGTGAACTGTTTAAGTTTTGGTATTTAAACCACCAACATTTTGGAAATAAATATTTAGCTTATTAACTTTTTTGAAAAACTGCCAAGATTTGGTCTATTTCCAGATAATTCGCTTCTGTGTCTGGGAACCACTTTGGGAACTCCATTAATATATTTTAATGTAAGATTACTATCATTACGACATATCTCCTCTCATGATTTTAATTGAGCTTGTTGCATTTTTGTTAAATCCGACTGAAGAAATATTCCTTGGGGAATACAATTCTTGTTGGCCATCAAAATACTTCGAGCTTCATCTTTATTGCAGAACATTACTTTAGTAGGTCTTAATCTAGAACTTCTTTGTCCAATTCTAGTTATCTTTTGCGGCTTAATGTTTAGTCCAATGTTAGCGAAGAGATTATTGACTGCGGTAATTTCATATTTAATTCTCTTTTGTGTGGATTCATCAGTGGATTCGGGTAAATTAAAAATAATGATATTATTTTCCCTAGTATGGCGATCATCAATTTCATCCAAAATAGTTTCACCCGAAGAGGTAGTAGTATTTAACTGATTAAATGCCGAACGCAAATTATTATTTTCAAGTTCAATTTTGTTTATTTTTGTCTTTAATAGATTAATTTCCTCGTGAAACGTGTTTAAAATTTCTGTTTTAAATAATGTAAGATATTTATTTAAAATAGTACAAATCGAAGTTTCCACAATTGACTCGATAGATTTTGAAGTTAACTGAACCTGGACGTCCTTGTTAACAGATGGCGGATAAACTCACAAGATCGGCTAAAGAGTTAAAGATCCCATGTGTGTAATTATAAACAGAGAATAATAGTGCAGTGAAAAATATATTATGAAGAATCACACACCCAATATTGTATCATTCACCCTACTCTACCAAAGCTTATACAATAAAAAAAACACACATAGTAGATTGTTCACTTCGTCAATAACACGAATTAAATTAGGACACGGATGTGTGCGAAACTTTTTAAAATTGGAGTGGTGGACAGCAAAGAGTGCCAGTGTGGAGCTATAATTGAGGATCTAAACCACTTCTTTTTTTCATCCGAAAAATACTCAAACCAGTGACTACAACTAATGGATAACCTGGGAAAACAAAATATATTTCCGCCAATAAATATAACACATTTACTGGCTACAAATAATATAAATATATATGGACATATAGTCAATTTCCTTCGAATCTGAATCAAGGATTATAATGACCTCATAACATTCGTGGCTACCCTATTGTAAAATATACTTTACCACGGTCGAGTGTTATTTTGTCTAAAGAGTTATGATAGACGCAGTAACGTGAAGTAAGTTCTTGTCCTCTTCCGAATCCCCTGAGCTAACCGTGTAGTCTTGTATCGCAGGCCAAAAAATACATTTTCCCCAAAATTTCTAAGATATGAAGATGTACAACTTAGTCTTTTTAAATAGTGCTCACTGTATTTAGTAACGTATTCTCACGTAGAATTATTTTTCATATTGTATGAGGGTTCCCTGTTCCTGATCTCAATAGTTTTCTTGTATTCGGCGATTTTTATATCAGGAATTACTATTTAGCAGATTTTCTTAATTTACCCAGCTTTGGTTGATAGTGACTTCCTGATATAAATTGCGTAATGTCAAATTACTCAATTAATACTTTCAACTTTTTCAAAATTGGAAATGAAGCTGGTTAAGGTTCTAAATTTGAAAAAAAAAATGCAAAAAGCACGTAATTGCATATTATTAAATTAATACTGACGACAATTTTTAACTCGATATAGCGCGAAAATAAGTCTGAAAACATTGCCTTACTATTTAAATTTGCCAAGATCATACTAAATTTGATAACATCTGTCAGTTTTTCGATTTTGCGGTTTGCATTCAAAGTTTTCGTGAAATGTATACGAATAACGAATACACCAATATGATGCTTGTACTATGCGAATGTCAGAATGTTGCTTTTCAGGCTGCCCAAGCCTATGCAGAAAGATTCCTAAACAGAAGGCATCCTAATGGTAATTTTTTTTTTGAGCAAAGAGTAAGAGAGAATGAACAATTTATGCCATTGGTAGTGGTAAACAAATGGAAGAGGATGTTTGAAACGCAATTGAAGAAGTCCTACTACACGTATAACCACTGTCGCTCAACACTAGAATTTTGTAGAAGCTCAGTACCCAGAATTGCTGTGGATAGATACCACCCATATCACTACGCAAAGACGCAAACGTTGTTACCGAAGGACTTTGAACTAAGATCGACTTTTTGCAATTGGTTATAACGAGTTAAGTGTTGTAGACTAAGGAGGCCATTTTCAGGGACGGTTTAGAAAATTCAAATGTCTTCCACCAACTCAACCATCAACAGCGTTTTAGCGTTATGTGTGGGCTGGAATTCTGGGAAATCATTTGCTGGGGCCAATATTTTTGACTCAACGTGTGAGTGGAGAAGGTTTTTTAAATGTTTTAAATTGAGCTTCAGGACCTTCTTGATGACCTTTCAATTGCGACAACTCGAAACATGCGGATGTAGCTAGATCGTGCTCCACATCAAGAGCAAGGTTGGATAACAAATATGGTAACAACAGGATAGGCAGAAATGGCCCCGTGCCCCCAGATCCCTGGGCCTTACGCCACTAGAGTTTATTGTCCAGGGTCATATAAAATCAATCGTTGGAACTCAATTCCAAAAACTGTCAATAAGAATATTTTAAGAGTTGGAAATAATATTAGAAGACGGGCACAGTTTTTTTCTTACTTTTTCCTTACTCCTTTGTTCGTCGCCTATAGCGTCCCATATTTAATTAGCGCCACTTGACAAAATTACATTTAAGATGTAATGTCATTTTTTTCTCTTAATAAAAACTATATTTTATGTAGATGCAATTTTTTCTCAGCATTAAATTTTATATAAGAAACTGTGGTAATCTTTCGTTCCTAATTTTCTGTCGTCAACATGAATCAGTTTATTCGCATTTGAAAAGCAAGGCAAGAGGTAAAATGATTTAAATTAAAAGCCAAACTGAATTATTCAGAATATAAATAAAACGATTTAACATGAAGCGTTTAAAGTCTTGCACATTATGTAGATCTTATTGAACTATCCTACTACTAACTTTCTTTACACAAGATGATTATTAATTATATTAGACCACCAAGTGTTACCTTACTTCTTAAAAACTCATTAGTTGAAAATTAAAACGAACATTTCTGGCCGTGAAAGGGAAGTAACTCAACTAACCTGTTTGCTTAACTCGCGTTACTTTTGTATGTGAATAAGAGATTATTAATTCATTTCAGTTATGTTTGTGAACTTTAAATTTCGCTTCATTAATAATATTTTCTTAAAGCTACTAACTTCATAACTGTATGATTGTGAAAAAATAAATGGCGCCCGAAATTTAAAGCCAATTTTTGGGAGATATGTTCTTTTAATATGATTTTTCCCACAATAGTTTATTTATGCATTTGGTGAGTCTGATCGAAATTTAAGACGGCCCAAACGTAAGCCGCGTAACAGATATCCAGATGGAAATTATAATTATGGCACAAAGAGGGGGATTGTACAGATGTTTAACGATAGTGGCCGTATTAGAAAGTTAATGCGGGTTCGAAATAGGCCCATTACTGGTAATCCGAACGTACTCAATTTAATAACGAAAATCCTAGTTCTCACAAGATATAAGACATTTCAGTTTCAGATTTGTAGCGATGAACAAACTTTGGTTCGCCCAAGAACAACACGGAATGTATTTTGAAAAGAGGAGAATCGTGTGATGAGTTTTTTTTTTTCAAATTTTTGGTACAACGGCAACAACGAACGGTTTAGCATAGACAGCCTGTATTAGTATCGGCGACTATACATCCGTCATCTTTAGGAGCTTTTATTAAGTTAATTTCAAATGCATTGCTGAACGCCAGTAGATTTTATAAATACCGAAGTATCTAAAATCATTTACAATAGGAAATGCATTCTATTTTATAGTTACGAAAACTAAACTAACGGAGTTACTATTATGTAGAGTATAATTTATTTCACAGAGAATGCTTAGTCGAAGTCTGGAATCTGATCAGTTTAGGAGGAATGAATACAATTGCACTCCCATTTGGTCATAACAGTGGAAATAGCAAATCTAAGTTGTATTATATTATCGTCTTGTTAGGTGAAAACCTGTTTCACTTACAATTAAAAGTGTTAAGTAATTGAGAGACAGGTTATTAATTTTTAATGTATTATATAACTGTAAATGTAATTATTACCCCTCGTATCAATGATTACCAATTAACCTTTACGAAATATATGGGTGTACAGTTGATGAAAAACTATAATTCGCCTTAAAGACACAGACGAACAAAAAGTAACAACCGAAAACAGCTCAAATGTAATACCCGTGGATTATGCAAAATCGGATTCAATAAGACCTCGCCACCGAGGAATATAACTAACCATCCCCCTAATACCTAATTTACGCAAATCCTTAAATAATTCAATCTATTACCCTCGCGATTTCTCCGTTCCGACTGAAATTGGTATTTTTTGTCAGTTTCCACCACAGATTACCCCCAATTGTAAAATTTATACTGCTGATTAGTTACGATGATATCCGACATCTTAATTGGATATTTGCTTTCTTACAGGGGTTGGATAATGACTAAATTTTCCTTCTAGTTTATTCATAATATTATTTTGTTTCATCAGCAGTTTTCCAGAGAAATATTTTCAGATTTTTATGACGAATTTTTTTCCAATCAATATTACATTATGCAATTAATGTATTAAAAAGGCTATTATTAACATATATTTATATTGAAATCTATACATCTTTTTATTACCCTTTAAATTGTTATAGTACTTAATTTCCATCTAAAACACACACAACCCTAATATATTTACTAATTTATATGAGACCTATTTCACCTACGGTTTTGTTACTGCTACTATTATTTTTATTTGTGTTCAACATGTTATAGTGAAAGTATGACTTTGGCCATATCGTGAGACTATATATGTAAAGTTCGTCCAAGAATCCAGGCGACATGTTAAAGGGTTTTTTCCACTCCCATCTCTAAAATGTCATTTATCGCATTTGTTTCCATGACGCTAAGTGATTCTTTAAATACACCTTGACAAACTGTGGCTTTGTGCATTTTAGTCATGGACTGAAGTTAGCTGCAGATTTTTAAATCGCTAAAATCAATTGAAACTCAAAATCAAGTTAGTTGTCACTTATCAACAATCTGTCAGAATAATTAATAAATAAATGAAACAAGGAATACTTTCAACTTAAATCAAATAAATAATACAAAAAATCAAAGAAATTTAGGAGAATTCATGATTTTCTTTAGCAATTGCCATAATGTCTCTAACTTAACTATTAATGTATATTTACCCAAGTAGACTAATTTAATAATAATGTACTATTCCCATGTTCATTTAAGATAATAAAATTATTTCAAAATTTTACCAATTTAGTCGTAGAAAAAGTATAGTATGCAATTTGTGTTATAAACTTCTCTAGACACTAAAGTGCCGTTTATAACACTTGTTGCATAATATACTATAAAGTCCCCGCATCGTTGCCAAGAGTCCATGTAAACATAATTGGTCCCGAGATTTACCGATCATTTTATTTTGAAAACCATCTTAGTTACCTCTTTTTAAACTAGTGGAATTGTTGCAGTGGTGTATTTACTTGATATGTAAGCAGGAAATTATATCACAATTGCCCGCTTAAATGCACAACGAAACACGCGGTCGAACACCTGGCAATAATATGAGCAAGCGGCAACGCTGCGCAGTGGTACCAACATCACGCCCTATTAACGGTTGCTATTTAACGTTGTGTTTAGGGAGTTTAGAGATGTTGTAATGGCAATGAAAACAACTAGATGTTGCTTGTATTCTGGGACGAACTTTAGTTAGTAATAATGCCTTAACTAAAAGTGAGTACTGATTCTGTAAAATTTTTAGTTTTATTAAGTGATACCATGGAATTTCAACAAGCCACATCGATTCAACAGTAAGTGTCATAAAAGTTAATTTTGTTGTAGTAAGTAATGGCAATGAACGACAAATTACTCCAAGTTAATTTGTATGTTTACTGTCATAGTTTAATTAGATAATTTATCAATAAATTTAATTGTGTTAAAAATTGTTCTTCTTCTTTGTTACTGCCTCAGTTCTCGGAGTTAAAGTTATACATCGTGGTTACTGCTATTTGGACCTTCTTATCTTTTCTCCTGCCATCCACAATGTCAAGAACATAAAAAAAATGGTCTCTGGGGTCAGTAACATATACCTCTATACCTCTTGTGACTTCTAAATCCTTTGCTTTTTTTCTGTTATACCTATCTCACTATTTCATCCCAAGCTAATACATAGGAAAGTATTCTGTTTCGCCCTAAGACACATCCTGTGTGAATGTGAGTCACTCAAACAACTCAGGTGGTCCGTATTCGGAGAGGAGTGGCCAGATTGGTCACAACTGGGCAACACTCCACACGGCCAGCTACTTTACTTCACAAGAAGTTTAGATTGGCTTGAGGAGTAGGGCTCAGGAGGTGGCACAAAGGACCAACGAATGGTCTAAGTGCTGCGACCATTTGGTCGCCCTCCACAAACCACCATAATTCTCTTTCGACTTTTGCCTGTGGCCATATACCATTTAGTAAAATGGCCAGCATTGTTCCAAAATCAGGAAGAGATTGGGCTTCATCCTGTCATTAAAATAAATATGTAATTAACTAAACTACACTTGCGAAGGAGTTAGAAGTAATCTTAGGAGCAATAATAATTAGAGCATCATTGTACTGGTAGGCGTTGAACCAATTTCCGAGAATTGTTATCTATCTCTCGGCTCTTTTGACATAACTGCGAGTTTTCTTAAATAGGGTGCATTCGCGCTAATTGAAAACTCACATTTTGATGCCTTTTTTGCATGTTCACCCAAGGGTGTTTTCAACCAACTAGTCTAGGGGGGGGGGGGTAATTTAAAAAAAAGGATAAATAAACTGGTGCTTCTGCTCTCATACACCTGTTCCGTGAAATCTCCATATCTTTTTCCAACGTTTTAAAGCGTTGGAAAAATTTATCGGTTATATTATTTGTTTGGAATATGGAATATCGGTAATTTTTAACAATAAAAATTGATAAGCGAAAAATTCTTAGAGGGGGTAATTACCCGATTACCCCACTTTGAAACCGCCACTGTGTTCACCGTAAGAACATTTGTTGTTTTTCCAGAATACTGAACAATATGCCTTATGATTCAATATTCAATATTAATTTAAAATACAAAATTAAGTACAATAACTTTACAATTTACATATAAGCTTAACCCTTAAATGCATGATGTAGCATATATGATACTAACTTCAAACTATACTAGTGGTGACATCTGTAAGTAATTTTGGTAACTAAAAGGTGTTGCACATAGGCAACAGTGTGCAAATAACGATAAAAATTATATAAAGGTCTCCTTCTGATAATTTATACATAATTATAGGTTATAAAGTGTTGAGGCGTAACTGTGACAACTGTCATTTAGAATTGAGATTGTTTATAATCAATTTTTGTTAAAACAAGTGGACATATATTGTTGTAAATATTACCAGGGAATACATAAGTAAATTGAAGTTTCTAATCATTTACACCAAAATGCTATTTAGTATTTCTTTTACGCTCCTTTTATTGTGGGTTGCACATATGCTACACCGTGCATACCGCGTAATTTTTATTTTTAGATCATGAATTCTTGGTTTAGAAATAACGAAAGAAAAAGACCTTTGACAGAGGAAGAACTTCTACAAATTATCGAGGAACCTTTAGAAAGCGAGTATGATTTAGAGTTTGATGAAACGGACGCAAAAATCCATCGGTACGACCAGCAGAATTACTAGAAAGTTCGTCTGACTCATCAGATGAAGAAGTCGACCTTCCTATTGCTGAGAGTGTTGCTTGTTCTTCGGTCACAGCAATCCTATCAAATCAAATACTAACTATAGCAAATCTGACCAAAAACCTCTTAAATAAACGTAATGTAGTATGGAGAAAATAAAACCTTATTTTATCCGAAGAAGAGAAGAAGTTTGTAGGAGTTGAAGGCTTGCCAGAAAATATTCTGAATTTAGAAACCCCCTATCAATTTTTCAAATATTTTTTGAAAGACTTCCACCTTGATAAAATTGTAGAGGCGTCAGCAGTATACGCAGTGCAAAATGAACCAAATGTTATAGAAACTATAAAGGTTGATGATATAAAAATAGTACATTATTATACAAGTTTAATAAGAGGGTATATTGTTACATTGGAGCACTCCTCGCTGCGCGAGTCGTGCTCCAATCCCACTCGTGGCCACAATGCCTCTTATTAAACAAGTATAATATACTATTTTTTCTACTTTGGTTTTAGTTAAGGAATTATTTCTAAAATAAAATATATACTTAAACCTAGTGAGTGTTATCTTTTAACATTTGGCAGCACTAAAAACATTTGATCCTTTCAAACGAATTTAATATTTAACATACGTATTTCTACGGCGATTTCAATAGTTAATTTTAAAACATATTAAATCAAGAATATTACTTACACACCTCCAAAGTAAGGGAGGTTGCCAAGGGTGCGATGAACAAACTATTTCCATGTAAGTTGTAACCAATTTAAGCTTATAAAATAATGTAACGCCTAAATGATAATCGAAATTTACGGTTATGTTTACAGTTGTTTCTCGTTCCTCGTGTCAGGCATCGATTGACGCTAATTAAAAATCCACACCGAATAAACACACCGACTTAAACGGCTCTTTCTCGCCGCGAATGAAACATGCGTTATACTCTCGCTGTTTCTTCCGTGATATTCGTTTTGCAAACAAAGTGATAATACTTATAATAAATTACAAGCTTTCCTCTGTGTATGTTGTGTTGCCTAAACGTCGTCACCGAGAGCCAAGTGAATTCATGCGTCCGGCCATTGTCACCGAGTTCCTACATTGTCCACGCGGATAAAAAGTGAACAATATGACGTCTCCGTTTTCTTTAACGTTAGTGGTACTGGTTGCGAACTCCCCAATATGCATTCGAACATATTCTGTGTGTAACGCATTGGACGATTCCAATTATCCTATGAATTAACGGCAATTTTACATTTTGATGTCGACATATGTCACGTTTAAGTACTGCCAATCGCAACAACTAAAATGTTACCACAAATAGTTTAATAATGAGTAAAACTGTAAAATAGAAAATCTCATTATTAAACTATTTTTGATATAACAAAAGGTCGATTGCTTAACCAAAGTAGAAAAAATATATCCGAATTTGATTTCCGACTTCTGTTTCATACAGCACTAATATCAGAGATTACTGGGGAGCGGCTACGGGAAACGATTTCATAAAAAATGTAATGTCGTTGAACAGGTTTAAAAAAAATTGAGCTTCATTACATTTCAACGGTAACCAAAAACAAATTCAGCCAGGACCACCGGGGTACGACAAACTTCATAAAATCAGACCAGTGATACAAGTCTTACAACAGAAGTTTTTGACTGTGCCTATGGAAGAAAGCTTATCGATTGATGAGCAAATTTGCGCTACGGAAGTTTGCCACCATTTAAAACAGTATCTACCCAATAAGCCTCATAAATGGGAATATAAATTATGTTTCTTATGTGGAGTTTCTGGTTACGCTTATAACTTTGAATTGTACACTGACTTGGAAAATGATCCGTTAACTAGACCAGCACTTGAGCCAGATCTGGGTGCAAGTTCAAATATAGTATTATGTTTGGCCAGAGACATACCGAGAAATAAACAGTATAAATTATACTTTGATAATTTTAATACATCGATTCCACTGATGTTATATCTTCATAGTCAAGGTATTTTGCCGTTGGGTACAGTAAGACGAAATAGTATAGCTAACTGCAAATTGCCATCAGAAAAAGAATTTAAAAAGTTACCCCGAGGTACGTCTGTTGAATATGTAGGTAATGTTGATTTAGTAAACATTTGTTCCGTATCTTGGAAAGACAACAAGATGACCAATCTATTATTAACATTTTGTGGCCAAGAACCAGAAGTAACCGTTAGAAGGTGTCAACGGGGGGATCGCAGCGAAGGGGTGAAAACCTGCCCTCGATGACCTCCAGCTAGCTCTCAGAGTCGATGTCGGGTCGCCTTCCGAAGGCGGGGCGGCGACGGCGGCGGCAGCGATGGCAGCGTCGCGTCGTTGGGTCGGGGGCTGCGGCGTCGTTGGCTCGGCGGCTTTGGCGACGTCGGCGGCTCTGTTGTAGAACTTCGTGTCTGAGTGATTGATGTAATTCTCTCTGATTGTTGAGAAATGACTGCCTGTGTTTCGTCTGATTCTCTGGGGAGCGCTCCATGGCCTTTTACGGGGCCCACGCCCTACTCTTTCCTCCGAGTTGCGGGTGGTGGTGGTGGTGGTGGTACGGTGCGACGGGAGCATCGAGGTCGGCGCACGTGCTTGAACCGGAAAATTGCTCTTCCAAGAATAATTTGGGTTCGAGCCGATTTCGTCACGTACGCAGGCAGCTGGGGGGCGGATCAACAGTGTGTTGGCACTAGCAGCTGCACATTTCCACTAATAGTTCTGCGAAATGTCCTAACGACGTCCTCGATGGGAAGATGCACAGCGGTGGAGGCTTATCCCTTCATTGTGTAGTTACTGGCAGCTGTACTTCTTCGAAAATTATCTCGTTTGTAAATTTAAATAATTCGGAATTTATGTTAATAATGAAAAGGAGCAATGGTTAGCTCATAAAATACAAATTGAGATAATTACGCATTTATTAAGACGCGTAGATAAACTAAGCGCCGATAACAAAGGTATGACAGAAAAGAGAAGACGCACAAAGAAGTAAAATGCCCCCAAATTGTTTCAGTATATAATAAACATATGGGAGGTGTAGACCTCTTAGACAGCCATATAGGTCGGCATAGAATAAAAATAAAATTAAAAAAAAAGTATTTTAAAATATTTTACTATTTATTGGACTTGGTTATGATTAACGCTTGGCTTTTGTATAAACGTGCATGTCTAGCAAAATCTATACAATCCATCAATTAAAAGAAATTTAGAATTAATGTTGCCCACTGTTTATGTACCACTGGTAGAGTAAATACAAACAGAGGAAGACCTAGTTTTGAATTACAGAAAACATTAGAACTGAAAAAGAAGCGAAACCCATCTTCTACAGTACCATCGATGTACGAAACGATGCAACGGATCATTGGCTGCAATGGTTAAATAAAAGAAGAAGATGCAAGTTTCCTTCGTGCAAATGTTTTACTTTTTTTTTTGTTCAAAATGTAAAGTTAATCTTTGTTTCAATAAAACTTCAAATTGTTTGTTGTGCTCCATATCAAATAATATGTATCACATAAATATTATAAGTTAGATAATTTTTGTGCACACTGTAGCATATGTGCTACAAATAGAATATTGCCTTTTACAAATAAAAAAATACACGTACATTTTTTTTGTTATTTTTCCCTTATTCTAATGTATTAGATACATATTTTTTTTATTTATTTTAATAAAAATCATGCATTTAAGGGTTAAACAATAAATTTCAAAATATTTCAGTGTGATTTTTTTGTTTTTTTTATAAAAGGTTGCTGGTTTCTTTTTTCTGGACAATGAAATGTTTAATTTCATTTTAAATTTGATAATTGCCAATACTGGATAATAATCTATATTTTATGTTCATAAATAAATAATGTTACATTTGTAAGTATCCACGTAATTTCAATTTGAAAACCAATTTAAATACCAATTTATTTGTTAAATCATCCTAGATACTTTTATATTTATTCGGTTAAATAATCAACCTTTTGTAAAAGTGCAACAGTATAATATTTCAATCGGATTGATCCGATTTAAAGCTATTCAATTAAATATAAATTGAAAATATTTGTAAACATTTTACGCGTAAATGCCGTGACCAACTAATGAATAGCAGATTTAGTTGTCAGGACTAGAATATTTTTTTATCTACACATCGAACTAAAAAGTTAGTATTTTATACGTTCATAAATTAAATGAACAACTTAAAAGCATGAAAACTCTGGGTATAATATTTACAATTTGACTAATTAGAATATTAACTCAACTGTCATAATTATTATTTTTACACAGTTGCTCATTTAATTAGGTTTAATTACATAGGCTATTTGTTTTTCACATAAAGGTAATTGCATAAGCATTCCTTGGATACGTTTTCATGCGCACAATGTTGATTTTGCAGCATTATCAAATACTGCACTAATTATACCATTTCCAGTTTGATTAATTGATGATATTTATTTATCAGATTATGCAGGTGTAATTACGCCGTAAATTTCGTGGTGGTAGATGCTTGATGCTGATTGCATGCACAAACATAGGAATTTAGATTGTAGAAGGAAGATTCACTGGCGTATGCGTTTCTTGTAATGCCGACTATAATAGTTTCCTGTAGGAAGTTTAAGTAAAACGAGATCGCGTTTTAATTCACTAGTGATGAATTAATTAGTTTAGAGAAGATTTACGATTATGATACATTCAGTGCTGAACGTTTATATTGTTCTTTTGGAAGGCAGTCGGAAATGAATATAATAATAATCATTTTCTTTATGATTTAAACCTTTTTATAATATATTAAAACTAATACACTAAAGGTAAAGATATAAACTATAAAATAATTTAACTACTAAACAACAACAAAAGTATAATATTTGACTAATATTTCTAGGACTCATGTCAATATATTTTAAGTGCATTATTAAACTTATTGTACGATAAACCGTATAACATAAAATGAGAAGATGATGGGTCAAAAATCATTCTGCGAAGCGCTGTATTTTTTGCCATATAAAAATAATCTCAAAAAATATTTCCACCTCTTGTTTTGGCGGTAGTAGCTCGTAACAATTAGTTAACCCGTTGACTAACTTATAAACAATATATATTTCAAAAGCGCATACTACTGCTAACGTCTGTTCATTAAAAAAATCTCAAATGTGCCATGATTTTTTATTTAAAAATTTTTTAGTTGGTAACATATATTGAGATTATATTACTTGTGGCATGTTCCTACCGATACATTTATTTGCTGTGACAAACGACGCAGAGAAGTCGTAGGTTCATTATCCAAAATGTATTGGGCTGTGTTAATAGCATCGTGAGTACGTTTGACTGCTCCGCCACTTCTTGGTTTACGGAGAATACTACCCATTTCATGAAATAATATAACAGATTGTGATAAGGCATTTCTAAATTCTTCATAACAAATGAAAATGTAAGGAAATTCTTCCTGAAACTCTGCCAAAGGTGCGTCGAATGAATACACCCAATTTCTGTCCACTTTAGTCCCATTAAGAAACAACTTACAACTAAAAACGTTTTTTGCTAGTTGCTGTAAACCGTTTTGGTTACGGAATAATTGTGACTTTTAGAAGGATCTAACGTTTCGTACGTCAGTTCCTAACATGTGCCAACTTATTTTTTTTTTAATAAAAAATCATGGCATTCTTGAGATGTTTTTAATGAACATACGTTACTATTAATACCACATTAAAAATGTATTTTGAACTCTTTTAATTTATTTGATGTTATTGTGTCATGGCGGAGATTAAATACAAGATGCAAATTCCAGTTGAGGTCATACTAAAGAAGTAAATAATATTTTCTGAGTACTAATTGAAACCTTTCAGGCAAATGAATCTATTAATACACTGAGTTTAAAAAAAATGAACCACCCTGAAGAAATTGACGCAGAACTCTAAAATTTCTTATAATAGTTAGTTTATCTTGATATACAATTGATTAAATTTTCATAGAAAAATAATACTCCTAATATTTACTAAGAATAAAATTAATAATGCGTTACATCTCCGCGTACTCTTATGCAAACCTTCTGGGCATGCTAGAAATCAGATGGTCTAATGCATATTGAGGCAGCTCGTCCCAGGCTATCTGGAGCTGGTGATGCAGTTCATCTAAAGTGTTTGAAGGATGCTGTAAACGACAGACATGTTCTATGGGGTTCAAGTCGGGCGATCTCGATGGCCAAGGCAAACAATTAATGTTGTTTAGTTCTAGGATGTCTGTAGTTACGTTAGCAGTATGAGGTCGCGCATTATCTTGCTGGAAAATTGCCCTTGGATGGTCTTGGATGAATGGAAGTATAATAGGTTCCAAGACTGTATCAATGTAACGGCGAGCGTTTAATGTGCCCGGAATGAATGTTAAAGGGGTCCTTCCTCCGTAGCATATTGCCCCCCAAAACTTTACACCAGGAGTTAATGTTGAACAAATTGTAAATTTTATTTTTGACCTCTGGGTCGTCTAACCCTTAAACGTCCGTCAGAGTGCCATAAACAAAATCTGGATTCGTCGCTGAAGACAATTTCTACCCATTCCCAGTCTTGTCGTGCAGCCTGTTGGCCTTATGCTAAATTGTTAAAGGGAGACGAAAATTAGGACGATAAGACCACAAACCAAAGGAGCATATTCGCCTATAAATGGAGCTCATATAGATTCTATGACCAATTGCTCTTAATCAATTTATTGCAATCGATCGTGTTGGTTCTGCAGGATCTCGAAATGTAATTTAAGAGTCGATCTTCATGTTCTTGTGTCACTCTGGGACGTCTACTGCCTCTACGGTGAGCTTCTAGGCTTTCTCCCTGCTAATCTCTCCAAATTCAACTTACACTGACGTGTGGTCGACCAACACGTCTGCCAATTTTACGGAATCCTAAACCAGCCTCATGCATTCCGATAATTCGTACTCTTTCAAATGGTTGATGAAAATTTCTACGTCTTCGCACTCGCGGCATTTTTTAAGGCACTAACAATTAGGTTAAACAATAAAAGGCTGCAAACTAATGCGATAAATAAGGAAAACTGAAATAAACCCTCAGATGATATGAAAGAGATAATTAGAGATCATTTCTTTTAGAGGTGAAACTTGGCCTTCATACATTTTGAATATTGTATATCAACATACATCAACTATTGCCAAGAAATTTCAGAGTTCTACTTCAGGGTGCAACAAATGCTACCAATATGCTTAGAATAAAACACCAAAATCCTTAACCTTTTTAGCTGGACGTAACATGTGTCCCTTTATTGAATAATAATTTTCAAAAATTCGACCCCTTCCAAAAGAAATTGATACGCATTTACTATAAATAAAATAAAGATTGTTATTAGAGCACCAACTGTGAATATCCTGCAAGCAGGATGTATGTAAAGGGGTATTTATCGCATGAAATATTTTAAGATCGTCGGCGAATAACATAAAAATGGTGATGTGGCCGTCATGTTACTTTCTCCGACTTTATATTTGCGTTTTCATGGGTTTATTTTCAATTGAAATCATATTTTAAATGTACATCGAGCGTTGCGTAAACTCGGATGAAACTGACGTTTAAAACGTCAAAATCATGAAAGATGGAAAAATTATACTTTAAATTCAAAAACTAGGTTTACTCGAAAACTAACGAGATTTCGAAAAAAACTTATTCTTTAGAAGTGGTTTATTTTGGCATTCTCTACAATTATTACTCATATTGCTGTAACTATTATCGTTTCATAACTATAAACCAAAAATTAAAAAAAAAAATTCTCGAATAGCAATGATTTTATGAAAAATATTTTCAAGCAAAAGCTATTCATTTTTTTGTTGTCTTTGATGTTTGTTTAAATGTTTTTGTGATATTTTTTATATTCAAGAAAATATTGGTAAAAAACAAAAAACAGTTAAGGTAAACACCCACTTCCGGTATACGAAATTTTACCAAAAGCTTTTCAGTTCTTCGGATTATCAAATAAGACGTATATTCAAAGTTTCATATCAATTGCTCTATTGGTTTTTGAGATACAGCGCACACAGCCAGACACACACACGCACAAAGCACAAACATTTTATTTCCAGAAATTGTTGAAATGGCATCTAAGGACCCCAAAACGGATATTTCCGAAAAAAAAATTTTGAAAAAAAAATCACGATCCCAATACTCGTACTTCGTAACGGAGAAAGTAAAAAGTTGCAATTTTTATCAAACGCATTCAGATCATTGATGAAGTTTTTAGTATCAAATCAAACTTAGGCTTACGAAATGTAATAATAAAACGTAAATAGTAATTGACGTAACTAGTTCCGAAAGTAATATTTTACGGGATGAGTAGGAAGTTTCCAGAACGAGCCGTAGGCGAGTTCTGGAATCTTGCGAGTCCCTTAATAGTAATTTACGTAACAAGTTCCGAAAGTGATATTTTACGGGATGAGTAGGAAGTTTCCAGGACGAGCCGTAGGCGAGTCCTGGAATCCTGGAGTGCCGTAAAATCACTTTTGGAACGCGTTACGTACAATATTTTTTCTGCAGCCGTTTTTTTATGTTAAAAAACCTAAAACACACACGAATGTTATGTGACATGCGCTGTCACATTTAAATACGATGTTCATGTTTTTGTCAAGGCCGCCTACATATATACGCAAAAATCGTCCCGAAAGTAACAAAAAGCGTCCCGAAAGTAAAGAAATCGTTCCGAAAGTGAAACAAAATCGTCCCGAAAATAACTACTTTCGGTACGATTTATGTAAAGTGGCACTTTCGATTTAATAAATCATACCGAAAGTTTTATTTTCGGGACGGCTGCAGAAAAAATCACTTTTGGAAAGTGTTACGTACAATTTTTTTTGTCTGCAGCCGTTTTTTATGTTAAAAAAGCAAAAACACACGCGAATGGTATATGACAAGCGCTGTCATAATTAGATACGAAGTTGATGTTTTTGTCAAGGCCGCCTACACATATACACAAAATCGTTCCGAAAGTGAAACAAAATCGTCCCGAAAATAACTACTTTCGGTACGATTTATGTAAAGTGGTACTTTCGATTTAATAAATCATACCGAAAGTTTTATTTTCGGGACGGCTGCAGAAAAAGGTAATTTGTGAATAATCAGCCGCTGTTAAATTACATATATTATTGTAATGAGGACAATCTTTGACGTCCCTAGTAGTACACATAAGGTACCCGGGTAACTGAATTCTGGTAGACCTCAAATAACATTTTAATTTCTACATATCATATTTATATATGAAATTTCGTATGGTGTTTTTAGAGAATAAATAAATAAAAATGAATAAAAAGATTAGTCCCGAAAATAGCCGAATATATATGCAGCAAAAAAATAGAAAATATGCACTCTTATACGAAAAATATGCAAAATATTTTGAAAAATCTTTAATTCATAATAAAATATAACATAAAACGAAAACTAAGATTGCACGACTTCGTTCAATTGCCCTCAAGGATATTAGAAATTTGCTCCAATTTATGAAATCCTTGATTCTTAATTTATTGGATAACTTCTTTCCAATATTATCATGAATTTGATATTTGTTTTGTTTAAAATCATGAACCAATTTGATTGATTCTTGAAAAGTTGTTCCTTGTGATTCAAGTTGTTTCATCGCCTTACTTACAAACTTATAATTTTATTTTAAATATGCCAGCATTTGTTTATCGCGTTTTTACAATCTTTTACGGTTATTATTCAATTTTTGGAATCTTTCAAAAATTCTTGACATTTTTCATGTACCATGTCCTATACCTATCTTCAACTGCTTAGGAAACAAACACAGACAATTTTTTTTCCAGAAATTATTGAAATGGCATCTAGGGACCCCAAAACGGATATTTCCGAAAAAAAAACATTGAAAAAAAATTCACGATCACAATAGTTTCTCGTACTTCGTAACGGAGAAAATAAAAAAAAGAATATTATTTGATTACAGAAATTCGCTACAATTTCACTGAAAAACAGTTGAAGATAGATATAGGACAGGGTACATGAAATATGTCTAGAATTTTCTAAACAATCCATTGCATTTAAAATAAGAAAGTTGGTATTGGCCTCTGTTACATGACACACCCTGTATAAAAAGTTTTTGTTGAAAAAAAATGCGCAACCAAAAATACCAATCGACGTATCTAGGCGTTTTTTCGAACAGGCCCCCATTTATTTATTATCATATGTATCATTTGGCTGATACACACTGCATAGTAAACTCACGAAGACATAGCTCGCTATTAGATATAGATGAATCTAACCACGTTTCTACATTATTTTAACATCATAATCAGTTAAATACATTTTTAGTTTTTTTTTATTCTTCTTTAAATTAGATGATGCTAGTTCACCGGTTTCTGTGCGTTTTTTCTTGTTTAAAGGTGGAAAATCATCACGCTTGAGCTTTGTTCTATCACTAGAAAATAGTGCTTCCGGTATCGACTACTTGATATTCAAAAGTAAGTTCCAACGCGAATTGCTTTTTGTGGACAGAAATTATCATTGCTTGAGCTTAAAATTAAATTTATTGAAATTATATCTTTTTCAAGTCTTTCTTCAGTTATTCCAAAAGATTCTGGAAAGTTCTTCTATTTCGACCATAATATTAGCCTCCATTACAATATTAAATGTTCAATATTAAAGTGCAGCAGTATTCGCAAGTTTTGTATCATATCATTCAATTCATCAAATATGGGCTGCATTTGTGCCTAAGATTCCATTTTGAAATGTGTCAGTTCCTTTTTAAGAACACTTTTAATTTTGTCGTTAGTAGTCGAAGATGTGCCGACCTCTCGTGGTTTTGTCGAAGGATCATTGAGTAAACAGAAATGACAAACTATTATGATTAAATTCAATTAAATCTATCTTACAATTAGTGTAATTGAGACAATTTGCATAAAGTCATTTACCACATTTATCGTGACATTTAAGAGAGTCTGAACGAGGACTTTTATCTAATTTACAGATATTGCAACTAAACTGCATTATAATTACCAATTAATTAATAACAGAGAAAAAAAGGACACACTCTTCGCCTCACATGGTCGATTGTGAGGTGTTTAAAAACAAACAGGGTAGACCACGGAACAAAAGTATGGGATGGTACAGTGTAAGAGATGGATAAAGTATAAAATTAAATCAACAGATAAACACAACGTTCAATGTCCTTCTAAAGATATAGATTTATCGATTCGATGATTGATTCTTTTTTCGCGATCACCATGGAAATTTACCGTAAAATATCAAATATACGGTGTAACACTCAATATAATTAATTAATATTTACTAACCGTAAATGATTAATGACGTGTCACCACACCAATTTTCACTTTTTTTGCAAGGACAATACACTTAAAATACGGAGTACAAGTACACTGCAAACCTTTTGAATACCATAACTAATATTTAGTATATGTAAATTGATGAAAATTCTCGTCACTTCTCGTAGATAAATACAATTTTAATTTCAGTATGTATTTTATTTTAATTTTATTTAAGTCTTGTTTACATTGATTATGTGTGTCATCTATGAAATGGATCTCTATAACTTAAAGCATGTATAATTATTATATATGTGGTTATATACTGTTGTTGTAACCAATTTCCTATAATGGTATAGATAAATTATTATTATTATTTTGTAATCATACATGCAAGCATTCATCCGAGCACAATATCTGGGCTAATTCTTTTGTAATATTTAGGATACCGCTTTTATATAGTCTTAAAATTAAGAGATCACATTATTAATACTTAAAATCAAATCTCAGTTACTTTGCCTTTTTATTGCAAGGTTAAATTATTAATGGTTATGAGTGAACATTAAAATCACATAGAATTTAATAGCGCTAATACCAACAGGCATTTTATAAAGGCTATTAACAAACAATAAAATTTCAGGCATCCCCAAGCCACTCTGGTTATCATCAACCGATATGCATACCATAAAGTTAACGTTAATTTTTAATACGGGACAATTAAGGGGTTACCTTTTATAACCATTTTGCCCCTGCGACAGCTCCACGGCACAATAAAAGGTTAATAAATTCAAAATATTTACATTTATTCCTTATTCACATTAATGAATATGCATCACTTAGATTAAATTTACTGCCGACGCGTCGCGACGCTTTTGTTGTGAATTTTCAAAACGGAAACGTGTCCCATTGGAGCGTACCAAATAAAAAGCTATTTTACACTTTGGAGCTTCAGAGGATTACGTTATCATTTATACCACTTTTCTGATTTGCTTTAATATATAAATGTATTTATGAGTAGAAATATTTACATGTTTATTTCTCATATTTGAAAATATACATTATCAAGTCTCATCTTTATCCATTCCTCAGTGTTTTATATTAAATTTTAATATTTTTTGTTAATGTTACGTATTAATTAGAGTGCAGAGGTAAGTATGTTTGTGTTTAAATGTTTGATGGATAAAACATTGTTAACAAAGCTAAATTTATAAGCAAACATTAATATTAAAATTTTACTTTTCTGGCTTTTATGCCAATGCGAAAAAATTACAATTCCGATTATACTGTCAATTTGAATTAAATTACGTTATGGAAATCAGCATTTTTAGGCTGTAATTAAAAAAATCGTAAGTTACATTAAATTTATGTAATAAAAAATGTAAATAAAGCATCAAACATTAGTAAAACAAAAGAATTATAACGACATATGTTCATATTAAGACTATCGTATTTGAGTATATTACTCAAAATGCCTCGAATATGATTGGGTTTTTTAGTAGATGGATATCTATTTATTGAAACTCAATACATTCACTTATATCATTATATCAGGCCAGCAAGCATTTTTTTTTAGTATTTTATCAAATAAGTATTTCCTAACAGAAGTTACTTTATCTTTAGAATTACCAGCAATAATTAACATCATAAATAGAAATTACATTTCGAACCAAATTTCTATTTAATACAATTTTGTAGTTGTAACAATACAATAGGTATGTATTTTGTAAAGTGTCTCGTTTATAATCAAGTTTAATCTCCTTGCCATAAGCTAAATGTTCTATAAAATATTCCGAATATTACCGCATGGCATTTCGCAATGATTTTCCCCGGTATATGTGCACGGATGCGTTTAAAACTTTTTCTAGGTCATAACATAATTTTGTAGAGTAAGAAGCTATACAATTTTACATTAAAACTTCTCAAATAAATGAAACAGTAGGTAATTGTTTTTTTTTTTTCGTTACAATAGGAAACTTTCTTGAACAGAAACAAATGTATTTTATTACTTTTTAAAGATTTTCGGCGAATTGTCCGAATACTGGGTTATGAATTTTACAGAAATAAATAAGCAAGTACCTGATCGATGCAGATTATGACTCTTTTTATTAGAATAATTCATAATTAATTAAATTACAAAACTTTTAAAGTTCTATGACATGGGCCTTGCAACAGAATTACATTATTAAAACAACTACTAGCCTGGATAAAGCCCCGGTTAAAGCAATTGGCAATGCTATCATAATAATACAAATTTGAATGTAATCAGTATTTATATTTCTTAATAATAATAATAATAAACCATTTATTACTCAACAGATTTCAAATCTATTTTCAGAGAAATGTAATAATAAACTTAAAATTCAAATTAACATAACATTAAAATAAACTTACAATTCAAATAATCCTGAAATTGAGATAAACTTAAAATTAAAATAAACTCAAAGTACAAATTAACAATTTACACCGCACATAACAAAGAATAAAAAAAAATTAAATTTAACTCGTAACAACATAAAATTGTGTGATGTATAACCAGTATTGCAGCGCGGCGGCGAAACATAGACACTAAAAGCAAGAACCATGAACCGACTGGAAGCCCTTGAATGTGCGTGTTGCGGTTCGGTGATATATCCGCACAGGAAGACTGCTCACACGAAAACTGCGCACAGAAATGTGCGCACAGCGATAACTCCGCACACGAAAACTCCTCACACGGAATAACGCTCACACGGAAAACTCCGCACACAGAAAATAACGCACAGTAATAATTGCGCACACGAAAATTGCTCACACTGAAAAATGCTCACACAGAAAATTACTCACTTTTATCAATCCTCACAGGGTGCGCACAACAAATATTTTTGCCATAATTATTACATTTCACATTAATTTAAAAGAAACAATATACTGTGTTTTTAATTAAAAGTATAAATGTCTAATATATTAATTTGAATAAACAATTTAAAGATAATGCCATCACAGGTATATTAAATTTATTTTCTTTTTATTGAGGTTTGATCATTGAAGATCTAGATTAGAATTAAATTTTACTGGATCTATATGCATGTGTTTGGAAGATTCTAGTAGAGGGTTGTAACACTCCAAAGCTTATACTACATTTACGCTACAGAGCGTGTATTAATAAACAATTGATTCTGCTGTTTCGCATATTTCAATTTTCACAAAATCCAGTGAAGGGGTGTAAATGGATTTTCACGAAATCATAGTCTAGAGTGCATTTTTAGTTATTCTAGAAAGTTTAACGTCGATGGCTATTATTTTTCTATTTTTTTCGAGCCGGCGAACTTGCTAGAAATTTTTACAACTTCGCCGCCTCAAATGTAAGCATTTCAAATTCCAGTGAACGCAAAAATGAAAATTCAAGAATAACACTCCGTTGCGCTGTTAAAATCTGAAACACCGAACAAACTCACCGGTGAAACTGGAAAATTTTGCCAGGTGCGAACCGCCGGAATCATTTGACCTGTGCCCCGGAGGCAATTAGTATCCGGCGTAGATGTTTGGAAAAAACACATTCTTTCGTCGGCTGTTATCAATCCTTATCCACGTTGCATGAACGCATTCCAGATTAAATCTCTTTTTAGTCATTGAAAACCGTTCGATTCGGCAGTTTACTTTCCACGTAGTGAGTGAGTGTTCGTGTGTTTTAGTGTGTGCAGAATATTGGAAATTACATTAATAGAAATGGATTATCAGTTATGAAGACAGTTCCTACTGTTGGTAAGCGATTAAATGAAATTAATTAAACTTTATTGAATGAATAATTTATTGTGAATTTTTCAATGCGATTTAATAATATCTCTTAACACAAATAACGATAGGAGTAGAGAGACCATCAAGTCAATAGCTCATTTATGTAAAATTTATGGAATGAATTATTCACAATAACGATTTTTTCCAATACAATTTAATAATATCTGAATACAAAAATAACGGTGTAGTAGAGACCATCAGGCCAATAGTTAATTTATGTTATGCTACAATAATGTATACAAAAAAATACGGCATTAGTAGCTTATTGACAAATCGTACAGAATCTTATAATTACATTTACCTTCTTACCAAATACCACTTGCAGTTAGCTTTCTCACAATCGAATGGGTTTATTTTCTAGAGCTTAAATAACCAATTTAAAAAAAAATATTCGTTGAATGATTTTTTAAATCGTACAATTTTCGATTTTGGTGTGTTGCTGTTTCTTTCCAATCTCGGATTTGGCACTCATTTTTATTCGAAATTTGAAATCTATAATTTTTTCAATTAATTTTAAACTCTTAAAACGAATTTTTCCTTTGATTATTTTTTTCTATCCGTCTAAGCAATTTTTGTTTTCCCATTTTCAGTTTAGAAAATTGCTATTTTGTTTTAACCTTTAAAGATGAGAAATCAAAAATGTTTATATTTTTTATATAAGTTGAACTATTAATAAATTTTTTACAACTTTTAAATTCGGAGAATGCATATTTCGTTTCCCCAGACAATGTGTAGAATGTTGTCATTTGTTTTCAGCTATAATTTGGCAATTGTTTTAATGGAAAATCAGAAATGTATTGTCCGCTTCATAGATCTTAAACTTTTAAAGCAAATTCGGCTCATCAATTCAATGATTAAACCAATGCAGAAATTTAATTTTGATTGGAATTTAAAACTCGTTAGACTTGTAGAATTTTACAAATTCTACTGCAATTCAATATATTTTTTTCTGATTTTTTTTATCAAATTTTAAAGTTCAAATGAATTTAAAATTCGTTACACTTGTAGGATTTTACAAATTTCATTACTTAACTTAAAATATTAATTTTGAAAAATTCATAACTCACGCAAAATTTGACTCGATTTCAATAATCACATTAATAGTCACATTGATTGCTCCTTTGTACTTAAACTGATTGGTTTTCGATGCACCCTTATCACGGACTTTAAGAGTAGCGAATGGCCTCATAAGTAACGCCAATTTTAAACTGTTTTCAAATAATATTTCAGACTTTAAATCTAATTTATCACGAATAGATCTATCGGTATTTGTTTGTGGTCAAATTTAGATAATTGCAACTTTCTTGCGGGGGTTTTCATTATTTTAATTATTTATGTCTAGCGTACTGTATTGTATTGTTTTTACTTGTTCTTTGTTTGTCATCTCAAAGTTGTCGAAATTTTAAATTGTAATTTTATATTTTATATAAATAAAAATATATCTCGGTTATTATGACAGATAGAAAAATACTGTAAAAGACAAAGTTGTAGATCATTTTACGCATCTTAATAAGATAAATTCAGAAAAATTTTACCGCCATTATTTTCCGAGATAATTTACATTTTTTTAATGGAAACCACAGTTGACTATGACCTCAATCAATCGAAAGACTCTTTTTTTCTCTTTAATCCGATATCACATATGACATAGTTATTTCTAAAAATAAGTGAGTTACAGTCATTTTTAAGATGTATTATAAATAAAAAAAATAGTTAGCCATGAAAAAGCTTAAAGTAAAACAATTGCAGTTATTTATAACAACAATAAAATATTATGGTTATTATTTTTATAGAGATAAACAAAGTTGACAAAAAAACAAAATAAAGTATTATAGTTCTTTAATTATCAAATACGATCGTTTGATCGAAACTGCAGTCATTAACAAATAAACAGTGTGATATAAACTAAGTAAAAGTGCGTTTTATTTAAATAATAATAGGAGACAAATTAAATTTTAAAAAGATGTAATTTATGCCATAATATTAATGGTGGACTTTTTGAGCACCTTTTGTAATATTAAAATGTGTCTCCTATTATTATTGAAATAAAATGCACTTTTACTTAGTTAATATCACACTATTTATTTATTAGTGACTGAAGTTTTATTCAAACGATCCTATTATTATTTTTATATCTAAAGAATTATTATACGGTGTTTTTGTCAACTTTGTTTATCTCTATAAAAATAATAACTACAATATTTTGTTGTTGTTATAACCAACTGCAATTGTTTTACTTTCATCTTTTTCATGGCTAACTATTTTTTTATTTATAATAAAACTTTTTTTTTGCCTCGGGATCGTAGCGCATATGGCCAGCTCAAGGCGGCTACTATTTATGTATAATTTTTGGATGAATAAATATATAAATGAACAAATAAATAATGTCAGACGTATACAACAACCATGGACCCGAGCGAATACTTCTCGATCCCCGAAAAATCTTTCGCCCGGGCTGGGATTCGAGCCCACACGGCACGCGGTGCAATAATAAAACTTAAAAATGACTGTAACTCACATATTTTTAGAAATAACCATGTCATTTGTGATATCGGATTAAAGAGAAAAAAATAGTCTTTCAAATGAGGTCATAGCCAACTATGGTTTCCATTAAAAAAAATGTAAGTTTGCGTTATATCTCGGAAAATAATCGCGTCAAAATTTTTCTGAATTTATTTTATTAAGCGGCGTAAAATTATCTACAACTTTGCCCTTTACAGTGATTTTTTTCTGTCATAATAATCGAGAAATATTTATTTTAAAAAAATTGACACTTTTTACTTTTATCAAAATATCTAATTACCCTTCACTTTTTTCACCCCTTTTTGAAAACTTTGAAAGTGTTATTTTGTTGGACTCGTAAAACCACAGTTCTTTGCCCATTTAACCGTTTCTCTATCTCTTATAGTTTCCGTGATCCCCATAGAGAACATCGAAAAAAACTCATCCTTTATATTATTATTATTAAAAATCAATGTTAATTTTAAAGTTAAATGTATTATAATTGCATTAGAGTTTTTTTAAGGAATTCAATCATATCGGTATTTTTTTTCTATTTTTCTTAAAAATAATATATCAAATATAACACGCAAAAATTGATACATTTTCAAAAATCGTAGTTAATTCTAAAGGCAGATGTTTCGTATCAAATCAGTATTTTTTTAAACATTAATTTTCAAAAATTTATTACATCCAAAAACTAACACATTTTCAAAAATTATAGTTAGTTTAACCTTTTCAGGGACAGAAACACATTTGTACGTTTAAAAAAATGACGAACACATTTCAAACAAATTTAATTTAGCTCAATACTGCCATCTCATGTCAAGCTCTGAAAGCTGCTACAGTTGCACATTTCCATGCAGATACCTCGTGTTCGGTTCTACTGGCGAAATATCAATTGTTTCTTAAAGGATTTGAAACTTCCAAATTAATTTGTGCCTGAAGAGGTTAAAGGCAGTCGTTCTGTGAATGTACCAAAATATTTGAGGAACTCAGTTTTGTTTACGATTTTTGTTTTGTTTAAGTGTTTAACAAAAATTGACTCGTTTTCAAAAATCAAATTTAATTTTAAAGTTAAATGTATTATTATTGCATTAGAGGTTTTTTTTTTAAGAATTCAATTATATCAGTATTTTTTTTCTATTTTTCTTTGTTCAAATATTCGACAACTTAAAAAAAATATTAAAAATGCATCTCATGAATTTATGCATTTTCAAAAATCGTAGTTAATTCTAAAGGTAGATGTTTTGTATCATATCAGTATTTTTTTAAACACTAATTTAAAAAAAAATATTACATCAAAAAATAAACACATTTTCAAAAATTACTGTAAAAACACAGTACATTATTGCTTTTAAATTAATGTGAAATGTAATAATTATAGCAAAAATATTTGTTGTGCGCACCCTGTGAGGACTGATAAAAGTGAGTAATTTTCCGTGTGAGCATTTTTCAGTGTGAGCAATTTTCGTGTGCGCAATTATTACTGTGCGTTATTTTCTGTGTGCGGAGTTTTTCGTGTGAGCATTATTCCGTGTGAGGAGTTTGCGTGTGCGGAGTTTTCTGTGCGCAGTTTTCGCGTGAGCAGTCTTCCTGTGCGGATATGTCTTAGTAGTCACGACCAGTATTGCAGCGCGGCGGCGAAACATAGACACTAAAAGCAGGAATCATGAACCGACTGGAAGCCCTTGAATGTGGGTGTTACACAGGCTTCGAAAAATATCGTGGGAAAATCTCGAATGAAGAGGTTCTATAGCGCATTTGCTGTGATCGACAACTACTAGTAAAAATCAAGCAAAGGAAAACTATATACTTAGGGTACATCTTTTTCAATAACATAAATGGCTTACTAAAGCTAAAAATTAAGAGAAAAGTAGAGGGAGGAGGCGGGCTAGAAAAATACACTATTGGTTGAAAAATTTCAGGGATTTGACGGGACTGGATTTTATTATTATTTAGAGCATCAAATGATCAAAACAATTTTACCATGAGAGTTTCCAACCTTAGTAGATAGAGATGGAACCTTAAAAGCTGAAACAATTATATTTCTTCTGCTTGGATTTCTCAAGGCTTCTTCGTCATAGTTTTGCGTCAATTTTGCCGCAGACTCTGTATAGTCCGACTTTGATATCGCATTCGCAATGAATAAATCATAGCTCTGATTATTTCAATAGGTGTTATTAACAGAGGTATTATTGATTATTGAGAAGTCTTCATATTACCTTAGGCTATTACATACGGGAGAGGGTCACGCCAGCATAATTAGATAGAATCGATTAGCTCCAGGCAGCCTTACAGCAACGCGATATAGATAGATCTTTTGTACTTGTCCAGCGTAATGAAACTTGACGTAGAACAGTTCTTGTGTGGTTTCGTACAATTAAATCTCTCTCGCCGCAAAGAGAATTAATTTATTTCTAAACAAAGATTCGGACTGTGATAATTGAGAAAAGTATATGTGATATGAGTATATGTGTGGCATTTATGCTCATGTATGTGTGTTCGTGTGAGGGACTACCGTGAAACCATACATATTATATGAAACGTAACTTTTTACTTACGCGAAATAGAAATGAAAGACGCAGTCTCAAAATGTGAACGTAAGCGATTAGGGTATCGGAACCTGCTGCAAAAGAAAATGTTAAACATTAAACATAAAGGTAACGTGAAACCTTATGTGAAAAAGAATAAGATTTTGCGATGAAAAATTAAAAATATGAATTACAGCGTTAATAGTATATATAAAGAAGACTTATTATTAAAAGTAGGAACTGGTGCATTGTGACGATCTTTGTAATTATAATTTATTAAGTTGATTGCAAATTTATATTATGACTATTTCATTATAAATGATAGCGGTACTTTTTTAATTATTACCGTTATGCTAAGCGAATATTCGTGTGGCTCAGTTTACACATTACATACTCCAACAATCAACAATAATATATCACTGTTGATTATCAAGTAAGGCATATAAATAAGGAGTGTTAATAAATTGTACAGATAAAGAAGTTGATGATATATATTACATGCATTTCACAAAATTGCACTATGCACGCAAGATTAAGTTATGAGTTTATGAGTGAACTAATATATGTTGTACTTAATTTGATGTATTTAACCGTAAACTGACGTATTTATGGTCGCGCAATGTACTGACTGCACCGTCCATAAAATATGACTATATTGCTAAATGTTTTCAATATTGATTAAAGTTTTTATTATGGCTGGATGAATGAACGTAATTACTATTTGAACACAATATTTATTAGGAGAAAATAAAACACAAAAAAGAATAAGCAAAAAAATAGTATCCTTTCCTGTGTAAAGACGAATCAATTCTCGCAATAAAAATTATTTCAAGATCAACAGAACGTCATTATTGTTCATGAGGTTATAAATTTGATTACTAATTATAATAAAAATTTAAAAATTCTCAGGCTTTTTTTAGAATTCTCCAGTTCTAGTTGGCTGCATGTAGCACAAGTGTGCTGATCGAGCATGTACCTTACAAGTATGTTTATTGCGCTTAGAGCAAACAATTGTCGTGTTATTACGCTTTGCCTTCATACACTAATTAATTTTCGGCTCTATCTCAAGTTCTTCGTATTCGTCGGCCGCAAACTTTTTTTTTAGAATGGATCAAATGCAACGAAAGAGAACTTACCGTTGATCCTTCTTTCAGTTGGGGAGTCATAGACTCATTCCCAAATTTTTCAAAAAGACTCATCTGATCACTGGCAAATCCTTGTGCTTGATATTATATTTAATTTGTGAGTTGATTCCAGCTATATTTAGAAGAGACAAGAAAATGTCTTCTAGTTCTACGAGACACAGAACAGGCACCACAGATTTGACCGACAGTGTCTTTTCCTCCTTTGGTGTAATTATAAAACATAATGATCTTAGGTTTTTCTCTGTTCTCATCGATAGCAGAATCACCGTACATCGTCGAAAATGGAAGCACAGCTTTGTTCCCTTTTTTTAAACAAATGAAACCGTTGATATATGGGTAAATCCACAAAAAAATTACAGGATACCCATTTTTTTTTTTCGCAAAAAAAAAACTGCCCGTGCTGGCTTTGGACCCGATGAAAATTGAAGTTTGGACGTCCAGGAACGTCAGAAAAATGAGGAACAAGAAAAAAATGGGAGGAGTTTTTGAGATTTTTCAAATTTTTCAAAATATCTTGAGAAAAATTGATTTTTGGGTTTAATCGCCTGGTTTACATGTAATGAGGGTTTTTTTTGGGGTAAAACAGTTTGATTAATTGCTTTAAATCATTAACAAATACATAAACTACTTAACAACAACAAATAGCCGCTGGCTTTTCAACACTGATAAAAAGATACTTTCAACTTATAATCAACCTGTTGAAATTCTGGGCTTCCGTTTAGGCCTATTCCTATCTGACACGAGATCTTTTTTAATTTCACTTTTTGCATATATCATTGTGCTGTTGTCCATACCTCGATGTATGTAGTTACTTTTCGAGCATTCTGAGCAAGAGAGAGAGAACGAAAAAATAAATGATCACTTTGCATACGCGTCCACACTACTTGATGTACAATAGAACTCTGTGGGGCAGATTTCAAGTTTTCAGGTAACAGTGCATCAATAAGAAGCATGTCCTCCTCCTTTACTAACACCGCTGATACTTTATGGCTTTCTTCATTGATTACGCGCACTACATCTTCAACACATAAAGCATTGACCCCACAACGAACGACACGATCACATGAAGCTTTCACAGAACCGCCGATGCCATCAGCAGCACTCTTGCCATGGGCAGCAGCAGTGAAATTCCAGGTAGTATTATTCCAATTTAACTGCTCAGAAAAATGGCGGAACAAAAAAAAATTGATTTGTTCTTATACTGAGTAACTGTATGTACAGTTTTAATATTTTTAATAATCGTGGTAACTATTTTCAAAATTGATAATAAATCCGCCCATACAGCAGCAGCATCGTTTCTCAAGTTATCAGAAACAGATACAAGCGACTTATATCTCAATTTATTCTCTTTATCCTTGTAGTAGAAACCTCCTGTTTGCAATGAGATGTGTCTTTTCGATGCCCCGAAGTGCGCACTATGAATTTCTTCATTATATTTTGCAATATAATTTTGTGAAAAATCAATAACAAGATACATTTCATTAGCGGTCAATGAATTTTGTAATAACCTGAGCTGTTGAAGTTGCTGATCAGTAATAAAATGATGCAAAAAAAACAACAGGTATCGATTCATTGACGCGGGATATCAAATCGCTTGATGACTTTTTCACAATATTTGTTACAACGGAATACATTTTATCCTTTGCTCCTAGCCTTTCAATTTTTTTGTCACCCACGTCAAGTACCAAGTGAGTTCTGTTGACTGTGTATCAACAATTGATCGATCCCGGCAATCAAGACACTCTCTTCTCATGCATTCTTTCGACACTAGATTGCAACAAAGGTCAGCGATAAATTATTTTTGATAATTTTCCAAATTCTCAGCCGGTCAAGAAGAAGTAGGAAGTTCGTGTGTACACGACAGAGACAAGTGCACTCATTCTCCTCTTTATCACCCAAAACGGCTTCAATCGATAGAACAGTGTTCTTGAAATACTATTTTCTGTGGTCTTATTGAACTTCTTATGTAGATTATCTACAGTATCTGTTAAATACCGTTTGCGATGTTTAATTTTGCCCTTAGTTATCGTATCACGGATTCCCGGAGCCATTACAGAATTGTCATCACGAAGGTAGAAATCAATAATCAATTGATGTGTTTTCTTGAGATTTTTTAACTTTTTGTCGAGCTGAAGGTTTTGGGTTTTCTTCTCATAATATCTACTGACGAAGTAATTTTTTTTTTTTCGAATTTTCTTCAAATTCACATCACTTGAAAATATTATACTAAACATTTTTTTTCCTTGTGAGTTTTAATAGCCGACCTAGCTATACGAATCGAGGCCAGAAACTTCTCAAAATATTCCACCTGCCCACGAAGTGTTGCATTTAGTTTCCTTGAATTCTGCAGCATCACATTCTTCTTTTTAAGCATTTCCACGTGATTGTTTTTCCACTCTTTAGATTGTTCCTGTTGCTTTTTAAGTGCTTCAAGTTCTTCTTTTAAAGCTTTATTTTCTTTCCGTAACCGCATTTCTGTTGCGCGAGACGCTTGTGGCACTTGCGTATGCTCTTCACACGTTTGCAGAGATTGCCCAAAAGATGAACTCCGGAGAAGATGTGCATCGACTGTGATGATTTCCAGATCTTCCAGCGGAGTAGGCTGCGCAGAATTGGTCCTAGAAGTGCACATTGTACCATGATTTCATCGGGTCACAAAGTTTTCTCCTAGATTGCATTGAACTACTTACCCAAGTTGGGAGACTTTCTTTGCTTTACTATCCAATTAGTCGTTGTGGGTTTTTGTTTCCTTGTCATGTTGCCTCTTAGTTTTTTTGATAGTAGGAACATCGACTTGGGTCTGACAGTCGAGATGATGCTTCATTGTTCATTCACGAAATGCGGGGAAAACATACTTTGAAACATATATTAACGTGGTCGAACTTCGATTGAAAGATAAAAGTCGTCAATAAAATAACAGAACAGTTGCCATGGGGACGGATCCACGTATGATGAAAGATTTAAAGTAATTAATCAAACTGTTTTACCCCAAAAAAAAAACCCTCATTGCATGTAAACCAGGCGATTAAACCCAAAAATCAATTTTTCTCAAGAGATTTTGAAAAATTTGAAAACACCTCCTATTTTTTTCTTGTTCCTCATTTTTCTGACGTTCCTGAACGTCCAAACTTCAATTTTCATCGGGTCCAAGGCCGGCACGGGCAGTTTTTATTTGCGAAAAAAAATGGGTATCCTGTACTTTTTTTGTGGATTTACCCATATCTTTTTGGAACCTAAACAGGTAACTTTCTCTATTTTAATTAGGCTGGAAGTCCACAGGTATCTCACGCTTATTCTTCTTTAGTGAACCAACCACTATGATTTTGTCCTCCATGGGGCCTGAGTAGGTGGAATGCTTGTACACTAGTTGTCGCACCATCTGGGGAGTTTTGGAGAAAGCTTTGAGCCACACCTCGTTGATCTCTGGTTAGCTCATGGAGTGAGTGTCTCGATGAGAAACTGCTAGAGACATGACGAGGAAGAGGGATCAGAGGCAGAGAAGGACCGAATGGCGCTAGTATTTATATAAGTCTAAATGATACACAGAAACAACACATAAATGACATAAAGAGTCAAAAATAAAAGTCACGGGGAATAACGCGTAGTATTAGAGTTACTAATACTCCTCTAAGTATAATAAAGTTCGCGTCATCAGCGACGTCTACATCGGTGGTGATCTTGCAATTACTATGGTCACGCTCCGGTGTAGCCGGCGAGAAAATCGGATATGTAGCCTATAACTGAAATGTGTTAATTGAATACCTGAAGTTTGTATTTTAAAGCAATTAAAAACCAAAAACTGAATTGAATATATTCATGCAAAATCTTACAGAAAATTGATTAAAATAATCTGAATTACTTAGCAGTGGACCTTCCTAGCTTTAGCAGCCGAAATTATTTTTATAAGTGCATCATAATCGAATGATAAAGAAATATGATTATTAATGGACAAAATTGAAAGGTTGTTGAGTCTTTCTTGCGAAAGGGTAGACGTAAAGTTGGTTTTTATTATTTATAATTTAGAAAAACTTCGCTTCGCCGACGCTACCGACATTGGTAATATTTGCAAAGCAACCCTCACATTTATATAAGCGTCTGCAGATCCAGTTTCCAACAGGAAGTTCAGCATGTTTAAAGGCGTTTTCCAGCCTAGAATCAAACAGAAATGAATTAAAAGGCTGCTTTTAATTTTGACAATTAAAAAAACTTTGAAAAATAATAGTTTTGTTTGAGCCCAAAACAATTATGAATTAACTGACCAAACAATAAATCAAGATGAAAAATTTCTAATAGCTGAAACGTAAAGGTAAAACTTACCTTTATTTGGCATGAGGTCATTGATAAAGATCAGATCCTTTGATATCACAGTCATCCCTATCTGAAAGGAGGTCTCCTAAGTCTTTGCATTGAACTAACAAGTTATCTCTGTTGGGTAATTCAAGTTTAAAAAGAAACTTAACGTTTGGCATTTTAGCCTTAAGCTATTTGAACCTCTTTTACGCAGCCATTTGGACAGTTTCAATAAGTAGTGTAAAAAATTAAAAAAAGTCTGTGGATCAATCGGTGCTTCATGATCAGCCTCGTAATCAAATTGCTTCTTGTTCCTTCTAACTCGGGGTGTTTTGAATTTTCCTTCGACATCTAAATCTTCAGCCAACTCTTTGGTTTTTAATAAACAACTAACAAATCCATTTTCATGAAAGGCCGTCAAAAAGTCCCCAACGTACTTCAAAATAGCTACAGCTTGAGGTAAGTTGACGATATTTGATTGCAATATCTTACCAACAATGTTTATTTGAAACAGGACATCATATCATGTAGCCAATGACACTAAGAAACTAACCAAAATCTTCAATTGTTTCAGACAAAGATTTTGTCTCACTTCTAACCTCGTCTTCAAATGACGCATCCTCGTGTAGGTCAAGTGCTTGTTGGATTTGCAATATCTGGTATTTTACTGCTTTGAGTGATCCAATACGTGATTCCTAGCAAGTTACACAAAGTTCTTTCAATGTGAGAGAATTATTTGAAACAGGACATCATAGCATGCAGTCAATGACACTCGAAAACCAACCAAAATCTTCAACTATTTCGGACAAAGAAATTGCTTCATTTCTAACCTCGTCTTCAAATGGTGCTTCCTCGTGCAGGTCCCAAAGTGCTTGTCAGATTTGCAAAATCTGGTTTGCTTTGAGTAATTCAATACGTGATTCTCAGCGAGTTACAGTTCTCTCAATGTGAAAGAAGGTTCAAATACTGATGACGCCTCATGTGATTGTGACATACTCTAATAATTTGCCCCAACGTGTTGTTGATGTGCTGAAAAACACAAACAATCTTTGAATTTTTCCAAAAATGGTAACTGAGGTTCTTGCGGCATCGATTAGTACCAAGTTTGGGATGTGTGTATAAATAAAAACTGTCTTGATATTTTCTACAATTGTTTGTGGTTCACAGCTTGTTCATATTGGCTCCGTTATAATATCTTTGGCATCCGCAAGTAAAAATGACCAAGTCGTACTCTTGCAGTTTTTTTTAAGACTGTTTCTGAGATTCATTTCCCTGGAGTCACTGTTATTTCAATGAAATCTTCACAAACTTCAACTCTTTTCTCTTTTGTTTGTTTCATAAACGAGCCTTAAAATAACAGAAAGTTGTTCGTCCCAACCTAATCGCATATACAATTGAGATGCATAGTATTTGGCTCCTTTAATCCCTGCTTAGTATTTCTTCTCGTACTTTGTCTCCCATCAGAGTCAATAATTCGTTTTGTATGTTTTTCCTCAAGTATGAATTGTACCTTTGTTTTTCATTTGCCAATACTCTAGATATATGTTCTTTTATTACAGGATCAAATTGGGCAATTAGTTCAGCAAGCCCTAAACAATTTCCGTTGTCCTTTTTGTCCAGGGTTTTATTTATTCCTCGGAAAGCTATTTGGTGTTGGGTAAGAATTGTGTCGTGACAAGAAGGCGTTTAAAAACATTTTGCCATCGTTCCTTTTCGTGGGAAATTATTTTCTGGTTTTCATCATCAGTTGTTTTACCTGTGCTCACCCACCCACCTTTCAAAACATTTTAGGTGATTAGGGAGTTTCTCGATGTCTTAGTATAGTTCCAATGTGACTCCACAGTCACAGTTTCCGCTTTGATCTGATAAAGGTTTATTGAAACGTGTAGTACTAAATACCTTGCAGCAGAACCAGTAAACTCTATTGTTTTGCTGAAAATACAATAGTCAACGTCACTTCCTGTTCACCATTTGGAGCAAGCCGATAATAAAATAAATTAGGAAAATGACCTCTTTGTTCCATCTTTGGGATATCTCTCTGAATATGGCGAGAATGGGAACGGCCCTTTAGCTATAATGCAATCACGATCATTGGATTAAGATGTGAGGGCCATGTAGCAGGATCTTTTGATAATGGAAATGAAACTGTAACACCCGCCGAGCTGGGGCCATCATTTTCTTGCTCTTCCAATGATTGAGTTACAGTTGCAGGTTCTTGACCTTGCCAAGTTTCATCAGCTATATTTTATGAGTACCAGTTTTAGTTTGTAAACTATCTCTATACTCTGGTAGTTGTATTTCTTTTCCCTTCGAGTTCTCGCCTTTTCACTGAACTTATCTTCGTCAGTTAGTAAATAAATGTATAGTAATTTAGCTTTGGCTTTCCCTTCTTTTGAGGATTTAGCTTTCCTTACGTTTGGAAGACATTTTAAGTTTATTAAAATCACAAACACAGTTTAGTTATCTTTTATCACAATTCACAAAACACTAAATACAAAACTAATATTTTCATGAAACACAAAACTATGTGCAGACGTCAACTGGACACACTTGTCAATGCTAGATAACGATTACCTAATTGCCACCTGTCGCAGTGCGCAGAAGACAGGCAAGTTTGGAGTCGGTGTGGACACTAACATAGGCTTTTCCACAGCTGATGGTGTTACTTGCTCGTTCTGGATAGTAACAATTTTCCTTGTGCTAATATACACTCGCAACGGTGGTGCTGGTGTCCGCCCTGGTTCGAACATCGCTGGCGAGATATTTCAGGGGAAGCCATACGGGAGTAGTCCATTTAATGTGACTCATCTTAGATTTAGAACTTAACAGCATTATTAATTAGTTTTGTCGACTTCCGTTCTGCATTAAAAAAACAGCAATCTAATAATTTATCCAGCATATACATTTTTATTTACGTAAACTAAAGTTATAACAGTTTTCCGGTGTTTTCAAACTAATTCAAATTTAATAACTTGGGTTAGTTTTAATTATAACATTAAAGTTGCTTGAACGAAGGCGCATGCAAAATTATATCAATAATGTATATGTTTACTTCCCGAAATATCGCACACCGGCATTAGTTAGGATAATTAAGATATGTAAAATTTACGCCATGGTTTGAATCCGCATCTCTGTTGATTGAATTGAATTTACTATGAATTCCAATTTAAAATTTATTAATATTATACCATTTACAGTCACAGCCTGTATCGCTCTAAACTTCTATAAAGGGGCTACGATTTGTGTTTTTACTTTTGAATATATCGTTTCTAGTTTTAAAAGTTCCAAGCCACGTATAAACTTAGACTACTTTAAAAGCACACACGCTCGATTATAATATCTACACATCCGAAGATTCGATATTTACATATTGTGCACGCCATTCGTGAGGTTTTAACTTGGAATTGTATCTTTTTTCATACGGTTCGTGATTGTACTGTAACAGGGCGTAATAATCAAGCAAACAAATATTTGCATGCTTGTCTGAATATTAAAACTGAAGCATATTGCTGCTGAACGAAGTCTGTAAAATTTTACTTCTGGGCATAAGTAGTAATTGCTGTTTCAGAAAAGTTGCTCGTTCGACTGCAAGGGGAGCAGTGCATTATATCGAGCGAACAAATGTGATTAAGGGAATATATTGACACTGCTATTTGCCTTTATAGAAATTAGATTTCCTTATTTGGCTCGTATTTCCGGTAAGTGTACCGTAGTGAGTAATTCATTTGCTGCTCTCTTTTAAATATAATTTCCTCTTTCATATAATTTTACTTATTAAATATATAATAAATTAACGCCACATAAACGAGATGCCACTTTTTTGTGTGTTTATATATCGTGCATAGGCTGTACAAATGAAAAACATGGGCTGGATGTTGACGTAGTTTGCTGTGCCTAATCAAGACGATATCACTAAAAAATAAAAACTACCACCTATTTTTACAATGTGTGACATTTTAACAATCTTGGAGAAGAAAATTCAATTTACTGACCAACGCAAATAACTAAAATCTCATTTTCTTCAAAAAAAGTTTGAAGGATACTAAATGAAAGGAATGAGATATTTTTAAAAGTCGCGGACGCCCGCTCTCAGACCTATACGAACTTGTGCTACCCGGCAATACCTATCTTCGGATTACATAATCCAATTCAGTCAGTTCTATTTACTCGAGGAATGCACATTTGTATAATTATTTCAGACCTATTATTGTGTTTCACATTCATGTAGTGAAAAGTAGAGTGTTTTTTTTTACATTTACTAAATTATTTTGGAACTTTTCAAGAAATCGCATTTTTTCGGTAACCCATTGCTATATAAAAAAATAATTTTGCATAATTTTGACTGGACTTTTTACACCAAATATGGCAAAATTCTGCTACCATCCCAGTTTCTAGGTTTAGTCACACATCGGTTCAAAAACAGACAAGAGGAATTGACTGCCCGAATTTGCCTCATCGTATGCAAAAAATTTCTTAATTTTCACTTCAGGCTTTATTTGATATCTGGGTATCTTATTCCACATCTATAAGAACATGTTATATGCCAAGTTTTTGAAAAGATAAGCTGTATAAATATTTCTGAAAGTGACAAGTCGACAATAAAAAAAAAGATTCTGCATTTTTCTCCAAATATAAATGGTGTAAACCTGCCAGAAATAAGGAAACATTTTGCTTTGAAAACTCATTTTGGTTGATTATCAGACTTAGGTCTCAGATACACAAGCTTTTTTATTAGGAATTCGGAAACTTCTCCAAAATAAAGGCATATAAGTGGAGATTATAAAGCTATTTCGAGTGATACTCGAACGATAAATTGCGGCCATAGAATTAATTTACAAAAATCTGACCAATTCACAAAGGCAACATCAGATTTATTTCTGGAAAACTACTCGATGCCAATGAGCGTCCACAGTATCTTAGTTCATGGAAAGGACATTTTAGCGTTATGTATGCATCCGATTAGCCAGTTCTCCAACAAAGCTGCGAAATATTGACACTAGTAAGCTGTTTACAAGAAAGCGGCCGTGCTCTTTGATAACTTCGTTTTTGATAATGTCCTCACCTCTGATCTTCGCGAAGAAACAAAAAGAAAGGATTTTGTTCCCCAGGTCTTACAGTTACTCCAAGAAACATTACTCACTAAAGATTGCATTGAAAAAGCAGAAGATAAAAGATATATCATATTTAAAGGTGCGGTGCCAGATAACAGTGAGATAGCCTTCAAAAATGAAAAAAACTGTAAAACATTTTGATAAGAACACACAGTGCTAAACTTATCTAGTGGTACTTAAATACTGTTACCAGTTTAGCACTGTGTGTTAGGGTGGAGTGAAAAAAAATATTTTTTTTCAAACTCGTAATAGTGCGGAAAAGTTGCCTTTTGGGAGACACATGAAGCCCCATAAATTTGGGTTTGATCGGATTATATTTTGAGGGTCCCCAACGAAAACTATAGTTTTTCTGAAATTTTCCCCCAAAATTATTTTTTTTCATGCGCTTGTAATGGTGCACAAGAGCATCACTTTTAGTCACTTATTAACCCAAAAAAATTTGGTTGGTCTAGGATAATGTTTTGAGGGTCCCCCAACGATCGTAAAACTAGTGATTTTCGACAAAAAAAGAGAAATATTTCAGGGTTTTCCAGAAACCTTACACTTAGTTTGTACTGTGAGAATAAGTAACTATGAAAGTATCATACATATTACAATAAGATATTTTTATTACTCATACTACACAACTGGTAATAATCACTAATGACTTATCCTTAAACTTCTAACAAAGTGCAATTAACACTAATAAACAATTAAACAATAAACAATCTTCGTTTTTTTAAATGACAAACAAATGATTAACATTGCTGAATCGCCGAATGCTGATAAATATTACATAATACATACAATAAACATCTACAAAAAAATGTATGTATGTAAGTATCATATTATTCCTTTTGAAATTGTGCTTTTGTATTAAAATGCGGCATTGCACTTCTTGAATCTAACCTCACCCGAATGAACCCATCTCGTGTTTCCGCCCCACAAACTGCGGATGCTGCGTCGGTAACTAATTTTACGCATCTCTCGACTGATTGAGTATGACATGGTAGTTTTTGCTATTCCATTGCCAAGATATCATCAAATTAATCATCAATTTCATCACCATTACCACTGCGGAATCAGACAGCACTGTCTTTAAAGTCATCATCAGAAACATCAGATAGTAGTGGAGGATCTGTTATAGTATTGTTCTGCCAGTCAATAAGGTCTTCGTAACTCTTTGCCTTGAAGTTGAGAATATTCACCTGAAATTGTCGGATTTGATTACTTAAATTTTTTCGTGCTTTTAGAATCCGACGAAGTCCCAATTCTCAGATAGCCACTCTTTCATCACATATCATTGCCAGCAGAATGTTTTCCGCATGTCCAAAATATCCATTTCATTGGATAGCCGGATGAACAGCTTCCTTTAGTTCATCACTTAGGTAGCGGGAAAAGTTTATTGTTGTCCACAAATGACTTCACCATTCGTGCATAATGGTTTGGTTTTAATCCAGAACCACATGGGAGCATAAATTTTCACCACATAAGTTGCCAACTCTTTCAGCTCTTTGGATGGATTAAGTGTTGCCACATATAATCGCAGAATACGATTTGCCAACGTAAGCCACCTGGAGTGTGCAATTTTCCCAGGATTTCGTTTAGCCAAATCTGTAGAACATTAGCCACTAGCAACGGCTCTGCAGATTTCTAATAAATACTCCTGATCTGTACAGAGGTCAGTGTTGGGTACTTCAGGTAAGTCTGTTTTGATTTTGTCAAACTTTGCCACAGGAATCTTTTCACACCTTGTAAAGGCCTTGCCAATAGGACCTGCAAATTTTATAGGTCCCGATGTGGGTCCATCCAAGTGTTCAACTAACTGCCTGAGGAGGAGTTCATTCCTGTGCAGTTGGCATATTAGCCACTGCAATGGTTTTTTTTGTGAAGTGTTACATCTTTCTTTGTCTCTCTCTTCTTAATTTAGTTCTGTTTATAACTTGAGTAGCATTATCCTTTGTTACCAGACCAAAGTCCTGAAGCACAGAAGAGGCAATTGCAGCGGCTGCTCTGTTAGAAATGCCGTATCTATTAGTTGTTCTTGATAAAGCCGGCAGATGGAGCCTCAATTGCCCTGATTTCGCATATTGTTTTGATGTTGAAGGTGTACGCTCAACTTGGTAATTTTCGTCATATGTCGTAAACTGTGTTTCAGAATCAGACCCTTTAGTTTTCTGTCTGGGGCACCTGTAGACAAGAATCGTTACTTTAATTGGAAAAGCGAAGACTTTTTAATCAGGATTCTTCTTTTTCCTTTCTTTCCATCGTGCGCTTTAGTTTCTTTGAAGACTTTGAATCAATACTTCCTATAACCATGTTTCTTGTTGTCCGTTGGTCTTGAAGAAATGCCTGTTCCTGATTTGGAACCTTACAAGCTTTATCACAGTTGCTTTCTGAAAATACACACTTACAAGCAGAAATGTCGAATAAATTCACTTTGCTTTCGTCTCTGAAGAGCTGTAATTTTGTTTGGTAGCTAACATTATCTTTTCTTCCTTTATATGGCTTCAATAAATTCTTGAATTTGGTGTGGTAAGCACGAAGAGTTTGCAGAATACGTGTATGAGATACGATAGGTATAGATAATTTATGCCAAAGTTGTTCAATTCTTATTACCACAGGTTCCGACACTTCAGCAAATGTTGTATCCTTTGAGTTGTCAGTAGGTTTTAATTGATGTGTTACTAAGAGATAATATTTCATTACATCTTCGTACGTTGGTAAAACATTCGCTGGCAATTCTCGAGGGCTTCCGAATACAGGGCATTTCACCATTCGTCGAGTTCGCCTGGTGGTAGTTGTAGTCTTAGAAGGCATCATTTCCTGTAAGAATATTAAAAAGGAACATTTAGTTTAAGTGTGACTCTATGTGGTGACTTTTATTTGCGCTCCTGCAAGTGCTTTTTTTTATATTGCAATTTTTCTTGTTCGCATAAAAATATACGAAAAAGTAGTGTTTTCGTCTAGAACTGCAAAAGTTTATGGTCGTTGGGAACCCTCAAAACATAATCAACCAAACTTTTTTGGGTTAATAACTGACTAAAAGTGATGCTGTTGTGCACTATTACAAGCGCATGAAAAAAAAATATTTTGGGGGAAAATTTCTGAAAAATTCGAATTTTTTTCGGCAAAAGTTATGAAACTTTAAGGCAGTTGGGACCCTCAAAATATAATCCGATCAAACTCAAATTTTAGGGGCTTCATGTGTGTCCCGAAAGGCAACTTTTTCGCACTTTCACAAGTTTGAAAAAAAAATCAATTTTTTCACTCCAACCTACTGTGTTTTGTCCCTGACAAAGGATAAATGATAATGTTTTTTGTTTTCATTTTAATAATAACATTTACAGTTCAAAGTTTCAAATGTAATTTTAGAATAATTTTCAAGTCCTGTACGTAGAAATAAACGATCTTAGATCAATATTATTATCTAGTAGTACTAGTAATAACATGCAAATTTCTTTTGCATCATCCAATATCCGGCGTGGTAATAGCCAAGGAAGTAGTTGTTTCAATAAGTTATTTGTTTATAGTCTTAGTAAGACTTAATGTTGCAGAGTCACGAACAGGCTGAATATTCATATATTCAGGCCATTTTTCGTCGTTATTACATTTATAAACCATAGTTGGCTTCATTTGAAAGACATTTTCTTTCTCTTAAATCCGATATAGCACTTGACATACATATATGAGACGTTCGGAGCTAAAGTGGGATCAATTCCACAAATTATAGTTTTGAGATAATTTGAGTTAAAGTTAAGTTACACTGGTTGATTCCCATTTTTTTTTGTTTTTGTAGTATGAAGACTAATTTAAAGTTTGCTCATGAATAAAAAAATAAAAAACAATAATTTAATGTGTAAATTCAATTTTAATTAAAATTTACTGCACTTGATCCACTTTGGCCCTGAATAATAGGTCAAATAAAAGACATAGGAAAAATGGAAACATCTATTATTTTGACAGCAGTTTAGTCAGTATATTGAAAGTTAGAAATTAGGTTTCAATCAAAGAGTGGTTCGTCGTTAGCTGATTCTACAATTTCCTCATTCAAGGAAGTTGGACCTAGTTGCAATCTCTGTCCGTAGGCGTTTGAAATGAGCGTGGGTGTTTGGCGGAAGGAATGATAAAAGAGAAAAGATATCCTTTTTCTGTGCCTCGGTGATCACTCTTGAAGTTTGGCACAACGAGTCTTGTTTCTCAACAAATTTGTAATTTTTCGCAGTCAATAAAGACATTTCACGTATTTTTAAATTATAATGTCCAAGGTTTTTGCCGCTCAAACCGCATCCACGTCATCTCTAACCACTTGACGGAATGGCCTTCGTGAGTTTTTTTACTATTGACTAACACCTCCTCAAGTTTTTTGGTGGATAAAATTTTTGGTGTTACTTTGACAACCACGAAAGGCTTCTTAGTCTTTGCTTTCTTGACCACATGAAACCAGTCATCAGGTGTAAAAATTTGAATACACTTTCGTGAGGCTGATTCAATGACAAAATCTTGATCATTTGGCAGAAATGAATGCACTGCAATCAGAAATTTGGGATCAATTGTTTTAATATTTAATTGAGGATCTAAGACCAAGTTCATTAATGTAGAAGCCACTTTAATATTGCCATTCTGACTGGTGCATGAGTCGGAGTAGAGGATTACATGGGTATGGTTTTTAGCCTCTTGTTTAATATGTTTAACAAGCATAGATACTATTTCTTGGGATCCTCTCCCTCCTTTTGTCTCGTCCCACAAATGCATTTACCCATTGTTTTTGTTAAACGAATGGATTCCAAAATTGTACACGTACATATTCCTCTTATAATACGCTATGGAAGTGGTCAATTTTAGATATAATAATAATAATAATAATCCATTTATTTATAATATTTTTGTACACATCATTTACAAACTGTTATAATAATATATGGGAGAGTCTTTTGTAGATCAAATGTTGCAACATAACTTGCATCTGATGCAGCAGATTTGTCAGTTTGAAGAGGGTGTCTAGCTTGTAAAGCTTTGGCCAAGTGCAGTTTCTTTCTCAGCTAATATCTTCAATTGAAGTTCATCAGATCGATTACAGGTGTTTTTTGCAGGAAATTTAAAATGGAAGTTGAATTTAGTGGAAAAAACATGATAGTAAAACTTTTGTTTCAAAGCTTCACTTCACTATTGCATTTCTCAGCGTATAAGTCATACAATTTTCGAACATTTTAATCAGGATGAAGATATTTTCTTTCCGGATCTTTTTTCTGCTGTAGTGGCTGTGAAAAAGCTGGAAAAAAGTCTATTATCTGGAGTTTTTTTACCACGTGAGTCAGTGACGGCATGAACGACAGGCTTTGAGATGCACCTGTAAACCCTACCAAGACTAAGCTGAAGGGTTCCAAGAAAATACTTCTTGCACACCTCGGCACCATCTCTTAAAATGTAAGAATACCAGACAGTCTTTTCACCACCACTTCCATCTCGTATTCGTTTACGTTCCACTGCGTGACTCACAACAGAACTCTTTATGTACGCATTTTGTTCATTATAGTCTACCAACTTCCAAAATGATTCGAATATGCGCCTCTTCTCCTGCTCTGTGAATTTTTTGTTACAATTTTTTTACAGCGAGAGTGCGTTTTCAAAGTTTTTTTTTTTAATTTCTTTGCATTTCGCTGAATGGTAGGTAAGTCCACTATTTCTTAAACGCTGCCTCTTCCTTTTTTCCAAGTGTCCACTTTTCTTTCTTTTTCTACCCCTATTTTCATTTGCCTGGTCGACTTCTTGGATAGGACTAATTGGCACAGGAAGTGACGAAGAAGAAGCTGCTATCGGTTCTACCTGGCTTGAATCGGAGTTGTCTAGAGAGAAAAAGATGCATGGTGATCTATTTTGACAAAAGGTATTCATAAATAGTATTATTTTAAATATGTTATAATTATACTAAATATTATTATTAGGTTATCTCCCGTGTCGGCAACAGTAAAAAACAACATGACATAATCAACAACTCAATCAAAATGCATTCAAGTAAGGTTATGTTATAATTTGTAATTTTATTATAACGTACCTACACATTCTAAAGTAGCTGATTCGTTTTCCGAAGGTACATACTCCAAGGATGAATCAGAGAAAACCAAACATTCATCTGAATCCATTGTTAGGAGTTTTATCAACCAATACACATACACAATCAAACAAACACTCAACTTATGCTAGACTTGATCCACTTTAGCATGGACAATTTAAGAGAGTTTTTCAGTGCCCAAGATAACTGCTGCCATCTATTGCTAAATTATGACAGAAGAACTGAGTAATTATGAATATTACATTTTATTAAAATAAAAAAATAATAATTAGCCATGAACCGATGTAATAATAAAACAATTAATTTATTTGTTATTTTTTTAATTAATTAATTTGGAATTAGTGCTAAAGAAAAATATTGTAATTAATATTTTTATTAAAGTAAGTAGACTTCATGAAAACACTAAATAAGGTATAATACTAAAAATACTAATAGTCGATCATGTCTTCAAAGATATCTTGAAGAAAGTGAAGATAATCATTTACATTAAAAAAAAATGATCCGAATATACATAGTTAGTTCATCTGACCATATATCATTCTCAAAATTATATTACCTATCATCCTTGAATTGAAAAATAATCAAAAACAGGTTAGAGGAAGTTCACACATATCTGAATTAAAAATCGTACATTATATAAAAAATAACCTGACATTAACTGGAGAGGGATATTAACCCTTTGCACTCGAGGCCTTTTTCGCTCGGACGAACCAGTAACTCGAGACGATTTCGGCTGTATTACTGAAGTATTTTACGGGTACTTTAAAATTAGGGAAAGTAGGAATGGCCTTACTTGGGACGACCTTCACATTGTATATGAAGTTACTAACGTTCAGACGTAGGCCGCGCGCTGGGTGCATCAAACCCGCCGCTCGAGTGCAAAGAGTCAGAAAATGGTATAAAACCAGAGCATGTAGCCCTGTACTTTAAAATTAATCCAGACGATCAGAAAATGAACAGCAAAATTCAAGAAATCCTAATATGTGCCGCGACCAATGGAGCACATATTAGAGTTGAAGTATAGTCCAACGCCGGGACTGATTTCTCCCATTGGCACCGCTCTGCCGATAAATCCAGAAAGCGCTGATAGTTCGCAAGGCTGTTAAGTTGACCCTGTTTCCTCGAACCCCAGAAGAAGGCCGTCTTCCCAGGACACCTGGATGTGCCCTTGAGATCTAAAACATTGGTACAAGTAAACGAAAGTTTTGGGCACGTTTGTTGGAGGACAATCCATCTAAAACCTCCAACAAACCAACAAAAATATCCGAGGAAACCATTGGTGCCTTTAGAGAACTGGCTATCTTCTAATAAAAGGATTAATGTGGTAACATACGTCATCGCCCGTACCAATTTCTGCAAATAGAAATGGAAACGCTATGAGCCAGTTTCGCGTTTTTTAATTAATTTTGATCGTTAAAAGACCGGCAGAGGACCGTGAAAATCATAGCCTCTTCTCGAGTTCTACTAATCAATAAGCGTTCTCTTAGACGGTGCTCCTGATTGATCCTGCTATTTAATAAGCGGCTACACTGTGTAGTGTCCCGCCGATCGAGTTCGTGAACAGAGTTGTTGAGATTGAGACTGCTATTCGTTAAGCGTTTTCTCAAAAAAATCTAAACGTATCGAAATACATTATTATTCACCGAAAATTTAATATACAATTAAATTTCTAGATTAAAAATGTTTAATCTTTATTCTGTTCTTACAAAGACTTTCTCCACCGAGACGGGACAACAGCTGTAAAATTCTGTCGTATTAGAGAGTCCTGCCTATTGAAGATGCATGGAAGCGGACCAGAATTATTATTTATTTAATTAAGAATTTATTATTATATTTTGTACATATTTTTATTAATTTAAAATACTAGCTTTTAAATCGCTGTTTGAATATTTATGAACTTAAAATGTAAAGAGAGATGAACGTAAAAAATAAACAAAACGAACTCCAGACCAGCCTGAGGTATAACTGAACCAAAACCTCGTGATAAGTTGCGCAGTGAACATCTTAAATTTCAAGAGAGGGGGCGCTGAAAACTCATAACTATTCACCGAGCGTTGCGTGAAAATAATGTAAAGGTAGATACAAAATCGTCCTTAATTCGGGGGTGCAGCCACGCGGAGATTTGTTATCGCGTTCTCGCCGAATACTTTCTCAATCTGCGCAAACTTTATCCGCAGGTGCCGCGAGGTTTTGGTTTTGCTATAAACTGGAAACAGTATTAAAATATTTCTCATTAAACCGGTGGTAAGTGTTCGCAGATGTTTTTATACTACAGATATAACACCATTCTCTTATTGTTATCATTAGGATGGAATTTTTTTTTAATCCTCACCCCGGTGCGCCAGAGATGCGTCTGTTTCCATTGACCATTTTCTTGTTGATAAAAGTGGACCTTACATGATTAGTGTTAATACATTTACTTTCAAAAATTGGTCTATTTTGTTTCATTGGGCTGTTGACTTTTTGAAGCATTCGTAAATATGTTTGATGTGAAAATCTGCATTATTTCATTTCCTTTAAGTTTAAATATTACAAATTTCAGAAAATAAATCACCCAGTATACAATTATAATTTGTTTTTTTCTATTTCAGGTGAGCCACCTTGACAATACCTCATACATCTATATACGTAAGTTCTGTATTTATACAGGTATTCGTTCCTTAATTAGTTTTTTTTTATTGAAATCAGTCCGTTTCAATTATAGAGGGTATCCCAACAGTCTGTCCTCGGAAGATTGTGCTTTAAACATTATATAAAAACCTTCGCATCGACCTTATAAAAACTAAGTCCTGATTTGTGTATCCACTTTCTGCAGCACTCTCTCAATAAGGCCTTCCCTGTTTCTGCATTCCACTGTGCTGTGATGGCTGTTAAACTTACGATGACCCTGTTTGCAAATTTTTACAAGTAAACGTCGATCCCTGTCACAATTTCCGGTCTACCCAAACTTTCGCCTTAAGATTGTACACTTCTACTCTCACGATAATGCCTAAGTATGTCTCCAACTGTCGACTTGGCCAAATCTAATCCATCCGCAAGTTCACGTATTGTTTTGCCCCGACAATATTTTTTATTACCAATTCACGAATGTTTACATCTGGCCATTTTTGACTAAATTTATCAAAATTTTTGACACAACGGTTTCTAACAAGTAACTAACAACTTTTGACAAGTAAATGTCAAAAGTTGTTTATTTTATACACTGAAAATAGATAAATCCGAACATTTAGTTGTCATGATATATGCAATATTTTTGTTAATTTATTCGCCCATAGTACATTTTAATGTGTTCAGGAGCCAAACATTTTAAATATTTACCTATTATAAATAATAGACTTTAATATAATGTTAATGTAGTTGTTTAATTTAATCATTTAGTTTGTGTAAATTAATATTTTTTTGTTAATTAACATTTAGTTTTTAGAGATCGTAAAAGTGGATCGTTAATGGATTATATGAGCTCTTAGTTTAAACAAAAGAGATGGCAAAAATTTATTTGTATCCTTAAGGTCTAAATTCTATTACCATCGGGTGAAGTGAGCTTCTTGTTGTAATGTCACGTTGATAAAAGGCTTCCGCGGCAAGCAACAATTTTCTAGTACTTGTGTTTAATTTAATCCTTTAAAAAAACATGGCTGTTATTCGACTGAATGAACCGTGAATTGCGCGCCCAGTGCTTTAATTACAGATTCGTTTCGATAAAATGGATACGGTCCTACAAAAAGGGACTCGTCAGTTAAATACTTAGAGACTTAATTGAGCACCAGCCCGCACACCTGCCTAACGGTATTAATCACTTTGAACATTCACTACAATTGCAGGTTTTCGTTATATTTATGCAAAAACGTTGATTACTTAATACCGTTGGCTAGGTCAGTACGGGGTATGTTTCGTAGATTACTAAATTATTAAAACCAAACATTCATATTTTGTAATTATACCGGGTGTAACTGAATTCTGATAGACCCCAAATATCGCATGCATTTTTACATATATCTTCATGAAATTTAGTATAGTATTTTTAAGGAATAAAATGTGTCAATGTGTAGACTTTTAATAACAAATCACTTCCGGTTTAAGCGGAAATCACCTTAACTATGGAACACCTTGTATATTTTTACATAATTTAATTCGTGTCTAAATTCTAAATTTAAAGATGTATCATAAGTGACCTTTTGGTTGTTGGTTTTTTGTTTACATTTAAATTAAATGTACACAAGAAACAAAGGGGTTTGCGGGATAAGATGGGTGTGCCCCCGCGACATTTGAGTTGCAAGTGTAGAAACCTTGTTTTAAATATTAAAAAAATTAAATTTGCATGCTCATCAACTGTCATTTTCGACTTCTACCAAAAATGTGGTAAAAAATGGTCACTTATGATACATATATGAACTCAGAATTTATTAGCAATTTAAATTATGTCATAATATATAGGGTGTTCCATTTGAAATAAAAAATTTAAGGTCATTTCCGGTTAAACCGGAAAATTAATTTTTATTAAAATCCCACTTGTTGACACACTTTATTCTCTAAAACGCCACACCGAATTTCATAAAGATATATGTAAAAATAAAAATGTTATTTGGGGTCTACCAGATATCAGTTGCACCTGGTATACTAAACCGGTAACACATGTTTACTGCCACGGCAAAACCGGGAGAGCTGTAAAGGTGAAACTTCCACAAAAATGTCTAAAAATTGATTGAAAATTTCACCTAAAAATATCCGCAATATATACAGGGTGTCCCAGAGAAATCGCACATTAAAAGCAAGTATGAGACTTCTAATTAATGTATTGTGATAAGATTATCAGCATGTACAGTTAGAGAAAATACAAATGCGGAACTCGCTCGGCGAGGGAATGCTACCCCATGTCGGTGCTTAGTTCGGTCGAAACCCGTCCCTGCTTAAAATCCATTTATGAGGTAATAAAAGGATATCCCGAGATAAGATGGTCAAAATGCCACCCGATATGGATTTTTAAATAAATATGAAAATATCATTAGTTGTGACCTTAAGCGAAAGTAGCCGTAAGCCGTAAGCCATATAGCAAAAAACCCCCGACATGACCCGGGAAGCGCCGAAATAAGATTTTTTCAAATATAATTTTTTTAACCAATACAAAATTATTTAAAAAATCTGAAAAAATCACATATATTATTGACCCAAATACCAAATTAGGTGAATTTTCCAAGGTCATTGAACATTATTTAGGATATTAAAAGAATGTTTGAAAATAAAAAAAACAGAATTTGCCCACCAGTCTAAAATTTTATTTCGTCATATGATTGCTATCAATAAATACCATCTAGGTGACTTATTTATCTTTCAATAACTTCAAAAATTCGAATAACTGATATTTTTACTATATTTTGATATTTTTATAAATTTATCAACAATTGAGCAGTCATTTTATGTAAAATTATTATTAGTATTTTAGTATTAATATTTTTGTTTAGTTTAGTATTACAACCCCATTTTTTGTCAAGATTTGACCATGAAACCCTCGAAAAATAGGTTTTGTTTTTAACCACTATAAACCACATTAAAATATTTAGTAAACCAAATATTGGAAAAAGGAGTATTTCCTTCTTGTCTGAAATTAGGAATAATAATACCTATATTTAAAAAAGGCGACCCAAATGACTTCAATAACTACAGACCTCTGACACTACTGAGTGTGTTCTCGAAAGTGAAAAACTAATCGCAAATAGATTAATTGACTTCTTCATAAAAAACAAAATATTTAATGAATCACAACATGGATTCATGAAATCTAAATCACCCATTACTGCCTTATATAGCTATATAATGGAAATAGTGGAAGCAATGGAAAACGGGAATAAATCTATTGGAATATTTCTCGATCTCTCTAAGGCTTTCGACACCATGGATCACCAAATACTATTTACTAAGCTGGAATTGTATGGAATCCGTGGTGTCGCACTTGATCTTATAAAATCATATCTGTCAGGTCGAGCACAAATAGTAAAAATAAGAGACAAATTATCCACTGAAATCGCAACAAACATCGACGTCCCACAAGGGAGTATAAGGACCACTCTTATTTCTTATATACATTAACGACCTTCCCAAAATAACAAGTGAAAATACCATAATTAACTTTGCATATGATACAAGCATTTTAGTCAAAAGCAATTCATTAAATATTTTTTTGCAACACCATATCCTTAAGTTGTCATTATTTGATAGTTTTCAGCCTCTAAAATATATCATTTTTTCATAGTGCAAAATAACTATGCAATAAAAAAATAACTATGAAATAAAAAAATAACTATGAAATTAAAAAGTAACTATTCATAAATCTTACGAGATTTGGAGGGCAACAACTCCAAACTCGCCGCTTCCGCCGCTTCTCTTAACTCCGGTGGAGTTCCGCACATTTCCTCATCACTACTAATCAAGTTTTCACTCATTGAACTGAACTGAACAAATTAAATTAGAAGTAGTTTGACACAGAGACAAGTTTGACATAAAAAGCCGACTGTGGCGTGTTTTTTGTTTCGATTAAATCGAAATTTATAATCGCAGCGTTCACTAGCGACATTTCAAGGCCCAGGACAGAGAAATTCAACTTAAGAATATGGTGTTGCAAAAAATTATGTATACAACTGGTGGCTAAACAGTGCTTTATTTTACTCGTGAGCTTTAGAGTACTTTAAAGCACTTGTTTAGCCACACGTTGTATAAAATACTATAATAATAAACGCTCAGGCGCTATTTAATATGGCAGAGAAATGGATGAATCAAAATAAATTAGTATTAAATAAAGGAAAAACAAATGTAATAATATTCAGTGCTAAACACTGCCATTGTTTAAAAGATGTAGATGCACTAAATACTTATTTCATTAATAGTATACCCACCAATAAATCTAATAGTGACAACCTTCATAACCTCTATGATAATTTTCCGAGTTTGTCGGAGCCCGGTTTTCAGTTTCAACTAATTGATGAACTTATTGTAATTAAACATCTCAATAACATTAAATCATTGGCAACTGGATACGACGGTATAAATATCTCTATGTTACGACTTTGCTGCCCGGTAATTTTACCTTTTTTGGTCCATATAATAAATTCATGTATTCTACAACATACTTTTCCAAATATCTGGAAACATGCAATCATTAAACCAATCCCGAAAATCAATGATCCATCAGAGCCAAAACATCTACGTCCTATTAGCGTTTTACCAACAATATCGAAACTCATAGAAAAAACAATTGCAGAACAATTACGTGCTTTCTTAGAAAATAATCAAATATTACCGATACATCAGTCTGGTTTTCGGCCTGATCATAGTTGTGAAACAGCCTTGCTTAACATTACTGATGATATAATCTCTGCATCGGATAGTGGTCAAATGACTGTAGTGGTTCTTCTCGATTACAGTAAAGCGTTTGATACTGTTACCCATACAACGTTAGTAAAAATTCTTGGGTTTATAGGGTTGGATAATTCTGCAATATCACTTATCAGCAGCTATTTATCTGATCGCAAACAATGTGTAAAAATAGATAACTTAACATCTGATCTAATAAACATTACACGTGGTGTCCCGCAAGGGTCAATTCTTGGACCACTTCTGTTCACAATATACTCCTCTTGCATACTTCACCAGCTAAAATCTTGTAAAGGGCATATGTATGCCGATGACACGCAAATATATTATTCCTTTTCGCCAGATGCTCTTGCTATCGGTGAACATTGCATTAATGTTGATTTACAAAGTATTCTACGTTGTTCCAATATGCTAGACCTTACAATAAATCCCGAAAAATCATGCTGCCTAGTGTTTGGTAAAAATAAATTATGCGATGTTATTGGCAACCAATTGAATTTACAATTAAATGGTGTAAATATACCTTTTAAACGACAAGCTAATAATCTGGGCGTAGCAATGGATAACTCGTTTCGGTTCAAACAACTAATAAATAAATTTATATCTGCCGCTTATCTAAATATAAGAAACTTATATCCACATAGATCCTTTCTAACTAAAGCCACGAAAATTACTCTTTGCGAGTCGTTGGTTCTGTCTCATTTCAGCTATTGTTCAACTTTATATCATCCAGCCATTGATAAGTGTACCCATACTCGGATTCAGAGGGTTCAAAATATGTGTTTACGATTTATCTTTGGAATTAGGAAATTTGATAGGATCAGTCATAAACTGGTTGATGCTGGCTGGAATAACATGGAGAACAGAAGGGTTATTCAAGCGGTGTGTCTTTACCATAAAATTATATACACTATGAAACCTCCTTACCTGTATAATAAAATCGCATTTAGAAATGATGTCCACAGCATCAATACTAGATTCAGAGGACGTATATCACCACCAAAGCACACTACTTCTTTGTATGAACGATCATTTTCTTTTCAAATCTATAAAATCTATAACAATCTGCCTGATGTGCTCACCTGTCTGAATTTGGCCATGTTTAAATCTGCTATCAAGAACAAATTTCGTGTATGATTATTTGATTTAGTAAGTATGGAACTTATCTTTAAGTAGTTTTAAGAAAGCACTATGCATTTTATTTTTTGTTCCCAACTAAACTGTTTCTCTACAAACGTTTATTGTGTTAGTTCAACGTCATTATTATTAGTATTATTATTTTTTGTCTGTTCAAATCTCCATTTTTAGTTTTCTCTATATGCTGAAGGTTTGGATGGAAGAACAGCTGGGTTGTTACCCAAAGCTAAATCCCACCTTACGATTCTCTCTAATTTATTTTCTAATTTTTCGCTGTATATATGTGTGTATCACCACCAGGTGAGAATAAAGTTTATTATTATTATATTATTATTATTAACACATTAACCATGAAATCAACGAAATTCAGCTAGGAAATACGAATATTGGCCTTAAAAATAATTGTAAAATATTAGGAATGACCATTGATCAGCATTTAGATTGGAAAGAACATTGTACTAGTCTTGCTTCCAAGTTAAACACGACTTGCTGTACATTTAGAATTTTGGTAAAAATGTTTGATACAAAAACACTACTTTCATTATATCATACTAATTTCGAATCCATTATAAGATATGGAATAATATTTTACGGAAGAAGTCCATTTAGTACTAGAATATTTATAATTCAAAAGAAGGCAGTCAGGATTCTTCTGGATTTGAAATATAAGGATTCCTGCAAAGGACGTTTCAAATCAGCAGGAATATTAACCTTCTATAGCTTATTAGTATATGAAGTACTTATTTATCATTTTAAAAATCGGCATGTGTTTAAAGATTGTACTAAAAAACATTCTTATCTCACTAGGAATACACATCTATATGATTTACCAATCCATAAATTAGTAATATACGAAAAATCCCCGTACTACGCTGCAGTAAAATTTTTTAATCAACTTCCTAGAGCACTTCAGGTAGAAGTCAATTTAAACGCATTTAAAAGAAATCTTAAAGATTACTTAATTCAAAGAGAACTCTATTCACTCTCTGAATACTAACTGGTGAAAATTCCTATAATTTTTGATACAGTTTACTATATTGGATGTTTTCAACTTAGTGTGTTGTAGGTATATGTATATATGTTTGTATTCGCATTATTTTTTTAAATAAATTTAATTATTATTATTATTATTATTAAAAATCTGAAAAAAAATTCATATATATTTTTGTCCCAAATACCAAATTAATTAATTTTTTCAAGGTCATCAAGTGACAACCTAAAATTTAAAAGGTAGTTAAACTTAAAAATATGAATAATCTAAATAACCTATTATTTGGGTAAAAAATATATGTCAACTTTTCAGACTATTATAATAATTTTTAGTGGTTAAAAAAATAAAATCTGATTTTTCGAGGGTTTCAAAGTCATATCGTGGCAAAAATGGGGTTATTTATACGAAACTGAAAAGAAAATCATTAATCCTAAAATATTACCAATTATTTTATATGAAATTACTCTTCAATTGATAAATATATAAAAAATATCAAAATAACGTAAAATTTTTGAGTTATTCGAATTTTTGAAGATAACGCACCAAAAATTGGAAGATGAAAAAATCACAGATATGGTATTTACTCATAGGAATCCGTCACTAGATCACTTAGAGGTGTGAAGGGAACTAGTCTTCTAAATTTTATTACCTCATAATTGTATTTTAAGCAGAGACGGGTCTCGCCAACTAAGCACCGACATGCGGCAGCATTCCCTCACCGAGCGAGTTTCGCAATTGTATTTTCTCTGACTGTACGTAATCGAGTGTACTCTTTTAACCCTCTGGGTACTGACTGGGTTAGCGTAATCCAGGCAGATTTTGAAAGTCGCGCCATTCCAAACGAAGTCTGGACTAGGGGGGGGGGAATCTTTGTGGTAAGCGCCAAGTGGCAGCGTCAATCTCCGCTTGGTGCCCGAGTTGTACGAGTTCGAAAATTGAGTTCGGGTATTTTTCACCCAGTCAGTACCGAACGTTACAAAATCCGTGTTTTTCAAAAAAAAAGAAAATTTATTTTTTTCTAACTCGAAGATTGGCTACTCCTACGTTGCGATTAAGACTGCGTAGTATGATTGAAGATTTTTTTAGATGCGCGCTATTTACCAGAGGAAATGGACATGATAATAAAATGTCAAAACAAAAACGCTGTAATTTGTGTCCTACTTATCTGGACCGTAAATTTTTTTACAAGTGCCTAAAATGTAATAAGGCTATGTGCAGAGAGCATGTAGCAAAAATATGCTATGAATGCGGAAACATCGTGTAATTTTCTTTTTTTTAATTTTATACAATAAAATTTTTATTTCATAATCCATTTTTGTTATTTATTTATATTATACTAATCAACAATATTCAAAAGAACTATTTTTTACCTTTAAGATTTTTTTTGTTCGTTATTACGATAAATCAAGCATGTAACGTTATATCGCTATCGCAAAAAAACGGGTATTTTCAAAGTAAAAAAAAAAATATACTTTTTGAAATCTATCGAAAAACTAAATCAGCCTTTTCAAAAAACAACTTTTTAGCTTTCAAATGCGACTTATAAAATTTCGATATTTTCTTTTCTCATAAAGTTATGCAATTTCCAACAAAAAATTAATTTTTATAAAATTTGTTTGCAAATTGTTAAAATTTTGGACTGTTTCTTTGTTTAAACAAATAATGTAATAAATCTATTAACAATATTGTATTTTTGAAAAAAATTCCGATTGAAAAAAAAAACGTTTCAATTCACAAATTATAGCCCGATATACAGTCAATCAAAGTCGCCGGGTTAGGCTAACCCATGTCAGTACCGAACGTAACTTTTTTATAGAGAGTACCCTGAGGGTTAAATGAACATTATTTCAAGAATACTCGTATACGACTTTACGGAAGTCAACACCAACTTCCTTATTTCAAATATAAAGTTATATTTTTTATTACAAATTTGGATTCTACATTTTATTTTCAATGAAAATAATTCTATGATTATACGACTTCCTGCCGGAACTCAACACCAACCTCCTTAGTTGAAAGACAACAACAATTATTTCATAATTATAGAAAAAAAGATCATTTTTGAATTCCTTTTTCGGAAATCAAAAATTTACAGAAAACTTATTGACAAAAGATGTTTTCTTTATCGCTTTTAATATTTGTGTAAGTGTTTTTCTGATATTTATTGTAAGAAATATCGAAAAGAAAAAACAAAAAACGCTTAAGGTAAACACCCACTTTCGGTGCTAAATCTTATGTTTAAAGTTTAGTTTGAAAATATTGATTAGTTTTTGAGATCAAGGTTTTTATAAAAAATTGTCGAAATCTTCTTTGGTGACCTCAAAACGGATATTTCCGTTAAAATTTCGAATTCGAAAACAGTACTTTCTCCTACTTTGTACAGAGAAAATAATCATAATTTTTGGCCTTGCTAACAATGTCAATGCTTTAGCCATAAAAAAACATTTATGTTAAATGGGTAACGCATGTTTTCTGCTACGACACTTCAGTGCATGCAATTTTACCAAAAGCTTCTAAATCGTTTGGAATGTCAAATAGAACTTATGCTCAAAGTTTAGTTTGAAAATATTTATTGGTTTTTGACATACAGCGTTTTTCAAAAAATGGTCGAAATCTTCTCGAAAAACGGATATTTCCGTTGAAATTTCTAATTCGAAGACGGTACTTTCTCGTACTTTGTAAACATATGTTTTTGCCCTGATAATAGCCACTATACCTATTAAAATGTATTCAGGATTGTTATACAAACGTTATACAAGTATAAAGAATATACCGAGTGTAACTGAATTCCGGTAGACCTAAAATATCATTTGTATTTTTACATATATCTGTATGATACTTGGGATAGCATTTTTAGGGAATAAAGTATGTCAATATGTGGACTTTTAATGATTATTTCTTCCAACATAAAATATACTTATTTCATTGGTTCAAATATGTGTATTCATAACTGACAACCCTATGTTTTCGATTTCGTGCTTCGGCTCTTTATTGGTTTTTTTGGGTCCTGTGTTTTCGTTTTTGTATTTCACTTGGTAATTGGCTGTTTCAGTCAATGTGGAAGCATCGCATGTAGCTTTGATCTTACAAAATGTCAATGTTATCATTTACATAAACGTGTAAAAGTGTTTAAAATGAATCCAAAACGGTTTGGACAATTTAGTTTAAGTGAAATAAAAAACAATGTGGAAGCACATACGCCCCAAAATACCGTGCGATCAAAAAAATACGTCTGGAAACAGTTCTCTGAATTTTGTAAAGAACGTAATCACTGCCTTGAAGAAAATACATCAAATGAACAACTTGCTAATATACTCACTGATTGGGCTTTCAATATACGAAAAACGGATGGAAGCGAGTACAAGGAAATGGTAATCAAAACGATTTGGAATAATACAGCAAAATTAATTCAAGAAAAATATTATAACGAATATAACGGCTCTTTGATCCATTTCAAGCTGCTAGAGATGCGAAAAACACGAAAAGAAAACAACTACAAGGTATCCCGGAAAAAAGGAAAATGTCTTGTGTACCCTTGACATCCGAAGAACTAAAAAATATTATTCAGTGCTGGCATCAAAATACTCCAAACGGACTGCAAATGACGTTGTATCATATAATAGCAGTGGAATTAGCTTGGCGGGGCGGTGAGGCTTCCCGAACTTTAATTCAATATTTCAAAGATGAAATTAGTAATGCCGGAATACCATCAGGAAGACTCGAATATGTATAACCCTATATTTTCAAAAAACAATACAGGGAGGTTTCAAACATATTTCAGAAACTAAGTGGCTTGCCCTAAATAAGGAAAATTCTGATAATTGTCCAGTTCGGCTATTTAAAAAAAATATATCAAAACGAGGAGATAACATTAAAACAGATCAGTTATTTCTAACTGTCAATAATCATTGGAATACAGACAAAAATAGTCCTTGGTTTAAAAATATGCCAGTTGGCATAAATGAAATTAGCAAATGGACAAAATCTGCAGCAAAACTAATTGGATTAGATACAAATAAAGTAAAAATTTCCAACCATTCAAACAAATCACCAACAGTAAGTCAGTTGGCAAGATCTGGAATTAGAGAGCAACAAATAATTAAAGTAACTGGCCATAATAGCACAACATCTATAAAACCATATTTACAACTCAACAGAGAACATCATGAAGAATTAATATCAAATCTAAGAAATGAGCATGCAAAAATATCCAAAAATCCTAAAACATCTGGAAATATAAAAGAAAATGAATTATATTTAGATAACATTAAAATTAATAATGCTACAAACTGCATATTTAATGTTCATGTTTACAATAAACAATAAATTATTAAAATGAATGCATATTTCCTACGAAATAATCTTAACAAATACAACTCGTGGAAATAACGATTGTCGCAAATTCGTTCTCTTTTTCGAAATAAATTATGTTGCTTTAGGTTTCCAAGCAACATAATTTATTTCTCAAAATCGAATGAATTTGTGTTTCGACAACCATTAATACACTCGCTGTATTACTTGCGAAAATTCCATTTTCTGTTTAGGGTGTTCCATTTTTCAAATGAAACACCCTGTATATTTTTACATAATTTAATTCGTCTCTAAATCCTGAGTTTAGAGATGTATCATAAGTGAACTTTTATGTATTAGATTATTGTTTAAATTTAAATGCTATTCAACAAAAAAAAAACAAATCTAAATTGGATTCAAACAACTAACTAACAACCAAAGGGTCATTTATGATACGTGTGTTAACGAGTGGAATTTAAAAAAATCACAACCTGTTAAACCGGAAGTAATTTTTTTAAATTCCACTCGTTAACAGACTTTATTCTCTAAAAACACCACACCAAATTTCATAAAGATATTTGTAAAAATGAAAAAGATATTTGGGGTCTACCAGAATTCAGTAACACCCGGTATATTGTTAAATCAAATTTATTGTGCACGAAATTTTTGAAAAATGTTCAACTTGAATCTTATGCCACATGCAAATAAAAATAGTTTGGCAATGCATATTTGTACCTACAATAATTGCTAATCACCGTTTTGGCGCGTCGAAATATAGCCTCATCTGTACGAAAATTAGCCTGTGTATATTAATATTTAACCTATTCATAACTCTGCTAAATTAAGGCTTACTAAGACTATAAACAAATAACTTATTGAAACAGCTACTTCTCTGACTTTCTGTACTCTTAAACATTGACGCCATTGCCTCTTCCTATTACTAGTATCAGCACGTTGTCAGCATCTCGACAATTATCATAATTATGATATTGATACTGTAATTGTCCTAGATTAATAGTAATGAAATTATATATGCTTCACGATATATGGAGTAATTAATCGTTAGTCATACGAGGTGCTGTAATTTGCGCATTGGATCCTGGGCTCGAATTTGATAAGTTCTGCAGCACTGAGTCATAACATATCCTTAAAACATTACTGAATGTTATGGTTCCTTTTTATTAATAATTGGCGGTAAAACATTTAACCTTATTTGATTTTGAAATTTATTTTTTTAAGTATTGTATATCGCATCCATATATAATTTTTGAAACTTTTCAGTACGGCAATATAAAGCTAAGTTGGCGTTATTTTCTTTTGCAAAAGTTGCAATTTATTGAATATAATGTTTTCATTTTTCGCAGTTATCACTTACAGCAATTATAATATTAATAGTAATACATATTGTGAAACAGCAAAGAACCTAAGAATATGAGCGTCATCAATTAAAAAATATTAATATAAATCACATCTAAGTACAATTAAATGCACAAATTATTTAATACTTACAAAATATAAGCAGTCGGGTTGACTTATGATGATATTCGATAAATGTCAAATTGATCTGTAAAATTTAAACTAACGCCGTCTACATACTATATCTTCCCTATGTCTCTGACAATGATGAGCAGTTATCTGTCAACAGTAAACTATTATTAAATTAGTGGCGATTATTATGATATTGTTTATAACGTTAAAGCCGCTGATTATGGTAGCATTAATGCATTTTTATCCAATATATCATGGCATGAATACCTCATGCATGATGATATAAATGTTATTGTGGATAAATTCTATCAGGTTTGTAAGAATGTTATTGAAAAATATGTACCAATTAAAATTGTAAAATCATCGTCATATCCAAAATGGTTCAGTTCTAGATTAATAAACTTATTAAACTGAAGAAGAAAGCCCACAGCCAGTACAAATGTAGTGGTAATTATTCAGATTATGAACAGTTTAAATCTCTTCGATCTCAATTTACAATTCTAAGTAATCAATTATTTTCCAACTATATGGATAAAATTGAATCTAATATCTGTACCAACAGTAATTCATACCAACAGTAATTCATTCTGGAATTACGTTAATGAGTCATGGAAAACATTAGGCTTTTCTAAGTCTAAGATACATCTTGCAATTCTGGTGAAAGCTGTGTTAACCTATTTGCTAAACATTTTTCAAGCATATGTTAATGATGATAACCTATTAATTAACGTAACTCCAGAATTTTCTATTAGCTCGGACTCTGTTAACTTATGTAATTTTAAAATTGGTGTTTCCGACATCTTTGAAGTAATTAACTCTTTACCTGATTCCCTTAATCCAGGACCTGATGGTATACCAATTTTTTTTGTAAAACGATGTATTTTTTCACTATGTACACAAAATTTTTTAACGTTTCTCTCCATAAATGTGAATTTCCCTTGATATGGAAAACTAGTTTCATTCGGCCTATATTTAAAAGTGGTACTAGAAGTAACATCGAGGACTATAGAGCAGTTTCAATTGAATCTGCTTTTCCGAAATTATTTGACAAACTTATTGCAGATCAATTAATGTTTTCATGTAAGAGCATTATCTGCAACGAACAACATGGATTTTATGATGGAATCCAATCTACTTGTTTATCAATCATACAAGGTGTCTAAAAAAGACACCACCAAAATGATATGGTGTATTCCTGAGACAAAAAAAGAGCAAATTAACTAAATTTATCTATATGAAAAATTACATACCTTCCAAGATACAGCAAGTCAAAGTTTAAGATTTTTAAAATATTTTAATCTCTATCTCGAAAATGGCAGATGAGAATGATTTGTTTATTTTTTTCTGGCAACTACATTAGGTGTACTACATTGTTTAAAAATTTCAAGAAACTTCTCAAAGTACAAAGGTGCTCCAGAGGACATGCTGTTTACATTATTACATAGAACTTTTTTGTTCTTCATATTTTTTACGATTTAATTTTTTTTTTCAATGCAACTCATCACTTTTAAAGAATTTATAGCTCTTAAAGTTTTTTTGTTTACGCCTTATTTTTAACAAAAAAAAATAAAAAAGAACTTATTGTTCATTGTTTAATTGCGCTCGTTCTGCAAGAAAAGTCTTAAAAATAACTATAATCCAAAAACTGCTTTTATTTTAACATATTAAATTATTTAACAAATAACAAAAATTGTTCAAAATGACCCTCATAAAAAAAATCACAGTACACATTGTATGCGCGTGCGCGCGTCGCGTCGATGCACTTCAGCCACCAGCGATACTTCGGTCACTACCACTCAACGTGTTAACCAGTTTTACTTAGATTGAAAGTTTTAATTGTACTGACACGTTTTCAACGAATTGACACCCGCCTACATAGATTATTTCATTTTTTAACACGAAATTTTCCAAAAACAATAAGTTCTTTTTTATTTTTTTTTTGCTAAAAATAAGGCGTAAACAAAAAAACTTTAAGAGTTATAAATTCCTTAAAAGTGACGAGTTGCATTGAAAAAAATATTGAATCGTAAAAAATGTGAATAACAAAAAAGTTCTATGTAATAATGTAAACAGTATGTCCTCTGGAGCACCTTTGTGCTTGAAGAAATTTCTTGAAATTTTTAAACAATGTAGTACACCATATGTAGTTGTCAGAAAAAAATAAACAAATCATTCTCATCTGCCATTTTCGAGATATAGATTAAAACATTTTAAAAATCTAAAACTTTGACTTGCTGTATCTTGGAAAGTATGTAATTTTTCATATAGATAAATTTAGTTAATTTGCTTGTTTTTTGTCTCAGGAATACACCATATCATTTTGGTGGTGTCTTTTTTAGACACCTTGTATATTATAAATGCTTTTGAGAAATACGGTCAAGTGGACGCAGTTTATACAGATTTCTCCAAAGCCTTCGATCATGTTTCTCATTCAATTTTAGTGCACAAATTACGCGCTATGGGCTTTGGAGACTGTATAACTGAATGGATCCGAAGATATTTGTCTGATAGACAACAATTTGTAAAAATCAATAATTTCGTCTCTGAACCAATATCTGTGTTTTCAGGGCTGCCGCAGGGGTCACATTGTGGCCCAGTATTATTTTTATTATTCATTGATGCTGTCAGTTCATATGTAAAGCATTGCAGATTTTTATTGTTTGCAGATGATCTTAAAATATTTCGGGCGGTAAATTCCATCTCAGTCTCAGCATACTTGCAAGATGATTTAAACAATATTTATAGATGGTGTTCTGATAACAATCTTTATTTTAATTTAAAAAAATGCGTGTCAATCTCGTTCGGAAGGGGGCGTATAGTTGAAAATGCATATATCATAGATGATCATCTATTACCATCTGTTAAGCAAGTTAAAGATCTTGGTGTGTTATTTGACTGTAATTTCTCCTTCTCGAAACACATTGACTGCATTTGTTCGAAAGCTTTACAGATGCTTGGATATATTAATAGATTTGAAAATTTTCTATCAGTACCGAGAAAATACTATTCACATCTTTAGTAAGACCACAACTTCAATATGCTTCTTGCATTTAGTCGCCGGCATATAATAATAAGATTGATCAATAAGAACGTGTTCAAAACAAATTCTTAATGTCTATTTCTTTTAGAATTGGGATTAGTAGAATTGAGTATAGTCGCAGCAATTTACTTTCTTTTCTAAACCTACCAACTTTACGTGATGGCGAATACATGCAGATTTGTGTGTAGTTTATAAATTAGTGAACGGTTTTATAAATTGTTGTGAGCTTATTTGAATTTCAATATCCCTTTCAAAACAAGAAACATTACTGTTTTTAAAGAATCTTTTCACAGATCAAATTTTGCTAGAAATAATGCATTGTGCAGAATGTTCAGACTATGCAATCTGGTTTGTGTTTCCCCTAATTTTTTGCTATACGATACATCTTACAATAAATTTAAACGCCATCTAAAATATATTGATGTATCACCATATGTTGTTGGTATATAATGTTTTTATTAATTATTAACCTGTATAATTTATATAATGGTAATTCTACTTTTGTAATATATCGTTATTGTTATGTAATAGTAATATTGTGCAATATTTTATTTTTATTTCTTTATTGTATTCTTTTAAATTTTTCTTGTAAAAAGGTTTGTCCATGAATAAACAAATAAATAAATAAATAAAAATGGCGTTAGCTCTAGGGCATCCGAATCATGTAAATAAACATAAAAAATCAAAGTTCGAGGGACAACCGTCGACTTGGTCCCCCGAAATTTCATCTTAGGAGCGCTAGCTGTAATTCTTGAGCACCAGGTGGCGCTACCTGAGGTTATTCTGGGGCAATAGTGTTTTTTTTCGAAAAAGTCTAATTTCGGAGGGTTAAGTTGACGAAGTCGAAATAATTTCTATTTTTTCAATGAATAAAGAAATCATTTATTTGCATATGTACGGGCATTTATATTTTAGGGAAAATTTTGTTTTGATAGTCACTGCAAATTGGTTTTTGAAAAGCTCGTTGCAAAAAGTAAAGCTTGGAATGTTGCTACCTAAGATACGTCATCTGTTTTTATAAGAAATCAAAAATGTATTACTTTCTTTTGTTAATGTCAAATCTTTGAATGTAATTTCCCAGTTTAACTTGAGTGTTGAATGTTGCCGTTTAGTTCCTATGATGTGTCTATTGTTTTTATGAAAAATTACAATTGAAGTGCTCACTAGCTCTCTACAGATCGTTTTTACAATTTTCCCAGTTCAAGTTTCAATTGTTGCGCATCTAGGATATAGTAATTGTTCTTATTGGAAATTATATTTTTTCATATGAATCTTCCGCTGTAGAACTCAATTCCTCGATTTGATTATTTATAAACAATTTAAAAATTGTTATTGATATTCTACATCGTATATTTATATTTCCAAATAATAAAGACGAAATATAGCCTGAATATATGAATATTCAGCCTGTTCGTGAATCTGCAACATGAAACCTTACCAAGACTACAAACAAATAACTTATTGAAACAACTACTTCCCTAGTGCCACGCCGGATATTGAATGATACAAAATTTGTAAAACTGTAAATGTTATTATTAAAATGAAAAACCAGAAAACATTTTGACAAGGACATTCAGTGCTAAACTTAGTGTTACTAGATGAAACAAATTTGATATTAACTAAATACATCACTGACATCACATATATGAAAATTAAGTAACCAGCCATCTGCAGACGCGTTTCGAGATTTATCTCTCATCAGTGCAGCTTCGCTTTTTGAATTTAATGTCAAATATAATGTTAAAGGATGAAATGAACTTACGTGAACGAGATCGTAAACAACTTGTTACCGACTTGTCAACGACTGACGGGATTATGGCAATTCAGACTATTTTTCGTCTTTATTATTTGTATTTAATAAATCTGCAGTAAGTGAGGTTGTCTCAAGTTTAAGGTTTGGTCAAACAGCGGACGTGGCAGGACGGCGACGCGACACTGGCGGGACGTGAAGAGTTGTAATATGTTAGTTAATGTGGAATATGTCACACAGAGCCGTCGCGCTAGGCGCTCGACTAGCGGTCGCGTCGCGTCGCCGTCGCGTTCGGCGGGAATGCAATAGGAGTGCGGCGGGACGGAGCGCGATCGCGACGTGAGCGCGATGATCTTTTTGTGTTTTATAGATATTCATTTGAGTTGTCAAATAGACAGCGCGACGGGATCACGTCGCGTTCGACGTGGCGTTAGTTTTGTATCCGTTTACAAAAATGAACGTGGAGAAAGTGGAAAAATTAATTGAAATTGTTCGAGGGTACACTTTTATATATGACTTGAGCGATCAACAATATAAAAATGCAAACCTGAAAGCTGCGATATGGAAATCCATAGGCAAGGACTTGAATGAAAGTGGTAACATTATATTATTGGTCATTTATTCGATTATTATTAAAATAAGTAACAAACATTTCTCGGACTTCAAATGCGGCGTTTGGAGATCGCTGATTTGTGGATCTTATCGAAGTGAGCGCTCTCGATACGTTAGGTGTTTCATTAGGCTCAAGCGAAAAAAACTCTCCCTTTACTTTTATGTAATTATGTAGACAACAAGCTGCTTTGACAACATGTATGGCAGTATCAACGTCGCTCTCTATAGGCCTATGAAAGATGCTTATTTTATCTATTGCACCATGTAATTCTTCGAAACAAGCCTGCGACATTTTGAAGTAGGTATAGAACCTATCCTCATGGGATTCCAGTTCCCGGCAGAGTCTATGGTATTCTCCATATTTATGACGCTTTTGGTTCAACTCGTGTACCTATATCCGTTTACGCCGTTTTTTTGCTAACACAAACGCAATCAGCACAGCTTCCACATCTGAATCGCTTGACATCTCGTTTCGAAATGCTCGAGAAATCGCGCCGAGTGCGACGGGTCGGGCGACGCGATGCTAGCGGGATCATAACGCCCGCAGTGTGACATCCACGTCGCGATGCCGTCCCGCCAGCGTCGCGTCGCCGTCCCGCCCCGTCCGCTGTTTGACGAAACCTTAAATATTTTTTATTTTTTTTTTTTACTTAGGCATGAGCCATTCAGTCACGACCAAGTTATTATTTATGTATTCAATTTGGGATGAGTAAATAAACAAATGAATAATGTCAGACGTATACAACAACCATGGACCCGAGCGAATACTTCTCGATCCCCGAAAAATCTTTCGCCCGGGCTAGGATTCGAACCCACACGGCATGCGGTGCAACCGGCACAAACGCTCGTCTTCAATATTTGTTTAAATATATTTTATTTATTTAAATAACATACCTATTTTATTTGAAAATATTTTTTATAAAATGATTATTTTTATTTTTTCGAAAAAAAAAAAGTTTATTTTTTATTTTTGATCTATAATTATAAAATTATAACTGTTACATCATATTTGTATTAATACTAATTGCAGAGAATGCCGAAATGAAAATCTTATGAAGACTATGTTTATTTCGGGCTGGGATTCGAACCCACACGGCCGCGGTGCAACCAGCACAAGCGATCGCCTTCTACCCACTACACCAATGGGCCGCCCAAGTTTAAATAGAGTTGAAGAAAAAAAATTACAAGATTCACCGAAGGTATTCTGAAGCATTTAATTTTAAGACAAAAAGTTTTAAAAAAAAAGTTTGGAAACAATGAATTTGCTGCTTATTAAAAAAAATCAGGATTCAATGAAAAGAAAATACAAAATCTTACTGAAGATACTAGAAAGTGTTTAGTTCTAACAAGAAATTTATACATTTATTTATGTTAACTTGAAAGAAAGTTATGAAGGATGAAGCTAGTTTTTGTCAGCAGCGCTCATTTTGGAATCAAACATTACAGAAGATATATAAAGCTTAAGAACAAATTTACAAAATTCACTAAAGATACTCGAAAATGTTTAGTTTCAAAAGAAATTGATTTTTTTTTAATTTATCCTCATTGAGAGAAAAGTTATGAAAGGTGAAATTAAATTTTGCTCTCAACAGCGTTTATATTGGAAAGAAAATTGCAACCAAAATGTAAATAGTTGATGAAGAAATTACAAAATTTACCAGAGATGCTCGAAAGTGTTTAATTTTAATAGAAATGTTATTCGTTTGATTACCTTCACTGCGAAGAAAGTTATGAGAGGTGAAATTTGATTTTGTTTTCAACAGGGTTTATATTAGGAAGAAAATTACAGCAAAAATGTAAATATGTAGTTGATAAAAAAAAAATATAATATTTACCAGAGATACTCAAAAGTGTTTAGTTTTAACAGAAATTGTATTATTTTATTTATCTCCATTGAGAATAAAGTTATGAGAGGTAAAATGTGATGCATGTTGTACCTTAACAGTCCCAATTATTTGGATTTAAATTTTTAAGATAATTTTTGGCTCGAGTTTAAAGTTTTAACAGAAATGTTGTTTTGTTGTTTATCTTTATTGAGAAGAAAGTTATGATAGGTGAAATTTGATTTTGCTTTCAATAGGGTTTATATTAGGAAGAAGATTAGAGCAAAAATGTAAATAGTTGCTGAAAAAATTTACAAAATTTACTAGAGATGCTTAAAAATGTTTAGTTTAAAAAGAGATTTGATTCTTTTGTTTATATACATTGAAAGGAATGTTATAAGAAGTGAAATTTGATTTCGCTTTTAACAGGGTTTATATTCGGAAGAAAATTGCGGCAAAAATGTAAATAGTTGATGAAAAAATTTACAAAATTTACTAGAGATGCCTAAAAATGTTTAGTTTTAACAGAAATTTGAGTCTTTTGTTTATCTTCACTGAGAGGAATGTTATGTGAAGTGAAATTTGATTTCGCTTTAAACAGTGTTTATATTAGGAAGAAAATTACAGCAAAAATGTAAATAGTTGATGAAAAAAAATTATAAAATATACCGGAGATACTCCAAAGTGTTTAGTTTTAACAGTATTTTTTTATTCTTTTATTAATCTCCATTTAGAAGAAAGTTATGAGAGGTGAAATTTGATTATACTTTGAACAAAATTTATATCAAAAAGAAAATTATAGCAAAAATGTAAATAGTTGATGAAAAGATTTACAAAATTTACCAGAGTGTTTAGTTTTAATAGAAAATGTATTCTTCTGTTTATCTTCACTGAGAAGAAACTTATGAGAGTTGAAATTACATTTTATTCAGTTATACGAAGGAAGCACGGATTTTCCCGTGATTCGTGTACGATCGAACCGGTTTCCTTCCCTCTACCCATCTGCACTCCTCTTTAGATTTTTCAGAAAAATCCATAGTTCTGCTGTATTTGCAACAGGTGCCCGTTTTTATTTTTCTCGTGTTAACAAAGTGAATGGACAATAAGTAAGGAAAAATTGAGCACACTTTCTGTAGAAGATAAAATGAAAATTATGAATGAGATTGAAAATAATAATAATATAATAATTTTTTTTTAGAGTAAAAGTCTTTTACAAAAAGTGTTGTATGTATGTATTTAATACATACAGCAACTTGTTTTATTTAATGTAGACGAAGAAAATGTATTTTATTGTAATCTATAGATACTAAAATAAATATATTTTTTTACGTTAAAAATACACACGAAATGCAGTACAGTATAATGCATACAAGAAAGCAACACCTATTCACATATATGAAGTATTGACTAATACGAAGAATTTTCGTTCCTTTTTTTTAAAGATGATTGACGAGATCGGGTTAGGGAATCGAGGATGATAGGGACTTGGCTTAGCCAGCTAGGGCATTCAGCCACAACCGATATATAGTAATAATTCATGTTTAAATGAAATGGGGACCAACACTAGACACCCAGGGACCCGCACGGCCATTTTTCGTGTTGAAAAAGTGACCGCACGGACGGGACTCGAACCCGCACCAACGGGGTCTAGAGGCCGGACCTCTACCCACTAGACCACCGCGGCCCCGATTTTCGTTCCTCCTTGTCTTCGAATAAGTGAGGTTCCACTGTCTTTTAACATCTTCCGGAGAATTGATCATCTTCCTTGGGTATTTGATGAAATCTCCGTTTTTATAATCTCCTTGCGACATTTACACCGATTACATCTTTTCAGCAAACAGACCATAGTTTAAAGTTTTCAACGACGACAACAGCAAGATTTTTCCTGGTTTTCCAATGTTCGGTTACTGCCATAATTTTACAAACTTTTTATTTATGTTGCATTACACTGAGATGTTCATTTGATTTGAATAGTGATTTGTGCTGCATTATGGGTATTTCTTTTGCTGTCGTGTTATATGAGCAATTATTTTTTTCTTACTTACTACAAAAAAAGAATTCTTTTGTATTTTCAGGATTATCCTCACATACTTTATCAAAGCAGATTTTATACACTTTTTCGGTTCTTTGAATTTTTAATTCGGAAATTTCGATGGCGGCAGCCTAATAAATAAAGCTGAACTAATTAAAAATCTGTACATTTATATTTCACTTTTAACGTTTATTGAAGCGATTATAACTAGCAGAATGGTATGTTAATTAATTCTGCAAAAGAAATTATTCGCACAGTAAAAACTCAGACATCATTTATGTAACAGCGTTATTAAGGTCAAACCCAGATTTGTTCCACATTAACTAGATTAATAAATATATGACGTGCGGGCAGACTACACAGATCGCTTACACAAATCTTTCGTGTGTGTTCCACTTTTACTGTGGATTAGAGTCTCAAGGTCAGAATTTTATTCAACTTTTTATTGAGACTTAGAAACTAATGATCATGGAGGAGAATAACAAGTTTTGTTCGATTAATCATGCATTCAATGACGTATCCGCTGCCGGTCTCACCTGCCCGCTGATTTGTTGTTGAAAGACAATTTGGTGTTTGCACGTTCGAAATTCATCTTACAATTGTGTTTGTGCAGTGCGAACGGAAATAAACAAATACGCACGCGTTGCGTTCCATGTAAGTAAATAAGTAAACACAAAGATAATTGAATAAATAAATAGCAAATATTGGTCGACGCGTTTCCGTCTCTCTATTCACTTACCTCACTCGTGTATTTTATGAAATACATGTGTAAAGTAATTTTATTCGTGCAACCGTGATGATTTTAATGCTCACAATTATGCCGACTAACAAAGCGAATTAACCTGTATAGAGATAGAGTGCTGTACTTGAAACTAATTTCTGGTATACGAGTATGTGATGTCTGTCTTCAAAATTTACAATGCAGATCTGTTTCGGTATGTGTGTCCTCGCTGATATTATAATCTGGATAATATCCGTGGTGGACCGACCACTCATATCCGGGACCGAGAATGATAATAGCCACCTCAACGAATATTACGATTAACACTTCATTCATAACAAATATTTTAATGATAGGGGTTTGTTCGTGTACTGATGATATTAATTTAGACCAAAGTGCGATTCCCATTAATACTTGTAATAGTTTTTTTTTTCCGGCGTAGTAAATCATTACTCACGAAACCCTCACTTGTTGCATATTCATTAAGGGGGGTCACCGATCTAGATGACCCAAACTTTGGATTTTTTTTACAGGTGCGAGTTAGAGATAAGATTTTTTTCTCATAATGTCTATTGAACCTTTCTCTACAATTTTTTTTTTTTTTTGATGTTACAAAATAAAAATGGCGGCCAAAATGGCCGTTGTCCGGGTGCTCCTCCGCAAAACTGCGTGTAGTTTCCTGGTCGCAAAATTACACATATAAACATAAAACATACATAAAAATGAAGGAAATTTAACGGAGTATGGATCCCGCCTATCAAACCGGAAAAAACTAAAAAATTACAAAATCGCGGACGTTTGAAAAAAAAGTTGATTTTTTTGGACGTTTTTTGACTTTGGCACGCTGTAAAAAATCTAAAAAATTAAAATTTTTATCAGATCGTAGGCGGGATTTATGAAGAAAACAGTTTCCTATTGGGGGTAGAAAGAACGAAGTACATTGGTTGAACGGTTCAAACGCTAAACTGCGCGCAGTTTAGAAAAATGTGGTTTCGAGAAAAACGCGTTTGAAGTTTGCGCAATGGTTTATTTTTAAAGTGCTAACTTAGATTCAATCAGCAATTCCGGGGCCATACATCAGCCCTTCTTCTTCTTCATACCATTGGTCTTCCGCAATGCGCTGATCTCGTTTAAAGATTACCATCTGTCGAATAGAAACCGATACGGGCGCGTGCGGTGAAATTTGTACCTGAGCGACCCACAGCGCTCGGGACACCGGTCCATTCAAAACACTGTGGCGACGTCAATATTTGCCGGATCGAACTATCCTTTCACCCAAATATTCTAGACATGTATAGCTATCATTTCATATAAAAAAACAAAAAATGCGAAAATTCGAATTTCTAATTCGGTGACCCCCCTTAAATACATTTAATAAAAACGAAATATCCTGAATATTATGATTTAGATCTATTATAACTCAACTTTAGTTAAGTTATTGCGCTTTGTATTGAAGGACGTGTTAATTTAATGAATAAGTAACCATGACTGTATTTATAAAATATCATCGTGATCGCATGCATATAATATAATGTAGTACATACTTAAAACGTTAAATGTCACACAAATTAAAGGGGCGGAAGTGAAATAGCGAGGGTAAATCTCCACCGTATTGAAAACGTGAGCGCATCTGGTGTCAACTGAAAGGAATGTCGTTTCATCAAAAATTTCCGATTCACGGACGTATGAATGGGGACGCTTTAATTACAACTAGCACAAAATATTCAATCTCTTACATGGAATTGACATATATTTATGAAGTAAAAAGTATACTTACATATCGGCCATTCTATAAATGAATGCACACTTTTTGGGGGTACATCAGGCATTTTAGCGAAATTCACATATATTATAAAGGCTATCAATACATGGCTTTTGGTCTTTACTAGAGAAAATTATTGTGTCAAAAGTTATAACAATATAAACTTTTAGTACACTTTTATTTTGAACTAAAAAATATCGTAAACCGTCACGGATACGAATAAAGTTAGTCTTTATTTTTTTATGCTTAAATGTTTAAAGTTAAAATAATTTTTTTTCCAAAACAAAAAAAAACTTTATTTAGATAGTTTGCTCTTAATAAATAAAATATATCTAAAAAAGTAATCAATTACTTTAACTTAATTTCCTTAATAACCTTCCCGTGTGTAAATAATAAGCGATTGTTATCGCGCCAATATGCTTTTATCTACCTCTACACCATCATCTGTGTTCTTGTGCTGTGTTCATAGCGACCCGACTCCCTGAGCTAGCTGGAGGTCAACGAGGGCGGTTTTCACCCCCTTTGACAATTCGAATGTTCGAATCCAGCTGTGTAAAGTGTACAAACCAAAACGATAGTGCTCTGGATTTGGCTCTTTTTCTTCAATACGGACAGTGTTCATATCTGTGGGTTTTGCACCACATATATAACATTTAGAAGCTGCATTGGTTTCCGAAAGGATATTGCATACAATTCCATCTAACATGGTAAATAATCAACAGTAATATAACGAGTGCCTATGATTTTGCCGGCAATTATTAGCGGCAGGATCACGATTGCTTGTTGCGACGAATCGGCACGACTGCGAAGCAGGAGTGCCGATTTTCTAGAAGCAACAAGCAAGAGTGATCCAGACGCTAATAATTGCCTAGGAAAAATCAGTCACGAGTTAGATTCGGGAAGACAATTGGCCGAACAGAAAGTTCACACTTCTTAATTTGAAAAATTAAATTTAGTTACACCAAGTGTCAGACGTGTATTTATCTGCGCCACAATAATTGTAGTAAAAATGAGCTTACCAAGATTTTGAGAAATGCCTATGAATACTATTACTGATGAAAGCACTAACACTTCACCCGAAAATACAAACAGATCGAATTCAGGAGCAAACTGCTTAAAAGTCCGGCAATAACTGACGTTTTATACGCTATAGAAAATGAACCAACGCGTTGCTAGGCAATACCAACATGGGAGATTATCTGATTAGATACGACCCAGGGTAAATTGCCATGCATAACATAGAGCGTGGTCTGTTACGCATCGTAATTAGAATTTTATTGGATCATCTCATCAAAGTTATTCGATTTCATTGGTTAGTAAGTAAATGAGGGCAATTGTCATTCAAACTTGATATCTATGGCATTTCCATTGTTTTCAATTTTAAGGTTCTCTAGGTTTCCGATTTGAGTATTTATTTGAGCTTCCTCAGCCCTTGTTAACCCCTTTCTGCATAACGTGCCATGTATGGCACAAAGTAGTTTCCATATATTTTCAGCTTTGTTTAGCGGCTGGTGGTAAAAAGTTATATTTAGATATATTTTAGAGACTAATAGGGTTGCCTAGAAGAAAATATCTAGTTTATATAGGCATCTGGAAACAAGAGATTTTTCCCAGAATTAACATTTGCGTTATATGTACTGGCAGGGGCGGCTCGTCATGTAGAGCCAAGGAGCCATGGCACTACCTCTACTTTCGATCTGAGCAAGAATTTTTAATTAAATAGTATTTTACACACAACGTGCGTTTGGAGCAAAATAAATTCTGTTTCATCTCGTGAGCGCGACGACGACGACACTTGTATTTTCCGCGCCATACATGATGAGTAAAATTAGTTCATTACGGAATACGCATTTTTGCTCATTGTACTATCGAGCTGCGGTGGCTCGTGGATTTCCGTCGGGAGGGCAAAGATAAAGATGTCGCTCGTTCTGCACTACTTACTCTTATAGAGGAAGCAAATATTTCGTTGGTGTTTCGGTCAAATTTTCTTCCGTTACCCCGCCGCCGAACATCCACGAGCCGCCACTGTTATCGAGTACATAAATGAAATAATTAGGTAGGCTTCTGTCTGATTTGATTACCGTAAAAAATACTGTGGGATATGTCGAGCATTTTCCAGAATGTCAAAAATACAATATTTCTGGCTGGATTTGAGAAGTTTGAAGCTAATTCTGACAATCACATTTTTTTAGAATTTTTTAAATCACAAAACGCAAATTAAATTTTTCTAAAAATCAAGTTTTGAGTGCTGATATTTTGTTCCAGTGGGGGTACGTCGATCATTTTCCAGTATGTCAAAAATACAATATTTCTGGATGTATTTGGGAAATTTGAAGTTAATTCTGGCAGTCACTATTTTTTTGGATTTTTTTAAATCACAAGATGCAAATTTTGTTTTTTCTAAAAGTCAAATTTCGATGGCTGAAATTTTGTTTCCAGCGGGGATATGTCCATCATTTTCCAGTTTGTCAAAAACACAATATTTCTAGATGGATTTGTGAAGTTTGAGGCTAATTCTGGCAATCACTATTTTTTTAGAATTCACAAGATGCAAATTATGTTTTTCTAAAACTCAAGTTTTGAGTGCTGACATTTTGTTTCCAGTCGCGGTATATCGATTATTTTCCAGCATGGTAAAAATACTATATTTCTGAATGGATTTGAGAAGTTTTGAATATAATTATGGCAGTCACTATTTTTTTGGAATTTTTTAAATCGCAAAATGCAAATTGTAATTTTCTAAAAATCGAGTTTTGCGTGCTGACATTTTGTTTCCAGTGGGGGTACGTCGATCATTTTCCAGTATTTCAAAAATACAATATTTCTGGACGTATTTGAGAAATTTGAAGCTAATTCTGGGAGTCACTATTTTTTATTTTTTATTTTTTAAATCACAAGATGCAAATTCTGTTTTTTCTAAAAATCAAATTTCGATGGCTGAGATTTTGTTTCCAGCGGAGATATGTCGATCATTTTCCAGTTTGTCAAAAACACAATATTTCTAGATAGATTTGAGAAGTTTGAGGCTAATTCTGGCAATCACAATTTTTTTAGAATTCACAAGATGCAAATTCTGTTTTTCTAAAACTCAAGTTTCGCGTGCTGACATTTTGTTTCCAGTCGGGGTATGTCGATTATTTTCCAGTATATTAAAAATACTATATTTCTGGATGGATTTGAGAAGTTTTGAACATAATTATGGCAATCACTATTTTTTTGGAATTTTTTAAATCGCAAAATGCAAATTATATTTTTCTAAAAATCAAGTTTCGCGTGATGACATTTAGTTTACAATGGGGGTACGTCGATCATATTCAAGTATATCAAAAATATAATATTTCTGGATGTAATTGGGAAATTTGAAGCTAATTCTGGCAGTCACTATTTTTTTGGAATTTTTTAAATCACAAGATGCAAATTCTGTTTTTTCTAAAAATTAAGTTTCGATGGCTGGCATTTTGTCATTTTCCAGTTTGTCAAAAATACAATATTTCTAATGGATTTGAGAAGTTTGAAGCTTATTCTGGCAATCACTATTTTTTTAGAATTTTTTAAATCGCAAAATGAAAATTATATTTTTCTAAAAATCGGACATTTTGTTCCCAGTCGGGGTATGTCGATTATTTTCCAGTATGTTAAAAATACTATATTTCTGGATGGATTTAAGAAGTTTTGAACATAATTATAACAGTCACTATTTTTTTAGAATTCTTTAAACCACAAGATGCAAATTCTGTTTTTTTTTAAATCAAGTTTCGAGTGCTGACATTTTGTTTCCAATATATCGATCATTTTCCAGTTTGTCAAAAATACAATATTTCTGGATGGATTTGAGAAGTTTGAAGCTAATTCGGGCGGTCACTATTTTTTTAGATTTTTTTTAAATTACAAGATGCAAATTTCGTTTTTCTAAAAATCAAGTTTCGAGTGTTCACATTTTGTTTCCGCTGGTGGTACATGGATCATTTTCCGGTATGTTAGAAATACAATATTTCTGGACGCATTTTTGGAAATTTGAAGCTAATTCTGGCAGTCACTATTTCGTTTGGAAATTTTTAAATCACAACATGCAAATTTCGTTTTTTTTAAATCAAGTTTCAAGCGCTGACATTTTGTTTCCAGTGGTGTATGTCGATTATTTTCCGGTATGATAAAAATGCAATATTTCCGAATGGATTTGAGAAGTTTTGAAGCTAACTATGGCAGTCACTATTTTTTTAGAATTTTTTAAATGCCAAGATGCAAATTCTGTTTTTATAAAAATCAAGTTTTGAGTGCTGGCATTTTCTTTCCAGTAGGGGTATGTCGATCATTTTCCAGTATATCGAAAATACAATATTTCTGGATGGATTTGAGAAGCCACTTCAGGCAGTCACTCTTTGTTGCAATAGCTTCCAGCTTTAGTGCGTCGATTTTGAAAATTCATAAATACGAATGAGAAAGTTTAATCGAGATGTACATTTAAAAAATAATTAGCTTTAAGGGTGTAAGGAAGAAAACGTATTTTTTATTTTCCATGTGTTTTATTTGGGGTGAGGTTACGTGGACTAAGAACGGTATTACAGATTTAGTATCAAAATTTAGGACAAAATTAAAATACACGACAAATCGTACAAATAAATAACATGTTCATTATTTCTTCAAAAATAAGACAAGGGGGATATATTTTTTATATGCTAAGTGGCTCTACCAATACAATGTTTCACGAGCCGCCACTGTGTACTGGAGGTCGTTAAACCGCAAACTTTGTGGTCTATTTTGTGGGCACAGCTTGCCTAAATTTAGTGGTTCAAATTGTGGTCCCGTATGCAGCAAAGACTTAAATAAAGACAGAAATTGTTTTCTATTATGTCATATGAAATAAGGTTCCGTTACTTCATTGCGTGCCAGATATGGCACAACCTGTATTTTTGTAAAAAAATAAATGTTACATTTTTAAAATATTTTTCTCAATTACTGTATTACTAAAGGTAATAATAATTATTTTTTCATAAATGCAAATTTTATTGGTCTACAATATAAGGTGGAGAGAGGGCGAGGGTTAGCCCAAAATTCTTCTCCCGATTCTAAACAAATTAATTTCTGAGCACAAAAGCAACAAAAAACATGTACTCGTCTGTATTTTCAACATTTGAAAATCTTTGCTTGTAAATACTATGTCCAGAGCTTCCATCGAATCCCCCAAATCAATTTTGCTTTAACTGCCTTATTTAAATTTAATGTTTTGATTATACTTTCCTCCGTTTTATTTAAAATGACTTGAAGAGGTACCGATGCAGATAACTCAGAAACATTTAAATTTTCTAGTAAATATCGTTTCTTGGTATGTCTTGCATGTTAGGGACGCAGCCCTCGTTAACTGAATTTGTAGTCGACCGCAATATATTGTATTTGTTTTGAGATAAATCCAGATCAAAATACAATGCCAAAGCTTCAATGGGTTGCAAACTTTTTGATTTCATAAGGGAGTACTGCTACCTACTTGTTGCGCTGCGAATGTTAATTCTTCCGCGACGACGTTTCCAACTAAGTCCTGCACACGACGAACTTTAGTATTCCTAGAGCATTCACTGAAAACCTTTTGTGGTCTACCTCTAGAAGTACTGGCTTGGTTATCTTCAACAGCAGGTGAAATTAATTGTTGTAAATCTTCGGTTAATTCAACTGTTGAATGCAATCGAGAATCTTCGAATAATGGCCGACGAACGTAGTGGTCATGATAAATCGAACGCGAACTACAATAGTAAAAGCAACGAAATAAATAGAAAGGCTTGTGCCTGTGGGCATTTTGCCAAGTCGGGTTTGCAGTGTGTTACGTGTAAATCTACCTATCACTCTGGTTGCGTGAAAAAGGTTAAATCGTGTTGTGGTTCGGCACTAACCGACATCGGCAGTGTTACACCTACTGCAACTACACATGAAGAAATCGACTTTCAAAAAGAGGCGTACCTAGGAATGAAAGAGCGTCTCTCGGAACTAAAGGTAGTAATTTCACTTCTACAAGACAAAATTCAAGTACTGGAAAACGAAAATCGTTAACTCCGCTTAGAGGTTATTACTCTCCCGCCAAAAACGCCGACCGTAAAAATTCCGGCTGCAGCGAAAAAGACAACAAAGGCATCGACGTGCGCACCCATCAATGTAGGCGCGATCTCGCGTGAACCAAATCAGCTGTTCAATGTTGACACGCCAGGGATCACAATCGACGCATTGGATCTGAACATTGCTTCAAATCTAACTGATGATGGCGCCACTTCCCACGGATGTAACCAGCAATGTACTAGAAATACGCCAGGAACCTTAACCACCGTTAAAAGGAAGACTTTTAATGAAATCTTCAAACGAGATATTATCTCAACATCTAAACAGAACACCATCCCGAATAAAATGGATGATGCATTTATTCAGGTTAAGTATAGAAAACGCAATAAACTTGATAAAAACCTATTTACGGGCACTGGAGGCGGCAACTTACAATCAAGACTAGTATCCGAGCCAAGGAAAACTTGGCTTTTCATTAAAAAGGTTGGTGCTCATGTCACTATTGAAGATTTGCGTGATCATGTGAAATTAATCCTCCAAAATAATAATACAAATTTTACGTGTGATTTAATAAAAACCAAATCAGATCTTCCCGCATCTAGAATTGGTGCGGATTTTAAACATCACTCTGCACTAACTGACCCTCAAAACTGGCCTGAGGGCATAATGGTATCCAGATATATTTTTAGGAAAGCCGATAGGGAAAACAAAATACCTTGATAATAAATATGCGCCTACAGGTCAAACACTCCCTGACAATAAATTAGTGTCTGGTAGTCAATCATTACAATTACTTTTCCTTAATACGCAGTGTATTAGAAATAAATACAATCAGATTTTCAGCATTTTTAATTGTAAACAATAATATTTTTGATGGTCTATGTTTTTGCGAACATTGGCTAAAACAAACAGAAGTGGAATCACTTTCAATTGGAAATTACAACATAGTTTCGTATTTTTCTCGCACTACTTTTCAACACGGTGGTGTGATGAACCTAGTTAAAAATAATATTCATACAACCAACTTGGTCGAATTTAGCCAATTTTCTGCAGAAAAACACTGCGAAATAGCCGCAACATACTTCTGTACCTATAATATTTTAGTAATAACTTTGTATCGTTCGCCTTCTGGTAGTTTTATTGAATTTTTATCCATTCTAAGTAGGTTACTAGAGGTGATTGAATATAGTAGGACCATAGTAATTGGTGGTGATTTTAACGTAAATTTTAATACTACTGATACTAGAGCTACCCAAGTTTGCGATCTTGTGGCATCACATGGTTTGGTCGGCCTCGTGAAGTTTAATACCAGGTCAAGTAATTGTTTGGACAATGTGTTTTCCAATGCCGATACCGAAAATATTTCTACATACCCGATCGACCCAGGCTTGTCAGATCACAGTGGTATCCATGTACAATTAAACACAGATTTCGGAAGTTCTAAATTCGTAAAAAAAAAATAATACGCCCAATAACTAAATTTGGCAAATTAAGACTTTATAACTCTCTTCTAACAAAGGACTGGAGCAATCTTCATGAAGTCAATGTTGATATAAACACTAGTTTTGATCTATTTATGCAAACCTTACAACAACATGTAAACGAATCCTTTCCACAAAAACTAATTATGGGTAAGCCGAATAAATTAAGCATTAACTGGTTTAATAACGATCTGAGGCAAATGAGGGAAACACTCCTCCTGATGCGGGATGCTAGCGAAAGAAACCCAGAAATCAAATGTAATTATACAAGATACAAACAATCGTACCATATCGCCCTTAAACAAGCGAAAAAAAAATGCCAATCACTCTTTCCTAAAAAAGTGCAATTTCACACCCAAATCCATGTGGACTATTATTAATTCTAATCGCAATAAAAGCTTCCGGCTTTGCTAACTGTGATATTGATGTAAATGAATTTAATTTATTTTTTAGTAAGATTGCTGAAACACTTATAGATAACTTGCCTGAGTCTAATATTGACCCCATAAAAATTATGATCAATTCAAATACTTTTGCGAACACACCATATTTCTCATTCAAGCAAGTTAGTTGTCGTGAAATCAGGAACATAATAAGGAATCTGAAAAATACGAATGGTAGAGACATTTATGGTTTCAATGTAGATTTACTTAAAAGTATAGTGAATGTAATTATTGTCCCTCTTACAGAATTAATTAACGACTGCATTAGATATAGCATCTTTCCTAACGCTTTGAAGCGTGCCTGCGTTATACCTATTTTCAAAAAAGATGATATAAGCGACATGAACAACTATCGCCCTATCTCACTGTTACCCATCATATCAAAAATTCTCGAAAAATTCCTTTTTATCCAAATGAGCGAGTTTTTAGAACAACATAATCTGCTCTCTGGTATGCAGTACGGTTTTCGTAAGGGAAGATCAACGTGTGATGCGGTCATTGGCTTAACTGAGGCAATCATAGACGGATTTGAAAAAGGAATGTATTCCGTTGCTTCATTTCTGGACCTCAGTAAGGCTTTTGACTGTGTTTCACACGGTGTTCTTTTACGAAAACTGTACTTTTACAATTTTTCGCCCTCATGTTGTAGATTAATTAATTCTTATCTCACTTATCGACTTCAAATGGTACGGGTGGGTGAAAGAAATTCGACATATGCTCCTGTAAATTACGGTGTACCGCAGGGATCAATCCTGGGCCCTCTGCTTTTTTTAATTTACATAAATGACCTACCAAACATTTATAAAGACACAGCTGTTACCTTATATGCAGATGATACAACTATCAAATCTGCGTCCCATTCTATTCAAGTTGCAATGGACCTTGATTCAAATGCACAACTAATTACTCGGGAATGGCTAACATCTAACAGGCTGACACTAAACGAAACGAAAACCTTGTAAGTCATATTTTCTCTGAAAACTTCTCAGCCTTTCACTTTGAGTCACTCTAACTTCTTAGGTATACACATTGACTCTAAACTTACTTGGAATAAACAGGGCGAAGTGCAAGCTGCGAAGCTTTGCAAAAACACGTATTTACTGAGACGTCTTAACAACACACTTCCACAGTTAGCACTTCGTTCGGCTTACTTTGCATTGATTCAATCACACATCTCATATGGCATACTAATATGGGGGCACTCAGGTATAACTACAAGAATTTTCAAATTGCAAAGGCGAGTCAAGAGTCATTTGCGAATTATCGTACACTGCGGACTGTAAGCCCACCTTTATCGCACTTAACATTTTAACAGTTAAGTGCATTTATGCGTTAAAATGTATAATATTTGTTAAGACAAATATGGACAGATACCGTACTCATGTTCAAATTCATGAACATAATACGAGACAAGCACTTGACATTTACCCAAGTTGTCCAAGGCTCTCAAAAAAACAAAATGGCGTTAATTACTATGGTCCAAAACTATCCAATATGCTCCCTGAAAATGTAAAATCGTTGCCAAATTGCAAATTTAAACTGGCATTAAAAAGATACTTTATCAGAAAAGCATTTTATAGCGTAGAAGAATGCTTATCTAGTAACCTACAGGATTTTGACACATTTTAAAGTGTTTGTGTTTGTATATTACTGTACCTTTACGTCGGATAATTAACGAACTTCTAACTTTGTTTTATTTATTTTTTATGTTTTAAATTTTGAATTTTGAATTTTAGATTTTAAGTTTTAAATTTTAAGTTCTAAATTTTGAATTTTGCATTTCAGACCTTAGGTTTTAAAATTTTAAAATGTTTATCTTTTAATCTTTTATAATGTTTACATATTATTTATTTACGAATTTTAATTACTATATTTTTAGTGTGTATTTTATCTAATTTTAATGTGTATTTTATCGTTAGCCAGAGAAGTAGCTGTATTCATGACTTGTGTAAACTGTAACGTATTGACACCAAATAAATTATTATTGTTATTATTATTATTATTATTATTATACCATGCCTTTTAAGAAAGAAAGCTCGGTTTCTGCTGCAATTTGTCCACAATGTTTTCATTTTTAGGCATCGCAAACCACCAAATTTTTGTAAGCCATCGCAAATTGTATCTTAGACTAAAATTTCTTATATTAAAAGAGAAAACTTCATCTCTCTTCTTTTCTTTACTGCTAACAAACCAAACCTCGAAATCGTCCAAATTTGACAAGACCGCAGTAATATCTAAAAAAAAAATGTAAAATGTCTGTAAATCGCAAATTATCGCCGGATTTTTTTGCTCATCGTTAAAAGCTTAGCCAAGGCAATATTTTAAGGCTAAAATAATCGAATCGTTTTTTTTTACGTAAATTTTGAAATCAAAGTCAAAGTATAAATTTCAATTTGAATTTAGCAATCACTTTAAGGCCCTATTTTTCTCTACTTACGGTTAATATGAACAAATGTGTAATTAAAATAGATAATACATACCTTGATGAAGACGATCGATGATAAATAAAATATATAAAATTGATTTTCAATTATTTAACATGGCACTCTATTTTGAGTAGACACACAGCAATCACTCTATTGTCTATTGGTGCAAATATAAATGAAGGGATTAGCATATACCGTTGTTAATGAGTTTACCTGATGGATTAGGTACCCTACTTGACAATGGCGGTAAGTGCAGCTATTAAATAATTGCTTCGAATATTTATATTTGTCTTCAGGCTGACGCACAGTGGAGCACTTCATTGCCGTGAGGAGTTCCATTGGTTACCCGAGAATACAGTGTGCTGCTTAATAAACTGAGAGAACTTTATTTTCATTGTTTGTAACGAATATAGATTATTTAACATTATAAAAGATTCCCACTCTTGGGCGATAAAAATATAGAGCGATAAATCGGTGAAATATGCTTTACAGATTTTATAGTCCCTTTTGGTATATATTCCGCGGCTATCGAAAATCCTACATTTATTTTATCACCCTGTATAATTTTTTGTATGAAATCATGATTGGCTCTATAGTTCGAACCTTCAACCAAATAATAGAAATGATTTTAATCGTTCAACGTCAATCACTGGGGCAAAAATAAAATTTCACCCAGACCATGCATTTCAACAAATCTTCAAATATTTCGAAAACGGCAAACAATAGGTATAGGGAGTATTGAAGTAACTCACCTTTATTTGCTCCGTATAATTCAAAAATGATAAAAAATACAGGGTGTTCCATTTAAAAAAACATAAGTTTGGTCTGTAACTTTGTTATGAGACACCCTGTATAAATTTAAATATTTTTAGGACGTGCAGCTCACTATTATACACAACTTTTGTATAAAACATTTTTTGAAATTTTGATAAATAAGCACGTGATTGACCGTTCCTAGAGCTCTGAAACGCCCTGTATATCACTGACATAATTATACAACTTTTAAGAATGGGAATCCTTTATAAATGTTAAATAATCTATATTCTTTACTTTATTTCATGTTAAACAATGAATAAATTGCTCTCGGGCCACCAATGGAACTCCTCACGGCAATGCAGCGGTCGGGTAAAAAAATCATATCTCAAAAAGTGTTAGTGCCCATACTTTTGAAAAGATAAAAATTCTTAGCAAGGATCAGGGTGTAACATATATCATTTTTAAGAAAATTAAAATCTAAGTAATTGATTATTTTAGTTATATTTTATTTATTAAAAACAAACTATCAAAATATTTTTTTTGTTTCGAAAAAAAAAATTATTTTAAACTTTAAACATGTTAGCATAAAAAAGTATAGTATAACTTTTTTCGTATCCATAACGGTTTACGATATTTTTGAGTCCAAAATAAAAGTGTACAAAAAGTTTATATTGTTATAACTTTTGACACAATAATTTTCTGAACCTCTAGTAAAGACCAAAAGCCATATCTTAATAGCCTTTATAATATATGTGAAATTCGCTAAAACCCTTATGTTCCCCCAAAAAGTTTCCATTTATTTATGGAATGGCCGATATACATTTTAAACGATTATATCTTTCAAGTCGTCATGTATAGATTGTGCCAATAGGTCATCTCCATTCGGTCAAAATAGACCAATAATTAATCATAACTGCGAGTTAGGGATTAATTATGGCAATAAACACCTGCCATCCATAACAACCCTGAATATAAACACATATGAAATAGTGTTAACCTTGAATAAATTATACAAACGTCAAAGCATAATTTCTATTAACGAAATAATCTAATCGAAACTAATAAAGTCGCACATTGGTGACAACAAATGTCATTTATGTCATGTTGTCGCCGGGCAATAAACTCTGGAAAACATGTCGATAATGAAAATGCCGCCTAGATACATTACTATTGATTATTATTCGTTAATAATAACAATCAGCTAAAATAGGTTAGCGACATAAAAGAAAAAATTGTGAATTGTATATATTTCTGGTAATCAAACGCAAATTGCATTCGAGTGCATATCGCTTCAAATATTGACAGAAAAGTTATATGCCTATAACATGTTTCCATCAAGTTGCCAAATGATTTTATCTAGAGTAATAGAATACTGGCAGTTATTTATGGACAGAAACCAAATAGGTACTTGTATCTCGCGGGGTAACTCAGGGTTCACACCTGGGCCCTCTTTTTGTATATGTCAATGATTTTCAAGACGCATTCTGTAATAATGAAGTGGTAGTAATTCAATTTGACGATGATCCATCCTTTTCATTGGTTAATCCATTGGTTACTAACGAGTATTAGGTGCGGCAAATATGAAAATCCTGGGTTTAAATAAATCAGTAATGATAAAAAAAACAGCTAAATTGTTATTTGCATTGAGAGAATATGAAGTGCAATTGAATACTAGTTCAGTAGAATTTCTGCGATTGTACATTAGCCAAGAATTTAGATGGGATTTACTCTATACTCTCTAGTTTGCTGTTAGTTGAATGGGTCCGTCAACTTGGCCCCCCACTTTCGATTTTTTGGAAAAAAAGTGTTGCTCCAGAAAGCCCTTGGCTAGCTCCGGCTAGCTCCACAAAAATTAGAGCTGGCTGCAAAAAGGTAAAAAAAGTTATAGGGGTTTCAAATTTGGCGGGGCCAAGTTGACGTTTGCCCCCCACTTTCGATTTTTTAACTTTTTTTTTAAGATTTAGATTCCTCAGACCTAGCTCCAGCAGGCTCCATCAATTTTAAAGCTAGCTCCACCCCACAACCCCTAAAAAATTACAGAAATGGTTTTCACCCTAGCCCCCCACTTCAATATTTTTTACTTAATTTTAAGTGATTTTATAGCTTAAACCTGGCTCCAGCCGAATATGTAAAAAATTTTGGAAAAAAGAATACGGATAAAAAGATATAAGGGTTTTAATTATAAGACGTGAGCTTTCCTGAATCCTGAATGCGCATTCCCAATTGTGTGATCATATTATAACGGTAGATGCAAATTTTCGGTTAAATCACTATCATTCAATGGAGTTGGTGCCAATAACCAATTACATTGTTATGTACGGTACTAAGGGTTCCTTAAATATTGTATAACCATCATCTAGGCCTTAGGGCCGTCCTTGAAATAAATATTCAACTTATAAACAATTCGTATATTTGATAAATTATTAATTAATTATTTGAAATATATATTGAAAATTAAAATTTAGTCAAATGTGTGTGTTAAATCAAAAGGATGGCAAATATTGTAAATTAATAAGACTGTGGCGTAGTGAGTGATTAATCGAGGCATGTGAAAATATTGCCAATTTCAACGAAACTTGGTACAAGTACAATTTATAATCTGAAAAAAAACAATGTGAGGGTAAAACAGCCCTAGCATCTCTGGGGGTGGAGTGGGCCAGGGGTGGCATGCGGAAATATTGTCTATTTCAACAAAATTTGGGACACGTACTTTTATAACCTGGAAAAAAAACAATGTGAGGGAAAAATAGCCCTAGCATCTCCGGGGGTGAAGTGAGCTAGGGGTGGCATGCGAAAACATTGTCAAATTCAACGAAACTTGGTACATGTACTATTTATAACCTGGAAAAAATAATGTGAGGGTAAAATAGCTCTAGCATCTCAGCGGGTGGAGTTAGCTAGGGGTGGCGTGCCAAAATATTGTCAAATTCAACGAAACTTGGTACATGTACTATTCATAACCTGGAAAAAAATAATTTGAGGGTAAAATAGCCCTAGATCTCAGGGGGTGGAGTGGGCTAGGGGTGACATTCGTAAATACTGTAAAATTCAACGAAACTTGGTACACGTACTATTTATAACCTGAAAAAATAATGTAAGGGTAAAATAGCCCTAGATCTCAGGGGGTGGAGTGGGCTAGGGGTGACATGCGAAAATACTGTAAAATTCAACGAAACTTAGTACACGTACTATTTATAACCCGGAAAAAAATAATTTGTGGGTAAAATAGCCCAAGCATCTCAGGGGGTGGAGTGAGCTACGGGTGACATGCGAAAATATTGTCAAATTCTACGAAACTCGGTACACGTACTATTTATAACCCGGAAAAAATAATTTGAGGGTAAAATAGCCCTAGATCTCAGGGGGTGGAGTGGGCTAGGGGTGACATGCGAAAATACTGTAAAATTCAACGAAACTTAGTACACGTACTATTTATAACCCGGAAAAAAATAATTTGTGGGTAAAATAGCCCAAGCATCTCAGGGGGTGGAGTGAGCTACGGGTGACATGCGAAAATATTGTCAAATTCTACGAAACTCGGTACACGTACTATTTATAACCCGGAAAAAATAATTTGAGGGTAAAATAGCCCTAGATCTCAGGGGGTGGAGTGGGCTAGGGGTGACATTCGAAAATACTGTAAAATTCAACGAAACTTGGTACACGTACTATTTATAACCTGAAAAAAATAATGTAAGGGTAAAATAGCCCTAGATCTCAGGGGGTGGAGTGGGCTAGGGGTGACATGCGAAAATACTGTAAAATTCAACGAAACTTGGTACACGTGCTATTTATAACCTGAAAAAAAAATAATGTGAGGGTAAAATAGCCCTAGATCTCAGGGGGTGGAGTGGGCTAGGGGTGATATGCGAAAATACTGTAAAATTCAACGAAACTTAGTACACGTACTATTTATAACCCGGAAAAAAAAAATTTGTGGGTAAAATAGCCCAAGCATCTCAGGGGGTGGAGTGGGCTACGGGTGACATGCGAAAATATTGTCAAATTCTACGAAACTCGGTACACGTACTATTTATAACCCGGAAAAAAATAATTTGAGGATAAAATAGCCCTAGCATCTCCGGGGGTGAAGTGAGCTAGGGGTGGCATGCGCAAATATTGTCAAATTCAACGAAACTCGGGAAGAAACTGAGTGAGGGTAAAATAGTAAATTGGTAAGTCGATTTACTCCATTATCTAACTAGTGCAGCGAAGAGATAACTAATCCGAAACCCGTCTCCTGCCGCGACAACCAAGAATTTCACCAAAATAGTTAAATAATGAGCAAAAATTGTAAAATAAAAATTTAATTGTTTTACTGTTTTTTATATAACTATAAATCGATTATTAATTCAAAGTGGAAAAATAAATATTATATTTTACCTGTAATTTATCATTATAATATGAATAACAATCAGAATTACTTCCCTTATCAGAAAATAAAATTAGATTTTCTCTGATCTAATTATCATATAAGTTGCGATCCGCGGAAAAATCTTGTAACCAAATCGGGTGTTAATTGGCGAATAATAATCGGTAGCAATATACCTAGATCGATGGTAATTATCAAAAAATAATATTTTTAGTACCTTGTTACCTAGTAATTTAACGAAACAATAACAGTTGTTGTCTGGTTGAGCTGATGCCCTCGGTTAATAACCAGATAACAGATGTTACTGTCTTGTTAAATTACTAGGTAACAAAATTATTTTTTGATAACTAACCTCGATCTTGGTACATTACTACCGACGTATAAAACATCAGTTATTGTCGGACTTATATTAAACAGTTTGCTCCCGAATTCGATTTGTTCGTATTGTCGGGTAATGTGTTAGTGCTTTCATCAGTAATAGTATTCATAGGCATTTCTCAAAATCTTTGTAAGCTCATTTTTACTGCAATTATGATGGCGCAGATTAATACACGTCTGACACTTAGGCCCGTATTCATAAAGATGCATATAACGCTTGGTTACGTAACGGGCCGTTAAAATATAACTATTGTTAAAAATAAAATCGTATTCATAAATATAACAGGAGATATTTAACGGATGATTTCGTAACATGAGATGTAGGGAATTTTATTAAAATTTTCTGGTGATTAATAAACGTCAGATGACATTTGCTCCGTAATCGCAAGTGATATTCATAAAAATGGAGCAAAATAAACATACCAAAGGGAAGAATTTCACCGAAAAAGAAATGGGTCTACTGTTAGACACAGTAGAAAGTTATTTCACAATATTGGAAAAAAAAACTGATGCCGTCAGTAGTAAGGAGAACGCAGCTACCAGAAGCGTAAAATCTTAGAGAAATGAATACTTGATTATTGACTGTAAGCGCTTTATTTCTTCTGGTAGGTCTATCTAATTGCCGACCAGTTATTTCTATTATTTCGTGTACAGTCGCCTTATCAAAACGATATCGGATTTTAAAATCGACAATCTAAAAATTCAAATGGATTTTGTCGATTTCTTATAAGCCTTGGCCTCGACATATCGTCCAATATTTCGTCCACAAACTCTATATCCTCTTCACTGGATGACATGTCATAATAATATCAAATATGCACATTACACACACCACCTAAATAATTAGGGAATGTTCTATATAAATTATTATTAGAAAATTTTTCGGCGCTATTGTGCAAAGGCGGACCCACTTGGTGCGCTATGTTGTCAAGTCTCTTTTTGCCCCTTTTCGATTTCCCTAAAATACATCCTTATCTCTTATCGACTTGCTTTACCGCGAAACATAACCTGTAGAAATGACTATTTGACGTCTCGTTAAATTTTAATCACTCGACAACGGCCCGTTAAATTTACGGACGATTTAACCAGAGATTTAACATTACAATCGTTTGTGAATACCAAATTGTTACTTTTAACGGTCCGTTACGTGTAATCAATCGTTAAATAGTTTGACGGACGTTTATGAATACGGGCCTTAGTGTCACTAAATTTAACTTTTCAAATTTTGAAGTGAGAACTTTCTGTTCGGCCAATTGTCTTCTCGAATCTAACTAGTGACTGATTTTTCCTAGGCAATTATTAGCGTCTGGATCACTCTTGCTTGTTGCTTCTAGAAAATCGGCACTCCTGCTTCGCAGTTATCGCACTCGTTATATTACTGTTGATAATGTATGGTTGTTGATTTGTTAGTGGTAATTATTAGTAGCCAACGTTAGTAAAAAAAAGCTGCATTTAGATAAGTATATAGGACAACAATTTTTTTTTGAATTTTCATACGAATAATATAAAAGAGGGAAACCAATTACAGGGTCCTGCATTTCACCTCCCGTCTTCTATAGCCCATTTAATAATTAAGTTGGAAATTTGATATTTTGCGAAATAAATTTGCTGGAATGTATTTCTGGAAAATATTTTTGATTATACAAGGTGTCCCAAAAAATTGTAACGTCATGATAATTTTTTTTAATTGCATTTGATTGCTTATTTGAGTAATAATAAAATCATACAAGGTACTTATTAAATAAGGTCTTGTTAACAAAGTTTGATTGATATGAATTGTACAGGGTGTCCAAAATTTAGTGTCAAACTTTCCAAACTTTAAAGCACTTTATTTTTATTATTTTAAATTGGAACCCCTGTATATTTTTATGTCATTTCATGCGGAATTAAAAAACAAACATTTTTTCTAATTACAACCCTATCCCAATTCCTGGAGCATTATTTTCAGAAAACTTGTTTTATCAACCATTCCAATAGCCATTTTACTGAATAAAAATCGAAGGTGGCTTTGAAAAACAATTTATTCACATTAAAATTTAACAAAGTAACAAGAGACTACTTTGTCTCTAGTAATGTAAAAGTTTAAAGCATTATGAACTTAAGCTCTTTATACTCAAGAATTATTTTTTTCCATGACAAAATATTTTGCCCAAAATGCAAAGTTTTCGCTAAAAATGCAAATTGACACTGTATGTATCAATTTTTGCGTTTTTCGATGGTTTTTTATATTTTTAGCGAAAACTATGCATTTTGGGCAAAATATGCTTTTATTAAGAGTTGTAGAGCGGAAAGGTTTGACTTAATTAATAAAGAATTTGAAAAAAACCCTAAAATGCACATACGATCACGATTTTGCGCACTCTGACAGGCAATGCACGCATTATTAGAAAAGTAAAAAGACCTATGTCGATCAAAAATTTTCCGCTCTACAACTTTGGTCTCTTATATTTTTTCAGAAAATGGCATAGTTTTGGCTGAAAATCCAAAATTCAGCAGGGGGTGACAAAAGAAAAATGTTTTTATGGACAAATCTCCACCCCCGCGATGCTAGGGCTATTTTTCCCTCACATTGTTTTTTTCAGGTTATAAATAGTATGTGTTCTAAGTTTCGTTGAATTTGACAATATTTTCGCATGCCACCCCTAGCCCACTCCACCCCCCGAGATGCGAGGGCTATTTTACCCTCAAATTTTTTTTTCCGGGTTATAAATAGTACGTCTACCGAGTTTAGTTGAATTTTACCGTATTTTCGCATGTCACCCGTAGCCCACTCCACCCCCTGAGATCTAGGGCTATTTTAACCTCAAATTATTTTTTTTCCAGGTTATGAATAGTACATGTACCAAGTTTCGTTGAATTTGACAATATTTTGGCACGCCACCCCTAGCTAACTCCACCCGCTGAGATGCTAGAGCTATTTTAGCCTCACATTATTTTTTCCACGTTATAAATAGTACATGTACCAAGTTTCGTTGAATTTGACATTATTTTCGCATGCCACCCCTAACTCACTTCACCCCCGGATATGCTAGGGCTATTTTTCCCTCACATTGTTTTTTTCCAGGTTATAAATAGTACGTGTACCAAATTTCGTTGAAATAGACAATATTTTCGCATGCCACCCCTGGCTCACTCCACCCCCCAGAGATGCTAGGGCTGTTTTACATGCCTCAATTAATCACTCCTACGCCACTGTCTTATTAATTTACAATATTTGCCATCCTTTTGATTTAACACACACATTTGACTAAATTTTAATTTTCAATATATATTTCAAATAATTAATTAATAATTTATCAAATATACGAATTGTTTATAAGTTGAATATTTATTTCAAGGACGGCCCTAAGGCCTAGATGATGGTTATACAATATTTAAGGAACCCTTAGTACCGTACATAACAATGTAATTGGTTATTGGCACCAACTCCATTGAATGATAGTGATTTAACCGAAAATTTGCATCTACCGTTATAATATGATCACACAATTGGGAATGCGCATTCAGGATTCAGGAAAGCTCACGTCTTAAATTAAAACCCTTATATCTTTTTATCCGTATTCTTTTTTTCCAAAAATTTTTACATATTCGGCTGGAGCCAGGTTTAAGCTATAAAATCACTTAATTAAGTAAAAAATATTGAAGTGGGGGGCTAGGGTGAAAACCATTTCTGTAATTTTTTAGGGGCTGTGGGGTGGAGCTAGCTTTAAAATTGATGGAGCCTGCTGGAGCTAGGTCTGACGAATCTAAATCTTAAAAAAAAAGTAAAAAAATCGAAACTTTTTTACCTTTTTGGAGCCAGCTCTAATTTTTGTGGAGCTAGCTGGAGCTAGCTAAGGGCTTTCTGGAGCAACACTTTTTTTCCAAAAAATTGAAAGTGGGGGGCCAAGCTGACGGACCCTTAGTTGAATTGACGATTAAATTAAAATCAATTATTAACATAACTGTTGCACAGAAAATTGACGTATTTTTAAAAACTTGTTAATATCGTGGAAACGAAAGAAGATAGGCATAGGGGATGCTAGTATACAGGGCCTTTTTTTAACTTAGAACATATGATTGTTAATGTCAATATTCTATGTTATAATAATCACATCAACGCATTGCAATATATTGACAATGTAGGCAACCAAGTACACAAAGGTGCCAGTGAATGCTTCTTGTTCTCTCTGCCCCGTCGACCTGTCACAGTACAGTGAAAGCTTAAAATTATTCCGAATAAATTGAGGTTAATGAAACAAACAATGATAAATCGTAAGTAATTATAATAAATATTCAAAATGACCACCTTCACGTTCTAAGCAATAGCCAAGTCGATTATAAAATCCTTGAATAGCATTTCTAATGTGTTACGGATTTCTTCTTAATTCATCGTAAACAGTAATTATACGATATTTTAACTCTGAAGTATTGTTTATAATAATGTTATTATAAACATTGCTTTTTAGATACCCCCACAATAAAAAGTGGTTTGGAGACAAATCAGGCGACTGGGGTGGCCAAGGTATTGGACCAAATCTACCTATCCAGCGATCAGGAAGTAATTCATTTAAATAATTATTAATGGTAGCTGTAAAATGTGGAGGCGCTCCATCCATCTGACAATAAGGAGCAGCAATGTTTAGTGTATGAATTTCTGGCATTATACGAGTTCGCAGAAGATCTAAGGAAACATTACTGTTTAGATTTCCATTAATAAAAGAAGGACCAATAAGGGTATCATTAATTAGTCCAGTTCACACATTAACTCTCGCATTGTATTATGTTTGCGTCAAATTTTGTAAGCGAGGATTATTGCACGCCCAAAATCTAAAAGGTGAAGGAATGGGTGTAAGGAATGGGTATCGATAAGGAATGAATATATGTCCACGTTTCAGCTGTCATTTCATGCACCAGTTGATCACGCGGACCTTGGCCTCCAACCATACCTTGTAAAACGGCAGAGTTCACATCTACCACCATTCGGCCCCTAACCCCAGCAAGCCAGACATAAAAGTCTGTCAGGAATAATATTATTATTATTATAGGTTTTCAAAGTCATTTCAAGGTAAACTTATTATTTTCAAATATAAAACTGTAATTTTTACTAGTGCATATAAACCTACGAATTAAAGCACGTAACTTTTATACAACATATTTTTCTCTTCAGAGCTTACTTTTTGCAATATTTCATGAAAAAATATCACAAAATCTACTACTTTGAATAAATTCTCTTAAATTGTTCATTAGTTGTTACTCAACACACCTTTATAAGAAAGTCAAGTATAACTAGCGCCACATATGAATAACTGAAAATTATAGGCTGTGGCTGTGGCTGATTTCAAAAATTATTTACGTCGCAATTTATAAAGGCTACTATAAATAAATTGTCTTAAATTGTTTACAAATTATTTCAACACATCTGTATAATAATCTCAAAAAGGATGGATTTTGTCCCGGATCCGTGGCTGACAAAATTTAATTCTCCACCAATTTAATCAAAATTGCAAACAAATAGTAATAAATCGTTTATTAGAAATCCCTTGATACGTGTCTTTTTAATGAAATTCGGGATTAAATAACATTTTACTGAGATTCGGGTGATGGTGGAGACACCAAAACCCGTGGCTGGAAAGTTGAGGCCTACTTATCGTCATTGAGAGATACCACCATTTTCTTCATAACCAATTGCCAATACTGATGGAAGAATTGAATTTGAGAGTAATTGATCTGCTAAATCGCCAGATTTGACGCCCTTTGATTTTTTATGCGGATATCTTAAAGAAAACGTCTATAAAGATGTTCCTACCACTCAATAAAATACGAAGAAACGGATTCAAACACCTACAATAATTTTCCCGAAGAAACACTTTTAAGGTGTTACAATTCGTTAGTTCGACATTTTCAGAACTGTATTGAGGTGCAAGTGCATCATTTTGAACACCTCTTAAATTGTCCTTGAAATGACATTGAAAACGGCAAAGAATTAAAAATTAACATGCCTGATACATTAGCCCCTTCATGGAAAACACGTTTTATTTCAAACATTTTTTTCTCCGAATCTTCGTTTCCACAAAATTTCAGGTGTACAGGATAAATGCTGCACCCTGTATAGCATGTTTTTTTAATGTATTGATTTCTCTTGATGGTAATCTCTGAAGTTATTACGGGTGTTTATGTTGTTTTAGCCTATGTAAATAAATAAATAAAATTGCTTTTCAAGTGCCATTATATCGGGTGTGTATAAATTGGCGGATAATCTACACGTGGCGATGTTCTTCCTAAAATTCTGAATAGAAAATGCCGATGAAAAAATGTTCTACCATGTCTCATGGGCCATCAGGAGCCATTTAAAAGAAATGTACATTTGGCAACATAGCATTCACGAGCTGTCCTGTTTATCAATTATCTCATGGTTCCGAATAGAAGGTAATAGATAGATAGAGTGGGGTTTATTTACAGATGCAAGCTAAAATATATTACGAGTAAATAGTACAAAATTGTAATTGTACAAAACAAAACGAAAATAACACACAAACACAAATAAACTAAAACGCGGGCACTTATACAAACTGATGATATTGAGAAAAGCAATTGGCACAAACCTGGAACAAGCAAGTTTGAATTAATTATTTGTGTCAAAGTGACATAAGCGGGTGTCACATTGCCGAACGTATTTTTTTATAAAAATAAACTAATTAAGAAGAGTTTAAAATACCAGTTTGAGATAGAAAGACAGCACACGTCTTCAAACTAGTTATACTGTCGAAATTGCAGGGTTTTCTGTAAATTGATATTGAATAATAACGCATATTAAACGACTGGATGTTCAAACTTTGAGGACCTCGTGAAGACCCAGGAAACATGGTACGACATTTTAGAATTAAGATAAGCTGCTGAATTTTTGAAAGAATATCGTCACGTGTAGATTATCCGCCGATTTATACACACCATATATATATTGTACCTTGCTTTACTTGATACCATTCCACAACAGCAGATTAAACAACGTAATTGATTTTTCATGTTTTTTGCTCGTAAATATGCAAACAATATTTGTTTAAGTTAAGTACATTTATAAATGTTAGTGATAAGACTAAAAAATAGTTTAATTAAAAGTTAATTTCATATTATAATATTATAACAGCCACACATACAGTGTGTATACTCGTCATCGATTAATTTTAGCAACGTAATTTAAGTACACATTTTTCAGAGGTTGACACCGCCACCTGGCTAAGCAAGTTAAAAATTGCAACCAATTTAAGCAATAACTAAAACACTATCTGATATAAAAGTGGTATTACACATTTAGTGATTTTTTAAATGATGCTTCAGAGATATAGTCACCTGAATTTTAGTGTCCTTACATTAATTAGGTTGTTTTTTTTATAATAATAATAATAGACGTTTATTGCCCAACTGGAAACATGTCCCAATTATAAGACAACATACAATCATACATACAATATACAAAATAATACAATACAATTACAAATATGAATACAATACTAAGATAACGTTCTCTACAAAATATCTTATGACTGTTCCTCAAGTTGAGAACAAATTTGAATTTAAAGAGTCATAAAATATATCACATTCGTGTGACAGTTCGTTAAAAGTACGGGAAATAATGTGCAATGGAGATTTTAGTCCATAATTGGTTCGATGAGTAGGGATATTAAATGTTGGCTTTTGCCTGCTGCTAAAGGATGGTATATGCAACCTAATTTCCCTCAATATATCAGAGTCAATTAAATCATGCATCAGTTTATGAAGAAACATTACGCTCGATTTTTGTCGCCGGGATTCAAGTGACTCAACATTAAACTTACTGAGTAACGTTCTGTGATCAAAACCCCGGACAGGATAGTTACCTTCCAATTTAAAGCACAGAAATTTTAAAAATCTGCGTTGAACACTTTCAAGGAGCTGACATTGGTGTTGATTTTGTGGAAACCACACTAAGGAGGCATACTCTAATTTCGGACGCACATAAGCATAATAAATTGTCTTTAAAATTACTGGATTTTGAAAATTAGTTGAATTCCGAAAAATAAAGCCAAGAGACTTGAAAGAATTTTTGACAATAGCTTCAATATGATAGTTAAAAGAAAATTTATAATCATAATAAACACCGAGATCTTTAAAGACTGTAACTCTTTCTATTGAAATTTCGTTAATAAGGTAGTTTACTTGAATGGGATTTGTTTTCCTAGTGAAAGACATAGATTTGCACTTTTCAACATTCAAATCTAGTCCATTAACCCGGCACCATTCAGAAACCTTAAACAGTTCATCTTGTAAATAGTGACAATCATTGATATTGTTTACAACAGAGTAAATTTTAAGGTCGTCAGCATCGAGAAGATGTTTACAGTTCAAGGTTTCCGACAGATCATTAATAAAAATATTGAAGAGGAGAGGGCCTAATATTGACCCTTGTGGTACACATGATGTCGGAAAATAGGAGCCAGATCTGAAATTATTATAGGTGACATATGATTCACGCTCATTGAGATAAGAATCTAATAATAATGTTGAGGAATTGCAAAAACCAAAGTAACTTAGCTTAGATAAGAGAATGTTATGATCAACCTTATCGAACGCTTTCGTCAAATCTGTGTAGATAACATCTAGTTGACCAGCAGAGTCAAGGGTTTCAGCAATTTTGTGGGTGATTATACAAAGATTACTTACTGTTGAACGATGTGGTACAAAACCATGCTGTTTTACAGATAAGTAAGGTTTAATGTGAGTATAAATTTGGTCATACAGTGTTCGCTCATATATCTTCGCAATATGCGGTAGGATTGCTATGGGGCGAAAACTATTAATGTTTTCCGACCTGCCAGACGATTTAGGTATTGGACAAATGGATGCAATTTTCAAACTATTAGGAAAAGTACAAGTTTTAATAGATAAATTAAATAGTATATCAAGCGGCTCGCAAAGAACAGCACAATCTTTTAAAAGAAACGCAGGTAACTTATCATCACCAGCGGAGTTATTATTTGGAAGATTTTTAAGAAGTTTGTAAACTGAGTCAGCTGATATAGGTGAAAAGGCAAAACTGGGGATATAGCTGACATCAGTGGGTATAATATTGTTAGATGAAGGACTATGTACGGATTCAAAGAACATACGAAATCCATTTACGATATCATGAGGATTATCAAGATGTCTATTATCATGTACCAATGTTGATGGAATCCTCGATCTATTGGAATTTTTGGAGTTTACATATGTCCAAAATTGTTTAGGATTAGAAGAAATTTGATAATTCCGAAATGCCCATTTTATTTTACTTTTGACTAAGGTTCTTATGTTTTTGAAATCAGCTGTCGTAATGGAACAGTTATGTTTAAGTTTCCTTCTGATTAAGTTCTTTTCTTTAATAAGTTTTATAATATCTGGATTAAACCATGGTGGATATTTATTATTTTGTTTCAATTTAAAAGTTGGAATATACAGTGAGATCGCGCTATATAAAATGCTATAAAAGTTTTCAAAAGCCAAATCAACATCAGTAAATGTAGAAAGAGCACTCCAGTCAATGTCACATAGATATGCATATAGGGCTGGATAATTACCTCTTTTGAAATTTAATCGCATTACTATTAATTGGTGATAAATCAGGTGTGCATTGTACTGAAAATGTAAGTGCAGGATGATATGAATCTTCAAAAACTAATGCAAGTGACTCCCTCTGAACACGACAGAAAACATTAGAGCATACTAGATCCAAAACATTATTTGAAGTTTTTTTTACCGAGTTATATTGCTGAAGAAGCTACAAAAATTAGAAATAATACATGATTTGCTAAGATAATTATTTTGTGTGAAGGAAAATTTGGGGCAGTTAAAATCTCCTACAAAAATTAGTGTATGATTTTCAAAATTAATTTGAATTAACAGATCAAAAAATAACTTTACATCATTAACAGGAGTGTTAGGTGGAATATATATATAAGAACAATATAGAGCCACGCGGATTTGAGCTTACATTTACATATTAACAAGTCAATTATGGGTACCTGAACTTTAATATGATCCGTAGAAATAGTTTCTACTTTGAAAATATTGTGGATGGCAATTAATACTCCACCACCTTTTGATTTGCCGCTTAATATAGGATCGCGATCAGTTCCGAAAACTATATAAGAGTCATTAAACAATTCACTATTTTTTACACTAGGAGTCAACCAGGTTTCAGTAAGGAGTACAATATCATGATCACAAACACTAACATTATTGTAAAAAGATTCTGTTTTTGTATTCAATCCTCGGACGTTCTGGTAGTAAGCTGTGATGTTTCCATTGGGCACGGACTCTCATGAGGTGTGGGTATTGGTAACAACCCGAGGTACACCGCTAATGAATTTGATGGTCAGGTTTACTTCGCCTTTACGTCGTCTTTCTTCTAGCTGAGTTCGCGCTTCATTGAGTATTTTACTCTGCATCGGAGTACGGTCGGGTCCCACTCGAATCGTGTTTAAATTTAAATTTTTGCAAATTTTGATAAAAGTACTTGCCTTATCTTTGTCGTTAAAGCGAAGCTTAATGGACCTCGGTCGTTCCCCTATTTTACCAATTCTAAACAATGAGGACTCCGGAAGAGCAGTAACAGCATTATTAGTATCATCCAGGGCACGTTTCACGTATTCAAGGTCTTCGCACTGCCTTGATTTTGGATCGGGATTACGTGATTCTGGCACGTTAAAGATCATAACGTTGCTTGCCCTTTTTAACCTATCTTCAACCTCAAGAATAATATTTGAAGTCGAGCATTGTGAATTATTTTTGCTTAGAGCAGCAATATCCGCTTTAAGGACTGCATTTTCAGCTTTTAATGCGGTAACTTGTTCTGAGAGATACGCAAGTGCCTCTGTACAAGTGCTTACTTGCTGTTTAATTTCTTCGGAAAAGGGCAAGAAGTAGCTCTTAAATGCATCATCAATCGCGGAAATGATTTCAGATTTAGGACTAACGTCTTGGTCTTGGTTAGAAGTAGAATTGGATGGCATATTTCATAATCGACTACAGGACGAGCAAATCCATTTACCTTCATTAGATTTTAGACAATTTTTTATTTTATTTGGTACGATAAATTGATTACAGAGCACACAATTAGGCATGTTAAACAAATTTTGTAACACGGGACAATATATACAAGGACACTCGCTTCACACTGCAGGGCCAATTACAGTGACTAACTAAATATAAAACAAGACAGGAGGGCCGCGGAAAGGTAAATAAACAAATGATTTGAAAATTGACGGGTTAACATTAACAAAATTTGTAGAAAATTCCGTTTAGGTGATACGCCCCTGGCAAATCACGTGTGTGTGTATACGCTCGCAGCGCCAAACAGCTGATCCGACTCTTCGTCGCTAAGAGATTTTTATAATCAAATTACTTACCGATACTTAATCGTTATGTACAAACTAACTCTTGTATCGAGACGAGCGTTCTTGGTTACTGGTATGAAGACCAAGTAAATTAATTTAAACAACACCAAATACAAGGAAATCACTTCACGAAAATTTGGATTACTGCCACACCGTTCGTTTTCGACAAAAAAAAAATTCATTTTATGTACTACTTATTTATTTCGTATTCTTCGTGTTAGTTAAATGGTGACCTAGCATTGTAAACTGAATGATTATATTATTTTGGAATTGACGGGTCAATCCGCAAATTGTGGGTAGATTGTATAAATAAACGAAACTAAACTAAACTGAACTAAACTAAACTAAATCCAGCCAGTTGTGGCAATGGTGCATACACCATTTTATGCGCAATTCAGAGCTGTTTATTACCCTTTTTTATTAAAATATTATATTTCTATTTACATCGACTAATTGCTCTCCTCAAATTTTACGTTTTAACACTAGTAATGATGAAAACAACGGTAGTCAATTTGCTATTGCTGTTAATTTGTAATATGGGTGAATTTAAATTGTTTAGTTCTGGTTCAGTTCAGCTTTGAATACCAACGGTATTGAATGAGATTGAAAATGTGATGTTTATTGTGACATTTCATTATACATAGACCGATGTCTGGCGCCGCGGTCTATAACGAGATCTGTAGGCTATGTAGACTCAGTTACGCCAATGAAATGTGTGCATATTATAATATGAGGAATAATTAATTTACAACTAAATAGACATGTATATCTATATCGCGTTCTCATACCAATTATTTATCTTGAAATAATTGCGGCATATTTCGCCAATCATTCTTTGATTCTAAACAATTTGTAATAAAATATTTATCGTAAGTAAATATGACTCATGTGAAATAATTTAAATTCTTGTTACGTAATAAGTTATATAAATGCATCTTTTCTATTTACTGTTATGTGCACTTACTTTAATATAATTTCCTCTATAACAGGACTATAATCTATTGAGCAATACATTATTATTATTGTTATTGTGCAAACATACATCATTTAATACATATCCTTTACATTTAACTGACCTACAAATATGTACCGACTATTTCATTATTAATAGATAAAGTATACTTTGATGTCAGAAAATATATAACGTTAAGTGCACATCGCCTTTAACTTCTCTATATTCAAGCCAAAGGCTGGAATATGCTATTTAAAAGTACATACGGATATAATCGGAAACACCCTGAGAGCAATATCAGATGTAAAGTATTAAAGCAAAGGAAACTCACGTACATTTTATTTCAACACTTCTCTGAAATTGATATAAAATATGTCGTTATTGAAATAATCCGAAGGTAACAATAAAATATTACTGTCTATACATACCAATAAAGTCCATTTGTGTTGCGATGTCATTGAGTAAACCATACCTACACTTTAAAGAGCGTTTGAAAGATATTTAGAAGGTGATCTAAGTGGGTATTTTAATTTTTTGCTACAAAATATACTATTGTCGGGTATGCAGCGAGTACATGTGTTTGCATATGATACATTTTATTAATAGTCACAACATACCTTATTTTAGAAATAAATTATATGCATTACTCAGGGTCGGCCCTGGAATAGTCGGCGCCCTGCTGCTAAGTTCTTTTATAGTGCCCCCCCCCCTTTTTTTGAAAACTATAGGTAATATATACTGAAGAAAAAAATGAAACACTTAGAATTGGTGAAATTTCGGCCATTTTCAAATCTCCATAACTCGGCGAATTTTCAATTGATTTTGATGAATCTTTGAGAGCGAAAAACTTAGAAGTGTCTTCTTTAAAGTCATGCATGTGAACTTAAGCGTAACCGCTTTTTTCAGGAAACCATGTCCAACTTTGACGATATATACGAAGTTGGAAAAATTATGCGTGTTTGAAAAACAGTGCATTTTGTGGTTTTTTTATTTTTTTTTTAAATAAACCCTCTCAAAGAGGACACATTTTGCTTTTGATTTCTTAAAAGATCGTCGAAATCGGTTGGAGGGTTATAGGGCGGACGTTTGATATTAGGGTGGGGTCTTGACCGGGTTTTGGGATACACACAATTATGCCTTGCTTCCATTCTGCCGGAAAATATTGGTTTTGATAACAGAAGTGAAACAATTTCAAAATTTTACTGTGTACATTATCGGGTAATTTTTTGAGGATAGCTCGGGTGATGTTATCATTAGTGATGGGATCATTCTAATGACGATAATCGATTCATTCGATTATCAACATAATCGATTATCTCGAGAACCTATTTTTTAATTCGAATGATCATTCGAATGATCAGTATTCGAGTGATCATTCGAATGATCATTCGAATGATCGGTACTCGAATGATCATTCAAATGAGCATTCAAATGATCATTCAAATGAGCATTCGAATGATCATTCGAATGACCATTTGAATTATCTATACAGGAATGATTTATTCCAGTGATCGGTATTCGAATGAACAATTCGAAAACTAGCTATTGGGATCATTTGAATAATCATTCGAATGCCATTATTTGTACTCGAATATATTATTCAAAACTTTACTGAGCGTATTAATAGGATATCTTTCTTATGAAACATTACGGCGAAGTACTCTGATATTGTTAACAATATATTCTACAGTGTGTATCAGCCAAATGGAATAAATTCGATAATAAATAAATGGGGGCGTGTTCTACAAAACGCTCGGATACGTCGATTAGTATTTTTAGTTGCGCATTTTTTTCAGCAAAACCTTTTTATACAGGGTGTGTCATGTAACAGAGGCCAATACCAACTTTCTTATTTTAAATGCAACACCCTATATATTATTCAATTTTTGGATTGTCCAGAAAATTCTAGACATATTTCATGTACCATGTCCTATACCTATCTTCAACTGTTTTTTTTACTTATTAGTTTTTGAGTGTATTGTAGCGAATTTCTGTAATCAAAAAATATTCTTTTTCACTTTCTCCGTTACGAAGTACCAGAAACTATTGTGATCGTGAAACGTTTTTCAACTTTTTTTGACGGAAATATTCGTTTTAGGGTCCCTAGATGGCATTTCAACAATTTCTGAAAAAAAATAAATGTGTCTGCGTGTGTGTTTGTTTCCTAAACAGTTGAAGATAGGTATAGGACATGGTACATGAAATATGTCTAGAATTTTCTGAACAATCCAAAAATTGAATAATATACAGGGTGTTGCATATAAAATAAGAAAGTTGGTATTGGCCTCTGTTACATGACACACCCTGTATAAAAAGTTTTTGTTGGAAAAAATGCACATATAAAAATACTAATCGACATATCGGAGCGTTTTTTCAAACACGCCCCCATTTATTTATTATCGAATTTATTCCATTTGGCTGATACACACTGTATATTATAATTTTATTATAATATATTGCTGAAATCAGAACATAAGTGTTTATGAACGATTTTAACGAAATAACCGGAGTTCTGTTTTTAGTATTTAAGTCACAATAATTTGAGTGATCATTCCAATATGTCTATATCACTTGAAAAATCAAAATATTCGATTTACGATCATTCGAATTATTATTCGAATTATTAATCGAACTTTTATTCAAATGATCATTTGAATAAATAATCGATTTTCATATCATTCGAATGATCACTCGAATAATCATTCGAATGATCATTCGAATAAATAATCGATTTCTAGATCATTCAAATGATCATTCAAATAAATAATTGATTTTCAGATCATTCGAATGATCACTCGAATGATCATTCGAATGAATAATCGATTTTCAGATTAATTCGAATAGTAATCATTCGATTATTGAAATCATTCGATTATGCCCATCACTAGTTATCATGATCAGGAGAGGAATTTCTATCAGAGTGTAATATTGTATAATAGTCAGTTTCGTCTATTGAATCGTCTATCGGGGGAGGGTTGCAGTTTTTGTCGTATGTGTCGTACCAATTGTTAACTGTGTCGTAGAAAGTTTTGTCATAGTCATGTATATCTGAAGGATTTAAAGTCGTCTCTAAGTGTCCTGCGAATGCCTGTGCAATTTGTTTGTCATCTGTCAGTTCTGAGCCGTCCGTTGTGTCTCTTATACTGTTTAAATAGTCTGTCTTCTTGTATTTTGATATTTTTTAAATTTCAGTCTAATATGTCTTTCCTTGCATGTCATTGATTTTTTGGCAAGTCTCTGTCCACTTAAACGTTTTAAATTGCATAATAAGATATCTAATGTCTCTGTTCAATTTGTTAAATTTTTCCCTAAGGGAACTGTCATTGTAAAATTTAATGTCTGTGTAAATTTGTCGTTTAAATTTTAACAGTCTGAGGATATATTTGGGCAAAGGATATTTATAGTGTTGTTTCTTAATTTTTGGGGTATGGAGTTCTATTGATTTTGAGAGGGTGGTATTGAAGAGGGAGATGGTGGCAGGATTGATGTCTTGTAGGTTTGTGAATGTTGTTGATATGTCCTCAGCTACTTTATCTATACCACATATCTGGTAGTGGAGGTTATATTCTGGAGGAGGAAGTATTTGATGAGTTTGGACTTTGAGGTCAAATTGGATCGATAGATGGTCGGAACAGAGATCAGGAATTAATAATAATAATAATAATAATAATAAAGTTTATTTACGGTAATCACCTTTGTATACATAAAATACAAAATATATAATAACAAAATAAAGTATGTGAAACATTTCAACTTAGTGAGTACATCCATTACAAAGAAACAACATATAAATGGTAGAGATCACAATTGACATAAAAGTTATATAATGCTTAAGTTATATAATATTAAAATCGTTAAAGTAACGAATACCAAAAATAAATACAAATTTCACCATCTAAATTTCAAGTTTCTTTTAAAATGATTAAATGAATTCTCAAATAAATCAAACCAGTCGTGGCAATTAAATTCATTTCCAAGTGTAGTTAGCCAAAAAATCGAATTGTTGTGACAACATACAGTATTGTGGGTGTTTTGGTAGAAAAGAGTAGTTGATCGAGTCCTTCTATTAGGAGTATGAAACAAAAACATTTTTAAAATATTTGGGGAATCAATCTTTCCGTGAACCAAACGGTGTAGTAAGCATAAGTCCGCATCAATGCGACGCTCCGCCAGTGTCTTCATGCTTAGGACATCCAATATCGCCTGGTAATCACCTCGAATATGATGATGACCTAGTTTGAACTCCATGCATCTTAGGTATTTCTTTTGGACAAGTTCAAGTCGCATAATATTGGTGGTAGTAAATGGAGTCCAAATGGGTGAGTTATATTCTAAAATTGATCTAACAAGAGAGCAATATAAAACTTTCAAACTTGCAGCATCCATGTCTTTACTTATGGACCACAAATACCCCCACATTTTTAATGCATTATTAGTAATATTAGCAATATGGTTGTTGAAAGTGAATCTGGTATCGAAAGTAATGCCCAAGTCTTTCATAGTGGTAACCTGTTTTATGCTAACTGAGTTGATAGTGTAAGTATGCATGATTGGATTATTACAGCGATATGTAGACATTGAAAAACATTTTGTGACATTCAGAGACAAACGATTTCTGACACACCACATATTTATACGATCCAGCTCAGCCTGAACCTCAGTACAGTCTTCAGGTGTATGGATGATTTTAAAGATCTTTAAGTCATCGGCATACAATGAGGATTTACAATTGATTCAAGTAAATCGTTGATAAATAATAGGAAGAGGATTGGGCCGCAATGAGACCCCTGGGGTACCCCCGAAGTAACTGTAATTGCATTAGATGTAAAGTTACCGATCTTAACAAACTGTACCCAGTTATTGAGAAAGGAGGATATCCATAACAAAACTTCGGCACGTAAACTCAACGAACTCAACTTATCCAGCAAAAGAATAATGTCAATTCTATCAAACGCCTTGGTAAAGTCAGTGTAGATAGTGTCTATCTGATACCGACTATCCAAAGCATTCGAGACGAATTCCTTATATTCCAGAAGATTAGATAGAGTGGACCTACCAGCAATAAACCCATGCTGGTTGGGAGAAATAATAGACTTAGTACACCAAGCCAACAGATCTGTAACCATTTTATCCAACATTTTAGGGATCGTGGATTGTATACATACGCCCCTGTAGTTTTTCACATCCGCTCATGAGCCAGATTTATGTAACGGGACAATGAAGCTGTTTTTATAATTAATGCGATCGAATAGATAAGATGACGGATATTGAAGGCACACAGGATAGCATCAGGGTAGTGGATTGATTTTCGCTCATAATAAATGTAGGAGGAGTTGGGATTTTAACAAAATTGGAGTTTGAGCAGAATGTTGTGATTTGCTGGGACTTGCTTATATTGACATTGAAATCGCCAATGATTATTGCATTGTCATATAGGGATGCCTTAGTAAATATAGTGTAGTTATTGCAATGAAAAGGTTCAGTGGTTTTTGTTTCAACGAGGAGGTTTACATGTACTGGGTTATTACTAAGGTAATAAGAAAGGAGGTGGGATTTGTTACGTAAGGAATTAATGTTTGTATAAAGAGAACGTACACTAGCCATTGCTTACCGGTAAATTTCCTGTATAAACTCCTGCTGTAGGGGCCACTGGTGGGATGATGTGAGGAAATTTGAGATCAAACATAACAATCAACATGCGATTGCCTGAGAAAGATGCGTGAGTGTCTATTTCGTAGGATTCAATGAATCTGTTCCTAAGTTTTCTTAATAAGATTTTCCTGTCGGTTGCTGAAGGCGCGTTAATTTCAGTGGCGTACGTATCAAATATGAAGTCATGTAATGCAAATGGCTTGTGAACGCGAGAGTCTTTGGTTAGTGAACTGTCAACGTCTGCGGTTTTTTTGTTAGTAATTCGTATCTTTATGTTTGGAATTCCCTCTATTGGTTTCTTCGGACGATTCTTGCATTTAGTCGACCAAGCTATGTGGCCTTCTTCATTGCAGGACCTGCATTTTTCTGGAAGCGTTGAGGAGCGTTGTTCGTGAAGGATTTTAGTATAGGCTTCGTGGGATGCTGTGATTATCCGAATTAATTGTGTTTTTTGCCCGGTTGCTCTCGAAATAATCCGCTTACAATAGCGGTGGTGTATGCCCCTGGAGTTTAATTCGTTGCTTATGCTGATTTCATCGATATCTAATTCAACTCCTTAAAATTATGCAGCTGTATGATATAGTGGTCTCGCATTTTTCTCTAGCTGCTGCCGGGGTGGCAGGAGAGTGTCTAGTAATTATAATTTCTGCAGCGTATTTAATTCATTCATCACGCGTTGTCTCTCCGCGTTCGATTTTAAAATGAATCCGTTTTTTGTTTTTATTATTACGGCGTTTTTGCCGAAATTTCTCGTAAACCAAATCTGACCCATTTGTACCCTACTGAGGTCCTGTGAGGTGGTGAAAGGGAACGTGTGTCTGTATTGTGCTTGTTGTTGAGTGACTGTATTATTATTTTTAGTGGGTGTTTGTTTGTTTTGTTACCGATATACTTGTTTGCGGGCGGAAGTGTGTAGTAGTTTGTTTAGGTTCGCTCGACTGTTGTTGTTATGAGTTTTGTCCCTGTGTTTGTTGTTGAATAAATTGATCTTGTTGTGATTGAATTGATCTAACATATTTGCCAGAGTTTTGTTAGTCGTTTTAGGAATATTTAAATTACCGATTTTTTTGGATTTTCTTCCTACGGTCTTTTTTGGACGGCCTCGCTTTCTTTTTGTCTGTACTTGGGTGTATTCTTCGTCGTCCGTTGTTGAAGACTCGAACACTACCACTTCCATCTTGCGGATTATCACCCACTTACGGGTGCACCCACTTTACCTAATCACGCGTTTGGCAATAGTTGGTTGATTTCGATTTTAGTCTTTTTTTATTGTCGCACTCGCAATCAGTTTTATTTGTGTTTAATTCGTTCTCTCGCATCCGTTCATGACGGAGTATTGCTCACGAATGTGTTTCACTGTATTTTTATGGAATTGTAATAAATTTCAAAATTCTAAATTATAAGATCGATTGGTTTATAAATTGTAAAGATTCTGCTTACCACTTTTAAATTAGCCACGTCTTTGCTGTCTGTGGAAGGAGTGATATTACCGATGAGAAGTTAACCAAAACTTTCCAGCCTCAGATTTTGGCGCTCCCACCAATAACCAATTTCAAATAAATGTTATTTAATCCAGAAGATTAAATTATAAAAAAGGTTTCCTGAATTATTGTACTTTCCCGCACGTTACCTATAGTAATGCTGCAAATTCTGCGCGATAGAGCTCGCGGCATCTAAAAACTGCCTATCTCAATCGGCAAACGCGTACTTTGCGCTTTTAATGCCCAAAAAGGTATTACCATCAGTTTACTCAAAAACCAATGGGATTTAGAAAAAACGTATTCTTTATAAGTTGTTTATTTCGACATTCTCTACAATTATTATTAAAATATATTTCATATAACTATTATAATTTTATAATTTAAGTCCAAGAGTGACGGAAATCTTTTTTTTTAGATTTATAGTTTATTGTAACTACCACAGGCGTTTCATGTAATATTTATTACATTAAATAAAGACATTTATTATTATCATTATTATATATTGTCTGAAGCGTAGCCTTTTCTTGTGACGCAACGATGCATAAATGGTGCAAAAACATTTTGGATTTTTCCACGGTTTGTCATTTTCTGGAAGATAGTTGCCATCTACAAAATTTGTATCGTAAAATTTGTACAAATCTATCTCAAGAAATTGTAGCTTTTTTTAAATATGGGGCATTAGTAAAATTAGAGATATAAAATATTGTATCACCCACCACTTTATAGTAATAATAATAATAATAATAATATGTTTATTTCCCAACAGATCTTACATCTTATTACAGGGAAAAAAATATATAAAAACTAAGTAGCTTAAAATAAAAGAGAAAATATAATGTAATTGAGAGTTTTTAACTTATAGCTAAAGCAATCCTACTAATACAACAAAAAAGTAACTTAAAACAATAAAACAATATTGCAATTAAATTGTATGAAACTACTAAATCAGCAAAAATAATAATAATAATAAATTGAATAATTTTTTTAGAAATTATATCATTCTGGTACCTTGTACAATATTTATAACATCTGTTTATTTTATTCACAATCACGTTTATTAGGTTCATGTAAAAATAATTTGTAAAATAGTCACATTCTTTATCATCGTGTAATAAACAAATCATTCACATCTGAATTTCTATCGTCGAAGTATAAATTTGGGGTTAAAGTGCGTCACAGTCGTTTTCTTTCAAAGATAATTTAACTCATGTATAAAAATGTGCATTTAAAACGGCGAACAAAAAAAATTGCAATGGTTAAAAATGTATTTACCTTCACCATGACAACAATCTCTATATTAACAATTTTAGTAAACAGCTGACTTCAGTTATACTCTGGCAGTTCGTGGCAGTTCTGATTACCTTTGCGGTGAAATATAATTGAAATCCGTTTCGGACACGCTTCTGCGTGAAAAATTGTTCACGATTGTCATTCCGGTCCATGTGCCAGGGAGGTAGATATTGTCTTTTTACCAATTATAGATTTAGTTTTGTACATTTGATATTAAAACCGGTGACACTGACAGAACTGCATTTCGCACTTCGGCCGCGAGATGTCGCAAACGTACGGTAGCGCTACCACCGATTCGTCAATTATAGAATTGGATTGCATTTAATATTCATCTTGTTCTATCATGTATGTTTATGATAGTATGAAATAAAAATTTATATATTAGTGTATTTAGCGTCTTCTTGTTTATGTGTGTCGGAAATAAGTGTACCGGCGATTAAACGATCAGTCGTTATTGGTCTCCTAACATCATGTCGCTTGTAGTGTGTGTGTGTGTGTGTGTGTGTGTGTGTGTGAGAGAGAGAGGTTATAACCTATAATATAATATAAGAAACGCCAGAAATGTGTGAAATTTATTCTAAATGTAAGTAATAATATATATTTATACAAAACAATAATTATAAATATTATTTTACCGGCTAGATCCCAGTGTTTGACAACTCGCAAACGCGCAGGCTTGAATTTCGCGATTCCCGTGGCACTTAACATTTTCATTTTACCCACACACAATTTTGACGATTGGTGCTTCATCAAATTCCATTACAAATAAACAATGCTCTTTCACCCATTGTACTTTTAATTAATATAAATTGCTAATATACAAGGTGTCTAAAAAAGACACCATCAAAATGATATGGTGTATTCCTGAGATAAAAAAAGAGGAAATTAACTAAATTTATCTATATGAAAAATTATATACTTTCCAAGATACAGCAAGTCAAAGTTTAAGATTTTTAAAATATTTTAATTTATATCTCGAAAATGGCAGATGAGAATGATTTGTTTATTTTTTTCTGACAACTACATTAGGTGTACGTACTACATTGTTTAAAAATTTCAAGAAATTTCTTCAAGTACAAAGGTGCTCCAGAGGACATGCTGTTTACATTATTACATAGAACTTTTTTGTTCTTTACATTTTTTACGATTTAATATTTTTTTCAATGCATCTCATCACTTTTAAAGAATTTATAACTCTTAAAGTTTTTTTGTTTATGCCTTATTTAAAAAAAAAAAGAAGAACTTATTGTTCATTGTTTAATTGCGCTCGTCCTGCCAGAAAAGTCTTAAAAATAACTATAATCCAAAAACTGCTTTTATTTTAACATATCAAATTATTTAACAAATTACAAAAATTGTTCAAAATGACCCCCATAAAAAAAAAGAGAATTTCTTGTGGATCGAAATATTGGCGAGTGTTTCCTTCGCAGAAACCGTAAACTTCATGCATGTCGGCATACTCTTCATGAGTGTAAACGTTCATTTTAACACGTTGAGTGCTGGTGTAAAATAAGCAGTTGCCCGCCGCGGTTGACGATGCGCTCGAGCTTCGATGGCACACACGGATCACAGTACACATTGTGTGCAGGTGCGCGCGTCGTGTCGATGCGCGTCAGCCACCGGCGATACTTCGGTCACCACCACTCAACGTGTTAACCAGTTTTACTTAAATTAAAAGTTTTAATTCTGCTGACACACGTTTTCAACGAATTGATACCCGCCTACTTGGATTATTTCATTTTTTAACACGAAATTTTCCAAAAACAATAAGTTCTTTTTTATTTATTTTTGTTAAAAATAAGGCATAAACAAAAAAACTTTAAGAGTTATAAATTCTTTAAAAGTGATGAGATGCATTGAAAAAAATATTAAATCGTAAAAAATGTGAAGAACAAAAAAGTTCTATGTAATAATGTGAACAGCATGTCCTCTGGAGCACCTTTGTACTTAAAGAAATTTCTTGAAATTTTTAAACAATGTAGTACACCAAATGTAGTTGTCAGAAAAACATAAACAAATCATTCTCATCTGCCATTTTCGAGATATAGATTAAAACATTTTAAAAATCTTAAACTTTGACTTGCTGTATCTTGGAAAGTATATAATTTTTCATATAGATAAATTTAGTTAATTTGCTTGTTTTTTGTTTCAGGAATACACCATATCATTTTGGTGGTGTCTTTTTTAGACACCTTGTATATAGTTCTTATTCGTTAACATATCTTAACAAATACCACTCGTGGATATAATTTCAGCAGGATAAATTTTATTTTAAGCACTCGCCATTTCATCGCAAATTTCTTGAATGAATTGAGATTAGGCAAAATCCAAATTTTTCCATCTCAATTGATTCTCGAAATTTGTATCGATTCAAGGGCTCCTGCAAACAAATAAAATTTATCCGGCCAAATTTAACCTCTTGTGGTATTACCTCCGACAATATTTGTATAATAACAAACGAAATAATCTTAAATGTCGGAAGAAAAGGTAATAAATATTCATATATCGTTTTAAAATGCTGCAATTTAATATAAACTCATACTTTGCGAGCGAAACCGTCATTGTTTAGTATCTTACATTGAGATTTTACCAAAAACTTTAATTTTTATTTTAGTTTTTGAGATACATCGCGCACAACTGAAACACATCCACACCACACAGACACAATCTTTCTCTTTTAGAAATCGTTGCAATCGCATCTGGGGACCTCAAACGGATATTTTCATTAAAAAAAATTTCGAAAACGTTCACAATACTTTCCTGTACTTCATAACGGAGAAAGTGAAATATCAAATTGCTTCATGTGCCCTTTGCATTTTATTTGAGATTTTCTAACTAAGCCGAAGGTGTGCAAACTTATTCCTAATAAAAAAATATTCCTTCAGACGATAATCGAACCTTGGCCTCTCTGACCACGGAGGTAGCATACATTGGGCATAATAAAAAGCGGATGGTAAGGATTAAAACTCTATTTTAAAATAGAAACAACCATATAACATATTTTCGTAATAAATACATGATTTAGTTGTTGTGAACAAAACAAGAGATTGATACAATCTACCGACGTCAAGCCAAATAATTGCCGATTATTCTGCGCACGTTTCCTTAAAAAGGGAGGGGACCCAATTGGATTAGGGAAAAAGGTTTATGGAATTTACATCGGAAAAATTCAGCAGTGTGAATATTCCGGCGATGTCGTTCGGGAATATGCGAACGAGTAAATAACGTTTAGATGCACATTTTCACTTTTCAAATAGCCAACTTAACATCGTTTCCTATTTTGCTAGAAATACTCACTCAATTTATTACTTACTGTCACATGTTGCACGAGGAATTTTCTCATTTTATTGCCAGCATTGACGGTATATTACGGGAATGTCAATTTTAGAGGAACTTCATGTCTAAGAAATCTGTGTTATAGAATTCTTTGTACCGGCTCATAAAATTAAAGAATGCTGTTTTTCTATTTTATTAATTTAACGTAAATACTTAAATATCTTTTAAAATAATTAAATTTCATCATGTTGCGATCTCATTTGAAAATTAATTATTTCTAAATCAAATATTTGCAAAAAACCAAGTTGTTGTGGATCGCCAATTTATTTCTATTATTTGATTTTTAATATCGTGAACATTTTTTAATTTATAATTTCAACGGTAATGTGAATTTTTTATTAGTTATTGCATTTAAATTATTTGCGTAGTTGGGTTCTGCAAAATTTCAATTATATTGCCTTATTGTAAACGCGCAGCAGTAGTCCCGCTCCCTTGATGGTTTATTGACGCAATTATGAACATTCAAGGAATAGATTTACATCTGCTACGCTTTACTTCGAATCTCGGAAATATAATCAGCTTAAATTTAAATGTTTATTCCCGGGCTGCTCGAGACTGCCCATTTTCTTGGAAAAGGTTTTTATCCTCAGCGAGGGTATCCACCCGCGTGGAATGGCCAGCGCGTGCAGGTGGCCTTGTCAGTGTACAGTGCCACCACCCCAATCATCCTTCATTTAGGTTTAGTTTCCTTTTTGTAAATATTGTACATTTGTAAACTGTTAAATGTTGTTATATTATTTTCCAGACAAAGTAAAGCCCACTTTAAAATATATTTGATCGATATTCCTTGCAGCAATTAAAATTATTTGGTCAAAGCCGTTAATATCAGATGAAAATCTGAATTTAATAAATGAGTTTTATAATAGTTATTTATACAACAAGTGAGTAAAGTAGTACTTTTTTCACGAGTAGGAAAGATAGCCACACGAGCCGAAGGCGAGTGCGGCAATTCCGACAAGTGAAAAAAGTTACTTTACTCTCGAGTTTCATACAAAAATTTTTCTACGTCCGTAACTTTAAATAAATTCGATAAAACCTTAATAAATTTTTATAAGTAATAATACTTTTTTTAAATGAAGAAAATAATAATCGTCAATTTTTCTTGATCGGAAACGAATGTTTGACATTTATCGGCGGAACTCGCGGCGTGTTGCGAAGCGTTCATGACACACTTTGCGCAAACAATTTTATAGTAGCGTTAAAAAATGAACCGTTATGGCACTTTTTTTCACGCTGTTTGTAGGGTTCAGGAATCACATATTTTATGAAACCAAATTAATGAAAAAAACTTTACATTTTATAACGGACGTAGAAAAAAAATTTAAAATTGTCAAGAAGTGAAGACAACGCGGAAGCGACTATCAATGAAAACGTTATGATTACATGCATAGAAAATATTTCCAAAACTGATAAACCTTCAACATTGTAGACCACGCATTACAGTGACTTTTTCATAATGGAGACGTGGCCGCGACGAGAAAACGCCACACATCAAACGTCAGATAAATTAAAAAAAAAAAAAAGAAAAAAAGAACCTTTATTGGCATAATCATATATACAAAACAAATTAATTCTTTACATCCCTCACCCCCCCCTTCCACCCCTCCCCTCCCTCCCTCTCCCCTCTTTCTCCCATCCCACCTTCTCCAGCGTCTTCACTCCTGCCCCATCCTCTCTCATCCATTCCGTCACCCTTCTATTCCCTCTCACTCCTACCCATTCTTCTTTCACCCCCTCACATTCTTCCGCCAAGTGCTTCCATGTATCCTTCCCCCACTCGCACAGCCCACATCTCATATAATCCTCCCCCATCCACCTCTTCCTCCCTTTCTCTCCTGACCCACATCTCGCCCTCGCCAACCTCACCCTCTCCTCCCTACTCCATCCTTCTTCCCCCCAATACTCTGGTATTCTCCCGTACACCTGCCACCTCCCATACATATCATTATATTCACTCCTTTCTATCCGCCCCTGTCTCTCCTGCATATCCACCTCTCTCATTTTTTCCTTCACCCACCCCGCCACCTTCACCCCCCTCCCCATCCACTCTATCACCTTTGCCTCCGATAACCCCACCCTCTCATACATCCTCCTTCTCTCCCTTCTCCATTTCCCCTCTTCCCCATTCACACACCCCCACCATACTGCCTTTACCAATCTCTCCCAGATAAATTAATTTACATGTTTTTTCGGTATTCATTATGAAAAGTGAAAGGGATTTCAGTCGTAGAAAAAGTTATCTGTACAACGCGAGTGGATATGATGCCCCCATATCTCACTTGGCATGGGGCACTCGCCTACGGCTCGTTCCCCAAACTTGCCTTCGTGAGATATGTGCATCATATCCACTCTTGTTGTACAATATACTATTACCCGTTTTGCTGAACCGGATTTAGTTGCTGTGGGTTATGACATTTAATACAACAATTGATTAAAGGATCTTTTTTTATTTTTTAAATTTTCAAGTATGTTATGCTCAACCTGTTGAATTGCTTATTTAATTACCTTTTGTTTGAGGTATCACAATGGGTAAATCCCTTTCTGAAAAAAAAATTTATATGAGTTTGGGATAGATGAATTTATACAGGGTGTCCCACCGAGACCGCACATTAAAAGTTTATTGACTTCTAATTGATGTATTATAATTAAATTTTCAGCATTTATGTAATCAAGTGTGTTGTTTCTAATTAAAATATTTTCAAGATTATATGACTTCCTGTTATACCGGAAGACAACACCAACTTCCTTATTTTAAACGGGTTGCTATATTTTTTATTGCAAATTTGAAATCTGCATAAAATTCTGTGAAACAGTTATAGAATAACATAACCTCTAAATTTAACAGTTTTCGAGATATTTGATTTTTTTTTTTAATTTGGTGCTTTTTTATAATTCACTTTAAAAATACGTACCTAAAATCTAAGAGATATTATGTTGGCTATAAAAGAACAATATCCGAAGGTAACCAGTTGTGTATTATTTTTGGAATTCTAAAATACATAGTGTTCAAAATTAGCCACAACATTTAGTCAATTTAAAACCTTATCGTGTACATAATTTCGTTTCTCTCTGTATATTTTTACATATTGTGGCGCAGAATTAAATTCTGCATTGATCTATACCAGTATTTCCTATACCTATCTTTTTAAGTTTTTAAGATATTAGCATATTTGTATAAGTAAGTCAATATTCTGTGCAATAGAAAACTATAGGAATGTAATTTATCAAGCGGACCTAAAAAACACTTTTTGAGGTCGAACACAATCCGCTTCTTGATTGTCAACAAATATGGTATCAACATGATGCTGCCATCCAGCTCACTTCAAAGGTTGCATGCATATTTTCATGAACGATAGATTGGTCGCGGCGGTTACTTGACCAAATAACAATTAGATTGAATTAAATTCATCTAGATGGTGTTACCATAGCGCGTGTTTGTGACTCAATTGTTCGCTAATGTTATACTTGCATTAGAGTTCAAGAGAGACATTTTTAATAACTCTTATATTTTTCTTACATAACAATTTGTGTGTTCCAGTTATTTTTCTGTAACTAACTGCAGCCGTCAGAAAATGGTGACAATGACACATTCGAATGACTTTTCTGACACGACCTTACGGTCTCGACAAAAACATTTTGATGCAAAATAAAAAATACCTAATACAAAAATAACTATTTATGAAAGGAAATTAAAAAAAATATATATTTTTTCATTTTAGCTTAAAATATGATTCTAGATAACTAACTAAGATAACAGTTATTTTTTTGTTTTCTAGGCCCGCTTGATAAATTTCATTCCTTTCGTTTTTCTATTGCACAGAATATCTACGTATTTTGACAAACATGCTGATATCTTGAAAAAAAATAGGTATAGAGAATGCTCATATAGATCAATTCAGAATTAAATTCTGCGACAGAATATGTAAAAATATACAGGGTATTGCATTAAAAAAAAAATAGAACTTTAATGGCTTCAAATTGGCTAAATGTGGTAAGTAATTTTGAACACTGTGTATTTTAGAATTCCAAAAATTATACACTACTTAGATACTTACTTAGTTTTCAACGAATTGACACCCGCCTACTTAGATTATTTCATTTTTCAACACGAAATTTTCCAAAATCAATAAGTTATTTTTTATTTTTTTTTGTTAAAAATAAGGCGTAAACAAAAAAACTTTAAGAGTTATAAATTCTTTGAAAGTGATGAATTGCCTTGAAAAAAATATGAAATCGTAAAAAATGTGAAGAACAAAAAAGTTCTATGTAATAATGTAAACAGCATGTCCTCTGGAGCACCTTTGTACTTAAAGAAATTTCTTGAAATTTTTAGACAATGTAGTACACCTAATGTAGTTGTCAGAAAAAAATAAACAAATCATTATCATCTGCCATTTTCGAGATATAGATTAAAATATTTTAAAAATCTAAAACTTTGACTTGCTGTATCTTGGAAAGTATGTAATTTTTCATATAGATAAATTTAGTTAATTTGCTCTTTTTTTGTCTCAGGAATACACCATATTATTTTGGTGGTGTCTTTTTTAGACACCTTGTATTAACTAGAAGTCCATATACATATAATGTGTGGTCTCGGTGGGACACCCTGTAAAGTACATTAATATTTTAATTTTGAAAATTGAAAATGTAGGATTTTCTTGAAAAATCATGCTCACAAAAGTATATTGTATAACAAGATGCCGAGTGAGATATAGGCATCATATCCACTCGCGTTGTACAGATAACTTTTTCTATGAATAAGATAAGATAAGATAAGATAAGATAAGACAATTTTATTGGTGCATTACAGGAAGTTTACACAGGTCAAGAGTTTGCATAATAGTACAAATATTTAGATAAAACATATTGGCGTAAGTGAACAAGCAAACTAGAGGTAGATATAATTCTAATGTAAAGCTTTACGTTGTATAATAAAGGACTTCTTATTTGTACAAGGTTCCCCATAATAAACTATCCATTTTATTTTATTAATTAATTCCCTACGAGATAACTAAATAAGTTTATCTCTGTGGGATTATGTTCTGTAGTCTTTGGGATTTAATTTAATTATTGATCAAGTAGGAATCTGTCACAAATAAGTTTTATATTCATAATTTTGTGGAACGTTATTTTTCTACGAAAAGTTTGTTAGTTTTCATCATAATTATTTAACTTTCATGGATTACTCAGTCCAACAACGTGTGTTTTGTGTAGAAACTTACATAAGAAGCAATTCGATAGAAGAAGTTAGGCGTGAATTCCGGCGTCAGTTTAATAACAACAATAGAGGTCACGCGCCAAATTGTAAAACTGTTAAGTTATGGGTTCGTCATTGGCGTGAAAATGGTTCTGTACAAAATTTGAAGAACCTGGACGTCGAAGAACAGTTCGTACACCAGAAAATATTGAACGAGTTAGAATTGCGTTTAAGAGAAGTCCTAAAAGGTCTGCTAATCGACAAACCCTTATCCCAGGAATATCAAAGGGAAGCTTAGATCGAATTCTTCAAAGAGATTTAAAATTTCATCCCTATAAATACCAAATGGCACAACTTATAAATCAAGATAAAGAAGCAAGGTTAGCATTTTGTCAAGAATTTTTAAATTTACATCAAGGAGCAATTCACAGTCTCTTAATGAGCGACGAAGCAAATTTTTATTTGAACGGCATGGTTAATAAACAGAATTCTAGATACTGGTCAAATGAAAATCCTCGTGAAATATTTACACAGAACCTCCATAATCCAAAAGTTGTTGTGTGGTGTGAAGTAGGATCTTTTGGTATTATTGGTCCATATTTTTTTGAGGATGAAAATAACCGCGCTGTAACAGTAACATCCGAGTGCTACGTAAACATGCTAGAGACATTCCTCATTCCAGAATTAAATAGACGAGGATTACTAAACAATGCCTTACTATTCCAACAAGATGGGGCAACAGGTCATACCGCCAGAAACTCAATGCGGGTTCTGCGAGAAATGTTTAATGGCCGACTCATTTCTCGATTCGATAATTTGCCTTGGCCTTGGAGGTCCCCCGACTTAACGGCACCCGATTTTTTCGTGTGGGGATATTTAAAAGCCAAAGTGTTTGCGAGTCGTCCAGGTACAATCGAGGAACTCAAAGTCAAAATTCGTGAAGAAGTTGAAGAAATAGACAAAGGTTTGCTACGCCGTGTAATGAACCACTTTTTATCTAATATTGAAAAATGTGTTGAAGTTGGTGGAGGTCATTTAGAAGACGTGATTTTTAAAAGTTAGAATTAAATTAGCCAAATATTTATGTTATCATAAATCCCAAAGAGTTGGCTGTAATTTAGTGTAATAAAAAGTTTGTTTTGTTCACTGAAAAAAAATTAATTCAAATATTAAAATGGGTAGCCTATTATGGGGAACCCAGTATAACATAAAATAGATATTATAGATAACATATTTACATTTATGTACGATACGACATATAAAAATCAGCACAAAAATATTAATAAGTTGTTAAGCTGAATTAATACATGTTATAATATAAATAATTACATGATAGCCTAAAAAAATATACAAATTAAAAGATAGTCCAAAAATGAGATCAAAGATTGCATAGAATATTGTCTAAAGTGTAAAAAGCCAGGTAGTTCAAACCCTAATTTGGTATAGCGTAATCTTCGCTTAGGTGTTCTTCAATATTGTAAAATACCTTTCCTAGAAGATATGCTTTTGGTCTCATTTTAATCTGTTTAGTATCAAGCAGTTTTATGGCCTCTGGAAGTTTATTATAAATTTTCGGTCTGTAGTAACTTGTACCATTTTGTGACTTCGATAGACGACAATGATGCAGGTAGATATTAGAATTAGTCCGTGTGTTATGACCATGAAATTCATTATGTATGGTTTAAAGTTTTTGTGGACATATATTAGACATTCTAGTATGAAGAGTGAGGGTAGCGTTAATATTCCCAAACGAGCAAATGCAGCCTTACAATATTGCCTATACCCTAGTCCAGATATCACCCTGACCGTTCTCCTCTGAAGCCTAAATAATCTATTTATTATGGTCGAATGACCCCATGTTATTATGCTATATGTTAAATACGATTCTATCAGTGAAAAATATATAGTTCTTAGAGATTGCAGCGTACACAGTTGGTAAGTTGTCTTAGAAGGTATATGTGTCGGCATACTTTGTCTGCTATTTAACTTCCATGAGTGTGCCACGATAACTTATTATCTAAATGGATGCCCAGAAATTTGACATTAATTTGATTAACAAGAGGAGTACTTCCTGAAAATGTGATATTAACCGTTTTTTCTTTATTTATTGTTCATTTATTAGTAGCAAACCAATTGAATGAATTTAATTCGCTCATTTTATTTTACTCTAAAGCTAATTTTAAATCGGACGATTTATTTATAATGGTGGTATCATCTAGTGATGGGCCGATTCGGATAAAAATAATCGGTGACTCCGATTATTGAAATAATCGGTGACTCCGATTATTAAAATAATCGTCGAGTGGCGATTATTTTTAATCCGATTCGAAATCGTATTCCGATTCGGACTCGTATTCCGATTCTGAATCGTATTTCGATTCGGAATCGTATTTCGATTCGGATTCGTATGCCGATTCGAATTCGTATTCCGATTCGGATTCGGATGCCGATTCGTATCCGTATTTCGATTCGGATTCGTTTTCCGATTCGCATTCGCTTGCCGAGTAGTATTCGTATTTCGATTCGGATTCGTATTCCGATTCCGAATATTATTCCGATTCGGATTAATATTCGGATTCGGATTTGCGTGGCATATCAACAGTTTGGCACTTCATGGACAGTAGACGCAGTGTTTTGCGGTACAAGGGTGCATCACGGTCCTTTGTCGGGGCGATAATAAACGTAGAGAAAAAAGCGGCTCGTTTCTGTTATTTCTGAAGATTTAAGTAATTACAATTCGAAAAAATATATCTCTGCTGTTAGAAATAGGATTAGGATTCTCCGTCATGAAGTACGAGATTTAAATATCGAATATGACCGGTAGGGGTACAATTTTCAAGGGAAGGCCTTTTTTTGTTTTCTTCGACTCTCCGATTATTTTTTCCGATTTCGTTTATTTTTCCAATTCCGATTATTTTTTTATTTTTCCGATTATCAAGAGATACTTCGATTACGATTATCATCCGATTATTTCCGTCATCCGAATCCAAATATACCGATTATTAAAATCATCCGATTATCCCATCACTAGTATCATCCGCATAAAGAAAATATTTACCTTCTATGTCTGAGTACGTTAAGTCATTAATGTAGATTTAAAAAAAGGAGAGGCCCCAGGATAGACCCTTGTGGTACCCCGTGTGTTAAGTCTACTTCATCTGATGATTGTTGATTTATTATTATTGTTTGTTTTCTTCCTGTTAGGTACAAGTTTATAAGTCGACAACTTCTGGGATGAAAATTGTAAAAATCCAGTTTCCGCACAAGCGTCTCACAACAGACGCAGTCAAACGCCCTGCTGAGGTCGAAAAGGAAGAAGTTGTGTGCATTCCTGTCTCGAATCCGTTTAGAATCTCCTCAACAAGTGCGCTGATCGCATCCACCGTAGATCGCCCCTTGCGGAAGCCATATTGTTGATTAGATAGTAAATTTTCAGTTTCCACAAATAATACAAATAGTATTTGGTCAAATAGTACCTTTTCATAAACCTTCGATAGTAATGGAAAGATGGAAATGGGTCTATAGTTACTTAAGTCAGACGTATCACCTTCTTTATAAATCGGCTTAACCCGCGCTTTTTTTAATGATTTCGATAGTATTGGTAAGATGGAAATGGGTCTATAGTTACTTAGGTCAGACGTATCACCTTCTTTATAAATCGCCATAACCCGCGTTTTTTTTTAATGATTTGGAAAATATATTCATTTTTATGCATAAGTTAATTAACTTCGTTATGGAAATTACGATGACATCAATTATCTTTTTTAGTAAAGTTGAGGAAATTCCATAAACGTCGCGGCTTTTGGAGCTTTTTAATTTTTTTATTATATCTCTGACTTTGACGAATGTCTTTCTTTGTTTCTTTAAATTTGAAGCATCGTGAGCTATTGTTAGGAAATGACTTTGCCATTAGAATGATGGGGTCCTCGTTCGATTCGGGTAAATCTTCGGCAAGTGAATTAGCTACGTTAGCAAAAAAAATGTTAAAATTATTAGGAATTATTAGGATCAATATCACATGGTTTTTGACATTTTATACTGTTGCGGTAATTATCAACTACAGTCCATAGTGTTTGTGGACTATTAGATGCGTTAATAATAAATGACGCATTACCAGATGTTTTTGCATTTTTTAGAGCTATTTTATATGTTTGTAAATATGCATCAAAAATAAAATAGGAATGAATACCGAATACAAACATGTAAACTAATTTATCTGACGTTTGATGTTACCTTGTTACAATACTTAAAAATCTGTTTACAGATGAAAGGCCACATAATACAGGCCCATAATGAGTGAATATAATAAAAGTAATATTAGTAACAATAATAATAAACCTTATTTTCTTAACAAGCCAAAGCCTAATTACAAAAATTCAAAATACTTGAGAATGATTCTACAGTGCGAACGTTGGCTGTGGAATGCTCCAAATAAAAAATTCCCCGATCATCTGCGGCCAAAATCCTCCTTAAGGTCAACCTTACTTTTTGAACGCGCATCTTTTCTGATGGTTGTGTATTTTCCACACCCCCACCCCTTTGTGTAATGACGTCATCGCCATTTTTTTAATGGCAACCACCACATTTTTATGGATTCTGATTCTACTTAAAATTCCACATACAACAATATGCAGTTTGGTGAATTTATTTGAATTAGATGAATAGCAATTTGACAGAATATCAAATAAATAAAATAACAATTCAAAAAACATTAAACTATCAAATTAAGTGTTTAAAGTCAGTCCCATTTACTTCTTGGCAGAAGACAAGTCGATGCATGAATTCCTGCCTAACATTTTTAAGCATCTCTGGGGTAATTGCCTGAATTGATTTCGGATTCTTTCTTTCAAGATATCAATGGAATTTGGTCTGTTAAAGTAGACCTTGCTTCTAAGATAACCCCACAAAAAATAATCTAAAGGCGTGAGGTCGGAGGATCGTGCCAGCCATTCAATTGGCCCCCGCCTTCCAATCCAACGCCCAGGAAAAGCGTGGTTTAAGTAATCGCGAACAGTAACATGGTAATGAGCGGGTGCTCTGTCTTGCTGATAAAATAAAGCATTATTGGGGACACCAGGGTCATCGTAATTTGGGTACAGTACGGCGAAAGCAGGAACAAAATGGTTTCTAAATAGTTCTAAATATATTTCACCTGTTAGTGTTCCTTCAATAAAATAGGGTCCTAGAATTCTGTTCCCAAAAATGCCAGCCCAAACATTCAGCTTTTCGTGATATTGGGTACGGGCCTCCAACATCCAGTGTGGATTCAAGGGAGCCCAATACCGACAATTCTGTTTATTAACCGTTCCGTTGAGATAAAATGTAGCTTCATCAGAAAAGATAATACGATTGACAAAATCAGCATCAGCATTGCACCGTTCCTTCATGTTATTGCAAAATTAAATCCTGCGATCAGGATATGGATGCCACTGATTTTTCTTAAATATTTTACAACAGAAGATTGACTGATTTCATTATCAGCAGCCAACGCTCGTGTAGTTTTATGCGGATTATCTTGCAATTCTAATAACATATTTAATTGTACTTCTTCACGCACATATTGGTGGTGTCGTAAATAGCTCCTACAGGGTCCCCTTTTAGAAAAATTTCTTTCAATTTTGCTTACTGTGGAGCGTATAATGGGACCCTGATTGGGACATTTAATATTAAATAAAACACATACTTCTTCTTGTGTATGCTGCCTGTCCCCATATCCCCTCATAATCAGAATTTCAATTCTATGCCTTTCTGTTAAGTAACGAACCATGTTTCGCTAGATCAATGGCAATAAACAATAGAACACCACCGAAATGACTTTTCAGCAAACTGTCAAATTGCGATTCATCTGATTCAAATAAATTGATAAAAATTCCACAGCTATCTCAATTTTTGTTTTTAATTTTACATAAATCAGTTTCTTTCATAAATTCCAATAGTTTCGCGAACTAATCAAATAAACATCATCAAACTGCATATTGCAGTATGTAGAATTTTAAGGACAATCAGATTCCATAGAAAAATATGGTACTTGCCGTTTAAAAATGGTGATGACGTCATTACGCAAAGGGGTGGGGGTATGGAAAATTGACAACTATCAGAAAAGATGCGCGTTCAAAAAATAAGGTTGGCGTTTCGGAGGCTTTTGTCCGCAGATGATCAGGGATTTTTTTATTTGGAGCGTTCCGCAGCCAACGTTCGCACACCCGCGTTCTTTCAGCCTCACCAGATCTATTTGCGCGTAAATGCCAATTTGATTTGACAATCCAAAGTCGATTGGCTCTACAATTGCATGCAACTAATCGATATTGGTAAATAAATATCTAATCAGTTATTTAGTGTAGTGGCAAAAGTTACTCTCCTGGTAAAACCATACGTTGTTAATAAGTCACATAATGCAATTGCTTTAAAATCATTGTTCGTAAAATTACAATTAAAATCTCCCCCTATAATTACACGTTTATTAGTATTAATAATTCTCTCTCTATATAAACCACTGTATCAAATCAAGGCTATCTTACTTTCCTGCCGCAAAATGTTTCAATAATAACGGAGAAAAAAACGATTAATTTCTTTTATTGAATCTAATCTCCTCCTTTGGATAGTGTTACGTTTAGATAACTTTCGTTTTAATTAATTGCAATACGATATCCCGTTCTCGGCTTCTGAAATATCCTTATCTCTCTAATTGGAACACTAAAATTATATTCTATAAATACTTTTCTGTCCTTCTACAGTATTTGTGTAACGAACTGGCGATCGAGTGCGTCCTCAAGTATACGACGCAGAGGTAGTTTCGCCGGAATATAAATTTTATTATGTTATATATTATATGTTTATATTTTTATTGCCCCGGAACATCTTTATGGTAATGAAAGTACGGCAATAGCGGCTGAATTATCTCTAGCGACTACAACATCCTACAACAAACTTTTCAACATTTGATGGCCCTTTGCGAACTTTATAAGTTATATGTTGTATTAAAATATATGTTATTGTTTTCTTTATTCCCTCATATATCATGGGGTGGTTAAACGTTCCATAATAATAATAATAACTTTACTGGAGTTTACACAACTACATAGATGTTTACACACCTCAAAAACTTACACATTCAAACATAGTGACGATTTTCTGATTTATTATATATAAAAATACTTAATTTGGTTTGAACCACTCAAATTTTAAGTTAATAGGTTAACATTTCTTTAATTTTTAATTTAAATAGTTTATTTTTTAGTATTCAAATATCACATTTTTGGAAGATGTTACTTCACAAAAGCTTATGTAATATTAGAGTTATGTTACATAGTTTATGGTATTAATTAATTTCTGATATATGGAGCTGATAATTAATTATAAGGTATATTTATTGCCTTCGTGTATTTAATTCAGAACGTACGTGTGTTTCGTATAAATAATAAATGCACCCAAATGTGTACATGGGGTGTTAATGGGATAATAAACCGCTCTTAATATACAAAATTACCTTATCATGCTGGTTTATCTCCAGCATATTTAGACGTATATTCATTCAAACATAGTGTTTTGGAAGCATATGGAAGATGCATATCAAGTTTAATGATGTTGGTGCTTACTGTTTAGTGCCCTTAGACCTACAGCAAAATTGGCTCCTGTTATTGTAGGAGAAAAAATATTACCTGCACTCATCTATACAGTGCGAGTCTCTAACTTGGAATAAATTCAGTAAATCAAACAAAGTTTATTTTTCGGAAATATGCTCGGACATGTCGATTAGTATTTTAAATTGCGCTCTTTTTGTTGTAATAAAATTTTATACAGCGTGTCCCAAATTTGAGATATGACGTCATCGACTATTTTTTTTAATAGCAACCCTAATTTTTTTATCACTATTTTTAAAGAGTATATCAAGTTACACATGTGTGCCAAATTTCAAATTTTTATTTCCTGTCATTTAGAAGATATTTAACAAACAGTATCAAATTTGAAAAATGAATTCAACTTAATAGTCTTTCTTCAATAAATGCTCAAAATGTTGTCCATTTTCTAACTGACAATACCCTAAACGGAACTGAAACTCGTTTTGAACATTTCTAATTACTTCGGGGGAAATTAGTCTACACTCCTGTCTTATTCGTTCTTTCAACTCCTCAAGATTTGGCGGTTTGGTCTTAAAAACTTTGCTTTTCAAGTACCCCCATAAGAAAAAGTCCATAGGTGTTAAATCCGGAGACCTTGGTGGCCATTCAACTGGTCCTCTTCTGCCAATCCATCTTCGTGGAAATACATTATCCAGGTACTCACGGACACGCCTTGCAAAATGAGGAGGCGCACCGTCCTGTTGAAACCAGATGTTTCTATTCGGGACGTCAGCTTCTACAGGGCAAGGAAACAAAATAGCCAAACTCGGAATTAGCTCTTCCTCCAAGAATTGTAAATATCCCGCTCCATTGAGATTATTTGGAAAGAAAATTGGTCCTAAAATTCGATCACCAACAATCCCTGCCCAAACATTAACTTTTTCTGGATATTGAGTGTGGCCTTCCCTCATCCATTGTGGGTTCTTGTCTGCTCAATAACGGCAATTTTGACGATTTACCTCACCATTTAACATAAACGTTGATTCATCGGAAAACAATATATTTTCTATTTTTAGAACATTTCTATCTAGTAGATCCATCATTTTTTCGCAAAACTGAAGTCTTCTATCCGGATCATCTTCGGTGAGTTCCTGGAGGATTGTCATTTTATAAGGATGAAATGTTTGCTCTCTAAGGATTCTTGACACTGAAGACTGGCTAATTTTGAATTCCCTAGCCATCTGCCTAGAGGAGACATGATGATTTTCCTGAACAGAGAGAAGTACATCAATTTTGACCTCTTCACTCAGCGCATTCTGACGATGATTATTCGTTTTTCTTAAATGCCCATTTTCCCGAAACTGACTTTCAATCTTGCTTACGGTACTTTGAGATATGGCTGGTAAGTCAGGATACTTCTCTCTAAATAAATAAATAACTTCATTTTGTGTTCTTGTCCTATCTTCATAGCCAATCATCATTAAAATTTCGATTTTGTGGGTTTCAGTTAAGTACGGCATGTTAGTATAATTTTTCGACCAACGGTGAACAACAGTCAACACAACAATGGAACGACTAATTCTCTCCTCACTCGAATATGCGTGGAATGCGATGCTACACTTCTTACTTGTTTTTTAACTAAACGTCAAAATGATAAACGTCAGTTTGAAAAAAAAATGACAAACCAGCACGTTTTGGCATTCCACTTTTAAAATGCATAAAAATTCGATTAAGGTGACTTGATTTCTTCATTCTACAAATTTGATAATGTTTGTTAAATATCTTCTAAATGACAGGAAATAAAAATTTGAAATTTGGCACACATGTGTAACTTGATATACACTTTAAAAATAGTGATAAAAAAATTAGGGTTGCTATTAAAAAAAATAGTCGATGACGTCATATCTCAAATTTGGGACACGCTGTATAAAATTTTATTACAACAAAAAGAGCGCAATTTAAAATACTAATCGACGTGTCCGAGCATATTTCCGAAAAATAAACTTTGTTTGATTTACTGAATTTATTCCAAGTTAGAGACTCGCACTGTATACTTAACAGAACGTGTATTTTTTTTTCATAATTTTTCTTTAAAATTTTGTCATTAAGTAATGATTTATTTCTCCGAACAAAAGGGGCAGTATTAATAACCATTTCTAAACGATTCCCAAGGAAGTGTTACAGGTGTGAAAGCAGTAATAATAAACTTAATTTTCACAGATACCACGTTATATGAATGTTTTTACATTTTTAAGACCAGTCGAAAATGTTGCAATCTTGAAATAAAAACGTTTTTGTACTCTCACCAATGAAAGAATAAAGATTTAGTGAATTAGATGATATTTTTTATTTCATTGGTTTAATTACTGCGAAGTCTTAGGCCTAGGATTTTATACCATTCGCTATGTGAGCTCTGGGTATGAGAAGTTCTGGTATTTTCTTAAATACAATTGCTTATTGTACAATTGTTGTGGACCTATCGAATTTGTTGTTGATAAATGGAGTGTTGTGGGGATTTTGAGAAAGAAAAGATTGTTCTATGGCACAAGATACCTTTTGAAAAATTAGTAAATTTGGAAATTAACCCTAGGTGGCACCACTTTAATTTTGTAACAATCTGGCACTTTGGGGTTTATATGACCCCACAACAAAAATTTAATAGAAAATCACAAATTCTTAATTTCTAAATGGCCGTATGTGTTTATATGTTATAATTAGAGAGAGGATTTTATGCATTATAAAATGGTGAAATATGAGCATATATATGCAGTTAAAAACCCGAAAATATGCATTGTTAATTCAAAATATGCAGGTAATACATTGAAATATGTCAATAAAAAAATACATAAGTTTGTTTATATACATTTTTAATAAAAAAAATAAAGTCACATACATTTATTACTGTTAATACGAAGAAACGAAAAATACCTTACTTGTACATAAATAGTCTTATTAATAATACCACAATTACTAAATTACTTTTTGAAACAACAACTTTCTTAGCTAATATCACGACGAATATTGAATTACACAAAAATCGCAAATCATCCTTTTGTATAATTCAATATTCGTAGCGGTACTAGCCAGGAAAGTAGTTTTAAAAAGTCTCAAGTATGCGAGACTCTTAAATGTAGATTAACGAAAAGTTTCCTATTTTCATTCATTTATTAATATTATTTAATTGATCAAGTTTATGTTAATAATTATGGCATAATATAAAGTATAGGTACTACAGCATATACCTTACTTAAAATTATTTATTATGGTTAGTTTGATTGGCATAACAACTTATAACTAAATATTTTTCTAAATTTTCAGGAAGAACATTTTGACGTCTGTCAGACAGTATGTGCTTATATGACGAAAAACTTCTTTCCACATCTACAGATGTTATTGGTGAATTTTTTAAAGCGGCTAATATAAACACGTCTAAATTTATATCAATGTCTCCGGAGTTTTCGTTTAGTGTCAAAGTGTTATTAATTTTATTTAACAGCTGATATCCGTAGTTCTTATGTAATACTCCATTTAATTTATTTGAAATAGTTTGACCAATATTACCAGGAAAACCAGAAATTAGCTGCTGAAATTTAGTCACTACTTTTACGGATTCGTTTAGCGATAATGCTTCTGTCTCCAATTTGGAAATAGTTGTGCTTACAAAATAATAATGCGTTTTTATGAAGGCTAACTGATTGCTCAGTTCCGTGCATTCTTAATATATGTATTGGAGTTATCAGAAAACTCTAAAACCAACTCTTTAGTTATCTCGAAATGTTCTGCATAAAAAAGCGCTGCACTGAGCCACGTTCCCCATCGCGCAATTACAGGTTCAGGCGGTAGAGGGATATTAGGAAGTTTTTCTTTGTATAGGTGAATGAGTAACGGGGCCTTCATAAACACTTTCTTTATGCTACTTATTAAAGTATTAACAATCGGAAGTTCATTGCGAATTGCCTCTGCCACTCTATTTATACCATGAGCCAAACATGTTACGTGAATTAAATTTGCATATAATATTTTTAATTGTGCACCCGCTTTTACCACATAAGGTGCAGCATCGGACAGCATCAAAATAATTTTATTTGTGGGAACAATATCCGGAAGAAAAAATTGCATAAATGTCTCGTTAGTGAATCGCCCTATTGTTAAGTGATTTGTATTATTAAGTTAAGGACTTTGCATGCAATTAGATATGATGTACTAGGCTCTTTTTCACTTAAGCACCCTATCATTAAATTGGCAACATACCGTCCACAACAATCTGTAGTTTCATCCACAACGAAATAGAGATATTTATTTTTTACTATTTCTTTTATATGTCCCATTTTTTCGAGATAGACGTCATTGCCATACCTTTTTCGGAGTGTGCTTTCATCAGGCACTTGTTTGTTGCTAGTTTTTTTGTAAAAATGAATTAAAACTAGGATTATTAAGTTTTTTAATGGAATGTTTGCCTTAACCAGAGCATTGCATACGCAAAATTGAATTCCTCTTGCTCATTCCTTTTCGATTTTTCCCCAAGCAAAGATTCTCGCAAAAGTGTTTGCGAAAATTTAGTTCTCTTCATTTCTTCAATTTTTTTTTTTATTGAGAGGTAATTGTGCTGAGTAATTTGGGATTTTCTTTCTGATGTGATCTAAAAAAACGCATCAATATTAAAATTGGATCTAAATTCAAAAATACTGTTTGTAATAGATTTCGTCTTGCACTTTCAAACCATTATTGGTTAATTGAAAACATTATTACAATTTTCATTAATAACTAGACCTGAAATTTAAATGCTCACTCAATATGAACGGTTAATTAATAATTAAAGTAACTTACTATTTTTCCACATACGGTACAAAATACTTTTGCGCCATCTATACGGAGCTCGGGTATATTTTTGATACACTAAATTATTTTTTTCTTTCGGAACCTTAATGTTAGTGAACTAATTTCAACAATTGCTATATGTACTTATTGACTTGAAGATTTGCAAATGAATACTGTATAGGGGGGCTATTTTTTAAAATAAATTTCATAATTGCTATCATTCACTAAATCGGCAGGCTCGTTTCTAAATAGATATGGAAACTCCCTTACGCCCTAAACTATTTCTTTCTCATTCTACCTCTTGATCCAATGCCGCATTACGCATATTTCAAAGTAAACCGACACAAACATAAATTACTGTTTATCGCGAGACAAATTGGCAATTAATTCGATAAATTTGGCTGGTATTTCCTTGAATGACTACATGTTTTGGTTCATGCCCGAAATCGAAAATTGCAGGTGTTGCAATGTACCATGCGACAAAATGGTAAATATTCCATTATATGTTAAAATATGTATTATAAGGCGAAATATGCATTCTGTGGGTAAATTTGCAAAATATGCAAAATATGCAAAAATATGCATTTTGCATAAAATCCACTCTCTAGTTATATTTATTGTATCCATTGACAGATAAATTTATTTTTGAAGCCTTTCTCCATAAATCTTTTTTGCCACACAAGAATTTATATCATTAGACTCGGAAAATTGGAAAATTCCGAAAATATTTGGCATTTGAAGTCGATGATTTCATAGGCTCAAATTTCGGTTCTAGGCTCGTGGGATAGTGTAGTTTTAGGAAATCAGTAACATATACGAGGTCCAATAAAATAAAAATTGCGTTAATTTAATATCTTTGATATTTTTAACACACAAATTATCTACTGTATCATTCAATATTCGTCGTGGTATTAGCCAGGAAAGTAGTTGTTTCGGTAGATGATTTGTTAATTGTAGTCTCTTAGAGACTATTAAATTGTAGAAGACGAAAAGTATCGTAAACATTAAATATTGTTCCACATCAGAAGACCTACAGACCGGTTTCGACCTTTCAGGTCTCATCAGTGTAGTTAGTTGCTGATAGGGAAACGGAGATTACAATTGGAATATAAGTATTCTAAACACCGTTAAAGGTAGAAACGCCAAAGTGGCGGAATCTATTGCCTGAATGGCAAGATATAGACATTGCCAGCGGCGGCAAATATAACAATATTAATGTGAACATTAAATATTGTTCCCCCATCAGAACACCTACAGACCGGTTTCGACCTTTCAGGTCTCATCAGTGTAGTTAGTTGCTGATGGGGAAACGGAGATTACTATTGGAATACTTATATTCCAATAGTAATCTCCGTTTCCGTTTTTAGATTACTATTGGAATACTTATATTCCAATAGTAATCTCCGTTTCCCCATCAGCAACTAACTACACTGATGATACCTGAAAGGTCGAAACCGGTCTGTAGGTGTTCTGATGGGGGAACAATATTTAATATTTACATTAATATTGTTATATTTGCCGCCGCTGGCAATGTCCATATCTTGTCGGTGTTAAGCCACCCGGATTTGGTTTAGTACGGCATTCAGGCAATAGATTCCGCCACTTTGGCGTTTCTACCTGAAAAGTATCGTATTTCTCATTTTAACACAAAGAGTTGTTTTAAAAAGTATATTTATTCTGACAAAGAAACAGAAGTGAAAATTATGACTGTCAAAAAATGTTCTACGGAAAATGGTGAAAATACTATAAATATACATAATTTTTTTATGGTAAAATTAAAAGAATAGAAACTTATAATACGTTCATATTTTAGATGATAGCATAATATATTTATATTTTATAAACCAGAACAGTCGAAATAAAAATTTAAACGATGGTCTTCGCATATGGCTCTTCTACAACTATTGCATCCATTGAAAGTGTTTCGGTCCTGTTTTCGATTACACATGCCACATCTAGCTGTCTTATCAAATACAACTTTGACAGCTTGATTTGGACGCTCTTGTTCTTCTTTCTCCAAGATGCTTGCAATGCATAATCTCAGCTCTTTTCGTAGATACCGCCCCCGTAGCGAAGGCACTTGCATCTACCATAATGCTTAACTCCGCGGCAGAATTGGGGATTGCAAGCATTAAAGTGTTAGCTAATGCTGCTTTGGCTGCAGAAAACGCGTGCAGCGCAAGTTGAGACCAAACTAAAGTTTTGCCGAGCGGAATTGTTGCTGCGAGTTAAAGCGATGATAAAATTAATCATGCCGAGGAATCTTTGTAATGGTTTTTGGTCAGCGGGTTGCGGGAATTTCAAGGGAAGGGGTAGAAAACCGCCCTCGATGACCTCCAGCTAGCTCTTGGAGTCGGTGTCGCTATTAGAACAGCACAAGAACACACAACGATGGGGCAGAGGCAGAAAAATTCATATTGTCGCGATAACGATCGCTATTATTTACACACGGATTGTACAGTACAATAATGTTCAAAGTTCAAGAAAATATATACACACGAAAGTCAACAATAAAAGTCACGAAAAGAAATAGTCACCAACACTTCACTTAGCTCGCACTGGGATGTCCGACGAGTTCGCGGAGAAGTGACCGGCGGCTCCGCGGCTAAGACAGCGGCGGCGAGGGCAGCGGCGGCGAGGGCATCGGCAGTGGTGGCGACGGCAGTGGCAGCAAAGGCTGCGGCGGCGACGGCGGCGGCAGCGATGGCAGCGTGGCGTCGTTGGGTCGGCGGATGCGGCGTCGGTTTATCGGGGGCTGCGGCATCGGTTTATCGGGGGCTGCGGCGTCGTTGTATCGGCGGCTGCGGCGTCGTTGGATCGGCGGCTGCGGCGTCGTTGGCTCGGCGGTTTCGGCGACGTCGGTGGCTCTATTGTAGGACTTTGTGTCTGAGTAATTGATGTAATTCTCTGTCTATCTCATTGTTGAGAAATGACTGATTGTCTGGGGAGCGGTCCATGGCCTTTTACGGGATCCACGCCCTACTCTTCTCCGGGTTGCGGGTGGTGGTGGTGGTGGGATGTGATGGGAGCGTCGAGGTCAGCGCACGTGTTCAAATCGGCAAATTGCTCTTCCAAGAACAATTTGGGTTCGAGCCAATTTCGTCACGTACGCATGCAGCTGGGGGCGGATCAACTGTCCATTATGGACACTGGCAGCTGCACATTTTCACTAATTGTTCAGCGAAATGTCCTAACGACGTCCTCGATAGGAAGATGCATAGCGGTGGAGGCTTATCGCTTCATTGTATTGTTACTGACAGCTATACTTCTTCAAAAATTATCTCGTTTGAAAATTTCAATAATGCGGATTTATGTTAATATTGAGAAAGGAGCAATGGTTAGCTCATAAAATGCAAATTAAGATAATTACTCATTTGTTAAGACGCGTAGATAAACTAAGCGCCGATAACAAACGGCCCCGGAAAACGAGAGAATTTTGAAGAGCGTAGAAAGTATGTACATGTGATGGCTGCCAGTTGAGGTCGTCGTCGTGGTGCGGCGGGGATGAGCTTTCATCCTGATGTGCACCAGCACGGCGGCTACCAAGACGTTTGGTTTCTCTCTCCAGTCCTTGGGGGTGGCTGGTGCATTGGACGTCGGGGCGGAATACGGAGCTGCTGGAGCTGGAAATGGTCTGGTTAGATGTTGTCATCTATTTGATGGGCGCCACTGCATGAGTTCCCGCATGCAGGCGGGTGGTTGTAGGTGGTGTGTGCGTGTCGTCAGGAGGAGGTAAATTGTTCGGGTTGTCATTCATGGCGCACTGAAGCGTTCATGAGGGCACTTACACTACGTTATTTCGTCTTTTCGCGGGGAACTAACACTAAGTATAATTGTCAAAGGTCGCGGTCACGGTCACTCGCATCACGATTCGCGGGTCCGTAATCGTGATGGCAACTTAGGTGGCGGTCGCGGTTGTGGCGGGTCGCCTTCCGGAGGCGGGCGGTCGCTGCTTGTGGCGTCTCTCATTGACAGGCAGTCGGGCCGGAGGACGTCGCTTCCTCGGACATCCGCGTCGTCTATGAATGACGGTTTGCTGTGGATCGTCTGGAGGACGACGTCTGCATATATTGTGGCATCGTGGGTAGACGGGCTACCATTGATCGTCCGGCATGCGGCGTTTTTGGACGCGGCGTCTGTGGACGGTGCGGCGCCTTTGGATATCACGGCATCTGCGGATGACTCGTAGGCGGCGCTTCTTCAGGCGTCATCTGCTGGCAACGACGTCGGGCTGTACTGCGGGTTTCCGTCTGACTACGAAGTTAGCGATTTTAGAGTCGGATGGTCCCGATAAGTCCCTCTTTGTGGCCAAAGAGAGGTGCAGCATCGTGACTGGCGGCGTCGTGATTGGCGGCGGCACGATAATCGGCGTCTTGTTCCTTTGCCGTCGTTCGGGAGGTAATGTCAGCGTAACTGCTGTCACGTGGTGGCACGGCCCCGGTGATTCCTTGTTTGGTAAAGGCTGTGAAGACGGCGAAGGTGGTAGCACAGGTACGACGGTGACGGCTGCAGTGATGACGGATAGGACTGGGGCCTGGACGAGCGGCATCCTCATCGTTGCGACTGGCAGCGGAGTTGGCTCTGGCATGATGGTGGTTGTTGCTGCGGTAACAACTGGATGGTCCATGGCGAGTGGCGTCCGTCCTCGTACTTTAGCTCGTCGAGTACCTTTGTTGAGGCAGTGAACACCTGCAATTTTGGTACTGGCGTCTGCGGTGGCGAGGTCCTTTCGGGAAAGTCGTAGCGATGACTGATGTCGAGCTGGCGTCTAATCGCGTCTTGTTTCGCCCGCGGGATCATCGCAATTTCCCTCTCTATTCGAAGGTAACGAATTTTCTCCTTGTACATCCGCTTCTCGATGTCCATCTCTGCGTTTTTCGTCCTTGGTTCTGGCATCCTCGGGTCATGGGTGTAGACTCGGCCTAGAGTTGGGCGACACTTGTCAGCGGGGGGTCGCAGCGAAGCTTGCATCGGGATGCCCGACGAGTTCGCGGAGAAGTGACCGGCGGCTCGGCGGCAAAGACAGCGACGGCGAGGGTAGCGACGGCATCGGCAATGGTGGCGACGGCAGTGGCCGCGAAGACAGCGGCGGCGAAGACAGCGGCGGTGACGGCGACGGCGGGCGATGGCAGTGGCGGCGATGGCAGCGGCAGTGTGGCGTCGTTGGGTCGGCGGCTGCGGCGTCGGTTGATCGGCGGCTGAGGCGTCGTTGGCTCGGCGGCTTCGGCGACGTCGGCGACGTCGGCGGCTCTGTTGCAAAACTTTGTGTCTGAGTAATTGATGTAATGCTCTATCTCTGATTGTTGAAAAATGACCGATTGTCTGGGGAGCGCTCCATGGCCTTTTACGGGATCTACGCCCTACTCTTCTCCGGGTTGCGGATGGTGATGGTGATAGGGTGTGATGGGAGCGTCGAGGTCAGCGCACGTGTTTGAACCGGCAAATTGCTCTTCCAAGAACAATTTGGGTTCGAGCCGATTTTGTCACGTACGCAGGCAGCTGGGGGGCGGATCAACTGTCCATTGTGGGCACTGGCAGCTGCACATTTCCACTAATTGTTCTGCGAAATGTCCTAACGACGTCCTCGATAGGAAGATGCACAGCGGTGGAGGCTTATCCCTTCATTGTATTGTTACTGGCAGCTGTACTTCTTCGAAAATTATCTCGTTTGGAAATTTCAATAATGGGGATTTATGTTATATAGAGAAAGGAGGAATGGTTAGCTCATACAATACAAATTAAGATGAGTACCATGAAGAGTAGCTAATCATCTGAAAATTGTAATTCCAGTTGGTACTGCAATAATTATAGTAGCTAAAGTGAAATAAGCTCGAGTGTCAACATCTATTCCCACAGTAATTACGCATTTGTTAAGATGCGTAGATAAACTAAGCGCCGATAACATGGTATTTCACGCAAAACTGAATCAATAAACCTTTGAAAGGTTTGAGCCAAAACTCATCCTAGTATATTCGTACAATCCAAAGGGTGTCGTGATTGTCGTCTTTGGAATGTCTTGACGATTAATGGTAATTTGATGGTATGCGTTAACCAAATCGATCTTTGAAAATGCAACGTGCAACCCTGATAGTTATTTGCGAAATATTGACGAAGTGGCAATGGATACCGGTCTGGAATAGTTTTCTTGTTGAAACCCCTATAATCGCCGCACAGACGCCAATAGCCATCTGATTTAGGCACCAGATGTAGTGGTGTAGCCCATGACTTAAGTCCTTAAGAGTTTAAGCATTTTGTCGAACTCTGTTTTTGTAATTTGGAATTTATCAGGTGCTAGACGGCGTGGCCTACTGAAAACAGGAGGGCCAAAAGTTGTAACATAATGTCGTACTTAATGTTTAACTGGCTGCCTAAGATCAAAAGTTGTTGTTAAATTTGTAAATTGTTGCAACAGTTTAGAGTATGGTGAATTTGGTGGCCTCAATGGACCGAACTCATTTCTCACCAACTTTTCGTTGGCCAAATCAACAACAATATTGAAATGGCGGAGGAAGTCGGCGCCCAAGATGGAGTGATTGACTTGCGTGAGGACGAAGTCTCGCTGAAAAATAACATTCAGGCCGATATTTATTTTTAATCTTGAAAATTCACCGTGGTCAACGCAAATTTTTCGCGACGATGAGTGTTGGCGAAGAGCTGATCTACCGCCGAAATGCTGACCAGGGCGCCCATGTCAACGAGAAATTTAACGCCTGATACTTCGTCGCGCACGGTGAAGAAATGGCCCGGAGTTACAGCGGGACAGTGAGTCGACATCAGCCCTGCTGCTGCCCGTTTCCCCAGGTAAAAGGAGGTACGCATCTATTCGCATTAGTGCGGAAATTAAAATGGTATCGACATAATCTATGCACAGGATCTTCGACTAACAACTTAATTTTGAAACTGATTTGGCCAACTGTTGAACGGCGGCCTGGAGGTGGCCAACTCTGACTTCACCTTACTCAATTCCATTGAAAAATCTGGAAAAGAGGAAGTACGTGGATCACTGGGAAGGTCAGAAGTAGCATTCGGCCGAGAGGACCGGTAGGATGTTGGACGCACGTTGTAATCATGGCTTAGAGAAATCTCCATAATATTGTCTGCCGTACTTGCTAATGTAGGTAATAAGGAAGTACTCACGGGAACCAGCATATTCTGCACGTCAGTGGGTAACCTGCTCAGAAATATCTCCCGTAATAGACGGTCATCTACTGATGTGTCTCCCAGAAACTTCTGGAGTTTGCGTAGTAATTGCGAGGGTGATTGGGCTCCCAATACTGTTGTGAGCGTTTCTTTTCCGAAACCATCGTGCGTTTAATAATTTCGGTCTTTAGAAATTCATATGGACAGCTATATCTGCGGAAGCGCAGAGTACCTGAACTCGGCCTCAACTGGGTCTGTGCGAAAGAATGGCGGTAAATGACACTGGATAACATTAACAGAGTGGAATTGTTCTTACATGTCTGGATGGTGTGTATGTGGGAGTGTGAGGAGGTTGTGAGTATGTGGGAGACAAGATAAATGTGACAGAGTAAGAAAGGTAAGATTTTACTGGTTGAGGAATCAGCGAAATCCGCCGGTCTGGGATTGATGAGGCGAGCTTGAAGGAATTAGTTTAGGTTTCGGAGAAGGAAGTATGATAAAGGATCCGTCTAAGGTTCCATTGTCCGGTTAGCGTCCGAGCTCGTGATGACCTCCTATGGCGCGTGTGAACATCAATATGTTGATGTGAGCCGTCTCACTGTCAACAACTGACGTATCTGCACTCGTCGATGCGTCTGTACCTGCAATCCTCCTGGGCTGCTTACTGTCGGGATCACCAATTATAACGTTGCTTGCTTGTATTTCTTGAGGTTATTTCTGTTGTATATTTTATTTGAACTACCGTCGTTACTCGATAAGGTCCAATTTAATTATCATTATGCCGCAGGATGAATCATGTACTTCTTCAAATTCGATTAAACTAGTATTAATTGAGTAGAACCCTTGTATTTAATTGAACGTACAAGATAATGTGTTATCTAACATGATACAAAAAAAAATGTTTTATCTCGCTGGTGATGCTGCCGAATCACATCTCTGACGACCGGATCTCAATTTATCTTCATATATTCTGTTTATTATTTTCCTAGGTCCGTAAGTAAAAAATTAAGTTCCGTCGTCAAGGACAACAAACACCACGAATGTTATCAGCCACTTACGGTACCTGTAATCATAGATGCAATGATAACTTACGTTGTCGTTTTATTTTGTTGTACTATTTATGATATTTTAGTATTTAAAATAATAAGATACGCTAACAAACTAATTATATCTGTTTATCAAATAAGCGCTTTTCCATTCCGCGTAACAAAAACAAATTTTTAAGCTGTAGACAATTTTGTTTCACGAAAAAATTTAAATTATTCACGCCACGTTACACTTTCATAACATTGAAATTTAATTAAGTCACCGCATTGAAATGAAAATAATGTACCAGTTTTATAATAATCGTCGAAAGCGGGGATTTTTATGATTACATTTGATCCCTCCTAATGCTAAAATTGTGTTTATCGTCTTAAATAAAACATTCACAAAATCCGGCTCAGGAAATTGAACGTTTAAATATCTATATGAATAAATCATAAAATTTTCATCTGGATTTATTGCGGCCCATTTCGCATTTTCTCGGGTCTGAGATTATTTTAACCAACATCCCCACCGAAAAAAAAACTTATATTGAAAAAAGTTCGGCGCTCGGATATATCCCATTCATGACAACATCCGGAATTTCCCCTTTCGGAAAAGGGGATCTTTAAACAAAAATCCGGTATGGATGTTATTAAAAAAAATCACCCCTTGAATGCAGCGGAAGTATGTGCAATATGCATGTTACCATTCGGCGCAGTAATGACGAATATTTGAGTCGCCAAATGAAGTTAGAACTACAAGACCTCATGCTTATCTTTATTAAAGAATATGAAAGGTGCCTCAGAAAGAACACCGGATTTAATTTTAATTAATAAAATTTTACAGATTTGTAGAGTAGACTGGTGAAAAAAAAACACTTAAAATTCGTAAAATTTCGACCATTTTATGCCTTAACTCGGCGTATTTTCAATCGATTTTGATAAATTTTTGAGGGCGAAAAACTTTGAAGTGTCTTATTTAAAATCATGCATGCGAACTTATGCGTAACCCCTTCCGCCCTCTCCAGCACCTATGTGAAAAAAAAATTGTTTTTTCAGGAAACCATGTCCAACTCTGACGATGTCTACAGAATTTTTGTCGGGTCGATCTACCATAAAGGCATTAAAATTTGATCAGTTCCCTATGTAGGACGAAGTTCCCGCGACGTTTTGTCACCAAGTTATGGGTGTTTGGAAAAAGGGCATTTTGAGGTTTTTCGCACATAACTCAGTGACTTTTTAACCAAATTTGATGATTCTTTCAGGAAAAATCCCATTTTGGCTCTACTTTAAGGGGGTAAACTGAGATTGGAATAATCCCCTTTCGAACCCTTCAAACCCTGAACGAAAAACACGTTTTTGGGCAAAAAAACGTCCAATTTTGGCAATATGTACCGAGTTGGAAAAAATGTGTCGACGCGATCCACCAAAAGGGCATTTAATAGTGTTAAATTACCTGTGCAGGACTCAAAGAAGTTCCTACGACGATTAGGCACAAAGTTATGGGTGTTTGACAAAAAGTACATTTTGTGGTTTTTTTACTCGTCCGAAGTTTTTCGACGAAATTGTTTTTGTTTTGACGAATGATATTTTCTTTGCAAAGAACATTTTGAGATATGCACGAAAATTATTATTTGTCCGAAGTCATGAAGTCATTTTGTACCTTAGAACTCCATTAACAAAAAATTTTATATTAGGTAAAAAAGGCTCGCTTTAACGATCGCTGTAGGGTCGGAAAAAAATGTGGGCCTAATTCCCCACCATTCATCCATTTTTCAATTCGTCCAATAAATACAAACACCCATCACTTGGTGCCAAATCGTTGTACGAACTTCCTTCTTTGAGTCCTGCATAGGTAATTGATCAAATTGTAATGCCTTTATGGTGGATCGAGTCGACAAAATTTTTCCAACTCTGTAGACATCGTCAGAGTTGGACATGGTTTCCTGAAAAGAAACATTTTTTGCACAGTGGTGCTAGAGGGGGCGGAAGGGGTTACGCTTAAGTTCGCATGCATGACTTGAAAGATTCAATAAAATCGATTGAAAATATGGGGGTTTGGAAATGATCGAAATTTCACGAAAAATTTGGCCACCTGGTAGAAAATCTATATTTCCGACCAAAGACTGATCATTGATTTTTTGCATTAATGGCTAGCTGTATAGATCCTTAATGGCTTAAGGAGCCAGAAAATGTCGAAATATTGCTTCCACACATTTGGCCAAACTCAAAAGACGCATACATGTCCGAAAATGGCCATTTTGGATCATCTTGTCCCCTCTGCCGTGTTGATGGGGTTTTTAAAACTCCGGAAGTGCTGCGAAGCAGGAAGTGTCAGTAAAACTCAATTTGAATGACTCGAACCAAGTGAGCCGGACAGGACAAGATGGTCCAAGATGGCCATTTTCGGACATGTATGCGTCTTTTAAGTTTGGCCAAATGTGTGGGGGCAATATTTCAACAGTTTCTGGTTCCTTGAGCTATTAAGGATCTATACAGCTAGCCATCAATGCGAAAAATCAATGATCATTCTTTGGTCGAAAATGGCGATTTTCTACTGGCTAAATTTTGGTTCTGTTGAAAATAACTCTTGCTCTGCTCTAAAGACTGCCCCCATAATAAAAAAATCCGTTAAATAGATGTGGAAACATTGAATAACCTGAAAAACGTCTGAATTTTTTAGTCGGTTTTTTGGACAAAAAACTATTCTAGCAGTGCGTTTTCCTTGGTTCATTGGCTTGAAGTGTCTCCTAAGGGTCCAAACTAAGGGAAGAATCGACTTGGAAGGGTGTGCTCCTTTTTTTTTTTAATCAAAATCCGTTCGCTCTATCGGCGCATAATCCATGAATTCGCTGATATATAAAATATAATTTTGGTCAATTGGTCGCCATGGTTACGCTGGCAGGCCCCTATTCTCTTGATAAAATTTCGAAGTTTTCTAAACGTGTTTGATCAATTTTCGCAATAACTTACTAAATATCGGTTTTAAATTCGAGAAGTGTTTGTGGTTTATTAGCATAAACCCCACAACAAATAATGGCGAGGCGTTGAGTCGCAAGACCTTAGCGGCCAATTTATTTCTGGAGACCACAGGATTAAAAAATCATTACTTCAATAAATGTAAGGATTCCTTTGGTATATGGCATGTGGCACCATCCTGCTTAAACCACATTTCGTCCGGGTTTATGCCTTCTAATTGAGTCTACAAAAAGTTATTTGTTATGTCGTCATATTGGACTCCATTAACCGTTAGTTCTCTGTACGGCCCAATTATTCCTCGAGCCTACAATCCACACAATCCACACAATCCACACAACCAGTGGTCTTTCGCGAATAACTCGAGGATTTTCAGCACCTCAAAACCTAGGATTCTGCTTATTCAGATGAAAAAGTGCTTCATCGCTAAAGATAATGTTCTTCATAAAATTGCCATTCACAGTTTGGGTTCCATCCTCAGCAGGAGTTCTTGAGTTATTGAAACTTTATAGGGGTGGAGGTGAAAATCTTCAATAAGAATTCGTTCTGCCAATGTTTAATTCTTCAGAACGGTCATGTATTTATGTTACTGGATTCTGATTAATACTCACTGTAACGGCATTAACCCGCCAATGGTGACCTAAAAATCTTTGGTTTATTGTCAAAGAGCATAAATTTAAAAAAAACATGAACTATTAGTAAGACGTTTCGAAAAATCTTCAGTTGAAAACCCAGGTGCGTGAGACCGGCGTCACCATTAAATTTGCATCACCAATGGCGGGTTAACGCTTTCCACAGATCGTACAGAATGAGCACTTCGCGTACTCATTCTGTACGATCTATTTTTTATCATCTTTCTTTATCATAAGCTCGCCAGTCAAATTTTTTAGCTAATCTTAGAATTGTGGACTCATCAATTACAAAATGTATACCATAAATAGTGCGCACTTAGTCTAACATTCTCTGTAAAACTTCCTCCATCTTTGTAATAATTTTTAATTATAAAAAAGACGTTGTTCTTTAGTGTAGCGACTCAATTCTTAATAACACCAAGACTCAAAGTGTCAAAAAATTATACTGCCACCTTAAACACAAAAAATGATGACAAATTCAAAGCGAGCGTTCCTGGTATCGACTTCACACAAGCCGTTTCCGTGGCTGAAGAATCGAAGGCAGTGTTTCTGAACCTTTGGGGATAAACGCCCACTTTGCCAGGTCTGTTTCTTAATTCGTACCCTTAAAATTTGAATAGCTTAATATAAACTTTAAAGTTTCTTGATTATGATGATTTGCGTCTTAAAATTTGGAGAATTTAGTACAGTTTAACACAACTACTGCAAACCATATTACGAGCGAGCCCCGGTCGAAACTCGACGAACAACCGAAGAATATGCAGACCCAGAACGTTATGGCCCCATACCAGTCAGCAAAATAATCAGACACACCCCCATGATTGAACTACGAGATCACGAAGGTTCAGAAATAGAAGCAGCCCAAAGAGAGCAAATGCACACATTTCTACTCAACCATTCAGATGTTTTCGGAGGAAGCGGACCGGCCACAACCCTAGGAGAGCATTCCATAAATACTGGATCAGCCGTCCCAGCACAGAATAAGCTTTATCAGTTATCACCCCTGCGAAAAGCAACCTACAGAGACAGCTAAATGAAATAATGGGTCAAGATATCATCCAAAATTCTACATCACCTTGGTCAACCCCTGTAGTCATGGTTCCTAAGAAGTATGGTGAATTACGACTATGCGTAGACTACCGCGGACTAAACGCAGTCACCCTGGCAGATCAGTACCCGTTACCTCGCATCAAGGACCTCTTACGATCTACCAACAAGGCAAAATGGTTCACGACCATTGACCTGCGCTCTGGATATTGGCAAGTTCCCATGAAACCAAGCGACCAAAAGAAAACTGCATTTACATCATGTCTTGGCCTCTACGAATTCAAAAGAATGCCTTTCGGACTACGTAATGCACCGACCACGTCCCAACCGCGAATGGATCGTTTCTGCCAACAAATACCGGACGTTACTATTCACTCTTATCTGGACGATATAATCAACTTTTCACCAACAATTAAAAACATATTGAGGATCTACGGACAGTCTTCACTCAACTACGCCAATACCAGCTTTGTGCCAACAGAGAGGAAACGCACATGGGCCGTCCAGAAATCCTTTACCCTGGACACATTATTACGCCAAAAGGCATTAAAGTCAATCCCAAGAAGGTTGAAGTCATCACAAACTAGAAGACACCGAGAAACAGTAAAGAAGTAATGAAATTTATCCAAACTTGCAGTTGGTACCGGCGTTTCATCGCAAACTACGCCGTTATATCACAATCACTCATCAAACTACTGAAGAAGAAGAGTATCTTTACCTGGGAAACCGACCATCAGCACGCATTGGAGAAACTGAAACAGGCACTCGTGACGTCTGCACTACTACAACAACCAGATAAAAATTCACCTTATACGCTAAGGACCGATGCTTCTAATTACGCGCTCGGAGCAGTTCGCAGCCAGGGGGAGGGACCAGAGGAGAAACCAGTGGAATACGCAAGCCGTCCCCTCCACCTGGTCGAACAAAACTACTCAAAGACCGAACGCGAAGCTTTATCAGTTGTAGGGGCCTTCAACACATTTAGGGGTTATATAGAAGGAATGCTTTTATCGATCAAAACCGATCACCAACCTCTAAAGTGCCTTCTCAACCTGAAAGATCCAACGGGAAGACTTGCGAGATAGGCACTACAGATAATGCCATATCAGACAGCCATAGAATATATTCCTGAAAGAAATAATGTCATCGCAGACGCTCTGTCCCGCTCAGACGTGATGCAATCGTGTCCTCAGATTGGTCACACCTAGCTCACCGTCTCGGCCATCCCATGCGAAGAAATTCACACCACGCAGATGGAAGACGAAGATCTAAAAAATATCACTACCACCCTTGAAATGGTACCCGGAAACGAAGACACCCTATATTGGATGAATAAAGGCTACATCATGGAGAAAGGAGTTCTTCATTGGTATGATCTCCAGGGAGAAGAGGGAGAAAATATCCAACAATGCGTTTCTAAGTCGCAGGTCCCCAAGGTTATCACCGCATATCATGATGACCCCACCTCTTGTCACGCAGGTGTATATGGAACACTACATAGGATACAATCAGAATTTCGTTTGAAGAAGATGCGAGCTGACATCATCGACTACGTTAAACGATGTCCTGAATGCCAACGCTTCAAGTCTATCCAGATGAAACCAGCAGGGTTAGTGCAAACCACAGCAGCCAGTCAACGATTCGAGACGTTAGCTTTTGATTTATTCGGACCACTCCCGGAATCCGCCGAAGGTTCACCTCAATGCTTGTCGTTCAAGATATTGCAAGAAGCTGGACGGAGCTCTTTCCATTACGACGTGCAACAGCCGAAGTCTGCGCTCTACTACTATTAAACGCAGTTTTCCTATGCTATGGCATTACCCAACGATGCATATCCGACAATGGAAAACAGTTTGTCAGTTCAGTCATGCTTCCATTGTTTAGATGTTCACCAAGCGTTAATTCCAAGCTACCATCCCGAGGCTAACTCTTTTGTTAAGGTTTCGACTTCACGTAGTAGCAGTCACTGCGGACATAAAACAAATCGTCAAGTACTTGTCCATCATGATCATCGAAAGTATAGTGTGGCGTTTCTCTTCTGAAGATAACCTACAAATCTATCAACTTAACACTATTACTTATGGTGTTTCTTCCGCACCTTACTAAGGTCAACGCAACATTTTATAATTGGCGAAATTTGAAAAGGATAAATTTCCTACCGCAACTCAGATTGTTTCAACTGAGATCCATGTCGATGATGTCGTCACAGGTTGTGCTTCGCTTGAGGAAGCTGAAATCGATATTTCGTTGTTCCCATCTGGAGGCTTTGAATTTTGTCATGATGTCAAAGTCTTAGGATTATATTGGCAGCCCGATAACGATTGTTTTATTTTCAGGGTAAAACCACTAGTTCGAGGTTGTACTAAACAAAACATCTTGTCTGAAGTCGCACGTAGTTTCGACCCTCTTGGATTTTTCGCTCCGCTTACATTCTTCGCTAGGCATCTAGTTCAGCAGCTCTGGACTTTAAAGTTGGATTGGGATGAAACTCCTCCGGCTGACATTGTACTTCGTTGATCTCAATTCAAATCCCAATTACCATATCTCGAGTCGCATCGTATTGATCATCGATTATGGAATAATAACATAACGTCGTGTCAACTTCACGGTTTCTGTGAGGCCTCAGAAGCAGTTTATGCGGCTGTTGTTTATTTTCGTGTCATGTTTAATGAAACTATTTTCGTATCGTTTGTATCTGGAAAATCCAAGGTGCCACCCTTGAAGCGGATTTCCATTCCTCGTCTCGAACTATGTGCTGCTGTCTTGTTTCTTGTTAGCCGAACTCATTGACATTCTCAAAGGCACATATCAAAATCGATTGTCTATTGGTCAGACATGCGCATGGTCAGACCATAGCCTTATGTTGGATAAATTCTTCACTGCATCGCTGGAAAACGTTTGTGAGTAATCGAGTGACTTATATCCAAGACAAGATACCAAACGTAACTTGGCCTCATGTGCCAAGCCTCCAGAATCCAGCGGATTATGCCTTTAGAGGTTAACTTCCTAGAGAACTCGCTGACCATGCATTATGGTGGACTGGGCCCGAGTGGTTACGTCAGTCAACAGAGTTTCCGCTTTCTCCATGTCCTCCTGATATTTCTCCCGAGGTTCAAGCAGAGGAGAGAAAAACAACATTGGTCGTGGAAACAGTTCCACATTTTCTGGAAGCACTTATGGAAAGGTTTTTATCTCTTCGGAAAATTCAAGGCACCTTGTTTTATTGTTTAAGATGAATTCGTAAGAGTAAATTCGTTACTCGTGGCCCCTCATCCTGCGAAGAGCTGTATTAAACCATGTGTGTAATGGTGAAGTACGTGCAAGAAGATATTAAAGAATATTCAGGTCGAAATCTGAAATTTTTGATTTTATAGAATTGCCAACTTGTTTTTGATGATTATGATGAATTATTTGTTAAAATGTAAAGAATTTATTTAATTTAAAAAAGTATGATATATGAATAATGGATAAACGAAAACTGCCAAAATCCTCCAAGTTCAAAGGCAACAAATTTGCGATTTCTATTTTTAAATATTGAGGTGTGAGCATTTCTTGGCAATGATAATAAATAAGTTTCGAACGCCTTCTTGATTTTGATGATTTAAATTCCAAAATATAGCAAATTTAATTTAGGGTGTTTATAAAGAAATGTACATATAGTTTAAAAAAAGTTGCCAAAATCTGTGTTTTTGATTTTGAAAAATTGCCTAACTTCCGAACGGCTTTACTTGATTTTGATGATTTAAATTCCAAAATGTAGCAAATTTAGTGTATTTCAAAAAAGTATAAAAAAATATACAAATCTTTTAAAGAACGCTGCCAAAATCTGTTGCTTTCCGAGTTGAAAGTGAACAGAATCGCGTTTTTGATTTTGTAACATTCCGAAACATCTGAACACGTTATTTAATTTTACTTGTTTAAAAATGTAGCAAATTTAGTGTGTTTGAAAAGAATATTAAGAAATATTTATGTCGAGTTTTTGAAAATTGCCAAAATCCGAAATTTTCCAAGTTCAAATTCAACAAACTCATTTTCAGTTTTTAAAAATTGCTAAGGTGTTAAACGCATATTTTGAATATTATATTTTATATGTAAAAAAGTAGAGAATTCAGTGTATTTTAAATTGTATTAAAAATATTCATGTCGACACAAAATCCGAAATTTTCCGAAATCAAATTAACAAAAGTTTTTTATTTTGATAAATTGTTTAACTTACGAGCGCGTTATTTGATTGTATGTACAGAATTTTGTGTTTTTTTAAATAATGAAAAAGTTTAATTTCCCAAATTTACAAGTTTTTTATTTTATTTTAGCAAAGTTTAATAACATTTGGTTCTAATCTAATGATAATCTTAAGTCCCATTATTTTTTTTAATCGATATCTGATGAAAGGTATTTAAAATGCATTCGCCTCCACAAAATGACCATCGCCACCCAAATGCAGGAATGTCTGAAAAACGCCCAACTTAATCAGGGGACGATATCGCATACATTGAGAAACACTGATCTAAGGCAATGGTTTAAAAAATAATTTCATCTAGCTTAAAAAAGAGATAAATATAGAATTATATTTGAAATTCTTTACCTTCATCGCCTATGGTCTTTCTATAAATTATAACTATAATTATCTGTTTATAGCTGTATTCAAAGATGTGAATTATTAATTCTAATTTAATTTTTGTTTTTTTTTTCTTTCTACTAAGCTGAATATACAAAATACCATTTACAAAAAAGCTGCGATAACAGTCCTGAAATTGCCTATGGGATTTTAAGGTGGCATAAAATTCAGGAGGAGGCTTCCTAATTTGGCCTGGAAAGATAAAGAGATGCTTTATTTTATTTTAAGAGAGGGAGGGTTTTATCGCCGCGAGTATAATTTTCGGTTAAAAATATTTACGCTTGTATCTATTCCCGTAGGATTATTATATAGAGATATATTTTAAGATTTTCAATCTGATGTTATTTAATATTCAACAATTTATTTCTCCCGGATAAAAACCACACAGAATACGTTTTATAACAATCCACCAACTTTCGTAGCCAGAATTAATCGGGTTAGAGAGGAAAATAGTAAGTTTCTGTCGCGGTTTTAATGAAATACAAATAAAATATGAAATTTCAATTACAACAAAGGAACAATTTGTAACTGTAGTAAAAGTTAATTCGAGGGTGTCGGGTTGTCCCTATCCCATAATCTAAACAGCTGAACAATAGCCAGTGTTTTATGAGTGTGGAGCAATTAAGAAAGAAAAATACTAATATTTTTGTACTTTTTTTTAATTTAGATCATTTGCAATAACATCAGGTTAATGTTGTACTTATTGGATAATAGAATAGGGCCTACCCACCAAATTATTTTAATCTAATCTACAAAACTGTGTTTACTGAATGATATTTATTTGTAATTATTTGTAGATGTTGGAAATTTAATTAAAACAACGCAACAGAGTTTGTAACTATAGTAAAAATTGTACATAAGGTGGCGGGTGTTTCCTATTCCATTAATTCATACAGTTAAACAATAGTTAGTGTTTCGCCAGTGTGAAGCAATTCATAGAAATATAGAATTATTTTTGTATTTTTTAAATTCAATAAAATTTGAAAACGAAATGTAGTCTGAATATATGAATATTCATCCTGTTCGTAACTCTGCAAGCAAAATTAAGTCTTACTAAGACTATAAACAAATAACTTATTGAAACAACTACTTCCCTGGCTAGTGCCACGCCGGATATTGAATGATACAAAAGAAATTTGCATGTTATTACTAGTACTACTAGATAATAACATTGGTTTTAAGATCGTTTATTTCTACATACAAGACTAACTTGAAAATTAAACTTAATTGAATTTGAAAACTTTAAACTATAAAACTGAACCCTAAAATATGTAAAAATTAAGTAAAAAGCCATCGTCTGCAGATTTAGATTTATCTCTCATCAGTGCAGCTTCGCATTTAAATTGAATGTTAAATAATAAAATACACTTACGTGAAGGTGATCGTGAACGTGAAGAAGTCGTAAACTTAAAAAAGGTTGTTTCTAATTTATTTGTATTTTTTGTTTCTGAAATGTAGATCATTTGTAATGGCGCCAGATTCATGTTTCAGAGGTTGGATTGTAGGATGGGGCCCACCTATCACTCTCCGAATAGCTTAAACTAGTTCTTCAAGCTTAAGTTAATGTATGTAAAATTGTGTTCTTTATGTGAAATGGTGATATAATTAATTAAGAAAACTGGTAACGAACGACGGCTCCGCTGCGCTGCGCAGTCATCCGTGCGTGGTCCAGTAAAATTAAGCACTGACGACGGACGACCGCGCAGCGCAGCGGAGAGATAAAATATTATAAGGCAATGCTTTGTAAATGTACTGGAGCTTTGACAGGCTCTTCAATGTCAAAACTAAAGGCGGCAAGACTCTTAAGAGAAATTTCAACCCTTCCGGTAAGAGGTATTTTTAGTGAATATTTCAGCCGAATCCATGTCATGCGATTTTCCCTCAAAAAATGGTGATGTGGCCATTATGTTACTTTCTCCGATGGTATCATCATTTATAATTACACTTTCATGGTTTATTTTCTATTTAAATTATGTTTGTAATGTACATCCAGCGTTTTGTAAACTCGCATGAAACTGACGTTTAAAACGTCAAAATTATAAAAGATGGAAAAATTATACTTTAAATTCAAAAACTCAGTTTACTCAAAAACTAAAGAGATTTCGAAAGAAACTTATTCTTTATAAGTTGTTCATTTTGGCATTCTCTACAATTGAATTAAAACAAATAAATTTGCTGTAACTATTATCGTTTCATAATTATAAACCAAAAATGAAAAAAAACACCCACTTCCGGTGAACAACATTTTACCAAAAGCTTTTGATAATTCTTCGGATTATCAAATAAGACGTATGTTCAAAGTTTCATATCAATTGCTCTATTAGTTTTTGAGACACTCGCACACAGACACAAAAATTGTTGAAATGGCATCTAGGGACTCCAAAACAGATATTTCCATAAAAAAAATTTGAAAAAAAAATCACGATCACAATACTTTCTCCTACTTCGTAACGGAGAAAATAAAAATATGAAAAATGAAAAATATGGTGCCCTGACACATAAAAAAATTCATAACTCTCGAACGATAAGCAAAATCGAAAAAAAAAAAAGAATAAATGTTATAGAGCTGTCTCTCCTGAAGGGGATAAAAACAGGTTTAAATCATCCAGGATATACTGGGAAGGCTGTGCATTTTTTTTTCCTCTAATTTGTAAGAAGGCCCTCAAGATCACAGGAAGGATCATTGGGACGATCAAATTTGCTCAATCCGTACCCCGTCATAGCTGCCACATTGCCTAAACAGGACATCTCTATCGGCAAGGCAGAAGGGGGTGCAAAAAAATAAAACATGCTTTTAAATCCTCTTAGGCAGTTTGAATTGGGGAAAATCAGTATTTTAAAAAGTATGCACTTTATGTAAATTTTTTTTATAAGTTTTCGATTTGGTTTCAATCGCTATTACAAAATCTGACATTTGAGTTGAATTCAATTTTTCCCTTCTACACCCCCGCCGAGGAATTTTGGGAATGTCAAGTTAAAAAATATCACCGTAAATCGTAGAGAAGACGATCCTGTATATGACAGTTTCTATTTTTAATTTTTAATTTTTCATTTTCATTTTTTATTTCATTTTTTTATTATTTATTTATTTTTTTTATTTTTTTAAGCTAGTTGTATCCTATGCGATCCGCAAAAGTTTGGAGTTTTCCGACTTGAAAAGAAATAAAATACGTCCTTAAAAAAATCACATTACTTTTTCTCAATTATTTCAACTTAGAAAAACATAACGTGTTAAATGTGAACATTAATAAATTCAGAATTTTCCCCTTTACAAGAAAGTTACATAAATTTTGTCTCTGAAATAAATAGGAGAGCCAATATTTGAACACTTCAAAATTAACGTGCGATTTCCTATGTTGCGTCCGCCAAGTCAACACCCGGTATAAACATATACGGCGAACGTCAGTTTTGATAGCATGTACCCCGCTGATGAATTTCACATTTCCCTTCCGTTTACAACGTCATATCTCGAAAACTACAAATCGGATCGATAAAGTTTATGGGGATCTTTGATACGGATTAAGTAGACTGATATGCCCTCATCGGATTTTTAATTTTCGAAAAAAAAAATCGAAAAATTCTTCAAAAAATTCCCGGAAATCAATCAAAAATCGGCCGTAGATCGTAAACGGTGCGCCCTACAAAAAATATAGTCCTTAACGTTTCGACGCAAAATGCAATTCCGAATAGCGTGCCAAATTTCTCGCGTCTGATTAAAAATGGCCGCTGTAGAATTTTTTTATTGAAATCGGTGGTGGTTTTCTTTGAATAACTCCTCGAGGGTTGGAGATATCGAAAATCAGTAAGAGACATCAAATATAGAGGGGAGGTAGTTCTACAAAACTCTATAAAAATTCAAGTCGTGACTGTAAAGGGGGCGCGACCCCGCTCGCTGAAGCACGAAAAAGGGACCTCCGCAGAGAAGGGTTGCAGCTCGCGAACGGAGAGGAGCACCTGACCCTCCGTGCGTAGCAGTTACGCTCCTATGCATTGGGGATTTTTTGAGTCATATTTGAATCCTCCAGATCAAAAATCCAGGGAGGAGATAGTTTTGGCGCGAACATCTGCATCGTCAAAAATCGATTTTCAAAAAATCACCCTGTAGTAATTGGGTGACTTGGAAAATCGCAGATTTCACGGGCCCCTAGAGGACAATTGCGGCTTTCAGGAAAAAAAAAAAAAAATTGTAAAAACATTTTTTTTGAGGGATTGGCGATCCTTTTTTTTAAGGGAGGTAGGAGGGGCTAGAAATTTTAATAGTATTGTTCTTAAATTATTTATGATTTTTCGTGAAAATTTCAACCCTCTACCTATTATAGTTTTTTAGATCTCGCACTTTGGGGCTCTTGCATTGCGGAGTATGTAGTATAGTCTAATCGGTGGAATTTGGCGGCTAAGGTCGTAAAAACGGTCGGTCCGCCCTGATAGTTAGGTATTAGTGGTTCGTCTAATTGCATCCCATACATTTACTACTGTCCTTCGCTCCTATTGGTATACGCACTTTTACACCAATACTTTTCAACCGAGATTGGTTTGAGATAAAAAAATATTACGTCCCCTACTTACCGAGATCCGACCCTCTTTTACGACCACAGCCGCCAGATTCCGGAGAACGGGCTGTAATACAACCTACAAAGCTCTGGTGATTAAATTTGCAGGTGTTGAAAATTTAATGAAAACAAAGTTGGTAACTGTAGTAAGTGTTAATGCGAGGGGGTTGGGTGGGCCCTCTCCACCAATCCAATAAGTTAAAGAGGTTGGTGGGTGGTCCCCCTCTAAGAATCCAAAGGTTAAACAATTGTGAGGCTTTTGCCATTGTGAAGCAGAAACAGATATATTATTCTTATTTACCTTTAAATTCGATCATTTGTAATAATAATTTGTAATAACCTTAGGTTAATCTTTTACTGATTGGATAGTGGGATGGATTATTGTTTATTTGTTTAGGTCATTTTCTTCATTGATTGCCATCTTATATTAGGATCAAAAGAAGTTTGTTAATTATATACACAAACAAAATTAGTTACATAAATATTAATTTTAAACAAACAAATTCTTCAGCTTTCACTTTCTAGAATCTGTATCAGTATACAGTCATCGTTCTGAGGTGGTTATATATTTTTATTCAATTTATTTGATTTATTAATTATTTTTAATTGTACTGAAGAAATTTGTTAATTGTAATACGGATCTGGTAATTAACAAATGATTGGTATATAAGTGAGTTGCATCATTATGTATATCTATTTCATGATTGATTTTTATAACAAAAGCAATTGTATTAACATAATATGTTAATAAATATAATATCTGTATAATGTAACCAAAGCTTAGTATAATTAAAAAGTAATTAGTCTCGACAATGAAAGTAATCTTATGAAATCATTGGATTGTTTACTTAGAAAATAAGTGCAACGTTCTTATCTATGTCAATTGCTTAATTTTATGGTGAGCCTTACCATGGCACTTTTGCAACTAATTTAGCTGTGTTTTATATATAATTGATATTAATTACTGTGTTTATATTTTCAGGTAAGTGGCACATATTGCAGAATAATCCAAGGATAAAGTATCTCTATTTGCGTAAGTAAATTAATAAAATTAATAATAACAGTGTGTTCATTGGTCATATTTTATACAAATAAAAAATAAATATGTATATTTAAACTTTGATTTACATATAAAGATGTAACCTATAGTGTGCTGTATGGATCTGGCCACATGGACATGTCCCAGAACAAAAAAAAAATGTAGTGTTACAGTAGTTATTCTATCTTACGATTCCATAAATTCCGTATTTATTAGCGCTAGGTTTCAAAATTATTTCAATCACGCAGCTTCAAAATTATTAATATCTGCGAGTCAAAATATAATTCAATCAACTTAAAACAACAAGAGAGTTAAATCCTATTAACATTTTAATCAAAATAATATTTTACAATGATTTATCGATTTATAATCCAATTGTGAATTTTATTCAATTAAATACTTTCTATAGCACCGTTTTGTTTCTTACAAGAGAATCGAACTCTGTACTAAAATATAAAATTCCGAGAAGCGTGACAAATTATTATTTAAGCTAAAAGTAAATTGTGGAGTAATAAATGTGGATCTAATTATATGAAACATGTTTAAATGTCATTTACAAAAACAGGAGATAATTTGTTTACCATAACTCCGAATTATAATAGAAATAAATGCAAATCCTTATTTTCCGTGATTATACGGTATATTTCGTAATTATTAGTTAATGGTTACAAATATTTGTGTTATTCAATAAACTCATATTTCTTCAACTGCTATCTTAAAAATCAGCAAAAATTATTAGTGAATTTGCCCATAGTTTTTTCTACAACCGTCAGATAAAGGTGACATTGACGCATCGCTATCAAATTCTGAATAGTTATTTATGCAACAAGTGAGTAAAGTAATACTTTTTTTCACGAGTAGGAAAGATTCCTACAAGTGAAAAAAAGTTGCTTTACTCTCGAGTTTCATACAATTTTTTTTCTACGTCCATAACTTTAAATAAATTTATAAATTTGATAAAACCTTAATCAATTTTTATAAGTAATAATACTTGTTTTAAATAAAGAAAATTATAATAATCATCAAGTGTTCTTGACTGGAAACGAATGTTTGACATTTATCGGCCGAACTCGCGGCGTGTTGCGAAGCGTTCATGACACACTTTGCGCGAACAATTTTTTAGTTGCGTTAAAAAATGAACCGCTACGGCACTTTTTTTCACGCAAAAGAGTGAAAAAATGAACCGTTATGGCACTTTTTTTCACGCTGTTTGTAGGGTTCAGGAATCACATATTTTATGAACGCAGATTAATGAAAAAAACTGTACATTTTATAACGGACGTAGAAAAAATATTTTTTTCGACTGTGTAAAATATACGCTAATTCCCAATTTTTATATATCCTTATTTGAACAGTTTAACAAATATTGTTTGTATTACGGGTGCGAAATAGGTATTCGAATGCCTTTTTTGTTTCACAAAAAGTGGCATTCTCACAAAAAAGAAACACATATTTCGCGCACTTGATAAAAAATTGCTTTTTTGAACTTGCTTCTAAAATTTAACAAATACAGAAGTTACAACTAAATCTTAACAGTTTACTGTAACTACGATACGAGCATAATAGCCAACGTAATAACAATTAAGGAAAATAACTTTTTTTATTTTATTTTACGCGGTCTGGAAATGCTGAATCACGGCTACTAGGGGTCCTAATAATTCGAAGCTTCGCAAATCGGAAGCTCCAAAGAATCCGAAGAAACGAATTTTTCAAAGAATCGAAGTTGTGAAGTTTAGATGTTTTCAAATTTTGCATTCCCAAAACCATAAACAAATAAGGATTTAAACTTTTATGTCTTTTCAAAATTACCTCGAAAAGCCAAGACGAAACTTAAAATGCGCCCGCTTAGTTACTGTAATAATAAATTAACATGAAATCTATGCATTACAAGGTAAAAACAATAACATATCCTGCAAAATGGATCGTTTCTATTAGATTTGAAATATTCGCGAAATTAAACTTTGAAACTCTGAAAATTCGATACAAAAAATTCGAAGCTTCGAGTCTTCGCAACTTTGAATGTTCTAATCTTCGAATTTTCGAAACTTCTAATCTTCGAAACTTCAATCTTCGAAAATTTTCTATGAATCTTCTAATCTCCGAACCTCCAAAATTGGAAATCTTCGAAGAAAAAATCCAGCCCTAACGGCTAGCGTTTGACTTTTTGACAGAGGCGCAGAGAAAGTCATCTGCAGGTCACCTTGGTCAATGAAATAATGTTAAAAATGCATGTTTTCAATTCAAGAATGACCCAATAAAATAAAATAAACCGTGACTAAAGATCTTCTATGTTTTTTAATAGGCTTAAAAATCGGCCAACAAAGCAGAAGACCCACTCAAAACACAAATGGCTATTTTCTCTAATCGTTAAAAAAAAGTTGTACTAATAATAATTCTAGAGAATGCCGAAATGATTAACAAATAATAATGTTTTTTAACCTCATTAGTTTCCAAGTAAACTGACGGCAAATATTGTTAGAATTTGAAGTATAATATTACTGTGTTCTCCAACAATAACCGGCATGCACACTGCCGACCATAAAACTAGGGTCACTCCGTAATTTGAATCTTTTTGGACATTTTTAGTTTTTTTGCGTGTTTTTCGGTTGTAACAGTTCACTGACTGATTGCTTGAATAAAAAAAAACAGTTTTTGTTGTTCAAAGTTTATTGAAAGTAATGAAAATGAACAATTTCAATTTGATATACTAAGTAATGAAAACGATGAAGTTTACTTTCATATGCTTTTGTTGAAACAAAAGAAAGTTTAAGGACTCCAGTAGCGAGTGTTCACTCCTCTGGCAGGAATAACAGCTTGCAAATGACGAGGCATGCTCTGGATCAGATTTTGGATTATATATCTAGAAGATTGTCCCATTGCCGGCACATGTCTTCGTTAACGTTTTTCCATCTCATCCCAAACTTGCTCAATTGGATTTAAATCTGGACTGCGAGCAGGCCAAACAAATCGCGTGATTTGACACTCATCAAGATACTCAGTAACTATCCGAGCAGTGTGGGACCTTGCGTTATCATGCATAAATGTTGCGTCGTCGCCAAGAATAACCATGAACAATGACAACAATACACAAACAATTTGCAACAGACAGATGTCATCACAGAAACAAAAACTATGCTTGTTTGTTTCAACAAAAGCGTATGAAAGTAAACTTAATCATTTCCATTACTTAGCGTATCAAATTGAAATTGTTAATTTTCATTACTTTCAATAAACTTTGAACAGCAAAAACTTTTTTCAATCAAGCAATCAATTAGTAAACTGTTACAACCGAAGAAACACGTAAAAAAATAAAAATTTCATAAAAAAAAAATCCAATTACGGAGTGACCCTAGTTTTATGGTCGGTAGTGTATATTGTTTGCACAAAAGAAGTAAAGAGTTGTAGCTAGATAAAAAAAATTGTTTTCAAGGTAATCGTCCTTTTTATTTATGGCATTACATAGATAAAAATCAAACCAACAAAAATCATGGAAGTTGTTAAAAAAAAACTTGAGAACTGGAAAAAAATTAAAATTAAAGGAGGTCATCATTCTTGCGAAACGATAAAAGCTGGATGAAAATACTATTTAGCAACTGCCTCATTTATTGCTTTAAATGTTAAATTAAAATTTTCATTTTCAAACTAAAGACAGTAATAAAAGTAATACTAATAATAAAGCAACTTACAGTCAATAATCTTCAATATTAAATTTGGTCCGATTTCATCCACATCATCTTCAAATTCTTCACCAACAACATTTTTTAAGAATGTAAAAAAGGGCTGTGCAACTTTTGGAACTATTTTTTATGTTTCCTTGAGGTCTTTAATTTTTTTAATTTTTTTAAATTAAAAGAGCCATACCATTTGGCCGCAAAGGGGCAAGATAATATTTTTTAAAATATGCTTTCAACGTTTCCCAGCCATTTTTTATTTTTATTTCTGAAAAACCCAAATCAGTAATATGATTATTTCAGAAACAATGTCGTAGGGTTGTCTTTTTCAAGTTTTATTACATGAGTTTTCAACTAGCTGATATTTTCTTTCTTATCTTATCTTTCTTTTCTATATCCTTAACCGAAACTAAGTGTTCGGATTTTAGTCGATTTAGTTCGATTTGTTCAAAAATTCTTCAATATATTATGTAATCCGTGCCCGTGTACAATCTTTGTTGTAGTTTTATACAAGTTACATATCGCTACACTTGATTGGGCAAATAACTGTGGTCTGGCAAAAGAAAACGTGTAGTTATCGATTTAAGCGATTTGTGGTTTTGCAGGATATTCATGAGCATCAATATAAGTTTGATGTTTCTGTTTTGAACCCATGTGAGTCTCATGACAAAGTGAATGTGATGACAGGAGGAAAAATATTTCCGCAAACACGAGCCTACTTCTTGAGTTCCTTTGCCAAAATTCATGATAAAAAGGAAGTAACATAATAGCGTCATTGTTTAGTTTTTCTATTAGACGATAGGTGCCGAAATTTGATGGCTCATTAAAAAAGTTTTTGTACACGTACCAGTGACTGCTCGCGGGCTGACTCATGGTATGGCCGAGGTAGCAGAGGTGGTAATACAGATAATTGTGGTCATGCCGCCAGCCATTCTTCAACCGACCCTATCCATCTGTATTGCTACTTCTGCTACCTCGGCCGTACCAGAGTCTCCCCGCTAGCCGTCACTGGTACGTACACTTACCTTAATAGTTCCGAAATATTACTAAAAAATACTAAATTGGTGTTACAGTTACAATTTACAGTTATTTAAAACTACGCAAATTACTTTTCAAATGCTGTTTTACACACCAGCTGTGGCGGCAGCAGGCAAACAAAGTTACGCTGAGTATAAAGTTGCACACATAAAAGTTTAGACACAATTGAAAATCGTAACACGTTATTTAACTGCAACAGAGGGTTAGCAATTAAACAAAGAGATGACACCACAAGGCTAAATATGCGTTTGATAATTTTTGCTGGTTATGGTATGTACACATTATGATAAACAATTTTCAAAAATAATCGATAAAATTAAAAAATTGTGGGTTAGACCGTTATTGCAGAACGCAGTCCAATTTGTTATTATAATTTTTTTATAATTTTATTCTCATGCAATATCCATTTTAACCCAGATGGCGCCACCGTTCTTTTAAACGCCAATTTGTAAAAACTTGTAAAATTCATAGTTCGATTATATGTTCTAAGATGTTATTGATTAACCTAACAGTGGACAATCTAAATTAATAAGTTAAAACATTCTGTGATTTACAGAAAATCTTATAGAATAATTTTTGGTTATATTTGAAATACATATATACCAAAAATTATAGATTCCTGGCTAAAAAATATTTCGGTTCCAAATAGGTTAAGGTCGGGCCCTAGAGACGATTCTAACAATTTTGCATTGGAAAAGCTAAATTCGTGCCTATACATATGTGGTGTGTATTTTCAAATCAAATTTCCAACATAAGACTTCTTTGACATTGCGAAAAACTGAGAAACTTTTGCAACGGCGGCTCGTGGATTTCCGTAGGGGAGGCAAATAGAGGAAGCAAATATTCAGTTGCTTTTTCGGTCAAATTTTCTTCCGTTGCCTCACCGCCGAACATCCACGAGCCGCCGCCGCTGAACTTTTGGCAAAATTTCGTCCCCCGGAAGTAGATGCTTATCAAAACCGTTCTTTTTTTTGATAATTTTTTTAAATATAATTTTTCTTAAACAAATATTCAAGGGAATAAAAAGTAAACATCGTTTGTTCCCAAATATTTCTCATAAAGTATTTGGTTTTTGGAAAAAAATTTCGAATGAAATTTTTTGCAGTTTCTTGTCCATAATTATTAATTCATAAATGTTACATAAAATTTAAATTAACCACAATAGTAGAGATTATTAAAATGAACAATTTATAAAGAATATTCGAAATGTTACTAGTTTTTCTAAAAAAAAACAATAAATATGAAAAATATCTCTTAAAATATTATTATTATCATTAAATCAGAGAAAGTAACAAGATGGCCACAATTTTATAAGCAGTGTATTATAACTTACCTTATTCGAAAATCACAACCAGAGCCCTACGTAATTTTCTCGTTGATAAGTATTCAATTATTTTTCTGCTTTTATCCATTGCATTAAACATTATTTTTCTTTTCCCCGATCAAATCATAAGATCCTTTACTTGTCACACGTAACTCTCTTGTCAATAATAAGAGATGCACGAGATAATCATCCTATTTGCTTACCCTAAATATAATATCTACTTTATAGATATTATATTTGCCAGCCATGCAATTTCCTAATTTAATTAGGGGAATATTAGCAAAGCAAATATTTCACTATTACACTTCAGCTGTTTGATAAATCAAATTGATCCCATAAAGAAACCGAAGCGCAGGACGTGATAACAAAGCATACCCAACAACAATTAATTTATCTCATTATCATCTACATCAGCACGCTTAAAACAACCACATCGACCCAAGCGATCCATTACTAAATTACCCCCCTTGTTAACGCTCTCGACACAAATATATAATAATAATAATAATAGTAACTATTCGAGCGCGGCATTAATTCCTTTGAAAGTTCTCGTTTATTTGCGAGAGGTGGCATTTATCACCGGAGCGATCTCTCGTTCACTGACACAAAAATATGCAAGACTTAATGCGCGGAGTTGCATGCATTAGACTTGATATATGTCCCGAAAGAGGAATGGCTCTGTGAGAGTAAATCAAATTTAAGTTAATGCCGGCTATGAAGGAATAGCTTCTGTGCCCTCATTTGTTCCGCCATACTCAGACAGTTAAATTTACGAAATTTTTTGAGCAATTACTTTCTGTGAATATGAAATGTTTTTTTATGTTATTATGAATATTGTTGTGAATAGTTATTTGCTTTAAAAAATATATTATAATATGAATTTATAATAAACAACTTCTTCCAGGACAAATAATAATAATTTATAGTGAATTCAAAAAGTAATTTGGATATATTTAGTAAGGATTATTTGTGTATAATGCATGTTTTCAACCGCAAATTTGGAATATAATAATTATGTCAACTATTTTTTTTACCCCAGATTCAGTGTATGGTTATATGGTAATAACTATCTGCAATTACACTTCCCACCGCTATTAAAGAACGAAGCGTACCTGCAAATTATGTTATTAATATTACCACAAATGTGAGCAAATGAGAAAAACAAAATAATTTTCCCAGAATATTGGTTACAATACAAAATTATTAAGGTAAATTATGCTCGTTATTCTCTTTTTTCACATCTGTAGTAATATTAATATCTTAATTGGCAGGTATGCTCAGTTTTTTAACACCTGGGGAAGTGTTGTGCATCCTTGGGCGATATCTCGACAAAAGCTGAAGCCATATTTTATTTACGGGTAATTGTGGTTGTATTTTTTTTTATAGAACATAGTTAATACCTATATTAGTACTACTATATTGAAAAGATTCAAATCAAACAAGTACAATCAAAATCAAAATATTTTTTTTTAATTTGTACACATGAAGACTTGTTTAACGTCGTCATAACAAACCATCATCGCAATATTTCTATATCAATGATTAACTTTAACGTTAACATTTTGAAGTATTTAAGTGAAATTAAATAAAAACTGCAAACAAGTCCATCACTCCGTAAGTACCCTATAAAGCTACGCGCACACTTGTCGGAATCGGACAGACGGCACGCATCGGCAAAAATTGTTTAACACAGCTGTAAACGAGTCAACGCACATTTATCCGTTCCATGCCGTACCGATAAATGTGCTTTGACTCGTTTACAACTGTGTTAAGCAATTTTTGCCGATGCGTGCCGTCCGTCAGATGCCGACAAGTATGCGCGTTGCTTTACGCTCAGCTAAATAATATCACCATGCCATTTACGAGAGATCAGATATTAGATATTAAAGTAATATTAAGGAGGCCGTGGACAGAATTTTTAAAGAGGATGGAAATTTTCCAAAAAAATATCACTGAGGTCGGAAAGGAATTCCAAACACAATTCGAAATATTTAACTCCAAGATATCTACCTTAAACAAAGAAAACACCTTACTGCAAAAACGAATCTACCAGCTGAAGCAAACGAACCGCAATAATAATATTCGTGTAATGGGTCTCCCTAAAGAGCCGAATGAAAATTTGGAAATGAAGTTGAATGATCTGTTTAAGTTTTTATACTCCTTGCCGTATATTGATTAATTCCCTAACAATAAACTGTACGGATATAAGCTATTTTTCGGTTAGGTGTACGGATATAAAATCCAGGTTACAGATAATAAACAACCATTGTTATAGAACGTTGCAGCGACGGGAGAACGTCACATCAAACGTCAAATAATGAATTTACATTTTTATATAATCGGAAATCATCATGGAAAGTGAAAGTGATTCGAATAATTGTACCCCACCTGAAATTATGAAATCTTCTCAAGATATCTAGCAGGGATTACTGCCGATCAGATCCCGTCCAAAATATGACTTCGCATACAAACAATATATGGATTGATGTACAAGTAAGAATGTGAAAACTATCAATAAAAACGTTATGATTACGTGCATTGAAAACATTTTCAAAACTGATAAACCTTCAACATTGTAGACCACGTGTTACAGTGACTTTTTTATAATGGAGACGTGGCCGCGACGAGAAAACGTCACACATCAAAAGTCAGATAAATTAATTTACATGTTTTTTCGGTATTCATTATGAAAAGTGAAAGCGACATCAGTCGTAGAAAAAGTTATCTGTACAACACGAGTGGATATGATGCCCCCATATCTCACTCGGCATTGGGGCACTCGCCTACTGCTCGTACCCCAAATTTGCCTTCGTGAGATATGTGCATCATATCCACTCTTGTTGTACAATATACTATATTTAATCAACAAGTGTGTTAATGACAGCTATTAATGATCGAGACATTTTCACGCACGAGCGCTTGCGCGAGTTCGTTACTTGTTGAGATAATTAATCGCCAATTAACATATGAGTTGGTTACAAGATTTTTCCGTTGATCGTAACTTAGATCAAAATTAGAAATTAGATTAGACAAAATCCAAACAAAACAAACACATAATTAAGCTCTTTGCAGCAATATCGGCAAAACATGCGATTAGCGCAAATTCCGAATGACGTCTTACCTGTTACTCCTAGCACCAGGAAATAAATTCTACGTAAGTAAGAATAAGTTTTTTCGTAAAAATGTGTACACTTTTCCGGAAGCGAATTTAATGTTGCATTATTTTCAATGGCTAGTACTTTTGGCGGCGTTAATTTAAACTCGACACTATCCATAGTAGCAGACATTCACTTGATATACGCGTTTTATAAATTTGACGTTTCACACTTTGACATTATTGTATAACAAAATCGAAGGCGGTTCACCGCTAATTTGTTTCTAGCGCAGAGAATTAATATACTTTTGCATTTACATGTGAAACAAATTATAGATCGTTTTTTCGCTATTATCAGTTAAATTTCCAGTAATTATGAGTAATTAGCCACTCATGAATTAGCTATTTAATGCTTAACTAGAAATCGTTCTTTTTTTTAGAAAATATGATTGATAGGGATTCGGGTTAGGGAATCAAAGATGATAGGAAATTGGTTTAGCCAGCTAGGGCATTTAGCCACAACCGATGTATAGTATTTAATAATTCATTTAAATGAAATGAGGACAAAGACTAGATATATCCAGGGACCCGCACGGCCATTTTTCATGTTAAGTGACCGCCCGGACGGGACTCGAACCCGCACCAGCGGGGTCTAGAGGCTGGACCTCTACCCACTAGACCACCGCGGCCATAGAAATCGTTTATTAATGAAAAATCGTTTATTAATGAAAAATCGTTTATTAATGAAAAATCGGTTATTAATGAAAAATCGTTTATTAATGAAAATCGTTCATTAATAGGGGTCATTAATTAACGATTTTTGATACATTTGGGTACATTAAAGTTAGCCATTAACCAACGAGCAACGGAAAAATAAATTATCTATAAACGAAAAATTAAATATAACCAACTTTCACCGAATTGGAAAAACAGGTTCTAAAAATCGTACATGAATTGTCTACATTGATCAACGCAAATCGGTCAATCTAATATTGAAAGATGGCTTCCGTTTAAAACAAACTGGTGCAGTCGTAACCGAGGATTTGTCCTCTCCTCCTTACCTATACAATAGAATTGTGTTTCGCACTGATATCCACAATATTAAAGTCGGGGATTAATTTCACCACCCATTCAGGTCGGTATTTTTTGAAAGATCGTTCTCATATAATATCTATAAATTATATAATAGAATGCCTTTGAACCTGAAATCACTCGCTTTACAGGAATTTAAGAAACATTTGCGTGCACTTATATTTATAAATAAGCTGTAAAAGATGCAAAGATTAAAAAAAAAGAAGTTGTAATAAAATAATTACACTACTCCTAACTTAAATGTATATTTAATTAAATTTGGTTTTAGTTTAGTAAATTAGTAGGTTAAGTGGAAGAGCAGTAAGAGATACCTACCTCACTGAACTTCGCCTACTCTTGCCATAGTATTTCTTGTTCTTTTTTTCGCAATAAAGACAATTTATTATTATTATTATTATTATTATTATTATTATTATTATTATTCTTCTTATTCTTATTATTATTATTATTATTATCATTATTAATATTATTATTTTTAACGACCTTGTCGCATACATATTGCATAGCAAGGGTCGTTAAAACTGCTTCAGCGGATTTAATTGAAGAAAATAATTGTAATACTTGATTTGTTACAATTCAACGGCAAAAAAAGAAACAACAATGCCTAGAAGCTTCGTCGCAGTTTATTAGAAAAGTATTCTCTATTTTAATTCTTCGGTATTAAATTTAACATTTTTGATTTTAGATAACCCCAAAACAAAATTCGGTGATTAATCAACTCACCGTGGAGGCCAATGTATTGCACCAAATTTTCCAATCCAGCGACGTTGCAATATTTGGTGAAGATAACGAGTAATACTCCTGCTAGAATCCTTTTGAAAAATCGCATTATCAATATTCAGTGCTTCGATTTTGGGTATAGTACGATAAGCAGTTCTAAATATTTACTTTCTTTGAGATTTCCCTCAATTGATTCTCCCCAGAAATTAACTTTTCCGGGATTCAAGGATTGCCCAAGTTTTGCATTTGGTCGTTTATGGATGATAAGAAAAATGGAAGTTTGATTTGTAGGATTGTTTAAAGGGTTAATGGAATAGATACAAATTTACAAATTTAAAAAATTGCTTCGACTGTAAAATTTCTTCATTTTCATTTATTAAATTAAATAAACACAATCCATTCTTTTGATTTTACTAAAGTTAATTAAGTCTAAACTATCTATAATTATTTTTAATTTTTAATTCTATTGGAGTTATTTGTTAATTGTAAAATTTCCCTGTAACTGGAATATGTTTTGTTCTGTTGGGAAATAAACCTATTATTATTATTTTCTTTAAAAAGTTGCTGATTGAAAAATTTGTAAGATTTATATTTAAATTTTGTCAAAGTTTTACCCACGGACGTAGTTGAGATTACAAATTCTTCAAATAAATTTCGAAGAGATGTGATTGGGCTTTTCTTAATACCAGAATATTTAACTCGCATCTCTTTAAGTAAAACATGGCAAGTTCTTTTCCTTTTATTGTGCTCATTTGCAACACAGCCTTGGGTTTCTAATGTTTCAAGAATATTATGAACCGTTCCAATCGTTGGAATTTGAATATCAAAATATTTAACAGCAAGTAGATTTCTTACATTCCGCAAACTATTTTTGTTAAAATATCAATGTGGAATTTCTAATTTTTCTTTCTTTGTTTACATTATTATTTTGAAATAAACTTATTTACGAAATAATACTACTTTTTAATTGTCAAATCTGACGTTTGTTGTCATATATTATTATTATAGACAACACACAAAGCTTTGCTGTACGGCTCGTTGCGAATTGTCAAGGCACCCTGCAATTGAAGTGTGTTTTTTTTCCCTTAATAGTCACACCTCCGAAAAATAACGTAATAGTCATTCGGGGTGTGGTAAACCCCACGAAACTTCGGTCAATCAATGTTAAATTGACAAAAAACAAAAAATAACAATCTGGGATACATTTTGAACCTATAGTTACAAGAATATGTGAATAGTTTTCGAACCTGCAACTTTACATGTGAAAAAAAAATGTTGCAAAAAAAATTCCGCAAAATACGAGTTTTTTGCAAAATATACGGTAGTAATTTCAATTTTCAGCTAAAAAATAAAATAGTTTGAACCTGAAAACCTGAAATAGTATCATTCAAAGTGGAATTAATAAATTTTGCGACCTTTCCAAAAAGTATATTTATTTTCATGATCGAAGGTGGGATTTTTTACGAAAAAATTGTATTAGTATTTTTCTAATATAAAGTCAATTTAATGTTAAATATGAATATGAAAAAATTTTTAAAACTATTATTATGAAGAAAACAGGCTATTAATCCACAGAGAAGAAAATGCTCAGAATTTTTTTTCTGGCACAATGATCACACGGGGTGTCGTACACCCCACAATTTTTCACGAATTGACTCAAACAGGTACCACATTAACACTGACGCGTGAGCTCAAATAATACCTATTGGGGTCCACAATAGAAGGTTCAAACTACCTGTAGATGGAGTAACATGTCCCGTTTACTTTAAATTTCAGGGCCTTATTCAACGTCGAAAAAAGGCTGGGGTGTATCACACCCCTAGTGACTATTAAAGGTTAAATTGAACATATCGTGGGTACCACGGCAAAACCATCTATATCACATTTTTTAACTTTTTCGTTTTTTGGTGTATATACCCATAATGGAAGATGTACTTTTTGAAGGCAAAACCATCCATTTCTGGTTATATGTATTTTCCATGTTTTCACATCATGATTTAGTCCAATAATTCGATTTATGCAAAAGAATGCAACATTAAATGCTTATTATCCGCATATATCAAAAATGTGATTTAGATGATTTTGCTGTGGTAGCGACGATCTTACATGCTTGCAATTAGCATGTTCAGATTAAAAATTCGCACTGTATAATATCGTCATTAATTACGACAAAAGTGAGAAAATGTATTTAAAGTTTCAGATCCCAGAACTCGTAATGGATGGTAATAAAAATAGAAATATATAGCTGCTAATATAACAAGGATATTTTGCGATTAATAAAAATTGAGAACGTCCACGATTATTATAAATCGCAAATATTTGAGTTAAATTCAAAGCTTTATCGAATCGACGATGCCGATGCTTAATTAAATGAACAAATTATGTATGTCTGATATAAAAATAAAAACAAACGTATTATGAGCAACTCATGCATTGTGGAAATATAATAATAATAATAATAATAATAATAATAATAATAATAAACTTTATTTCTCATTTATAAACATTACATAAATACTTCATAATGGATAAGTGAGAAAGTGCGTCAGGTAACAATATGCTAATTAATAATACATTTTAATGTATCTAAAGATGGAGTAATATTTCCTAGGTACCTCATATATACATGTAAAAATCAAAGCAGATATTCAGTAATACTATACAGTTCTTTAGTACATAAGAATTGGTATAAATGTTTGTTAAACTTTTTTGTACAGTTAATGCTTTTAAGCCAGTCGGGTAATTTATTAAAAAATATAATACTATTATAATGTAGTCCTTTTTGCGGCCGTGTTAAACGATGCTTGGGAATATTATAATTCATTTTAAATCTCGTTTCATAATTGTGATCGATTTCATTTTTCCTATACATTTCTTTGTTCTTAGTTAGAAACATAATACACTCATAGATATAAATTGCGTATATTGTTAGTAAATTATATTTTTGAAAATATCCTCGACATGACGTGCGTGTGCCCAAGTTGTACATAATGCGAATTATTCGTTTCTGTGCCATAAATACTCGATTCATTTCTTTGCCTTTGCCCCAAATAACAACTCCAAATCTCATGTTTGCCACAAAAACATTGAAGTACATTGTTCTCAATGAATCCATGTCCAACATGCTTTTCAGTTTTCTAAAGGCGTAACATATACCACTAAGTTTGTTACAAAGTGTGTTAATATGTTGATCGAAAGAGAGATATTCATCTAACTCCACCCCCAACAGTTTAACACATGAATCAGTTGAAAATTTAATATTATTTATTTCAATAAAATTTGGCGTGGGAATACTTTTATTGGTTTTAAAAATGACGCATTTTGTTTTATTAGCATTTAATGAGAACTTATTTGTTTTAAACCACTGATCGAGTATAGTGAAATATTTTTCACATTCCTGTTTAATTACAGGGTAGTCAGAGCCTCTAATGATGATAGTGGTGTCATCGGCGTATGTTATAATTGTGTGTTCGCAATTTTGTATTTGAGTGCCAATGTCATTCATATATATAATGAATAGCAGTGGTCCCAAGATACTACCCTGCGGTATGCCTCGTTTGACCATCTCACTATTCGACCTCACCTCCACTCCGTCAACATTGAGTTTAACTATTTGTTGGCGATTTGTTAAATATGATTTGAACCAAGAGAGAGCGCTGCCCCTAACTCCATAGCGTTCTAACTTATTAAGGAGTATGGTATGATCAATGCTATCAAAAGCTTTTGATAGGTCAAGAAACATACCGCAGGTAATATCTTTGCTTTCCAGCGCCAATAATATATTATTTGTGCACTCATAGAGAGCAGTTTCAATACTTCTGCCTGGTAAAAAGCCATGCTGACAGTTGTTGATTAAGTTGCAGGTTCTAAAGAAATTGAATAAACGAGTATAGACTAATTGTTCCAATATTTTTGATCCAAATAATGACCAATAAATGTTTAAAATAAAATAAACATATTATATGAGGATATGATGAAGATTAGAATCTCCACATATGTTATGTCAAATTATCATCAAAATTCGTGGATTTCATTATTGGGTATGTGTCAAGACAAGAGATTTTGTTTTTCTCTATCTTTTGTAGTTGTCTAGATCCTCCAAAAAAAAACATCGAAATTTTCTCACTCTGTGCGTACTTTTTTATACCTTATTAATCAATTGATAGTGGTTATTTTTATTTTACAGGGTGCTGTAAAAATGGCGGATTAACTCAATGGTACTTTGTCGAGGATTATTTAGAAAGTATGGAAAAACATAATAATAAACAAAAAACCGGTATTGTATTATTTCGAAGATGTGAATTTTGTGGGAATTATTTCATTACTTGAAATTTGCATTAATTACTTATACTCCGGCTCATCAAATAAATTTTACAGAGGTACATACTTTCATACTTGTCAATATCATATTCAATTGGTATACTCCGTCTACTGATACATTTTTGACATATTGAGTGGTAGAAATCCCACTAGGTTGCCGAACAACTCTTACCATAAAAAGTAGTACTTGCGAAACTTAATTTATTATGAAAATCCCACTCAAGAATATTACCGCCTAGGTGTGTAATTAGTTCGTCGTATCATTTATAACGTTTTCCATGGCCGAAATCAACAACACTAACAATACTGCCCTCGTAAGCCAAAAAGGCGTATCAGAAATTTCACAGAATTTCTTATTTCTTTATATAAGGACACTTTGAGTTGTATTTAATTCATTTCCTTAACAAAATAGACGTATCTCGTCCGTATTGTGCAGCTAATTGTGTGCTAGAACTATAAGACGTATCTCAAAAATGAAACAAAAACCTAAGAAGTTTGGACGTAACTCATATTTAAGCAAAACGGCCGCGTCTCAGAGATGCGTTTACTTCGCCTAGGATTTCTGGCAATTTACAATTTGACCTTCACAGAGATACGTCTACGTCACTTAGTAGCTTCCCTGATTGATACCTCAATTTGCCGCAGTATCAGCGCTGTAAAGGGTTCAGCCTCATCTGTAAAGTTTGAAAATTAATTTTTATAGTAGTTAGATTGAAAAAAAGTGAAGAGAAGAAAGGTACATGTTTTTATATTGCCAGTAATATACAAATCATAAGGTGAGTAAATACAAAATTCACCACCGAAAAAAAGAAAATGAAACTAAATTCAATAAAACGAAATATAGCCTGAATATATGAATATTCAACCTGTTCGTAACTCTGCAAGCAAAATTAAGTCTTACTAAGACTATAAACAAATAACTTATTGAAACAACTACTTCCCTGGCTAGTGCCACGCCGGATATTGAATGATACAAAAGAAATTTGCGTTATTACTAGTACTAAGTACTTACAAGGGGAGGATCAGATGTGTGCCTCGCCGATTTCATCCATCTTTGGCACACGTGTAGGTCATAACTAGGAGTGTAACAGGTGCAAGTAATAGGGCGCGCTATTCAGCCGTTTTCGGAAAAAAAGGAAATATGATACATTTGTGGAAAAACATGGTGTGAAGAACGGTTGTGGGGAGCAAAATCCAAATAAGTGTACCCAAAATATATCTGAGGCCAGAAGAGAATTTTAGAGAGTTTTAGAAAACGACAAATGAAAAAGAAAGAAAGTCTTTCATATTGCATCACATATCATCAAGTGCTGTAAAGCAAAGGACGACAGTTGTTGCTACTGATGTAGGCCAGGAGAGTTATCGAAGAAATAATTCATATAATTATATGCTCAAAAATGAAAATTGCACTTCACATAGTGTATGTAAAATATTTTTTTTAACAACCCTTGGTTTTAATAGAAATAATGACAAGGTTGTTCTTACAGCATTATTGAACGCAAAAAATACTGTAATGCCTGTGGCAGACATGAGATGTACAAAAGAGCCCCATAATAAAATAGACGATGAAGTCAATCGCCAGCACATTTCAACATTCAATCCAACCATTTCGCATTACCGCAGGGAACATGCACCACGCCACCTTTATCTGCTAAGTGATCTCTCATTCACCGCAATGCATGAAGACTTTCTTTACAAAAATCCCAACTTTAAATGTTTGTATGAAAAATACCGGGTGGTGGCAAAAAAAATGAATGTGTCACTTGCTAACCTTGGGCATGAAGAATGCGAGAGTTGCGAGGTGTTTAACTTACATAATAAAAGTCATACAAAGAACAGTCTCGATGAAAATTGTTATGTTTGTATGACGTGGAGCAAACATATTGAGAGAGCAAAAAAATCTCAGAGAACATGCCGCAAGAGATGGAGAAGTAGGAGAAATAGTGTATTGCGCAGATTTAGAAAAAGTTATAATGTTACCACGGCTTGAGATGTTTAAAAGTGCGATTTTTACAAATCGTTTAACAGTGTACAACGAAAGTTTTGTTCCAGTTGGAAAGAAAAGAAACAGCAAGCCATTTGCAGCTCTCTGGCATGAAGCTTTGTTCAAACGAAACAAAGAAGAGTTGATCTGTACATTTTACCAGTTCTTTATTAGCAAGAGAGACGTTTTAAAAATTATGTTATGGCTCGACAATTGCACAGCGCAAAACAAGAATTGGGCATTATTTTCATTTTTAATATATATTGTAAATTCCGATGAAATATGTGCCAATGAAATTAATATGAAATACTTTGTGCCGGGCCATACGTTTATGGCTGCCGACTCCTTTCATCACAAAGTGGACGTGTCCATTTAAAAAAAATGGGCAACAAGCTTTATGATTTCTCAGATTTTGTACAAGAAGTGAAAGGTGCTGCTCATAAAACCAAGGTCCTGCCAATGGAGCTACAGCATTTTTATATTTGGGAAGATTTTTCCTCACAATACAAATTAACTCGTACAGAGCCGATTTACATGATATGGTTCAGGTAACCGTCCACAGAGGATCGTATATCACATATAAAAATGACTTTGATGGTCCATCATTTAATCTTAATTTTTTTAACCGCCAAGATAACAAAAAATGGAAAACTGCGGCCACCCAAAAAACAAACAAAAGTTCTTGGAATTTATTCGCAAAAGAATGCCAATATAATAAAAAAAATTGTTTGGAATTATGAAAAATCGGTTGCAATTCTGGGACACTCTTCCGGTTTCAGATGAGAACTGAACAAAATTTATATTTTTCTATTTGTATTCTAGTTTACTTTTGGGTTTATTTCCAGTATAAATATGTATTATTTTCTGAAAAATTCTTTTAATATCCCACAAATGTAGCGTATTCTTCATATATCACATTATTAATAAATCGTTTCTATATATTTTTTTATTTATTATTCAATCTCCTATCCAAGTCCATGTGGTAAGAAACAGAATCGACCGTTATCTATTAATTAATCGTTAGCGCAAAGAGACGTATCTCAAATTTTTGTTCACAATTCCTTAGCCAATTAGCCGTATCTCAGTTTAAAACTAAAATAGTAGTTTATGTAAGACAAGTTAATTACCATGTCATTGTCGTCTCAATCTTTATTGTATTTACCCAAAAAAAAAACCATAAAAAAATTTGACCATATAGGTGCGGTTTTGAAATTCATTAACATTCCTTATATCTCAAAACAAGGAAATTTGAGATACGCCTTTTTGGCTTATGAGGGCAGAATAGCAAACTGTTAATAAAGTGTCTATCGGCGACGTCACGTATGAATCTAAGAAGAATACCGGTACCAACCTAATTTGCTGTAAAATTACATTTTTCTCATAGCCGTGCTGGTACTCATTTTCTAGGTTTTGTCACTAAAGATTTCAAAAAAGTCTAATGTATGAGTAGATGGAGTTTATTTTCAAATGCGAAGATTTAAATGTTTAATAATTGATGTTTGCATTCAAATAATAATAAAAAATGGTGATGTGGCCATCATGTTACTTTCTCCGACTTGATAGTATCATTTATATTTACGTTTTCATGGTTTATTGAAATCATATTTTAAATGTACATCGAGCGTTGCGTAAACTCGGATGAAACTGACGTGTAAAACGTCAAAATTATGAAAGATGGAAAAATTATACTTCAAATTCAAAAACTCGGTTTACTCAAAAACTAACGAGATTTAGAAAAAAACTTATTCTTTAGAAGTGGTTCATTTTGGCATTCTCTACAATTATTATTCACATAAATTTGTTGTAACTATTATCGTTTCATAATTATAAACCAAAAATTAAAAAAATAATAATAAATTTTTTTCTCGAATACCAATGATTTTATGAAAAATATTTTCAATCAAAAGATGTTCATTTCTTTGTTGTCTTCAATGTTTGTTTAAATGTTTTTGTGATAAATTTTTCATATTTAAGAAAATATTGGCAAAAAACAAAAAACAGTTAAGGTAAACACCCACTTCCGGTGTACGAAATTTTACCAAAAGCTTTTCAGTTCTCCGGATTATCAAATAAGGCGTATGTTCAAAGTTTCATATCAATTGGTTTATTAGTTTTTGAGATACAGCGCGCACAGACACACACACACACACACACAGACACAATTTTTTTTTTTCCAGAAATTGTTGAAATGGCATCTAGGGACCCCAAAACGGATATTTCCGTAAAAAAAAAATTTGAAAAAAAAATCACGATCACAATACTTTCTCGTACTTCGTAACGGAGAAAGTAAAAATAAATCTACCGATGCCAGGTTTATTTTAATGGGAAAATCAATTATTAAACATTGAAATTTCCTTCTAAAAAATACAAAACCGATTTTTAAATTATTTTTTTCATACTCTGTAAGTAATCCTCAACAAGGTACCATTGAGTTAATCCGCCATTTTTACAGCATCCTGTATCCAGGGCTTTTATTTTAATTCTGAACATATGATCGCCAACGCCTATGTTGTATCGTAGAACAATCACCTCAACGCTTTAATAGGTTGGCAACTATACTTACTTGGTTTTATTTAATTGTCTATATTGTGTTATTAATAAAAGTGTATTACACCACCGAAGAAATAATACAAATAATTAATTGATATAAGAGCGGGAACAGCACTCGAGGTGTTAGAAATTTGTTTTCAGTTGAATACCCGAGCAGACAACTTCGTTACATCGGATAAATTTTTAAAATTGTCCATAATAATTTTGACGTGAGTAATTGTCATAGTAAAAGGCCTAAAAAGGTCACATTTTAACGGAAAAGTTGAAACTCGACATTTTATGTTACGTGGAACAGAACCCCATATCATCTTTAAGAGTTATTGCAGCACAGTTTCAAATAAGTTCAGCTTTCGTTCATAAGACATTAACACGTTCGCTGCCACCGACGCGGTAGTGCGTCGAACTTTATACTTGCGTATGTGCAATCCCAACTGTAGTGGCAGCGAACGTGTTAAAAGAAATTAAATACAAGTTTTCAAATCATCAGCAATTATCAAATGAAGACAACAAACGAACGGAATTCTGTGAAACCGTATTTAATTTAATTAACCTAACCTCATTCGTAATGCGCTAAGCTGTGACACTGTCACCTTTGTGTACTTGGTTTGGTTGCATACAATTTTAATTAAATGCCATGCTTTGATGTGATTATTTTACCATTGAACATATGCTTTAATAATAGTGTGTTCAGTGTTAAAACAAAAGCCCTATATAGACAGTTGGATTCGTTTAGTATCATTATAGTGCCCCTTTCTTGTTATCTAACTTAGCCTAAATTAATATGACTATTGTGCATTTTGAATTAGTATTTCATCCACACAATTAGACTTTTCATAGAGCTCTTCAGAATAGTTAAGAGTTAAAAGTTTTTAATTCGAATATTTAAAATAAATTTTAAACTGATAATTCTGAATAAGGCATTATTTATATATTTGCAAATGAAAACATAATCTTTTCAATTAGCGTTATAAATAGGCAGGCACGTCAACAATTTAAATATATCACGTAACATGGTGATAATATATGTCCTACATGCATGGAACATAATATACATATTATGACAAGTGACATAATAATTAACATATACGTAAACTTCAACACCTAATTATGTGCGCATTTTTTTCTCGTTGCATGCCACATCACCAGAAATCAACCTTCTATTCAACTTTCCTGCCATTTTTTGCACTAGGCTGACGTTAATTAAGCACGCAATGTTTTAGTTAACGTTCACGTCGCCAGAACATGCAGAACATTTTTAGAAAAGCCCCGACCTTGGCCTAAGCACTGTCACGTAAAAGCTCGGATATATGGCGCTTGAACTTGTATCCCTTAGTTACGGCCGCTTACTGTAATACAAATCAAGGTAAAACTTTATGGGTACAGTATTTCTCCCGTGCAAAACATAGTGTGGTATCTCGTGGCTCATATGGAATACGAGAGTCATCTGAAACTGAAATAGCATAATAAAACATTGCACGAATTGTCGTATGATTGCAGTCACGAATTACATTATTCAACGAAATAAATTCGAGGTTTAGTAAAATATAATTAATCGTATTTTTAATGTTAATTCTTAATAATATCATAGAATAATTCATTTAGAAGAAGATATTTTCTTAGAGAACCTTGAGAAACTTAACCGAAGTTGACATTATCTTAATATTTTAAATTGAACACGATTTTCCCAATATATGTATAGTAGAGTGGTTCTTATTTTCGAAGTATGTGAAAATCAACGGGACAACCCGGAAACTTGTTCGTATAGATAAAAAACTAATAACTGTAAATTTTTAGCCATATCGAACATTGCGTAACCGGGCCCTAGCCCTCTAAAATTTGAAAAAGTAGTTTTTTTATTTTTTTTTTATTATGGTTCATCCTAATATTAAACGAGCCATCCTAATAGCCAAAATATATATTTTGTGGATAGAGGACGTTAATATGTACCCAAAAAGTGTTTATTTGTTGAAATTAGACTAAAAATGATGGATTTTTTTATGCCCCTGAAATTGAAATTACATTACAAGATAGCCATGACTTAGTAAACCAGACGCTTCACTTCAATTGGTAACCCCATCCTATTTTTATCTTTTGACATTTGGTAATATTAGTTTGATGCGGAGGTTTTAATCTGCGCCACAGCTCGCAAGAGAGGATCCCTGCGTGCCCTTATGTGCCTAATCGAGTAATTTTCTTGCGGTCTGTGACGCAGATTAATCTGGTTTATGTTTTCGGCGGCATTTTGTAACGATATTATAAAGTTGTTTTCAAAATGAGTGGAAGAACCATATTTGAAGATGCAATTTATTTGATCGGAATACCGCATAGCCAAATACTTTGCTCAAAACTACCATCTAGAAAGCAAGTGTTATCTTTGTTTTTCTCCAATCAACGAGTACTTAAAATGAATTTACGCTTCTGTCAAGCGCTAGTTATGGAAGAAATGGTCTGTTGATTAAATGCTCATATTCCGATTCAACGCAAACAACGTCGCATCGATAATAAGCACTCTTCTCGAGATACTGCAGCACATATAAATAAAGAAAAATAATTTGTTAAAAGTTTCAATGATTTGTTCGATTTTGCTTCTGAAAAAGCATTGCAAACAATAACAATTAAAGAAGACAACCCATTTCTATTAATGCAGAGAGAGAATGGAAGATCAGGATCAATCAATGGCATTAAAAGTTTCGCGGTGCAAGTGGAAAGTGCGTTTGAAGCGGTTAGAAGTAGAGAAGGAAGAGAAAATCTGATCAAGAAATGGCAGTCTCGTCCACTTCTGTCTCAATGGAAACAAGAAGCCAGCGATTCAAGCGAAAATAGTTATAAAGATCTAAAATATTGGCCAAATCAAAAAAACCTGCTTTAAAAATAAAAATGCAGACCAAAAAATTAAAAATACAAGCAAAAGAAAAATAATTTACCATTTTCAGCCCCAAAAATAACTCTTTTAAGCTTAACATAAGTTCAACGAAAAATTCGAAACTAATAGCAAATATAATTTTTTTTAAAATCATTCAAGTTGAGAAAATCTAAAATATGGGACAAAAATAAAAAATTAAGACCAAAAATCTAAAATTCGTAGCCAACAATCAAAGTGGTAGACCAAAAAATCAATTTTTTTAACAAACGAATCGAAAATAAATAAAATTTCGGCCAAAAGACGAAAAATTGAAACCAAAATAATCGAAAATACAAAATATTGGCCTAAAATAGTGAAAATTTGGACGAAACATCGAAAACGAGCGTAAAGTTAAAAATTGCAGAATAAAAAAAATCGAAAATTCTTCAAACCAATCGAATATTTTGGCTAAAATAAAAAAAATAAGAAAAAATCGAAAACTAGAAATCTAAAATTTGGGCAAAAGAATCAAGAATCCTGATCTAAAAATGAAAAACGCAGACAAAAAATCGAAAACTTAGGTAGAAGCAAAATAATTTGCCACTTTCAGCAGCCAAATATAAGTTTCTGACCAGAAATTCGAAAATAATAGCAAAAAATAAAAAAAATCACGAAATAAAATCAATAATTCAAGTTAAAAAATAAATAATAGGATAAAAAATATTCGATAAAGAATTGAGACCAAAAATCTAAAATTCCGACCTTAAAATAAAAATAGTGGACCAAGGAAAGAAAAATTTTAACAGACAAATAAACAAAAAATAAAGAAAAATTTAGGGCAAAAGATTTAAAAAACATCCACAATGTTGGCCAGAAAGTCGAAAATTTGGACAAAACATTGAAAACTCGGCCCTAAAGATAATAAATGCAGACTAAACGAAAAATCAAAAATGGGGGCCAAAAAATCGAAAATTTTAACAATAAAATCGAAAAGTTAGGTCAAAACAAAGAAAAAATTTAGGCCAAAAGATTAAAAATAATAATAAAAATCAGTAGTTATGACCATAAAGTCTAGAAATTTAGACAGTACATCGAAAACTCGGGCTTGAAGATAATAAATGCAGACTAAAAAATAAAAAAATTCAACAAACAAAACTAGAAAATAACGGAAAAAAATTAAAAAAATCTCTCATATAAATAAATTATTCAGGTTATGGATATTTTAACCAAAATTAAATAAAAAATTTGGAACTAGAATTAAAAATTTGGCCTGAAAAATAAAAAATGCCGACCAAAAAATCATAATTTTTAACAATTAAATCGAAAATTTATGTCAAAATAATAGTTATTTAAGCAACAAGGAACGTAAGGACGTATTAACATTTGAGGTAGGCGAATACGAACCGAGGCGGAGCCGAGGCTCGTCGCCTGCCGAAAATGTTAATTGTCATTACGTTCCATGTTGCTTATTAATTTTTTTCCGCTACCGGAAATATAATACTTAAAAATGATCAGAAAATATTCTAAAATACGGCTTGTAACTTTTGGGATTCAAATTTTTATAGTCACCTATGCGTTCTATGCGTCCTATGGCAACTCAGCAACGGAGAAAACAATGTCGAATTTTGTTTGTTTGTGTCAATCCAGTGACAGTTTTTGCGGGCACGGATGCAAATGAAGCTGCGAATATTGCGTGTTAGAATGTGTTACCGACAAAATCTAAAAAGGTATGTGTCCTGTTACGACTCTTTTTAAGCAGTGGTTATGTAAAAAGGATGCCGATTCTGTAGGTATAGACGAAAATGTGTTGCTCGCCTATATGTTGGAGCGTTACGTTTCTGTTTATTATTTTCCTAGGTCCGTAAGTAAAAATTAAGTTCCGTCGTCAAGGACGACAAACACCACGAATGTTATCAGCCACTTATGGTACCTGTAACCATGCATGCAATGCGTATTTACATTGTCGGTAGCGGAAAAAGAATATTTAGTGCAAAAGATAAAAAATTTAGACAAAAAAATCTAAAATAAAGGTCAAAACTCGAATAAATAAAAATTCGGCTCGAAAAATCAAAAATACGGACCAAAAAAAAGAAAAAGAAAAAGTAAATAGAAAATTTATGTCATAAATTTCGGCGGGGAAATTAAAAATGTGGGCCAAAAAGTCGAAAATTTAAACAATGAAGTCGCAAATTTAGGTCAAAATAAAGGATATTTAGGCCAAAAGTTGAAATATTTTGACCAAAAATTTCGAAAATATAGGTCAAAAATAATTTAAAAACTAAAAATTCGTCGGGAAACATAAAAAATGCGGACCAAATAGTCGAAGATATAAACAATGAAATCGAAAATTTAGGTCAAAATGAAGAAAATTTAGACAAAAAAAAAATAGAAAATACCGTCTTAATAATGAAAAATGCAGAATATTCTAGTAAGAGAATGGTTTAAATTAGTCTTAAAAATCACTCTATTGTTCAAAATAATTTTCCAATTTTTTTTTAAGGAAAAGATTTTATTTTATTTTCGCTTTAGTGGTCAAAAAAAAAGTGAAACTAATTTGGAAAAGAATTCAAATAAAACCGTTAACTTTGTTGGGATCACCTTATTGTTTCAGCTTTTGTGCAGGCAGTTTCGACAACTTTAGATTTGGTAGATACATTTTGAATAATTCAAATAAATCAATTTACTTGGTTCGTATTACTCTCAGTAGCGGCTCGTATTGATGGTACTTTTACAATATATAATATAATTTTTTTGAAGAAAGAAAGTACGATTAATCTTCATAGTCCAAGATTAGTTTGAGTTGTAAAGTAAAGCTTCATAATTTCAAACAAGCTGAAAATATGTATGTGTACTTTCGATTTATCGTGCGTTTACATTTTATCCCAGACGTAGTGCCATGGCTCCTTGGCTTTATATGACGAGCCGCCACTGCCCACAAAGAGGAAAAATTGCATTTGTCAATAAAAGAATCTCATCTGCTTTAGACAAGTGTAAAATAAGTGATTTAAATGCCGTTCATCTTCTGATTACCGTCGCTGGAGGATTAGGTCATAATGTAAACGATTTAATTATTATTACATATTATTCATCAGTGCGGGCTATGAAATTTGAAACCAAAATTTGGCCCTAATGTCAGGATTATATTGCCGGCAGTGAGATTCTTTACAAAATTCTTGTTGTGAATGACATTTTAAAATGAAAAGTCAAATTAATCGAAGAATGTAATACTCTATTAACCAATGGCAAGGAACAAAATAAGTTTTTATTATTAAACTTTGAAGAGTATCACAAGAGATTTTAATAAAAATGCATTAATTGATAATATCTAAAAAACACGAAATATCAATAAATACATGTATGATGTAACTAAAAAATCATAACTTCATTAATTTTTGTCAGATTTCAACAAATAAATTCATTTTGGATTCATATTAACCTCCTCTGTCGACACAATATATAATTTCACCATTAGAGTGGACTGTTTAATTTTAGGGGGGACCAAAATAAAAAAGCGACTTTTTCAAATTTTAGAGGGCTAGGGCCCGGTCACGCAATGTTCGATATGGCTCAAAATTTACAGTTATTAGTTTTTTATCTATACGAACAAGTTTCCGGGATGTCCCGTTGATTTTCCCTTACTTCGAAACCCCACCATATATGCTAAAGCCACTCAAATATATGTCATATCTTTATTAACAGCTAAAATTTTACAATCATGTTAATGCCTGTTAAATACAGGCAGAGTATTTTCCCAATTTTCGTGCAAATAATAATTTTGGTTTTATTTAAATTCATATATTTATATTGGTCGTCATAAAATAAATATAGTCTACCTTTTGAATGTAAGAAATTGCGAGCATTATGATGGCACCTTTATTATTAAGCAAATATTAGAAAAACAGAAATACATGATTCATATATTTATGGAAATGTATTGGCTATAAAATATTAACGTAAAACTAAATATACAGTGTGGAATTGTCAAATAGAATAAATTCATTATCTTAATGATTGTGCATATTTATTAAAAATCCCGAGATGTGTCAGTTTTAGATTAAGAAATTACATTGAACAACGTAAAAATTCCATTCGTCAATTCAACCCCCTTCAAATCACAGCTGCAACCACCCAATTTTGAAATTGGAAATAGGGCCTTGTGATACGTCATTTAAAAGATACTTCCATACTAAAATACTACATACACATACTACATACTACATAATACATACAAAAATACTAAAGGTTTAAATTTTATTGCAAAAAATAATACATTCTTTTTATTCACAAAGATCGCTAAAACACACTAAAAACTTAATAACAAACAGCGTTTCGTTCTTGATATTAATTTAGGGGATGTTCAAAATGCATGCCTAAAGCGTCTTAGCAGCATCCTAATCGTAAATAAAAATGTCTAACGTTAAACAACATATGAGGCGTGACCGACCTAATCGCAAGCAGTATTCTTCTTGTTAAGTCACCTAGATTCCATGGTTCAGTTTTGTATACTTACTGTACTTTTCTAATGCCTAAGTCTAATTGCATAAAATATAGTGATCGTGCTGTCCATTCTATCGTTCCTCGTCTCCCTATCTACCGATTTGGAAATATTAAGTCGAGGTACTGCCGAAAATAGAGTTAGCAATGTGGCGGTGCTCCATCCTGATGGAACAATATCTCATTCGCTAAGAAATGGACCAATGACATGGTTTCCAATTTTTCCTGCCCAAACATTGATCTTTTCAGGTTCTTGTGTACGTAACTCTCTCATCCAATGACGATTTTCTTTAGACCAGTTGCGACAGTTTTGACGATTAACATGGCCATGAAGTGTAAGAATGCACTCGTCAGAAAACAAAACATTTTCTAATTGGATAACTTGGATTTTTATTACTTACATTCACTGTTCGTGCCATAAATTTCACGGTTCATAGCATCGTTAACGTATTTTGAAACATCAACTGAGAGGCTTTTCCTGCAATGTCTTATATTACAGGTTATCAAATAAACCAATCACAAGCAGCAAGATTTTGGGCACATATATTCTTCCAAATTGCGCGTAGACGAACGTTTACGTCTTTTATTTCACACTGTCAGAACATGATAGAACAAGATGGATATTAGGTGAAAAACCTTCAGATCTTGCAGGCGCTACTTTAATTTCAAATTTTCCTAGTTAAAGGTATAATTGGTGAAACGACAATAGTTACTTACTATTATACAGTACTTAATGACAATCGTGAAAAGTGTGTCTAAAAGAATTTTTAATTATATTTCACCACAGAGTTATTCAGAATTACCACGAACTGTCACGATTCAACTGACGTTAGATGTTTAATGAAATTTTAAGATGAAGATAGTTATCACGGTGAAGTTTACTTGGCCATTTTAAATGCACATTATTATACATGAGTTGAATTATCAGGGGCAATAAAATAAATCGAGAATTTTTTTTATAAATGTAAATTCCAACGATGGAAATGCAATTTCCATATCAATTTATTCTCGAAGTTTGAATCGATTTAATCACTCGCGCAAAATACATTTTTTACGGTCAAATTATAACTTCTTGTGGTATTACCATCAATAATAGCGCAATCTATTGTTTTTACACTTTAGAGTAAAATATGTCAATAGTTTACAGCGTCCTCGAGCCATGGCCTATTCCATAGCCACTTCAGCAATAGTACATCCACTGCATCTATTGAAAGGATATTATTAGAAGTGTATTCTCAGCTGGAATTCAGAAATATGCTTCAGCATTTACGAAATTCAATTTATACAGTAAACTTGCGACACGTATAGAGAAGATGCGACTGGAAATCCAAAAATGATTTTTACCGTGTGCGTGATTGATGGGCGCTGATCAGATAAAATAAATGGCACGAGTGAAATAAGGAAATTTGCGAACCGCGCTTCGAGAATGGGTCTTGAATTTATAGATAACGTTAAACATTTATAAAAGCATTATAAATCAAAACTTCCCGTAGATCAAATCTGTCAGATATATATGGTATCGATTATGAAAATAGGATTTTAAGTTGGAATGCGCGTCGTCGGCTTGCTTCCTGATAAAAATAAAAAAAGGCATTCTTTGCCAAAAATTACTCGAATCAAGAGCACATGTAATCAATAACCGTTTCATGGTGTCATCTTAATACAGTTATGCTCCGTCTGTGTAGCTATTTTAATAATATTGTAAATGTTCGTAATTACTGTGTGGTGCTAATTAATTATGAATTCTTAACTTATCTTTAGTACCTTTGTTTTCATATTAGTAGAGAATTGTATCTCTCTATCTTTGGTATTCTTAATTTACCTATGAAATTAAATATACCTTAAATATGTACTATTAAGGGTGTGCCGATAAATTTGATTTGCATTTTGGTAGCGGCTGAATCTAGAATATCTAATTCGTCTAAGCAAAACGTTAAATTTAACGATTGGAAGTTATGCTAAAATAAAATATAGCCTATTGTATTTCCAATCAGTAAAGCAAGTGTGATAAATTTAACAGTTTGCTTACGCAATGTGGCTAATTGTCACGTATGAACTTCCGCTCGGAGTCATATTACAGTTTTATTACAAATAGTAGAATTTTTCAGGTACGAATTCCAGATGCAGATACAGATTCTTGCACAAACCAACGTAATCGGGCCACCTTAGAAGTGTTGGCAGATTTCTTCAATGGGTGGATCCTTACCTGTTGCAATCTCAGCAGATTGTGACATGTAGGTTGCCTATTGGTGGATTAAAGAACAAGTGTTGGGGATGGTCCGATTGTGTAATTACGTGAGGGGAGTGTGGTAACTCGCAGTGGTTTTAATTTACGTCGAATAATTCGCTAGGAAGTCTGAACTATGACTGACTTTATTTTCACCTTCAGTCCCGTACCTCACATTTTACAATGTTGCCAAAAGTACATAAATTAATATAGTATAAAATAACCAAATATACAACATCCTTCTCCTTAACTTAAGTCATAATTGCCCTAATAACAAAATCAAAATTATTTCTAAATGTACATACTTACATGAGAACAATAATTGTTGCAATATCTTAACCTAACTATATACAATTCTAGATCTTAAATTATAACGCTGTTCTGGCACTTCAGGCTGGACCAACTCTGTGTTTTTATTTGCTATCTCATTATTTAAATCAGCCTGATCTGCCACAACAGGAGAAGTTTTAAAATTCGCAGGTAATGAATGTCGCATTTGGTTCGCATTCTAAAGAATTTTGTTTTCATCAGTTTTTATTTCAAATGTAACATTACCAGTTTGATGTACTATCTCTCCTCTTTGCCAGATCGGCTGGGTAGGATCTTGGTAATTTTTAAAACGTACTGAGTCCCCCTCAGTTAATGTTTTTGTTTGAAAATTGGAATAATTTGGTTCATTTTTAATTTCGATATTTGTATTTAAATTTTGGTTGTAATAAATCTAAACGCGAACGTAAATTCTTGCTTATTAGTAATTTCGCAGGAGATTCTCCTGTTAAGGTATGAGGTGTATTTCTATAATGAAACAAAAATAATTGCAATGCTACATTTACATTTTTCCCTTCGTAATGTTCGCTGTTTTTACCATATTTTCAGCGGCGCCGTTTCTCGCGGGGTGGTATGGAGGTGAAATAATGTGTCGAATTCCATTACTTTTTAAATAAGATTTAAAATTTTCTGAAGTGAACGGTTGACCGTTGTCACTAATCAGACATTCAGGTAACCCATATCTAGCAAAAGTTGTTCTCAAACAACTTATTGTTGAACTTGCGTCGGTAGAACTCATTTTAAAAATTTCTATCTACTTCGAATAAGCATCTATTATTAATAAGTATTTGTTTCCATATATAGGTCCAAAAAAATCTATGTGAATACGAGACCAAGCAGTCCGTGGTCTTGGCCACCGGCTGACAGAGACCTTATCTGGTGAGAAATTAATTGTTTGGCAAACATCACATTGTTTACAAATTAAAACAATATCGCTGTCGAGTTCCGGCCAATATACATACGACCGTGCAAAAGATTTGCTTTTACTTATTCCGAAATGTGGTTTATGAATTTCTTTTAAGATGATGTGTTGCAGATTTTTAGGAATAATAATGCGGTACCCCCACATTAAACAATTAGATTCAACATGTAGCTGATCTTTTCTTAAAAAGAAAGGCTTTAATGTTTCATCATTACATTTTTCAGGCCATTCCTGTAAAACATATTTTATTAACTTAGATAACACTATGTCTCTTCGTGTTTCCCTGGCTACTATTTTAAAATCAATGGGAAGATCATCACTTTTACTATAATTAAGTTCTATATCTTCTTGTCTATCTCCAACTTTATCCACAGGCCAGCGGGATAAACTATCTGCATTGCCATGCTACTCAGATTTAATAAATTTAATTTCGTATTGATAACCAGCCAAAATAATAGCCCATCGCTGTAAACGGCTGGCTGCCATCTGTGGTATACCCTTTTTTTCACCAAAGATGGATTAAAGCGGTTTATGGTCAGTTAATAATATAAATCTATTACCGTATAGATACTGATTAAATTTTTTTACCCCAAAAATTGATAGCCAGGGCTTCCTTATCAATCTGTGAATAATTTTGTTCTGCCTTATTTAAGGTGCGTGATGCAAAAGCGATCGGTTTAACAACCCCATTTGGGAAACTGTGAGAGATAACACATCCCACTCCGTATGCACTTGCGTCACACGCCAGAATAATCGGTAATTGTGGGTTGTAATGTACTAGAACCTTGGATGAAGTTAATTCCTTTTTGATTAATTCAAAAGTTTTTTGTTGCTCATTGCCCCAATGCCAGTTGATTTTTTTTTAAATAATTTATATAATTTATATAATTTTGCGCTAATATTTGGCACAAACTTTGCATAGTAATTAACCAAGCCTAAAAACCCCTTTAACTGAGTTAACGACTGTGGTGCTTTAATTTCCACAATTGCTTCTATTTTATCTGTGCATGTACTCAACCCCTCTTCGCTGATGGTATAACCTAGATATGATATTTCGGTTTGTAAAAAATTACATTTGCTTAGTTTAACACGTAAACCGTATTTCTCTAATTTATCTAAAACTTGGAAAAGACGTTTATTACGTTCAATTTCATCCCGGCCAGTAATTAAAATGTCATCCAGAAACACTGCTACTCCCTCTATATTTGTAAATAACATGTCAATTGCTTTTTGAAATAAACTTGGTGCTGATGCTATACCGTATGGTAGGCGTTTAAATTAAAAACGTCCCTTATGGGTATTAATTGTTACCAAATTTTGTGACTGTTCATCCAAAACAAATTGAGCGTAGGCCTGTGAAAGGTCAATTTTGCTATAATATTTACCTCCCTTTAAAGAAACGAATAATTCTTCTAAGCGAGGGAGAGGATATTTTCCAATTTTTAATACTGGATTTACTGTAATTTTGTAATCCCCACAAATTCTTACTGAACCATCTTTCTTAATTACTAGAACAATTGGCATTGCCCATTCACTATATTCAACCGGAGAAATAATATCATTTTTAATTAAATTGTCAATTTCCTTTTCGACTTTATTTTTAATGGCAAATGGCAAAGGCCTTGCCTTACAAAATACAGGAGTTGCGTTTTCCACAATATATAATTTAAGATTACCCCCTCTAAATTTACCTATACCAGACTTAAATACATTTTGGTATTTTTTTAACCATTTCTTCACGTTGGTATCAATTTTAACATGATTTAATTTCAATGAAGAAAATATGCGTAGTTTCCGCAGCCAAGATCTGCCAATTAGGGGTGGGCCACCATTTTTTATAACATACAAGGGCGAAATTATTTCCATATTACCGTATTTAATATTTATATCAAAATACCCCTCACATTCAATACATTTACCGTTATACGCTTTCAAACGTAAATCACTTGAATTTAACCTATATTTTGAAAACAACAATTTATAGGTATTGTAAGAAATTACACTAATCGCACTACCCGTATCAACTTCCATTTCAATATCTTTATTTGCAAGTTGAATATTAATCCTTAACGGGTACCGGTCAATACTGTTAATATTAAAAAAGTCAATATCAGATTTATCAGATGTACTGTGAACTTCATCTAAATAAAAATTATTTTTCAGCCCAAATTTACACACTTTGCTAATATGCCCTGTTTTATTACATTTATAACAAACTGTATTTCTAAAATAGCAATCAGCTGATCGATGATTCATCAATCCACAACAATTGCACTTACATCCACTAACACTTGTTCTGTTTTGGTGTACGCCATTGTTGTTTACCTTTTTGGAATGCTTCAGGCCAGCGCGTTGTCCTCCGCTGTCCTTCACTGGAGACCCATGTTCTCTATCGCGATGGTGCTTCCCTCCAGCGTTGTCGCGTTGTCGCGTTGTCGGCTGATAAGGTTTAGCGCCAAGTTCCTATCGTCCATTTTTTGCCTGCCACAAGGTGAGCATCGTTGACCGCTGCCTCGTGGTTGACTGCCTCCTGGAACGTTTTTGCGAATGCTATGTCCCCCAATGTGAATAGGCGCTGTTTGATCTCCTCGCTCCTTAATCCGAACACCATTTGGTCCCGCAGATTTTCGTCCAAATTAGTTTTAAATTTGCAGGTTCGCGCCAAGTGTTTTAATGCGGCGGCATAATCCGCAATCTGCTCGCCGGCTTCTTGAATCCGTTATCAAAATTTGTATCGCTCGGCGATAACGGATGGTTCCGGTTCCTCGTGCCTTTGTACAATTTCAACTAATTGTTCAAAGGCTTTTTCTTCCGGTTTTCCGGATTACACAAATCCGTCATAAGTTCAAAAGTATTGTCCCCGACAGCACTTAATAAAATTGGCACTTTACTCTCTTCCTTTATTTTATTCGCGATAAAGAATTGATTTACACGTGCGATGTACATACACCATTTTTTGCACTCTAACTTGAACTCTTTTATTTGCCCGATCGACATACTTATAATTTAAATACTTACGCTCCTCATTAATGGCAATTAACCTCGTCGCCAGTGTGGTAACTCGGAGTGGTTTTAATTTACGTTTGGGAAGGTTCGAATAATTCGCTAGGAAGTCTGAACTATGACTGACTTTATTTTCACCTTCAGTCTCGTACCTCACATTTTACAATGTTGCCAAAAGTACATAAATTAATATAATATAAAATAACCAAATATACAACAGGGAGTTATAAGGTCAGTTAAAAAAGGTTGTTCAAGGAGGTAGCTAGATGTAAGGGTGTTATAAGTGGAAAATATAAGAATAAGTCGTAATGGGATAGTTATGGATAAACTGTAAAAAAAAACAAGAAGTAAAGTGGAGTTCATAGATGAATATTATTAGTTGACTTAATTATGAATTAGGTGATTAGGTGTACAGTAGTGAAATATGGATAAGAATTGTGGGAATATATGTAAGTAAAGTGAGTAATTAATTGGTCTCGATCCCCGTTTCGTAATCTTAATAGACAGTGAATTAGGATTACGAAACGGGCATCGAGACCAATTAATTACTCACATTACTAGAGGAGAACAAGGCATGGCAATATATCAAACTCAAATACAGTGCAAACAAAGTGCATTTTATTGGAAATTTCTCAAATACAGTAATTAATTAATTTCATCATGCAACTGTGGTACATATAGGCATGCGAATTCATAAACGCAAACGTTATTCGAGCCATGTAGTTTAAATTCAAAACCCGGCCCAGCCCGGCCAGATTAAATAGATAGTTTTATTGGTCCAGATCGGCTCGGCCCGGCAGTGAATTCAAGACCCGGTCTCACCGGTGAATTCACTGCTCCGAAAGCAATGCGCTCTATACATAACCAGGAAACGGTGTTTCCCGGTCTACTACACCGGGAAACGCTTAGAAATTGACTGTTATATTTACACTTCCACGGGCTTTGTAATTTTTACCTTGAGAAGATTGCGGCCCTTGCACGTTGCATATATTGTTGTATTGGCTTACTGGTTACTTAGAACTTCATTATTGTTACCCTTACTTGTCCAATTAGGTGACGAAGGTTAGAAAAGAATAAAAGAAGGAGGCAAGAGGGGAAGCCTCGTTTTATTCTTTTCTATCACCCCATTTGATGAAAAAGAGAAATCCGAAAAACAAACAAATTTTTTATTTTTCTTTTTAATAAAATGGCCTGACCACAAGTCAAGAAGGAATTTATTTGGTTGAAATTGCGGACAAATAAAAACTTGGATCGAAACTTCGGTCAATAAACAGGTCCTTTCGGTGTTTTTGTTCAACAATATAAGAAATGAAAAATTAAATTCTGGCATGAATACTTGCTAGAGTTATTCAACACCGCATTCATATATTACTAAAGCTACACGCTGAATGGCGAATCTTACAAATCAGTTTAAGAAGGACTGGAGACGTTATTCGACAAAAGTTTCTGAAGAATTTAGAAACCTTGTTTGATAGTGCACTCTGATGCCTCACAAATGGTGAAAATAGAAGAAGATAATATATTTCTAATAGTACAAAGACAACCAGGTCGAGTAGGTTCTCTTGAAGTGATTATCAACAATTTGGCAAACAAAGAAAATAGATCCGAAAAACGGGAAGAAACCGAAAGAAAACTGTGTCATCAACAAAAATTTTAAGACCGGAGTTGCCGACAATTCAAGATTGAGCCAACTAAGGTTAGTAGGATGCTAATTAAGTGTTAGAGATGCCGTTGATGTGTTACAAGCGACAGTCACAACTTTAAGACATAACTTGTGTGAGCTATTATAGTAATAAATAGCACTTTCATTAATCAAGGATAACTACCTAAGTACTAGCTATGTTATTGTATTGTATTGGAAAGCTTTTTCCAACAATAAGCACTAAAGAATCGACAACCGATTGTCGTTACTATACCTCATTTAATAACCAGACGGACTAAATCAAATTATAGCCGCGAAAATACGTTGTTGTGATTGGCTAAATGGGCGCCGTTTTTACACAGGCCAAAATTGCGAAAACGGTAATAGCCGTTGTTTTGATCAGCTGATCTATTACCGTTTACTTGTGTCCCACCGGTTTCACGTGTTTCGAAGCAGTTTTTGAGTTTTAGCCAGTTATTCCTCCCATTGAAAGTGTAAGAATCGGTTCTTTTAAGAACTCATCTCGCGATCTTCGGGGAACTAGTCATTTCATTTTTAACTATGGTTATATACCCAGCACTAGTTCGGCGTCATTTTCTCCCCCCAAGAAACGGAAAAGGATGGATTTGAGAGATTTAACGCTCGTGAAAAAACAATCCAAAATTAACGTTTATAAAGTTTTAATATAAGAGGCTTTAAAATCGGCTGCTGTTTTATACAAAATTGTCGATTCATTAGGTAAGTGTGATGCAAGTAATTGCAGTATGGAATCAAATCATATATTATATTTAGGATTGGCTAGAAGTACTGTGTTTCGCAAAATTATAAGAAGATTGGGGCAGTAACAACGTCCTGAAAGACGTCCGGCGACCAAAGATATCTACAATGAAATCGGAAATTTTAGGTGTGCGAAAAATTGTACATCACTTCTTTTTTTTGACGTCGGCAACAACCGTTTTCTTGTAGGTTTCTATTTTTAACTTAATTCCTATCTTAATTCTAAAGCACAAACTTAGGATTGAAGGGATGCATATGCCAGTGAGGGCCTTCACGGCTTTTTAGGTTTCGACATACAGGAGGGGGGCCCTGGGCCCCTTCTTCTTAAAAATTAAATTAAATTTTAATTGAATAAAGGATAGAGATGACCTGAGAAAGATCCCGTTGAACATTATATACCTTAATGAAAGAGATGAATTTTAAGTACGTTATATGTTTTTAAAAAGCAAATTTATTTAATTTAATAAAATTCTATTTCATGATAACCTAGTGTTTGTATTTTAAACCTTTATACCGAATTATTTGAATTTTTAAAATATGTCTAATACTTCAATCCACTTTATACGCAAATAAAATATGTACAACATGAGTTTTTCAGTGTGCCCCTAGATTTTTTAGGAGGCTCCCACACTTATTTTAATTAATATTACATACTAAATTATTGATTATTGTTATAATTATTGAATGAATGTTATGGGTAAACGAATTTTAAATAATTTTAATATACCGCCAAAACATTTCTGGTTACTTTTCTGGTGAATTTTCATAGTGTAGATGTATCTTTCGCCTTTAATCCGCCTTGTTATTAAATGAGGTATAGTAAAAATGTAGAACAAGTTCTAAAAGTACCGCAGTTTATAATGCTACTCAAGATTAGGAATTATCAGGTACAGTGCAGACATTATGTTGTGATACCACTGCTTCCAACACTGGTAGATTATCTGGAGCAATCGTTTTATTAGACCAAAAGCCAGGTAAAGATCTTCCTTACCTCTTACCTTTCTTACTATTGTAGTCAACACATTTATGAATTGGTTCTGAGAGGCGTTTTGAAGCTAAAACAGTAACCTTAAGTTCAGATATTTCGTTGTTTAAAAATGTTAAGAAAAACTGGTGCAGTTTTGATCATAATACATTTGAAGGCGAAATGGATAATCATCGTTGTCGTGCTGGTTTAAAGTTAAAATTGCTCGAACCAGTCATCCTTTTTCATGGTAATGCATTTTCATGATGATGCATCGCGATTACCAGAAGAAGATATAAGTTCATCCTCCTGGAGCCATGCATAAAGCTAGATGGACAACTTATGCCAGTTTTATATCTGCGGTTTTATTATTCGATTTTATGTAAAAACGTGGTATAATTTCCACTAAAATTATGAATTACGACAGGTAAGAGAACTAAAACTATACATTTATATACATTTATATATTTTGCAATATGCGGAAGAGTACAGTAAGATATATCCAAATTGCAAGAAGTTACATTAAAGCAAAAATATTAATATTTATTTCTTTTCTAAAACACTATTATTTCAAGTTTATGTTATTTTGTGAAAGCACAACATCTCAAAAGTATTGCATGAAAATTATGGACAGATCTGACTATTAGTTTCGGAGAAATGTGATTTTAAGTAATGTGGCAGCTGCTTTTGAAGACGTTTACACACCGAGTAAAAACATGACTACGATACACTACACTTACCAGATAATATTTTTGAAGCAACAAACCCTATTTATGAAGATCTTTCCAAGGATGCATTATTACAAAAATATAGCGGAGGCTTTGCGCAAAATAATAACGAAAACTTCAACCAGAACATTCGGAAAATAATTCCGGAAACCGCCAATGCCAGCTATATTGCGCATCGGTGCCCACATAGCTACCTGCGTATTCATTGAAGGTGCATACAGTTTATAAGCAATTTTAAATGGTGTAGGGAGCAATTGCAGTCCAAATGTCCTGTCCGAGCGGACGCAACGAGGGTTAACACTTCCGAACGCCGAGCTCTAAAAAAGACTCGCGAAGGAAACATGCTTCGCTGACAGCAGCAAGTTCATTATATGGTCCCGGAATCGATGACTCTAAATTGATAAATATTTCTTTTTATTTACGTATAACCAATATTTAAAACTTTAAACGTGTTTTTCTCGAAGCTACGTTTTTTGATCGGTGGCAACGATTTATACGAAATGGCTGAAGCGATCTTTCAGAAATTTGATTCACTTATTCAAAACATCAACGTAGCCAGCACACTATCGGTGGTTTTTCGTTCTGTTCATAATTTTTTAACAGCCAAAAAACGAACGTTTTTCTTGCCAAAAAAATATTTTTATTTTTTAGTGGTATGATATTTACTATTATCGTCGTGGATACAAGGCATGAAAGCGAACTCATAACTCCCACGGGAGATATGAGTTATATCTCCCTTGGGAGATATGAGATCTCCTCCTGTTTACCTGATGTACAATTTCCAAATTCTCTGCTCCAGATGATGGTTGAAGATAGACAATCTTGCGTCTGCTCACGACCAACTTTATAGCGAGACAGGAATTCAACTTTTCTCCCAGGTTTGTTCACTATTTTATTAACAACTGTACGTTTGTTGTTAAAGCATTAACGTCAAATCAAATCAAAATAAAGAAACGCCAGTTCATGAAATGCGGGCGATTTGATTTAAAACAAACTCATAGCAACCATGCAAATACATATTGCAGATCGAAATATTGAATATTTTTACTTAAAAATAAAATATTGTATGCACCGCGGGAGATATTCATGTTCTTCGCCCTCGGTTGACTTACAAACCTCGGGTCAGAGGCCCTCAGTTTGTAACCCTATCAACCTTGGGAAAAAAAACATTCCATATCTCCCTTGATGCATAAATATCTATTTGTTTAATTATCCGCCATTTTGTTAAAAATTGAAATTTTACAAAAAGCTCCGATCTAGCAATTCACTAAACATCCCCGTCGGATTTTTTGGTCTGAGATGATCCAGCCAAAATAACGTTTGGACCGCAAGAGGTCTTTTTTTGCCCCTCGCGGAATCACTTACAACTTGCTTGTTTATGACTATTTTGTGTTGTAATAAATATTGTAATATCTTGAAATGTGTACTAGTATAATGTAAAAGGAGTTGTATTTAATATTTAAATCAGGCTTAAAAAATTACCTTGTTTTTGACACTGCGAGTTCAGGTTATATTTCCTGTTATTCTTATCAAACGTAAACTTTTTAATGGGTGAGATAAAAATAAGGAACACCCTAATATACAGGGTTATTTAAAAGGTGTGGCCATAACTTTACGAATTTAGACACAATCAAATAACAAACAGAATTTACAAAAATTGTTCAAAATGGTCCAATCACTGTGAATACAAGCATCATTTCGACGAACTGAATTCATTGCATTACCCAGCTCTTCAGGATTCTGATGAATTTCTTCAGCACTTAGTTGAATCAGATTCAGTTAGAGGGAATTTGTTATTTAACCAAGCTGTTACCTGACCCGCAGTGTGAATGGGAGCCCCATTATGTTGGAACCGCATGGCTCTTCGCAATGCCAGAGAAACATCTTCTAGCAGAGTAGGCAGGAGTTTTTACTTATCTCATTATACATTGAGAGTTGGTAATAGGTGTATTTTTTTTTCTTCGACCTTAAGGCTCATCCATAAAGTCCTCAATAATGTATGTACTTATTACATAAATAGCTATTATTTGTAGTAGGACATAAATACATATATCGGTATCGGTCCCTTATGAAGAAAGACAACTCAACGAAGATCAAAAAATGTGGCCACTTGGTGCCGGCATAAGCCGTTTTTTATTCAGGCGGACACAAAACCACACAAAGAAAAAGGATACAGCAGCCCAACAACTAGTAAAGTAAACGATAGGTACGAGTTATTCTACATCAACATACAATGTTTACGAAATAAGGTTCAAGAACTTGAAGCTTATTTAGTAGACACAAATACTATTGCAATCGCCTTAAGCGAGCATTGGCTTGCCTCACTAGAAGTCGAAAATTTTACAATAGGTAGTCAATATAGCAGACTAAATCGAAAGCACGGCGTAATGGTGAAGGAAAATATTGAGTTCACTGATATGAAATATTTAAATCAATTATCAAAGAAGGTATCGTGCGAAATTGCTGGCATTACGCTAAATCATACAAACGAAATTATTATATCCATATACAGGTCGCCAAATGGTGATTTCTCAATCTTTCTTGAAACTATCACCGATATGTTAGGAAAATTGAATGTCTCTAAAAATGGTGTATATGTATGTGGCGACTTTAATGTACATTTTGAATCGAACGATAGAATAGCAAATGATCTATGTAATTTATTTAAGAGCTACGGTCTGCGAAAACTGACAACGCAAGCAACAAGGCGGGATTCATGCATTGGTAACATATTTTCAAACAATATTAATATTGTTGGAAAATTAGACGTAGTAGTGCCGGGTTATCAGACCACCGGGGTTTATTAATACAAATCTCATGTCATCACTCGCATCAAATAACAAACAAATTGATAAGGCCTATAACTGAAGCGGGCAAAATACATTTCTACAATATAATATTAAGCCATGGTATGTCCCATCTAAACCGATTAGATGTCAATGCAGCATGCCAGTACTTAATACATATACTCACGGATGCCTTCAATGAAGCTTTCCTAGAACGAAAGGTAAAAAGCCAATCTTCTTCAATAAAATGGTTCACATCTAGGCTACAGGTAATGCGTGCACAGGTAAATCTGGCTAGAGAAGCCTATTTACAGTCCAAGATGCCTGCCTCAGCCCAAATTCATAAAAAAACTAAGACAACAGTATAGACTCGACATTAAAACGGAAATAAAAAACGCAAACGGCCAATATATAAAAACGGCATTAAACTCCTAAAAAGCTACATGGTCACTTGTGAATTCCAAACGACCAGTTAAAAGATCGACAAACACCCAGCCAAATATCACCGCAGATGAATCTAATAACCATTTTTCTTCAATAGCCAAATCGGTAATAAATAACTTACCAAATACTGACATCGAGCCATCAGCCATCAATAATGGCAAAAAACACGCTTCGCAAAACGTAGCTCTCAATATTTTATATTCTCAGAAGTATCTTGTGCTCACGTTAGAGAAACCATAATGAAACTAAAACCGAAGAGCACCACAGACATATATGGCCTAAACATCAACACAATAAAGCTGATAATTGATACAATTGTCGAGCCCATTACACGACTGGTAAATGAGTGCATCAGAGAGTCCATTAAAAACAGGTAAATGTGTTCCAATATTCAAAAAAGGAGATCGCAACGAATTAAATGACTACAGACCGATCTGCATCCTGCCTATTATATCAAAAATCATTGAGGCTATTATGACAGAACAGCTGTCTATATGCCTCGAACTCCGCGGCTTGCTGTCAGATTCACAATTCGGATTCAGGAGAGGAATGTCGACAATAAAGGCCATAAATAAATTTATCAATTTTACATTAGATGCCTTCAAAAATAACGAATTAGTTGCGTGCAATTTATTGGATTTAAGTAAGGCTTTCGACTGTGTTTCTCACGAAATACTTCTTAGAAAGCTTTACTATTACAATATATCTCCAAAAGCTAACATACTACTCCTATCTTATATATCAAGTAGGAAGCAGATCGTAGAAATAAATGGATGTCACTCGGAACAAGCTAACTTAGACTATGGTGTAGTGCAGGGATCTATTTTAGGCCCACTCCTTTTCTTAATATACGTAAACGATCTCCCAAATAATCTTACGCATTCATTATCAGTCCAATATGCAGGTGATTCCACTCTGGCCTTCAGCAATATGTCATTAAACGTAGCATCCTCTAAATTAAGTGTCGATATAAACATTGTCACTGAATGGTTTAATGCAAATAAATTAAAATTAAATGATAACAAAACAGTAGAACTGGTTCTATCATTAAAACATATCCCTCTGAGAGGCACAAGTTCTCGGACTACATATAGACCGGCAGCTTACATGAGAATACCAAGGACCTCATATCAAAATTAGCAAAAAATATATTCGTCTTAAGAAACATCGCTAGATCAGTTCCGGAGGAGATACTTTTCCTTTGTTCATAGCCATCTAATATACGGCATCATTCTCTGGGCGCACTCAGCAATTATGACAGATGCCTTTAGATTTCAGAGACGAGCTGTAAGGGTGGTAGCTAACCTAAACTACAGACAGGATTGCAAACAATATTTTAAATCTCTTAAAACCTTAACAGCGCCATGTGCATATATACTAGAATGCCTATTGCACATTTGTCAAAATATGAACCGCTATAACACAAATAATCACTATCATGACCACGAAACAAGAAATAAAAATTTATTTATTTATTTATTTGTTAACGGGAGCCCCCTATTTACAATAATGCGACAGAATACATATTTAAATAAACTTAAACTAAATAAACTAAATCTAGTTAACATATAGTTATTGCTCAATGATTTAAAGATAATAAATACTATAAAATTATAAATCGTTATTATTATAAATTTTTGTTAAGTGCCATTCTAAATTTGTGGCCTTCAACATTGAACAAATTGAACCAAGGATTAACATTTAGATCATTTGCCAATCTAAGCATACGACTGATGGTGTTATTATATGAGAAATTCGTATTATATTTGTTAATTGAAAATAAAGTATTACTCCTTAAAGCAGTTGAATAGTTTGAAGAAAATAATTTAATATCTGACAATAAGGAAGGGGAATTTATACTTGAATTTAGTAAACCGTGAAGTGTGCAAAGATCGGAAATTGATCTGCGAACCTCCAGAGTATGCATCTTCAATTGGCCCATCACTGATGAATAAGAACCTTGGATGTGTTTAGTGCCCTGTTTAAATTCAATAGCTCGTAAGAATTTTTTCTGCACACTCTCAATTCTCTCAACATCCATCAGCAAATAAGGTGACCATATTGGAGATGCATACTCAAGGTGGCAGCGAACAAGTGAACAATATAAAATTTTAAGGCATTCAGGACTCAATTCCTTTAAGAGATGCCACACAAAACCCCATACTTTTCTTGCCTTATCACAAATTGAAATGATATGGGTTCTGAAAGTTAAGGTGCTATCAAATAAAACACCAAGGTCTTTGATTGTATTAGTTCTAGCCAAAGGAATAGATTCTAACATATACTCGAACTGAATGTTGCATTTAGATTTAAAAAACGAAATCACATGACACTTATCAATATTTAAATACAAGCGGTTATCCTGGCACCATCTATTAATGTTATTCACATCATTTTGTAAACTGTTACAATCGCCAATAGTTTCTACCACTTGATAAATTTTCAGATCATCAGCATACATCACGCATTTCCCAAATGTCACAACATCAACAAGGTCATTGATGAATAGTAAAAATAAGATTGGACCAACATGTGTACCCTGCGGGACACCTGATGTGACTGATATTGGGGACGATAAAAAATTATTAATTTTAACCTGCTGAGTCCGATCAGTTAGAAAGGAATTTAACCAAGGCAAAGTTGCGTCATTGAGTCCTATCAATTTTAACTTATGAAGCAAAATTGTATGGTCCACTCTGTCAAATGCCTTGGAGAAATCGGTATAGATTACATCCACTTGCTTATGCATGTCCAAGGCATTTGACAGGAACTGCTTGAACTCAAGGAGATTAGAGGTAGTTGATTTGCCGCTTTGAAAGCCGTGTTGTATAGTGCAAATAACCGGACGGGAAATCCATGCTAGATAATCACTCATAATTTTGTCGAGAAGTTTTGGAATCGCCGATTGTAAGAATATGCCTCAGTAATTCTTAGCAATTACACGATTGCCATTTTTAAAAATAGGACGTAGGAAGCATGTTTTCCATATATCCGGAAAGATACTACTGTTTAGGGATTTTGTAAATAAGATATGAATAGGACGGCATAGTGAATATACACAATTGATCAGCAAGTTTGTCGGTACACCATCTGGGCCCGTGGAATACGTATCCTTCAAAGCTAGCATTTGATTGAAAAGATCGGTAACGGAGACAGATAACTTTAAATCGAGTACTTGTTGACTTCCAGAAAAAGATAAATTAGAGACATCAGTTAAAGAGTCTTTAACGTATACAGTAGAAAAAAAGTCTGCGAATAAATTTACAATGTCGAGTCCATCATCTCCAATTTTGTCTTGATACTCAATGTGTTTGGGAAATCCGGTTTCCTTTCGAGATTCATTTGCAAATTTCCAAAAGGAACGAGGATTAGCAAAGACATCAGATTCAATCTTCCTTAGATAATCATTGTATAGCTCTGTCGATGTAGCCTTGCATTCAGAACGTAAATTGCTGAAAATTAAATAGTCATCATGATGGCCTGTCTTTTTGTAAATATTATGAGCGGACTTTTTCTTACGGATTAAATGAATTAGTTTTCCATTGAACCATGCAGGAAATGTAGAATATTTCCTTCTTAATAATGTTGTCGGGATAAATAAGTCCATACCAGTGTACAAAACATTGTAGAAGTTTTCTACAGCCACGTTAATGTCAGAATCAGATAAGATATTTTCCCAATTGACTTGAAGTAAATAATCATTTAGACCAATATAATTCGCATATTTAAATAAATATACACTTTCATTTGTGTGGATAGTTTCTGTAATTGAATTAAAAGGAAGAGATAATAAATATGCGGAATGATGGCGACAAGTATTAAGTAAAATATCAACAGCTAAGGAGACAGACAAATTAGCGCAATTCGTAAAAAATAGGTCGAGGAAAATTCCTCTAGAATTAGGTATAAAATTTATTTGACTTAAATTTAGAAAATTATAACAGTTAATAACAGCAACGGCCTGTGGTTTACATGATTGTTGCACATAGCCAGAAATATTCCAAGTAACAGTATTTAGATTAAAATCACCACAAATTAAGAATTTATGGTTTTCATATTCTTCGTATAATGATTCAATAATATCACAATGATTTTCATATTTAGAGGTTGGCGAATTGGGAGGAACATAAACACCACCTATAATATATTTTATTTTGTTAATAGAAGCACAAATAAATACGTGTTCAATGTTTTCATCGGTTGTAACCAATGATGATTTAAAACATTGTTTAACAGCCACTCCCCCGCCTCTTACTGTACTACTCGGAGATCTGTCGACTCGAAAAATGTTATAATTTGGTATAAGTAACTGGCTATTTAGAAATTCGCCAAACAACCAGGTTTCCGTTAAAATGATAATGTCATAAATACTATTATTTACATTAATAGTGAATTCCTTTAATTTAGTACGCATACCCCCAACATTCTGATAATAAATTGACAGTTTTTTGGAACGCCAACTAAATTATTACTTATGCTTCCGGAAGGCGCAGAAGGCTTTAACATTGATATAAAAGGTACATCGTTATTAAATTTTAATGTTAAGTTAGTCTCTCCATTTGACATTCGTTCCATAAGATTACTTTTAACTTTTTTATAATATTCCATCTGCTTCTTCGTGCGATCCGCTCTAAATTGATGCTTGGACGTGGGATCTTGGGCGTTACTTCTAAGAGCTTTTGCAACAGATCCATTAGGTAGAATAATTTTTAGTGGTCTCGGATTGGTGTTTGTAAGACTTCTGCCTAATCTTAACACTTTCACTGGTTTGATGTTTAACCCACGGTGTGAAAGAATTTGTTCAACGACTGCAAGATCATCTTTAATCTTATTTTCGACTTCTGTAGTGGTGGATTCTGGCAGATTAAATAGCAATACATTACTCATTCTTCTTCGCCTTTCATCCATAATGACTTATGTATCGGCTCTCACCGCTTAAGTAAATCCAAAATCGGCACGAGATACTTCTGCATAACATTTTTTAATATGTTACCCAGTGCTGTAAAAATTTTACCCCTTAAAAAGTTTAAAAACCGTACTAAGAAATATCAAATCACGAATGCATTTTATAGTATTGATGAATTTCTCTGTACCAACCACCAAAATATTTGAAATCTGGAACCGTTTGCCTGTTTTTATCTATGTTATCCTTTTACTTACTGTACAAATGCAATTGCAACTAATTTCACAATGTCCACCTTCTAGCCAGTTTTATATGTATCGATAGGCGATGTATTCAATCTTAGACTGTAACTTTTAAGCTTTTTACAATATTTTAACATGTAATGTTGCCAATTTGTATATAATGTCATATCCCCGCTGTTATTTTGTAACCTTTAGGCATCTCACTATACTTTTAATTTGCAATATTTTACTTTTTACCCTTTTACATGCTCATGAAGGCTTTAAACAATTTTATGTGTACACATACTTATTAATTCTTGTCTAATGTTACATTTTGTACACTGATGCGCTGCTTTACATACCATTTATGTCTGACCTGTGTACCAACGAAAGTTTAATAGCACCAATAAATGATGATTATGATATATTACAAATGTCAAAATAAGAGTGAACATGAAAATAATATAACTTCGAATTACTAAAATTAGGTTACCATCGTATATGATTCCAACATTGGTTCGTTAAGATACTCTTGAACAGAGTATAGGCTTTATTTATTTAAAGAAAAACGGTTTTGTTTGAAACTTTTTTATTTGGGCATTTATTATACGAGGGCAATTTATTAAATAATTTGAGGCACATATAGTATGAGCTATGTTCGAATAGAGACGTATGCCGTATTGGCACAGATAAATTTCGTGTAATAAAATACAAGCTGAGATATTAAATATGGTACTTTTTTTCTATTAAACAAATACCCATTATTTAATTTTATATTTTAAAAGGTTATCGACTAGCGGTCTTAATTGGTCCATATTTATAATATTTACAATCACAATTGAAATCTATAAACTTGAAAATATTGAAGTTAAATTTTTATACACAATAAATATTTACCATTAACGAGCATTTGGTTTTTGAAACCCTTTCAAATATTGTACTACGCAAAGTATATTTGATATGTTTGAATATTTCTGTAATCTTCAGAAAGCCTTTTCTGAAGAATATTGGTAATATTTGATATTTGTTTAATAATTCAATTCAATTCATTTATTGGTTTACACAGGTTAGCAGTAGAAGAGTCTTTATACATTTTATCACTACTGAATTTTATAGTAGAATAGTTTGTATTAATAATTTGTATTAAAACTCCTTTTGATTTTTACTCCGAACGCAATATTCCGGGTTATTGTAAATGAGAATCGGAAGGTTACTCGGCAAGTTACTTACTGTCCTAGTACTGAAGGTTTAAATAACGTGGCCTGTGAAAACCCTCATGAATAAATGTAAACCGTACATTATTAATGCCTTAATTAATTTATAAGATTGAATTCAGCTCAGGGAAACCGTTTGGGACGATACACCCTCATTAATATACTAGATGTAAATGGCATTTTTAGAAAGGGCCGCGAAGTAAGGTACCCAAAATACGTTAATATTTATGAATCAAACAAAGAAATTCATTACATCTAAAAAGTTCGCTTTCAATAAATCTTTTTTTCACGGGGACCTTGCACACATGTAAAAGAGAGTAGATGAAGTAACCGCCCGGAGCAGTAGTCACCCCTACAAAAGGTCGGGTGTTGTATACATGATGAGAGTGAATGCTTCGGTTTCGGATGGGTATGCGGATTCTTTTCCGACAATATGTACTCATTTAGCAAATGGAACAAACAGGAATTAATAAAAGTTTGCGGACGCAGATGGGAAACAGTTTCCTGGGTGCACCGTTAGTTCTACATATTTTACTCTTTGAAGTATTTATTACACGCTAATGGATTTTCCCCGAGTTTTTTAACATTATTAATGATACATAATTTGTATCGGCGCTGCAAATTCCCAGGCCCTTTTTCAATCGCCGAGACTACTGCATGGAAAACCTCAATTTATAGGTAGCATCATCATTAAGGGTAATTTTTTATGTCGGAGAATATTAACATCGGCAGCGAATTACAACCAATCCGGATCCAGCAGAGTCTAGTATTAAAAGGCAATTTAGCATGATTCGCCATCCGCCGCAACATAAAATAAGCTTGCGAACTTTTGGGTCAAACTATGTTAACTGGCTATGCTTGAGCAGTTTTGATTTTTAGGCCTTCTTAACGTTTATTACTGGCTTCAAGGATTCAAGTTTGCTATATTTCGTACGAGTCGTGAATATTTGTTTAGATTACAATGCATCGTACATATACTGAAAGTCGATTTCCCAACGCTAATGAAAACATACCACATATAATAATTAAATGATTAAAATAGCGAATCATTCTACACAATGTTTATAAGTAATATCGGCAATGATTTAAACAATAAACTAACTACTAATTTGTGAATTGATTCCCACAGTTTACGAATAATATATTTAATCATGATGACTATTTTCTTACCGATATAAATGTAACTTTTTCCATTAATTGTTTCACTTGATAATGACCGTAAAAAGTTATGAAATTAGGTATGTACATATACCGTGTGGTTGGTCATACATCTGAACATAGGGAAATAGCACGGGAAATCACGTTTTTGAAAATTCCTCCTCGCCAAATTAATGTACAAGCATAAAAGTGATACCTTGGAAAGATCCTATTTGTGGGAATTTGTTGATGCCAAATACTTGCACATTGATGCATTATTTGAGGATGAAATAGTATTTTAAATAATAAAATTTGTACTCGTAAAAATAAATGTAGGCTGTGAAACGTCAAAACAAAATATGTAGATTTTCATGTTTCCGAGCTTATTGACAATTGAAAATTTATTAGATTTGACAATTAAGTAATTAATATTACAACATGAATTCGGTTTATACGAACGAAGAGAGAGTTTTCATCATTAAAACGTTTTATGCCGGCAACAGTTTACGGAGAGTTAGGGACATATTTTCCGTACAATTTGAAGGCATTCAATTGGGACCATTATTCATTTGCCTATTATCAGGCCTCTTACTTCATTGCTGATTTTCGACTTCCTGCGTAAATTATTTTCTTCCATTATGACTGACAGGGAAATATATTTGACATATAAGGAAATTGTTTTGATGTAAAGCGAAACTGCTTGATAAATAGTGAAATATATTTGAAAGATATGAAAGTCATGTGCCAAATAGGGAAATTCATTTGACAAATAGTGAAAAGCAATAGAAAAACTCTGTATGTATTTACATAAGTTGCTTTTTGCAATAAATACTCATTCGTTGTAAGAATAAATCATCGTTTTCTTGTAAAATTCTATTTTGCAGTTTCTATTCGTCGTGGCTATTGACATTGACGTTTCACAGCCTACATTTATTTTTACGAGTACAAATATTATTATTTAAAATACTAGTTTATCCTCAAAAAAAGGTATCATCGTGCAAGTATTTGGCATCGACAAATTCCCACAAATAAGATGTTTCAAGTGATACCACTTTTATGCTTGTACATAAATTTGGTGAGCAGGAATTTCCAAAAACGTGATTTCCCATGCTATTTCGCTATGTTCAGATGTATGACCAACCACACGGTATGTAAAATTTGTACATACATTAAATAAATTGTGGTAAAAAACACAGCAAGTTTTTATTCAGTGATTAAATAACATATTTAATTAAAAATATGTAGAAACAAATAATTTCTGAAAATATTCGTATATGGTTGGAACAAACGTGTAAATATACAAAACTTACAGTTTCCTTGGGGCGCAATACACAGTGATTGGATTGAGAGATATTAAAAAAATGCAAAACCTGACATAAATGTCTCCGTCTGTTTTGACACTATTGGGTATTGCATCGGGAAATCATACGTCCATACAAGAAATCAAATTGTAGATTGATTTAATCATTATGGTGAATATGACCTTCATCCCTCAAGAAATCGGAATCTTCGTACACTAAGTTCAACACTCATCCACAATAAACTTATCTTACAGCGTTTAGACGTTGTCCAATTTGAATGTGATATGGATAGCTACCAATAGATTTTAACAGTTGACGTGTAGATGTCTTACTGCTATTCAATTTTTCCGTTGTCTTCATAACTAATAGATATTTTCAACATGCACTTACCAATTCAGTTGTCACGTTTTGCATTCACATTAACAGTCATTATCGACGGCAGATAATGTTCGTCAATACAACCACTATTTTTTATTTATATTTTTTTCACTAAGAGCCACATGGACATAGTATATCCCAGGCCTAAAAAGTACTTATATTTTTTTACACATGCTCATTTTTTCTTCGATAATGCAAGGTGAACCGTTTTCCATAGGAGAAACGTTCCGTTGAAAGTTAAGTAGCCAAATAAAACTTTAAACGTAAACTTTATTTGACAATCTGAAGAACTGATTTTTTTTACAAGTATCTTTACATAAATGTTGAAGATAAAAAAGAACCGCAAAAATGTTTGACTTTTTTGGTCTATAATTATAAAACGATAATAATTACATTAAATGTAAACAAACAAAATCTGTTAAAATATAAAATATAACGAGTTCCAAAGAATACTTTATTTTGTAAATCCTTCTATTTTTTTTTTAATGGAAAATATTAAAATTAAAAAAAAAATTAACCATCAATATGAAGAAACTTACATGGGCCACAATTGCAATAACTTTTTCGTAAACCGCAGAATCGTATTTATTTGTACAATTAAGTATTAATTTAAAAATAGATCCAACAAAGGAGGGATGCAACCATGATAAGCTTGAGCGTAGGCAGAATTGAGTGGGTGCATCATGCGCGCCATATACAGTTCCTCTTAAGACCCACAAATAAACACGTATTTGCTGTCATAAATTCAAAGTTAAATTGCTTTATTCAATTTGAAGTTAATTGCTTAAATATAGAGGGTTTCGCCTCAACAAGCCTTAGTTGAATATAGATATACAGTGAGCGCCTAAAGTATGGAATAGATTCAGTAAAACCTAAATTAATTTTTTTTTATATAATTAAATATTTTTATCTACAGGTCGATTTTCCTTGATAAAAATACACATTTTTGTATAAAAGTCGATTTCAAGTCGTCAATTGTTTTTGAGTAGTGACGTCGCCCATTTGTTTTTAAATGACAACGCCCTATTTCTGTTCTTGATTTTAAGAGATCTTTTTATTGTCGAACTGGCAGTATAAAAAAATTGCCATCTTACATAAGAATTAAAATGAAAAGATCTTTCAAAATTAAGAACAAAAATAGCGGGTTGTCATTTAAAAACAAAATAGGTGACGTCATTACTCAAAAACAAATGACGACTTATAATCAACTTTCATGCAAAAATGTGTATTTTTATCAAAGAAAATCGACCTATTCCGGGATTTTTTCCAAAAAATATATTATTTCGGTTTTGTTGAATTTATTCCATATTTTAGGTGCGCACTGTATATGCTTTAACAACGCGTATTTTTTTTTATTTATCATAAACAAATAATTTATACTTATACCGCGGCTCATTTATAGTTTTGCAGTTAATAACTGTAAACATTTGTGGAATAAATGGTAATATAGTCTTAAATAAACCATACAAGCATCAAATTTGCGATATTTAATACAATATGACAATTGATATGTTATTATTAGATATCTAAAAGCGTGCAATATTATGGAGGCATGTATTAATATTTTAATCGATTCAGCATGTCAAATATACGAGCCACAACAAATTATAAACTGCTATATTCCTATTAATCAAAGTTGCTGATAATATTTGTAGGATAGCTATTAAATGTTTAATAGCTGACAATTACTTACATTATTATACAGTGCGATCGTTGGCTGTGGAACGCTCCAAATAAAAAATTCCCCGATCATCTGCGGCCAAAATCCTCCGATACGTCAATCTTATTTGAACGCGCATCTTTTCTGATAGTTGTGTATTTTCCATACCCCCACCCCTTTGCGTAATGACGTCATCGCCATTTTTTTTTAATGGAAACCATTTTTTTCTTTCACTAAATTTGTAGCCCTTTTTATTCTCTTTACGACTGTGTAAAAATATTTTGTTTTTTTTGTTTTTTTTTATTTAAGAAATTAAATTAATTTAATTAATTATTATTTGAGAAATGAGACAAATTCCACCAGAAATATTTCAAAATGTAAGGGATGGGTTTTATCACCGATTGGCTTTTTACTAAGAGAGGAACGGTGCGCATTTTGAACATTTGATACATTAAATAAGTTAAAAAAAAAATTATTTTTTTCAATTTCTGAAATAAAAAAATGGTTTTCATTAAAAAAAATGGCGGTGATGTCATTACTCAAAGGGGTGGGGGTATAGAAAATTGACCACTATTAATAATTGATTTTCGCATTCAAATGAACATTCTGATTCCAGGTTTATTTGAATGAATAAAAACAGTAATCGAATCCATTCGAATTTAGTCAGACTCAAATTTCATTATTTTAATTTAAAGATGACGCAAACTTTAAGGATCTTCTTTAATAAACTGCATTTGATTCAATTTCCTGACGGTATTACTCGTATGATTTGGTTAATTTTTACAGTCCCTCTTAATGAGTGTGTCTGCCTAAAGAAACTCATGTTTAATTAACTGAAGGAAAGGTTTTTTTATGATTGGCTTTATTTATCTTTATTTACCAGTAATTGATTTTATTATTGGTAACATAGCTCCAGCAAATCATACTTTTCTTAAATAAGCGTCGAGAGCAGCAAGAAGTTCCCACAAATAAATGCTGTTATTAGTAGTTGCACTGATGCGTGACCACAAATGTAAGTGGATAAGACAGTTTCTGATTCTATAGTTTAGGTAAACATTTATGCAACTGAGGACATTGCACTCAATTGTAATAAAGTATATGGAGAAACCATTTTTTTCTTAGAAAACTAATAATCTTTCAGTCAATTTTAACGTTCAAAACGTAAAAATTACTTCATTTATGGTGAATACAAGCGAATTAACCTTTTTTGAACAAATATGTCTTAAAAAATATACAATTTACTTTTTTAGTTAATTTTATTACTTTCAAAAATAACTTTACCGTCCTTTTATCTTTTACAATTTTAACGAAATTTTAACGTTGTATGATTCAAGTTCCACATGGACTCTTACAGAGTAAATTTTACATCGATGTCTTCTTTTTAAATACTCTATTCTGGGTGGTAGAGCCCAGGTCTTCCTTTTGGCTCGACGACACTGCTAAAATGCTATGCTTGCCTTCTGTAGTTTGGTTTGTAAGTATATACCCAGTTTAGTACAGTTAGTACAGTCAATCAGAATCAGGGGTGGATACAAATGGTTTCTACGGGGGGCACTCAAAACAAATATTCAAAAGAATTTAATGAAAAATTGAATAAAATAAAATAAACATTTATTTTTTATATGTCACTACCTTCTGAATCCGCCAGTAATTGGAACCGCTGTAAAACTATAACACTACAGTTATTATGATGCAATTGCGCTGTTGTGATTCTACCCAAGAAAAACTCTGTATTTATAACAATTTTCCAAAGTAATGGCCCATTCAAATATTTTAATTCAATTTAATTAAATAGATTTAAGTGCATTATACATTGTTTTAGGTGTAGCTGTTTAATGAGTGGTTATTATGATTTGCAATTTAGATCCGAGATAAAACATTGTATAAAATTCTTTATTACAGTGACGATAAGTTTTATGTTGTGAACATTAATGTTTTATTGTGGACAAAAAAGGCGCCGTAAATCTAGGGAGCCATATAAAAATAATAAAAGAGGAAACAAAGCAGAGGTAACTGCGAAGTGGAGGGATAAATAAAATATTTGGTGATTAGCAGCTGTGGCAATGCAATCTTAACGTAAAGTGGCTACCCGCAGAATGGGGAGAGCAATCTCTATTTGTTTGAGTTCAATTTGCACTTCAATTAATTTAAGCTGATAAGGAAAATGCAATCGTCCATCACATTGAAGCTGAAATATCAGAGGAAGCCTGGCGCACCCTTAACCGAGCTGAGCTAAACAAATATAGGCCATCCCGATTTTCAAAAGGTTATTTCGTTACATTTTCCTTGGGGAATGTCATCAGGAAAAGTGCTTCTTTCCACCATTGTTTCTTACGTGTGGTCACGGATACTTGAGCTGGCCCATCCGTCCTCGTCCTCTTCGTAATGTCAAGGCGTTTCAAACAAAATGTCATCCTATTCGATTATGATGTGTGCCGCTGATGACGATTGCAATCACTGGAATTGATGTATCGCAATGCGGAGTGCTTGTTTTTCACCATAGCGCGTTACAAGTCAACCGTTCCATGCATATGCATCTGTATTTTTAATCGATCACCGGTTGAAAAATTGTGGCGTATTCGCAGTTCCATCAATATGGTTTATTAATCATATTAATTGAGTTTGTAGGACCGATAAAAATGTATGCACGTGGGATTTTGTATACAAACTATGGAATTTACAACACAGTCTTGTTGATATAAAAAATGAAACTAATAACTTAATAAAACTATTGTTTTCCTAGTTATATAATAAATACATATTTTATATTTATATTTCATTTACCTTTCTTTTTCAAATGTAAAGTGTAATTCGAAAAATTTATAGAAGGGATGCAGTGGAATTGAAGGCATGCCTTAATTACGTCAGCTGCATTATGTCAAACAGTTCAAAAATTATATTTTCTACTTTGGTTTAATAATCGACAATTTGTTATATCAAAAATAGTTTAATAATTCGGATTTTTATTTTACAGTTTTTGCTCATTATTAAACTATGTGGTAACATTTTAGTTGTCGCGATTGGCAGTACTTAAACGTAAATAAATCCTTAACTGTCGACATCAAAATGTAAAATTGCCGTTAATTCATAGGATAATTGGTACCCTCCTATACGTTACATACTGAATATGTTTAATAATATACAGGGGAGTTCGCCACCAGTACCACTAAGGTTAAAGAAAAAGGAGGCGTAATATTGTTCACTTTTTACTGGCGTGGAAAATGTAGGAACAGTGACAGAATGACAGACAGAATGGCCAGACGCATGAATTCATCCCGCGCTTGGCGATATTTTACGCAACACAACATATACAGAGGAAAGGTGGTAATTTATTACATTATCACTTTGTTTGCAAAACGAATATCACGAAAGAAACAACGATAGGATAATATATGTTTTATTCGCGGCGAAATAGAGCCGCTTAGGTCGGTGTGTTAATTCGATGTGGATTTTTAATTAGCGTCGATCGATGCCGATACGAGGAACGAGAAACAAATGTAAACATAACCTTAAATTTCGATTAACATTTAGGCAAGTACGTTGCATTATTCTGTAATCTTAAATTGGGTACAACTTACTTGGAAATGGTTTGTTTATCGCACCCTTAGCAACTTCTCTTATTTCTGGAGTTGTGAAAGTAATATTCTTGATTTAATATGTTTTAAAATTAGCCATCGAAATCGCCGTAAAAATACGTATATCAAATATTAAATTCATTCGAAATTATCAAATGTTTTCAGTGCTGCCACATGTTAAAAGTTAAACTCACTATGTTTAAGTATATATTTTATTTTAGAGATAAATCCTTAACTACAACCAAAGTAGAAAAAATAGTACATTATAAGAGGCATTGTGGGGCACTCGTTACATTGGAGCACTCCTCGCTGCGCGAGTCTTGCTCCAATCCCACTCGTGCCATGATATACCCTCTTATTAAACTTGTATAATAATGTACTATTATACCGGCGATTATCATTTATAATAATACATTTATTCATATATTTACGGAACGCGAACAAATCTCCGGAGTCAATTTAATTTAAGTCACTGCGCCTCGAGAGCTCGGTACAACTCTACTCGTTATACATAGAAATGCATTTCTTACACTTAAACTGGGGATCGTGGGTCCCTCTTTTCTCAGTGTCTCGTTCGGCGTAATTTTATGCAATATTATATACAAATTAAGGATACCCAAGTTACATAACAAGTCAACATATTATATTTTTTTTTCAAGCGTACTGAAATCAGCGCTTTATAGAAGTAGAAGCTTCATGTTGAAGTAGTTCATAATTGTACCAGTAACAATTTGAAATAAAAACCTACGCCGAATTAGTACCAAATTTAAACGTTAGTGCCATCAGCGATCTTTCATAATTTAACTCATACATTAACGCTATTTAAATTGTGTACCGTGTTACATTGTCATTACAAATGTCACCAAAGAATCAAATGATTCCGTCGAAATTACCAAAATTTACTAATGCAACTATATAAACCTTGATTCCATTAAAATTATTAAAATATATCAGGTCGGTAATGTAGATAACTTGCCAACTGTCATTCTGTGGAACGCTTATGCGCCATACTTACGTTGACACAACCTCACAAAATGCCACCATTTATGCTGAGTATGTATTATTAATATACACCGCTTGAAGAAAAAATAGCATATATCACACCATATTGAAGTGGTCTTTTCATGTTTCGCTCAGATTGCAGGCCTCAACGCTTCGCGTTTTAGTCGTGAAAAGTTACTTTTTAGTTCTTTAATTTTCCACAGACAAATCGCATACTGTTAACGTGTACAAGGTGCTGTACAAATGGCGGATTAACTCAATGGTACGTTGCCGAGGATTAATTCCATAGTATGGAAAAAATAATTTAAAAAAATCGGTATTGAATTTTTTCGATGATGTGAAAACTTTAGTGTAAATTATTCCATTGCTTAAAATCTGCATAACATTCATGATTTACACTCCAGCTTATCAAATAAATTTTTCACACATACATACTTTCATGCTTGTCAATATTATATACATTTGGTATTTTTAAATGCCATAATTTGAATGTTAATTAATTGATTTTCGCATATAAATAAATCTACTGATGCCAGATTTATGGCAACGTACCATTGAGGTAATCCTCAATTTTTACAGCACCCAGTATATAAGTTTTCGCTGGATACCGTTGTTGTTGACGTATACTGGACTTTTATTTTAACTCTGAATATATGATTGTTAATGGCTATGTTCAATCGTAAAATAATCACGAATTAATATGTAGGCAACCATGCTTACTAAGTTTTATTCAGTTGCCAAAATTGTGTTGATAAAAATTTATTACACCACCGAAAAAGAATACAAATAATTAATGGGCACTGGAGGTGTCACTAATTTTCATAGTAAAAGGGCTAAAAGAAGTCACATTTATATCATCATCATTAAGAGTTATTACAGCACACTTTGAAATAAGTTCAGTTTCCGTTTATAAGACATTAAAATAATTTAAATACAATGCTTACTTAAGTTTTCAAATCATCAGCAATTATCAAATGAAGACAAAGGCAAACCGTATTTAATTTAATTAATCTTATTCGTAATGCGTTAAGCTGTTTCACTATCACCTTTTGTGGTTGCCAGCGGCGGCTCGTGGATATTCGGCGGTGAGGCAACGGAAGAAAATTTGACCGACAAAGCAACGGAATATTTACTTCCTCAATTAGATTAAGTAGTGCAGCATGAGCGGCATCTTTGTCTTTGCCTCACCTACGGAAATCTACGAGCCGCCGCTGTTGGTTGCATACAATTTCAATATATGGCCATGCTTTGATGTGATTATTTTACGATTGGACATAGGCGTTAATAGTAGTATATTCAGCGTTAAACTAAAAGCCCTGTATATAAGATCCATGGCAATCTAACGAACGCGAGTGTTTTCTTAACGCGCGCCGCCGCGCCGCAGCGAAAGGGTTAAAGTGCATATAGCATTAAATAGCTTTTACCACTAGTTTGTACTAAATTTTGCTTATTTTACTTACACCATTAATTTTATACTCTTGCAATATTACAACATATGTTTTAGATATTTTATTAATTTTACCCTTATACGTTATTTATTGCGTACATGTATACAGGGTCCTGCATTTCACCTCTCGTCTACTACAGCTCATTTACTAATTAAGTTGGAATTTTGATATTTTGCAGAATAAATTTGCATCCTGAAATGCATTTCAGGAAAATATTTTTGATTATACAGGGTGTCCCAAAAAAGCGTGAGTCAAGATATATTTTTTTAAATTACATGCTATGTATTTTATTGCTTATTTGGGTACCTTTTATAGTTGCCTATATACTCCTATAATTTTATTGGAATCGATTCAGGGATATCAGCAAAAAATATCAACTAGAAAAAATCAGTTTTGCACTATTGGTTTAAAAAATGAATAAAAAATAAAAATAGTGCCTTGTTAATAAATCATACAAGGTACTTATTAAATAAGGTCTGATAGTCCCGTTAATCAAGTTTGATCGATATGAATTATACAGGGTGTCCAAAATTTATTGTCAAACATTTTAAACTATAAAGCATTTTATTTTTCTTATTTAAGCCCTTGTATATTTTTATGTCATTCCATGCAGAATTAAAAACAAACATTTTTCCTAATAACAACCCTGTCCCAATTCCTAACGCGTTAAAAGTTATTTGCAGAAAACTCGTTTTATTAACCATTTCAATGGCCATTTTACTAAATAAAAATCGAAGGTGGCTTTGAAAAACAATTTATTGACATTAAAATTTAACAAGGTGGCAAGATACTGTTTTGACTTTAGTAATGTAAAAGTTTAAACCATTGTTAACTCAAGCTCTTTCAACTCAAGAATTATTTTTTCCATGACAAAATATTATATGTATATTAAAAGCAGCGTAATATGATGTGTGATGGTAAAAATGCAATTAAGTAAAAATGTGTTAGGAATATTATTCGGATCGGCTGAAGCAGAGTGTTTCACTTCCCTGCTCGAGTTGAAGACATCAATAAAGTTTACACAATAAACATCTGAATAAAACTCCGCAGACAAATCGACTGTGTCTTGTAAGTTTCTGCTTATCTTACCACCTAAGAAGATGTCTACTGGAAAACCTTTTACCTTTTTCGAATCATTAACAAAGTTCCAAAATGTTTTACTGTTACGGCTAATACTATCTTCTACATCTTTCAGAAAAATTCTGTGTAAAGGAAATTATTTAATACTTTACATTGAGACCTTAGAGCCTCAAATTATATATAGCTACCCAAGTCGTTTGATCTCTTGTACTTACAATGCATGTTTTTCTTAATTTTCATTAAGTCTATTAACTCCTTGGTAAACCATTTTGGAAACTTATTGCTATATAAAAGTTTTGAGCGGTATAAACATATTAATTGCTTAATAAATAAATAAATTAGTCACAACGTATCGTGTTGCAGAAGCATTAAATACGTTTAATAAAGACGAAACACAGCCTGAATATGTGAATGGTCGACCTGTTCACGAGCCTTACTATACCTCATTTAATAACCAGATGGACTATAGGCGAAAGTCACATTTACACTATAAAAAGTAACCAGAAATGTTTGAGAAAATGACGCCGAACTAGTGCTGGGTATATAACCATAGTTAAAAATGAAATAAATATTTCCTCGAGAATACAACTCATGGCCTACTAGAATGTATTTTGAGCCAATCAGATGCAAGGAAATGCATAGCAGCATGTGTATCACCGCGATGATAAAAAAACAAAAGTAGCGGTGATATTTTATTGTGGTCCTGTCAGAATTTTAAACGTCTAGATGGACGTACTAAATTATTGGGATGCAATTTCTAACAGTGAAATCAGTGAAATGGTGAAAAATACGACGCCCAGAAACATCGCGAGGGATAAAGAGTCGCAGTGCCGACAGTTTACGTAGTCTTTATGCTGCAAGAAACTACAAGACGAATTAAAACATTGGAATATGTGAGTTGTCATCAAGATTATAAAATGTTATTCGTTATATTCTCTCACTAAATATAACTCGTGGTACGATTAATAACCGATGATATTCAGTCGAAGCAGCACATTCAACTCGCGCTTGCGCTCGTTGAATCTGCAGCTCGGTTTCAACTCCAAAATATCATCGGTAATAATCACACCACTCGTTGTATTACGGCTGAAAATCGCGGGATGAGTTCTTGAAACAACCGATTCTTACACTTTCAACGGGAAGAATAACTGGCTAAAAACACAAAAACTGAAGCGAAACACGTGAAACCGGTGGGAGACAAGTAAACGGTGATAGATCAGGTGATCATAACAACGGCCATTACAGTTTTAGCAATTTTGGCCTGTGTAAAAGCGGCGCCCGTTTAGCCAATCACAACAACGTATTTTTGCGTCTATTATTCGATTTAGTCTGCCTGGTTATTAAATGAGGTATAAGCCTTAATTTTACCTACGACAACTTGGATATATGCTCATTACATGCTTGTTAATGATTAGTATATGTAGTGCATTGCTCACGCATTTCATTCTCGCATCGATTATCTGTGCTAGAATATATTCCAACACTGCACTATCACGCATGAAGCCTAACCTAACCTGTGTCAAAATGACGGAGTAGATTTAGAGATATTTCCTTCGCCTCTTCCACATACATGGGTCGTTAGTTGTAGTACCTCAGCAAATTTGTTGTTTTCGATGATTGTCTCCATACTATTTATATATACTTTTAAACTCTAAGAATGTATAAACTCGAGAAATGATATGAACCATAAATAATGTTGCGGTTGGCGGCTTGGTTTTTGACTGACATTTGTTTCCGCGGTAATGTTAAGTAGGTGCCTCTGATAAAAGTTATCGCGTACGAATTGTCCGCTCTCGGTTTTTAATTATCTTAACCAGAGCCCTGCAGAAGCGGGTTTTTGAAAGCCCGGCCCGGCCCGGCCCGACAGTGAAAATTTAAAACCCGGCCGGCCCGGCCCGTTGCAACGAAAATGTTTTGCGGGCCCGGCCCGGCCCGGCCCGGAGCTGAATATTCAAAGCCCGGCCCGGCCCGGCCCGTCTCCGAAAAATGTTGAATTAAATAAATAAAATTACTGGACCTATGTACTCCTTAAAATTCCAAAAATACATGTTAATTCATGTTAATAACATTTTTTTCAATTCACTTAGTTGTTGCTTTCCAAATTATAATAAAATTAAATTCATCCAAGCCCGGCCCGGCCCGGCCCGGGTTAAATTATCCATTGGAAAGCCCGGCCCGGCCCGGCCCGGTGTTTGAAAAATACGGTACGGCCCGGCCCGGCCCGATGTCGGGCCGGGCCGGGCTTTCCGGGCTTTCCGGGCCGGGCCAAAGCCCGGCCCATGCAGGCCTCTGATCTTAACTATCACAATGAAGCTCAACAAAGTTGTCATAGGTAAAGCATAGTGTTCAACTCGCATCGAATGACTTCATACTCGCGAGAAATGTATGTCATTCTATGCTCGTTATACAATATACTATTGCAAAGTCGCGAACACGTTGAATATTCACATATTCAGGCTATATTTCGTCTTTATTAAATTTATAAAATATCAGTTTAAAAAAAATATTTTTATCGTAGAAATATAACCTCACTATTGCAAATGACGTGAAGTATTGAAGAACTTGCGTTATCGGAAAATATTAGTGCACCTCGGAAGGGGGTGCTAGTTTTCAATAAATCAGTAAGTTTGACGGAGTAAGTAATATACTGGAACTGTCGCCTAATGATAATTCAATTATACTTAAAATATTTTAGGGATTTCCATGTTAAATTCTTAATGTTCAAATATTGACTCCCCAAATTATTTTAGAGAAGAAATGTCAATATGTTTCTTGTAGAGCAAAAATACTATAAACATATCATTACTTATTTTTTTACTTTCCATACGAAGAGGAAATCGAGGAAATTGAAACTATTATTTTAGCAAAAACCGTTGAACAGTCCAAAAGCGGATCATTTAACGGTAGTATTTTTTAGAATTGGTCGATTCGTGTATTCTACACCAAACATATCACTTACTGCTCGTGCACTATTATCAGAATAGTACTATTTTACCTTTAGGATCGTTTAACTCAAGGAATACATACATAACTTATTATGTATTATTTAAAATACGCCTAAATTTGTGATTAATATATTAACACGACAGTTAACGTTGAACGGTTTTTTGTTTCAATAATTCGAAGGCATCACCTATTTTTGTTGAAACAGAAGTCTTAATTTCCCCTTTGTATGGAAAGCAAAAAAAATAGTAATGATACAGTATTTCTATAATTTGGGGAGCCAATATTTGGTCAAGAATTTAACTTGCAAATCCCTATGGTGTGTGAACCAATTCTACAACCTGTATATTAAATCAAGTATTAATCAGATTATTATATTTATAGTCAATGGAGAAACTGCTCATTTGGTTATTTAACTTATCTCACGTAGCATTATTAACATATCAATCCCCTTTTCATTTTCCCGCAAAGGACTCATTACATAATGCTTTAGTTTATAAAGATCCCCTCAAATATCTCCGACAAAGGTGATCCCCCAGAACTTTCTTTAAAATTATTTTCTACGGCACGTGAAATCGAATTGCAGCTCAAGTTTTTTAAAATATCGTCCGCTCCTGTGCTTATTAATGAAAATGAAAATTCAAGGAGTGCGCCCTTTCGTGATCGCGCTCATTCGTCAACAAAAGCACGGACGACGGAGATAAATCAATCTGAGGAAAACAAAAGAAATTCTTAAAATAGTAGAACCTTTTTCGGATTCCCAGTCCTCGCTCAAGATTACTTTTATTGAATTTAGTGACCTTATCCTTTTCAACCGATACCTATTCCCAACCCTTAAATTATCCATTTTTCTATACTCCCATTTGTATCCGCTTTCTTTACATGAGTGCCGTGTATAAACAGTATTATGGTGGCCCGACATTTTTCATTCACTTAAACTAGGTCTTTAGTCGGGCCTGGGGATAAATTACAATCAATTTCCTGGCAATATTACAGAATAAGGAATGGGCCTAATCCTCCCAGTCATCCATATCAATATGAGTCCACTATGCCCGGAAATACTTTGGTTAATGGCCTTTTTTTGATTTATTTTCCACTACTAGAAAATAAATATGATAATTGCTCGTTGTTGAATGGATAATATCAATCCGCATTATGAAATCTTTCCTAAGATATGATCCTGATTCGTTGCCAAAATATAACGTTGCTTTAATCCCATAAATTGTTTTGTGTTTGTGTATGGTATAATATGTATTAAACCTTGAGGATAATTATTGATTACCCTCGAAGTAATAAAATAAAATTATATTCAATTACTCCTACATTGTTAATTTAAAATCTGCTAAAATCTATATTGTCGCGTCCCGGAATACAGCTCTTAAATTTGGGAGTTGTTATCGAAATTGGAGAGTTGAAGATGTTGAAACTTCTGACACCAGGGTGAGTTGTGGATTGCAGCCAATTTATTCATGGTAATCCAAATGAGGTTCAATAGTTTATTTAAGTAATCCAAATATGGTTCACTATTTCATTTGTAGTAATCCAAAACAGGGGCGGCTCGTTATATAGAGCCAAGGAGCCATGACACTACCTCTAGTTTTGAGCTCAGCAAGAATTTTTAATTAATTTTTAAAATTCTTTTTGTTTGATGGTGAGGTTACGTGGATGAAGAATGGTTTAGAAAGATTTAGTGCATGTCTGGGACAAAATGTAAACACACGATAAATCGAAAGTATACATCATCATATTTTCAGCTTGTTCGGCTGTTTGAATATATGAAAATTTACTTTACAACTCAAAATAATCTTGGACTATGAAGATGAATCGTTTTTTCTTTCCTCGAAAAATGAGGCGAGGGCCTCCCCATATTGTAAAAAGTACCGCATCAACATGTTCCACGAGCCGCTACTGAGAGTCATACTAACCAAGTGGACTGTTTTATTTGAATTATTCAAAATGTATCTACTAAATATAAAGTTGTCGAAACTGCCGGCACAAAAGGTGAAACAACTAAGGTGACCCCAACAAAGTTAATGGTTTTATTCGAATTCTTTTTTTAAATTAGTTTCACTTTTTTGGACGATTAAAGCGAAAATTTAAAAAAAAATCCTATTAAAAAAAATTGGAAAATTATTTTGAACAATAGAGTGATTTTTGAGACTAATGTAAACCATTTTCTTACTAGAATATTCTGCATTTTTTAATATTAAGACTGTATTTTCGATTTTTTTGTCCGTATTTTTGATTTTTCGAGCCGAATTTGTAAATTTTAGAATTTCATAACTGTAAATTCGTTTATTTTTTTTTAATTTTTGATCATTTGCTCTAAATATTCTTCATTTTGACCTAAATTTTCAATTAAATTGTTAAAAAATTTGATTTTTGAGGCCGAATTTTTAATTCTAGTTCCAAATTTTTGATATGATTTTGTTTAAAATATCTATAACCCATTTATTATCTTTAGGCCCGAGTTTACGATGTACTGTTTAAATTTTCGACTTTCTGGCCAACATAACAGATTTTTATTTTTTTTAATCTTTTGACCTTAATTTTTCTTTATTTTGACCTAACTTTTCGATTTTATTGGTAAAATTTTCGATTTTTTTGGCTCCAATTTTTGATTTTTCAAATTCAATTTTAGACTTTTTGACCAACGTTGTCGATTTTGCCCAAAATTTTTCTTTATTTTTTTTTTATTTGTCTGTTAAAAGTTTCTTTCCTTGGTTCACTATTTTTATTTTCAGGCCAGAATTTTAGATTTTTGGTCTTAATTTTTTAACGTATATTTTACATTTTTGGTGTATTTTTAACCTATATTTTAAATTTTTTAACTTGGAATATTGATTTTATTTAGTAATTTTTTTATTTTTTGTTATTATTTTCGAATTTCTGGTCAGAAACTTATTTTTGGCGGCTGAAAGTGGCAAATTATTTTGCTTCTACTTAAGTTTTCGATTTTTTGTCTGCGTTTTTTATTTTTAGATCAGGATTCTTGATTCTTTGGCCCATATTTTAGATTTCTATATTTTCGATTTTTTTGTTCCATTTTTTTTTATTTTTCTTTATTTTGGCCAAAATATTCAATTGGTTTGTAGAAATTTTCGATTGTTTTTGTCTCCAATTTTTAACTTTACGCTCGTTTTCGATGTTTTAGGCCCTATTGTAGATTTTTACTTTTTTGGCCTATATTTTGTATTTTCGATTATTTTTGTTTCGATTTTTGGTCCTTTGGCCGAAATTTTCTTTATTTCGACTTAAATTTTCGATTCGTTTGTTAAAAATTTTAATTTTTTGGTCTACGACTTTGATTTTTGGGTATGAATTTTAGATTTTTCATCTTAATTTTTTATTTTTGTCCCATATTTTAGATTTTCTTAACTTGAATGATTTTATTGTGCGAATTTTTTGAAATTTTTATATTTGCTATTATTTTCGAATTTCTCGTTGGAACTTATTTTAAGCTATATTTTTTTGTCGATATTTTAGATTTTCGGTTGTTCCACAATTTTGATTTTTTTGCCAAAATATTCGATTGGAAGATAAATGTGTCTTCAAAAAAGGAGGGGGGGGGGGGGGTATTGTATAAGGCTCTACCATTAACATGTTCCACGAGCCGCCACTGATCCAAAATATGGTTCACTATTTATGGATGACTTCGAAAAGGGTTCGACGATTAAAATACTACTTTTTTATTCTTAGTAACTTTACAAAATACAGCAGTGTGAAAGTGAACCGGACAGACTAACAATTAAAATAAGACTGTTGATAGACAAACTAACTAACAGAATGAGATATGTGACAAGATTGGCTGCTCTAATTAGACTGACTTATCTGGGCGCTTCCCTATTTCCCTATCTATTTATGTATAATTTAAGCTGACCTAAGCACTACATAATATTATGCAATAATAATACAATGACCTAGGGTTAAGAGCGCACCTAACAATACATAGATGAAAATAATGATACAATTAAATTCCAAACTACTTTAAAAATTGGTAATACTACATGTGGTATTAGTAGTAATTGAATTTGTGACCTAAATAGCCATCGCCCCCGAGTTTTTTTAGCTATGTAGGTTTGAATGTAGATCTGAGCTTGTTACTTGCATAGTTGAATATTTATCTTAAGATGTTTTTATTGATTACTCCTACAATGCATTGATGTTTATCCGTTTTACTGCGTAAATAAAAGACAGTATATTTATTCGCCAGAGCCGTTAGATTAGATTATATTAGAGCGGGTCGATTGGTTACACACGACAGATGGTTTCGGTCCAATTATGGTAGTCGAAGCTAATTCCTTTGGAAATACATCAGCATGTCGTGGAATCAAAGCTGTATGCTTTAAGGTTCCTGATAGACATGGGTGAAATTACATTTTTTTTGTGAATTGACTCATTGTAAAGATTCGACTTAAAAGAGTCGTCTCTTTACACGACTCGCGAATCTAGAAAAAGTAAAAAATGGTGATGTGGCCATCATGTTACTTTCTCCGACTTGATGTTATCATTGTTATTTATATTTGCAATGTCATGGTTTATTTTCGATTGAAATCATATTTTAAATGTACATCGAGCGTTGTGTAAACTCGGATGAAACTGACGTTTAAAACGTCAAAATTATGAAAGATGGAAAAATTATACTTCAAATTCAAAAACTCGGTTTACTCAAAAACTAACAAGATTTAGAAAAAAACTTATTCTTTAGAAGTTGTTCATTTTGGCATTCTCTACAATTATTGTTTACATAAATTTGCTGTAACTATTATCACACACACACACACACACACACACACACACACACACACACACACACACACACACACACACACACACACACACACACACACACACACACACACACACATACACGTCCCTACATATTTGTGGCACCGCATGATATATCCCCATTTGTGGCGCTTTTGTTAAGATACTGTCGTTCCGCTGCGCTTCTTTCCATTATTTCTGAATATGTGGTTAATTTTACGATACCCTCCATATAACAAAAGTTATTGCAAAAAAATCAAATGTGCCACAAATATTATGAAACGTGAAAAGTTAACACATGGTGTCACAAATATGACTGGTATCAATTTATGGTGCCACTAATATTGCATGCCATGAAAATGTGTGTAAGTGTGTGAAAAGCAATGTTGCCGTGGAGATGTGACCGTCTTATAATTTGCAAAGAAAGTCCTTGTCACGCATTTTCTTGCCCGCGCAACGCTTCCAATAGATAATAAAATAAAAATGTAATACCAAATAAATAAATAAATAAAATATGAGTAATTAAATGAATTAAAATAAAACATAAAGATTCAGATTCAAGATTTTTAACATTAAGCACAATATTGCAATTTGTATCTTATATACCGGGTGTAACTGAATTCTGGTAGACCCCAAATATCATTTGCATGTTTATATATATAAATATATATATGTATATATATATATATATATATATACAGGGTGTGGCACTTAAGACGCCTCGGATCATAGCTCCTTTACGATAAAAGCTATCGAAAAAAATCTAAGAACAAAGTGGTGCATAGTTACCGTCGCTATGTTTCAAAAATATTTCTAATCATCAGTGGCGTGCCGTACTCCAGTGGCGTACCAAACTTATGTTTTTTTAAATGGAATGCCCTATTTTTTATTGCAGATTTGGAAAGTGCTCGACGAGTACTATTTTTTTATCTAACATGTTATACCCTTCACTTTAGCGGTTTCGCTGTTATAACCCTTTCTTTCAAAATTGCGCCCCATTTTTGAGATTTTTTTGTAGAGAAACTAATTGACGCCGGCGCCTAAATTTTGAATTGAGGTACAGGTTAAGACCTCGTGTACCTTCACATAATTTTTTTTCGGGTAATTTATGGAAAAAAAATAATTTTTTATTGATCTTCGCATGTTGTCATTTTTTCCGAAAATTTCAAATGGCACCCCCCTAAAAAAATTACGGCGTTGTACAGCCAAAACTCTAAATTTTTCATTGGTGTAAAAAAAATTACACATTGCATAACAAAATTTCGGAGAAAAAAGGAATTTCATCGCAAATGTCGGGAAACGTTTTCCATATGAAGTATTTTAAAATCAAAGTCAACTTGATAATTTTTTTATTAAATAAAGATCTATACTATAGATATGCATTACCATTAAATATAGTGTAAACTCTACTTATTTCACTCATTTGTATTATTGTAACAATTAAAAATAAGATGTTTCTCTTAATTATCTACAACGAATGATTTTCTTTTATCACTTACAAAATTTCGATATATTGAAAAACTTCTGTTTACTTAAAAAAATATACTTCTATGAATTATAGTATTAACATAAATGGTTCATTTATTAAGGATTATAAGTTATTTAAAAGATTCATGAATGTATTTATAATTTATCAGGTTACTTTTAAAAGTTATATGTTTTGTGTATAAAATTTACTATGTAGCGGCAAGTATCGCTACAAACGACTATAAAAACCACAACTATAGAGATAATGAGAAATACTATTTAGAATTTGAATATACTCGAAGGATAAATAAAATATGAATTATGTTGTATAATATGTTTCGCTAACAACGCCTACCATTTTCAAACATGAAAATAAAACAAGCATTTCTCATCCGGTTCAATTTGAATATATTACCATGTTATACAAAACAAAGTGAAAAGTGTTTTATTATATTATTCAACATGTATAAAGAAGTGGAAGTCTCCAGAATAAACAATATGAATGATATTGGTTTGAACCGGATTTTGAAATGAGTCGTCTGTCCTCTTTTCTAGGAATTCCTTTTAAAAATTTAAAGGGACGCTTGGTACCTGCTTTCGACTGCTGAGACGAACAATGCCGACATCTGGATATTATAAATGTTTGAAAATACAACTTTCCTAGTACTATAAACACTAAAAATGCAGTTTCAATATAAAGATTTAACGTGAATAATATTTAAATCTAGAATTATTTTATCTTGAATATAATCCTCATTTATAAATCGTGAAGTATCTTCGTGAGGAAAAATTTCCGTTTTCAGTTGTTTTAAGCTCTTGTAGTTTTTTAAACCTTTTTTCCCTTTTAATTTAAAAGGTAGACAAATATTATTTTTCTTACAGTTTTTTACAATTAAACGTTTAAAAGTCACGTGAATTTTCAATTTAAAATAGTATCAAATTCAAGATAAATTAAATTTATAATTTTCATATTCAATGCCGAAAACGAAACACTGGTAATGTCATGAAATCAATTTGTCAGTGTCAATTTTATCATAAGGGCTAACGTATGTTTGTAATTTCCTTACCATGTTCAAAAATTGAATTTGAACATCCCATCATTTTTTCAAAATATTAATAACCCCCAAAATGTTTCCACATGTAAAGTTTATTGCCTTTGGCAAATCAATTTCATTACGCTAATGAGAGTTTTGTTTTTGAAAATAAATATGAAAATGTCTGTATTAACTTTCAAATTAAGGAAATAAAAATAATATCCACAAATTGAAGCAATGACTTTTTTTGTTAATACAATTTGAAAGATAAACCACTCAAAGCTACGCTATGAACTAGATTTAGACTCCTTATTTATATGTTTTTTTAAATTTATAACCATCACAAAGTTTCGGCTCAGAACGAAATCGAAGTCAAAAAATGGTAGTTGAAGAGGCCAAAAACGGAAATAATCACGTTAATATTACATAATTATGCATATTAGCAAACTCTTGTCTGTTATCCTTTTAAAATACTTTTGTATGTAACCACAGAAAACAATAATTTATAAATATTGGTTACTGGATAATAAAGGAACTTAGCACAGGAGAAAAACGAGAATGATTTCTTATGTACTTACCCTTCGGATTTAAATAATTATAAACAGCGGAGCATGACAATACAATTTTTCCGAAATTATCTCTCCAATAACCTAAATAGGCCCCCATAAATATTTTTGGGTCCCACACGACAAGGATTTGTACGATGAAACCATAAATTTATATAATATCTATAAAAAAACGAGTATTAAACCATACCCTTTGAACTAATAATTTAACCTAATTTTATTGTACAAACATTTTAAGTTTGGGTTTATGATCAAAATGTGCCTTATAAACTAATTGAAAAATGGTAAAATAAATATTTTAGAATAAGCATAGCTTTAGAATATGCATGGCTTAATTAAATAACCTTGACAAAAAGTGATTTTTTATGTTTGTGCTTGACATGCTCCAAGATTTCTGTTGGGACAATAAAAATAGTCTCTTGATGTTTTAAATGTATGAAAGCTCACAACTTTTACAGCAAACTTTTGTAATAGGATTAAAATTATTGGCCTTTTTGAAACTATTGTTACATCCAGTTATTTTAGGTAGGTTGATAATACTAATTATGTTACAACCGTCTTTAGTGAGGTTTATACATTTAAAACTTTTCTGGTATAAAAAATATAACAGAATATGCGAAAATGTTTTAAAGCTATATTTTGAGTAATTGTACTTGAATTGCCTCGTCAGCTATCGGGTGAAATATAAAGGGTGATTGAAATTCGAGGGCGAGTATGGGGATATAGCTTATTATAGGAAATAGAGGGTAGGTTTATATTCGACACTTTTGCAGAATTTTATGTTGATTAATAATCTGCTTTAACATTTAAATTATTTTAACGGTTTCTCTGCAGTTTGGAAAGAAGTGTAAATCGTAATTTCGTAAAAACGTTCCTACGGCATCTTTTTACGTCTTATCAAATGGCGAACGATTTTTATCTACAGGGTTAGTTTTTGTTTTTTTACACTTAGCTTTCGTTTTCATTGTGGGCACAATTTATGATATATACATATTTAAATCAGATTTTTTTAGCTGATTTCAGTGATGTGACACACGGGCATATCCGTTGCAATTTTATTTCAGTATTATGATTATTACAAGTATCATCTAGTACGAATCGAGCTAAGAGTCAATTGCCCATTGAATTTATGTGATTTGAATTCAATAACTGGCACAAAACGGTAAATAATTTTAATTGTATCAAATATTTTAATTAAATACAATTTCAATTTGTTTTTCTAAATTTACATATTTTGCTAATAAATGTCTTTCGAACATTGTAATTTAGTCAAATTATAGGTTTAGATGATATATTATTAATAGATTATGCTTTTAGGGGGTATGTTATAATATGCCGTGTATTTTATTACCACGGCCGTTAAGATTTTGCAATTTAACTTTTGGACCATATTTTAACATATGAAAATATTTGCTTAAAATCCATATTAAAATTTTATCTTTTTACAGCGAACTGATTGTTCTTATAATTAGAACATTTTTATAACAGACAATAGATTGTAATTCATAGGTTTTTGCTTAATTTTTAGGAAAATGACATTGACATGAATTACATTTTCTCGTATTTCGGTTATCAAAGTTAACATATCAACAGTTAAATAATTAAATTTTAATATAGTACCACTTAAAACTTAATATGAAAACTTTAAAAGTTCACAGTAAAAATACACTACATATCAATTCATCTTATAAGTTGTGCTTATGTTGGTATCAATATATTTAATTTTTTTTTTGCATTGTAATAAATGATGTTAGTTTGCAGCTTCTCAACCATCCCATTTGAAAATTAATTTTAGGAAAAAAGTTATTCTTTATAAAAAGTTCTGCATGGTCCAAAACCTAAAATGCAACCATCAGCTGTCAAATTTTTTTGGTCATATACGGAGTTTGTGTGAAAATATGAATTTTGTTCCAGAATAAAGTACCTTTATTTTTGACAATATCAAGAACTGTTATAAAGAAAAGTTATTTAGAATTGAAAACTGGGTTCAATCATACAGTCATGTATACCTGTTGCTAAAAATAAGATTTTGTAATTTTTCTTTTTCTCTACAGTGATACATGCACATTGATATTTCAAATGTTGAAATGACAGTGACAGGTCTGTCATTAAACATCAGATATTATTTAAACATTATAAATGAATAGTAATTCCGGTGACATTGAGTTTGGAGAAAAAATAGAAATTGTATTAATTGTGATTGAAAATTATAAAACGTATCGGGAAGCAGCTGAAATATATTATAACAAACATCCAGATAAAAATGTACACAATACTACAGTAATGAATATTTATTTCGTTAGTTAGTTAGGGTTGAAGGTCATTCCATCATCGACAATTTTGGGAACTCACTGTACCATTTGAATTAAATGAAGCTTCATCTTCAAACATGATTATTCTAACCCAAAATGGATGCTCTTCTAACTCTCCTTGGATAAGAGAACAAAAATTGAAACCACTAACATAATCTCTAGGTTTTAATGTGGTTTATATGGGTGGAATTTGTGTGCTTTCAAAATATTTGCCATCATATCTTTACCCTTTTGCGCAGCTAATATTTAATATATTCTATTGTAGATAACATTACATTTAAAGTCCTCACTTTAAAGTCCTCAGTTATCGACGTTTGTTATTTAATTTATTTTTAACATATCCATATGTTTTAATTATTTTCATTTCAAAATATTAATTATTGTATGTACATTTGTGTCTGGATGTTTCTTATTAAATATTTCAGCTGCTTCCCGATACGTTTTATAATTTTAACTCACAATTAACACAATTTATATTTTTTTTACTTCGCAAATTTAGCATATCTTACTATGTTTATAATATTAGGCAAATTATTCTAAAATTTATGAATTCAAATTAAATTTTAAAATGAAAAAAAAAAGATTTGTCATTATGTTGTTCTGTCTAACTTTTCTCTATTACACACACAATTTACGGCACAAAAGGATTATCAAATACAGGTTTAATACCGTAAATTATGCATTATTCATTATTCGAAGAAAAATCAGTTTACTTTTGAAAATCAAAACCAATACATTTTTTATTAAATATTATATTGGTATTCATTATTTATTTCCGGCGATTTAGCTGAAAAAATATCTCAGATTTATAGCTCAGGCAAATATAAGTTTATAAAATCATCGAACGTTACTTGAAATAGTATAATTTAGGCTATTATTTAACCACCAATTTTTAATTTAGTAAATGTTATATACAATTTAAAATTGTTCGAAAAACTCTAAACTAGTAAAGTCATGAGTAAACAAACGGTAGAAAAAACCACTTACGATTCCGCCATATTAGTAACGTCAAGCCCTGATTTACAAAATTTTTGCTTTGAAAAACTTATTTTAGGATACACTCGTCATTTGAAAGTTTCGGTTCTCATTTAAAAAATTATTATGTCCGAAACTGACACACTTATTTGTCGAAACTATGTAGTCAGAAAAAAGTCGATAGAGTTATTCGAAATAAGGATTTGAATGTAGATGTAAGTCATATTTTTTTTAGATTTACAATATCTCCTTACTTTAGTAAGTTTTGAATTTATAAACGTCACATAAATGGACATTTCGGGTATTTCACACGTTCAAATATTCGCAAATTATGTATCTAATGTTCATTTCATGGTTTATTTTATCCATTCGCTGTTTTGGGCAGCAAAAAATAATGAATTCCTTAATAGCATAAAAATTAAAAGATAATAGTTTGATTTTTACCAACATTATTTTTTGTAGTAAGTTATTATTATTGATTGGTATTTATTTCTATATTAAAATCTATAAGAAATGTATGAATAAAGTTTTATTGAGAAAATGGACGTAATAAAAAAATCGAAGATTTATTTCTCTAGCGTGCATTACAATAGCCATTGAAATTCAGTTTGAAAGAGCAAGAAATTTACAGAAAGTTATTAATTTAAATAGCAATAATAAAAGTCTATTTTTAAATATGTATAGAAGTAGGAGCCAGGCCTCAAATATTTATCTTTCGCAGATGTTAGCATTCGTCACCCCCAAGTGTTCTACCTGTTTTGGACCGTCCTTTTAAATTTTAAAAGGAATTCGTCGAATGAATGCGTCACATCCCAATATCCGGTCCAAACTAACACACAATAGCAATTAACACATAACAACATTTACACATTTACAGTAAAATGAGAATGGATCAAATAAACCAAGAAATTAATATTAGACACATAATTGGAGCTTATTTGACAGTGCAGCATATACAAAATATCCATTTATGTAAGTTTTATGAACGTAATTTAATTAAAAAATCACTGAACTAATTGTAAGGAAGGAATGTAAATCTGGTATGAGAAAATGTTATTTTCATCAATTAAATGTGGTTGCAAATACAATAACATTTTCAAAAAAAAAATCGACTAAATAAGCGGTCAGGGTTTTGCGTAATGACTTTACTTTTATTTTATTTACCGAATCCGAAAATGATTTGTATACAAGTTCTTTGGAATTTAATAATGCGTTTAGTGATGATGTTGGATATTCGTTGGAACTTATCGTTTTGTTGCTAGGACAACGCACTGTTGCTTTTATTTTCAAAACGAAATTACTCAAAAAATTTCTAATAATGCAACTTAAAAAAAATTACTAGAGAAAAATCTCCATAAAGAATAAAAAAGTGTATTGTTATAGCAACAAAATAATCAACTTTAGTTTGATGCAATACTGAATTTGGTAAATAATTTAAAAAAAAATGTTATTATGCGACAAATTTTAGACACGCAGCGCTTATTTTAGTCAAATTAACTTGAAAAATGCCTTAGGCGAGGGTATAATAGTATACTCTGTAACAAGGTTAAAATGGAAATTCGATGCGAGTGGACTAGCATCAGAATTTCCATTCTTACCTAGTAGTAGACTATACTTTCTCCTCGACCAGATAAAATAGACTAATACAATAATTATTGTATTAGTATATTAATTATAATTAACACAAAGAACTTACGTTTTATTATCGCGTTTGTGGTTATGTTTATAGTATTTTGACAATTGTGATATCCAAGGCTAATTGTTTTATTCGAAACGGTGTGAGAATATTCATTCCATTAGTTATTATGGAATGAATTACATGCAAAACGCATAAGTGCATTTTATTTTGATCCATAACAAGAGTGAGAATGTGTACGTTCTATGATCAAAATTGATTTCAGAATGCTTAAATTCTACAGTGGTCGTGGAGAAAAAATAGTATTGTATTGTAGTTAAAAATGCTCTATCTAAAAAGTAAACAACAAGGTAGGTTGTTATTTGAAAATAACAATATTTTTGCCATTCAAATGAAAAAATGAAATGAAATATGTCTCTCCTATAAACTTTATAAATTTACTAAAAATTAATTATAATTATTAATCCATAGAAACCTGCAAACACCCCATCCGCAAGTTGTGGGATAAATCCATGAGAATAAAGTATAAGTTCTTGAAAATCTGTAATAATTTAAGTGAAAAAATGTAATAATAATTACCATCGATTTGAAAATTTACTCAAAATTCATTCCGGATTGTATTTTAAGAAAATTATTAACAATCTATTTATAGATTTTCAATTGATGACAAGCGCGGTAACTCGTGTGAAATCCCAAATATTTTAATTTTATTTTTTCACTCTTGAGTAACAAGTTACAATACACGTTTTTTGTTATGCTATTGCCTTTTTTTGCCATCTGTATGGGAAGCAGGAGTTTGCATAAACATATAAATACAATGTAAATCGCCAATGTACATTGCTGAATTTTCTATTCGATACAGAAACCAAATTAGAATGAGTTACATTTTAATTGTTGTCAGAATAAAGACAGCACTCTCATACTATTCAAAGCAATTATGGTGAAAAATCTAATCGCTCATATTTTCTTTGGTTTTTATCAACTTTTCCTAATATTTTGCAAACAAACATGTAAGTATATGAACCAACCTAAATATTCCAGCGTTCATGAACATATATTTAGGGAGATGCATTTCAAACGAACTTCTTACTTATTGTTAGACAATTTTGAAACAATAAATATTATTTTTAAGAAGTAAACATATTTTTAAAACAGTTTGTTTGATTATTGTCTTTAGATTGTCACTAAAAATTCTTAGGGGTCAATGAAATCAACCAATTTAATTTGAAAAGGTCTCTGACAAAATTTATCTATTTTCGTTTTTTTACCTATGTTGTAGTATATTCAGAGAGTTGAAAACAGCTATGCATTAATTTTTCAGATGTTCAGTTTTTTTTGTGAACAGCCATTTTGTATTGGTGGGTCAGCCTATTTTGCATTTTGTAGAGATTTACGTTAAACTCTGTAGCTCCTCGGTTTTTGGAGATATTTGGTTCAAAAAGAAACCATGTTAAAGAACATAAAATGTACAATTTTTTCTGTTAAGTATATATATATATATATATATATATATATATATATATATATATATATAGGCCTATACTAAATTGTAAATTAGCAGAAAATAGGTAAATGTTAACGTTTCCAAAATAAAAAGCTTCTCTTTAAAAATTAAAAGTGTTAAAGATAAAACGAAGACTCAAATTCATTTTTTGTGGATATAGTGTCTATAGTATACTACTTCCCTAAAAAGTATCAGGCCAGAGAGTTACATCCTTTTTTAAAGGGTCTTCAAATATTGCAATTTTCCTAAAATCAGGTATTTTCGATCTGAAATATCTCGGAAGGGACACACTTTAAAAACCCAATATTTTCACAAAACGTTCTTTAATGGTGTTATACTAAGTGGTTAAAATTTCATCACTGAGACTTTATTAGCTTTTTGGTTAGAAATTTAAAAAATAGCTAAAACTTCTGGAAAATAAAAAAAAATTAGCGACTATCATTGGTTGATTTGACATGGATTGACCGTGAGATATACAGCATGTTTTTTATCGTGGGCCATAGGATTTTACATGCTAAAACTTTTACCTTGTGTTAATGTATATTTTATCATATAATTTTGAAGCAAATTTTTGTTAGTAATATAAATCAATTATTTTTCTATATGATGGGATTAATTAGAATTATTTAAACATGTTTTATTCCATTAAAAAAATATTTTTTTTAATATAAGTGTCGACTCAAGTACCTGTTCCCCGTACATGTTCAGGTAATGATATTTATTAATATTGTTTAGTGCTATTTCAAAATTAATCATAAACTATTTGTATCCTTAATATGATGTATAATGCTCTAGTGCAGAGAAAGGAGCAGTGTTGAAGTTTTTTGCAACGCACATAAAAAGAAATACTGTACCAGGAAAAGTAAACTGCATACAATGTATGAATAGCAATTCTATATTATCTTCACGCGGTTGGACTGACATTAAATTTTGTGTTAAAAATCATATAGATAAAATTAAAAATTCAAAGAAAGTGGGAAAATTTTGTTAATTGAATACGAAATAAATTATATTACATGCACTTTTTATATACATATAAAGATTGTAATAATATTTGTATCATTTTATCATCCCGAACCCGTTTAAACTTTAAAACAGAATCCAATAAATTAATATAAATAAATGCTATTTAATTTGGTGAATTTGCATAATTTATGCATAATTTTAACTGTAATTCAAGTAAAGTGGGAACAAAAAAATCAATTTAAGTTGGGTATTAATTGTCAAGAACAATAATAATTTAGACAATTACAAGAAATTCCGTGCATTTTTAACATTTAATTGTACATTTTATTTCTCTGTTTGCAATTTTATGTTTCATAAATAATTCAATTTTTATTTATTTATTAATAATTACTGTTATTAATTTAATTAATTTCTCTACTCACAATTTCTTATTTCATTAATATTTTAATATTTCAATATTTATTTATTAATAATTTATGTTATTTATTTAATTGAAATATTTATGAATGGACACTGCAAGTCCTAACGCCAACTGTAAATCTATTTCCAACCCGAGAATTGAGCAAACAATGCGATCCCCTCGGTAGGTATGTGGGATAGGTCGGCAACGCAGCATATTTTGTTCCAGGTGGCGCTACCAACAAGGGTTGTCACAATTTGGTGTGTAGCACACATGATCGGTACCCATGATGTGGCGTCATACACACAATTATTTTTAAGGTATCATAACTTTCGTGAGAATGATTTTAGAGAATTTTCGTATAGATAACTGAAATAATCTGATCTTCTTTAACATTGGTACTAAATGTCGTAAGTGTGACATATGAAGCAATGGAGAAATAGCCGAATGTACTTGTGGCACGGAGGGTAAGGTGCCACAAGAACGCGCCTCCGCCACAATTCAGGATGTAGCACACACAAAGTGCCACAAATATGTGGGGACATACACACACACACACACACACACACACACACACACACACACACACACACACACACACACACACACACACACACACACACACACACACACACACACACACACACACACACACACACACACACACACACACACACACACACACACACACACACACACACACACACACACACACACACACACACACACACACACACACACACACACACACACACACACACACACACACACACACACACACACACACACACACACACACACACACACACACACACACACACACACACACACACACACACACACACACACACACACACACACACACAGACACAGACACAGACACAGACACAGACACAGACACAGACACAGACACAGACACAGACACAGACACAGACACAGACACAGACACAGACACAGACACAGACACAGACACAGACACAGACACAGACACAGACACAGACACAGACACAGACACAGACACAGACACAGACACAGACACAGACACAGACACAGACACAGACACAGACACAGACACAGACACAGACACAGACACAGACACAGACACAGACACAGACACAGACACAGACACAGACACAGACACAGACACAGACACAGACACAGACACAGACACAGACACAGACACAGACACAGACACAGACACAGACACAGACACAGACACAGACACAGACACAGACACAGACACAGACACAGACACAGACACAGACACAGACACAGACACAGACACAGACACAGACACAGACACAGACACAGACACAGACACAGACACAGACACAGACACAGACACAGACACAGACACAGACACAGACACAGACACAGACACAGACACAGACACAGACACAGACACAGACACAGACACAGACACAGACACAGACACAGACACAGACACAGACACAGACACAGACACAGACACAGACACAGACACAGACACAGACACAGACACAGACACAGACACAGACACAGACACAGACACAGACACAGACACAGACACAGACACAGACACAGACACAGACACACAGACACAGACACAGACACAGACACAGACACAGACACAGACACAGACACAGACACAGACACAGACACAGACACAGACACAGACACAGACACAGACACAGACACAGACACAGACACAGACACAGACACAAGACACAGACACAGACACAGACACAGACACAGACACAGACACAGACACAGACACAGACACAGACACAGACACAGACACAGACACAGACACAGACACAGACACAGACACAGACACAGACACAGACACAGACACAGACACAGACACAGACACAGACACAGACACAGACACAGACACAGACACAGACACAGACACAGACACAGACACAGACACAGACACAGACACAGACACAGACACAGACACAGACACAGACACAGACACAGACACAGACACAGACACAGACACAGACACAGACACAGACACAGACACAGACACAGACACAGACACAGACACAGACACAGACACAGACACAGACACAGACACAGACACAGACACAGACACAGACACAGACACAGACACAGACACAGACACAGACACAGACACAGACACAGACACAGACACAGACACAGACACAGACACAGACACAGACACAGACACAGACACAGACACAGACACAGACACAGACACAGACACAGACACAGACACAGACACAGACACAGACACAGACACAGACACAGACACAGACACAGACACAGACACAGACACAGACACAGACACAGACACAGACACAGACACAGACACAGACACAGACACAGACACAGACACAGACACAGACACAGACACAGACACAGACACAGACACAGACACAGACACAGACACAGACACAGACACAGACACAGACACAGACACAGACACAGACACAGACACAGACACAGACACAGACACAGACACAGACACAGACACAGACACAGACACAGACACAGACACAGACACAGACACAGACACAGACACAGACACAGACACAGACACAGACACAGACACAGACACAGACACAGACACAGACACAGACACAGACACAGACACAGACACAGACACAGACACAGACACAGACACAGACACAGACACAGACACAGACACAGACACAGACACAGACACAGACACAGACACAGACACAGACACAGACACAGACACAGACACAGACACAGACACAGACACAGACACAGACACAGACACAGACACAGACACAGACACAGACACAGACACAGACACAGACACAGACACAGACACAGACACAGACACAGACACAGACACAGACACAGACACAGACACAGACACAGACACAGACACAGACACAGACACAGACACAGACACAGACACAGACACAGACACAGACACAGACACAGACACAGACACAGACACAGACACAGACACAGACACAGACACAGACACAGACACAGACACAGACACAGACACAGACACAGACACAGACACAGACACAGACACAGACACAGACACAGACACAGACACAGACACAGACACAGACACAGACACAGACACAGACACAGACACAGACACAGACACAGACACAGACACAGACACAGACACAGACACAGACACAGACACAGACACAGACACAGACACAGACACAGACACAGACACAGACACAGACACAGACACAGACACAGACACAGACACAGACACAGACACAGACACAGACACAGACACAGACACAGACACAGACACAGACACAGACACAGACACAGACACAGACACAGACACAGACACAGACACAGACACAGACACAGACACAGACACAGACACAGACACAGACACAGACACAGACACAGACACAGACACAGACACAGACACAGACACAGACACAGACACAGACACAGACACAGACACAGACACAGACACAGACACAGACACAGACACAGACACAGACACAGACACAGACACAGACACAGACACAGACACAGACACAGACACAGACACAGACACAGACACAGACACAGACACAGACACAGACACAGACACAGACACAGACACAGACACAGACACAGACACAGACACAGACACAGACACAGACACAGACACAGACACAGACACAGACACAGACACAGACACAGACACAGACACAGACACAGACACAGACACAGACACAGACACAGACACAGACACAGACACAGACACAGACACAGACACAGACACAGACACAGACACAGACACAGACACAGACACAGACACAGACACAGACACAGACACAGACACAGACACAGACACAGACACAGACACAGACACAGACACAGACACAGACACAGACACAGACACAGACACAGACACAGACACAGACACAGACACAGACACAGACACAGACACAGACACAGACACAGACACAGACACAGACACAGACACAGACACAGACACAGACACAGACACAGACACAGACACAGACACAGACACAGACACAGACACAGACACAGACACAGACACAGACACAGACACAGACACAGACACAGACACAGACACAGACACAGACACAGACACAGACACAGACACAGACACAGACACAGACACAGACACAGACACAGACACAGACACAGACACAGACACAGACACAGACACAGACACAGACACAGACACAGACACAGACACAGACACAGACACAGACACAGACACAGACACAGACACAGACACAGACACAGACACAGACACAGACACAGACACAGACACAGACACAGACACAGACACAGACACAGACACAGACACAGACACAGACACAGACACAGACACAGACACAGACACAGACACAGACACAGACACAGACACAGACACAGACACAGACACAGACACAGACACAGACACAGACACAGACACAGACACAGACACAGACACAGACACAGACACAGACACAGACACAGACACAGACACAGACACAGACACAGACACAGACACAGACACAGACACAGACACAGACACAGACACAGACACAGACACAGACACAGACACAGACACAGACACAGACACAGACACAGACACAGACACAGACACAGACACAGACACAGACACAGACACAGACACAGACACAGACACAGACACAGACACAGACACAGACACAGACACAGACACAGACACAGACACAGACACAGACACAGACACAGACACAGACACAGACACAGACACAGACACAGACACAGACACAGACACAGACACAGACACAGACACAGACACAGACACAGACACAGACACAGACACAGACACAGACACAGACACAGACACAGACACAGACACAGACACAGACACAGACACAGACACAGACACAGACACAGACACAGACACAGACACAGACACAGACACAGACACAGACACAGACACAGACACAGACACAGACACAGACACAGACACAGACACAGACACAGACACAGACACAGACACAGACACAGACACAGACACAGACACAGACACAGACACAGACACAGACACAGACACAGACACAGACACAGACACAGACACAGACACAGACACAGACACAGACACAGACACAGACACAGACACAGACACAGACACAGACACAGACACAGACACAGACACAGACACAGACACAGACACAGACACAGACACAGACACAGACACAGACACAGACACAGACACAGACACAGACACAGACACAGACACAGACACAGACACAGACACAGACACAGACACAGACACAGACACAGACACAGACACAGACACAGACACAGACACAGACACAGACACAGACACAGACACAGACACAGACACAGACACAGACACAGACACAGACACAGACACAGACACAGACACAGACACAGACACAGACACAGACACAGACACAGACACAGACACAGACACAGACACAGACACAGACACAGACACAGACACAGACACAGACACAGACACAGACACAGACACAGACACAGACACAGACACAGACACAGACACAGACACAGACACAGACACAGACACAGACACAGACACAGACACAGACACAGACACAGACACAGACACAGACACAGACACAGACACAGACACAGACACAGACACAGACACAGACACAGACACAGACACAGACACAGACACAGACACAGACACAGACACAGACACAGACACAGACACAGACACAGACACAGACACAGACACAGACACAGACACAGACACAGACACAGACACAGACACAGACACAGACACAGACACAGACACAGACACAGACACAGACACAGACACAGACACAGACACAGACACAGACACAGACACAGACACAGACACAGACACAGACACAGACACAGACACAGACACAGACACAGACACAGACACAGACACAGACACAGACACAGACACAGACACAGACACAGACACAGACACAGACACAGACACAGACACAGACACAGACACAGACACAGACACAGACACAGACACAGACACAGACACAGACACAGACACAGACACAGACACAGACACAGACACAGACACAGACACAGACACAGACACAGACACAGACACAGACACAGACACAGACACAGACACAGACACAGACACAGACACAGACACAGACACAGACACAGACACAGACACAGACACAGACACAGACACAGACACAGACACAGACACAGACACAGACACAGACACAGACACAGACACAGACACAGACACAGACACAGACACAGACACAGACACAGACACAGACACAGACACAGACACAGACACAGACACAGACACAGACACAGACACAGACACAGACACAGACACAGACACAGACACAGACACAGACACAGACACAGACACAGACACAGACACAGACACAGACACAGACACAGACACAGACACAGACACAGACACAGACACAGACACAGACACAGACACAGACACAGACACAGACACAGACACAGACACAGACACAGACACAGACACAGACACAGACACAGACACAGACACAGACACAGACACAGACACAGACACAGACACAGACACAGACACAGACACAGACACAGACACAGACACAGACACAGACACAGACACAGACACAGACACAGACACAGACACAGACACAGACACAGACACAGACACAGACACAGACACAGACACAGACACAGACACAGACACAGACACAGACACAGACACAGACACAGACACAGACACAGACACAGACACAGACACAGACACAGACACAGACACAGACACAGACACAGACACAGACACAGACACAGACACAGACACAGACACAGACACAGACACAGACACAGACACAGACACAGACACAGACACAGACACAGACACAGACACAGACACAGACACAGACACAGACACAGACACAGACACAGACACAGACACAGACACAGACACAGACACAGACACAGACACAGACACAGACACAGACACAGACACAGACACAGACACAGACACAGACACAGACACAGACACAGACACAGACACAGACACAGACACAGACACAGACACAGACACAGACACAGACACAGACACAGACACAGACACAGACACAGACACAGACACAGACACAGACACAGACACAGACACAGACACAGACACAGACACAGACACAGACACAGACACAGACACAGACACAGACACAGACACAGACACAGACACAGACACAGACACAGACACAGACACAGACACAGACACAGACACAGACACAGACACAGACACAGACACAGACACAGACACAGACACAGACACAGACACAGACACAGACACAGACACAGACACAGACACAGACACAGACACAGACACAGACACAGACACAGACACAGACACAGACACAGACACAGACACAGACACAGACACAGACACAGACACAGACACAGACACAGACACAGACACAGACACAGACACAGACACAGACACAGACACAGACACAGACACAGACACAGACACAGACACAGACACAGACACAGACACAGACACAGACACAGACACAGACACAGACACAGACACAGACACAGACACAGACACAGACACAGACACAGACACAGACACAGACACAGACACAGACACAGACACAGACACAGACACAGACACAGACACAGACACAGACACAGACACAGACACAGACACAGACACAGACACAGACACAGACACAGACACAGACACAGACACAGACACAGACACAGACACAGACACAGACACAGACACAGACACAGACACAGACACAGACACAGACACAGACACAGACACAGACACAGACACAGACACAGACACAGACACAGACACAGACACAGACACAGACACAGACACAGACACAGACACAGACACAGACACAGACACAGACACAGACACAGACACAGACACAGACACAGACACAGACACAGACACAGACACAGACACAGACACAGACACAGACACAGACACAGACACAGACACAGACACAGACACAGACACAGACACAGACACAGACACAGACACAGACACAGACACAGACACAGACACAGACACAGACACAGACACAGACACAGACACAGACACAGACACAGACACAGACACAGACACAGACACAGACACAGACACAGACACAGACACAGACACAGACACAGACACAGACACAGACACAGACACAGACACAGACACAGACACAGACACAGACACAGACACAGACACAGACACAGACACAGACACAGACACAGACACAGACACAGACACAGACACAGACACAGACACAGACACAGACACAGACACAGACACAGACACAGACACAGACACAGACACAGACACAGACACAGACACAGACACAGACACAGACACAGACACAGACACAGACACAGACACAGACACAGACACAGACACAGACACAGACACAGACACAGACACAGACACAGACACAGACACAGACACAGACACAGACACAGACACAGACACAGACACAGACACAGACACAGACACAGACACAGACACAGACACAGACACAGACACAGACACAGACACAGACACAGACACAGACACAGACACAGACACAGACACAGACACAGACACAGACACAGACACAGACACAGACACAGACACAGACACAGACACAGACACAGACACAGACACAGACACAGACACAGACACAGACACAGACACAGACACAGACACAGACACAGACACAGACACAGACACAGACACAGACACAGACACAGACACAGACACAGACACAGACACAGACACAGACACAGACACAGACACAGACACAGACACAGACACAGACACAGACACAGACACAGACACAGACACAGACACAGACACAGACACAGACACAGACACAGACACAGACACAGACACAGACACAGACACAGACACAGACACAGACACTGACACAGACACAGACACAGACACAGACACAGACACAGACACAGACACAGACACAGACACAGACACAGACACAGACACAGACACAGACACAGACACAGACACAGACACAGACACAGACACAGACACAGACACAGACACAGACACAGACACAGACACAGACACAGACACAGACACAGACACAGACACAGACACAGACACAGACACAGACACAGACACAGACACAGACACAGACACAGACACAGACACAGACACAGACACAGACACAGACACAGACACAGACACAGACACAGACACAGACACAGACACAGACACAGACACAGACACAGACACAGACACAGACACAGACACACACACACACACACACACACACACACACACACAGACACACAGACACAGACACACACACACACACACACACACACACACAGACACACAGACACAGACACACACACAGACACACACACAGACACACACACACACACACACACACACAGACACACACACACAGACACACACAGACACACACAGACACACACAGACACACACAGACACACACAGACACACACAGACACACACAGACACACACAGACACACACAGACACACAAAGACAGACACAGACACACACAGACACACACAGACACACACAGACACACACAGACACACACAGACACACACAGACACACACAGACACACACAGACACACACAGACACACACAGACACACACAGACACACACACAGACACACACACAGACACACACACAGACACACACACAGACACACACACAGACACACACACAGACACACACACAGACACACACACAGACACACACACAGACACACACACAGACACACACACAGACACACACACAGACACACACACAGACACACACACAGACACACACACAGACACACACACAGACACACACACAGACACACACACAGACACACACACAGACACACACACAGACACACACACAGACACACACACAGACACACACACAGACACACACACAGACACACACAGACACACACACAGACACACACACAGACACACACACAGACACACACAGACACACACACAGACACACACACAGACACACACACAGACACACACAGACACACACACAGACACACACACAGACACACACACAGACACACACACAGACACACACACAGACACACACACAGACACACACAGACACACACAGACACACACAGACACACACAGACACACACAGACACACACAGACACACACAGACACACACAGACACACACAGACACACACAGACACACACAGACACACACAGACACACACAGACACACACAGACACACACAGACACACACAGACACACACAGACAGACACACACAGACACACACAGACACACACAGACACACACAGACACACACAGACACACACAGACACACACAGACACACACAGACACACACAGACACACACAGACACACACAGACACACACACACACACACAGACACAGACACAGACACAGACACAGACACAGACACAGACACAGACACAGACACAGACACAGACACACACAGACACAAAATTTGTTTTTCCAGAAATTGTTGAAATGGCATCTAGGGACCCCGGATATTTCCGTAAAAAAAATTTCTGAAAAAAATCACGATCACAATACTTTCTCGTACTTCGTAACGGAGAAAGTAAAAAGTAAATTTGGAAAAAGTGATGAGCAAAAAAGTCCTTAATTTTCCAATTGATCCGAAATCATACGTTACCATCTCTAGTTCCTAAGGTGTCTGAGATCTGATAGATGTGTCATTCTTTATTGCTTTTTTCTGTGCACACATGGGCAAGGCTATTTTTTTAGACCGTAAAATAGGGGGCCTTCTCCGAGAGAATTTCTAACGAACTGCGTTTAGGAGAGGTTAAAAGAAGCCAAAATAAAGTGTGGCAATTTTCTCTAAATAGACTTTTAAAGAAAATATTGACTGTTTTAATTAAATACGGAAATTAATACACACTACCTACGTTAATGAAATGATATTCGCAATGATAACAGCACCCAGAAGTTGAAACTGCTTGCGTTTATTGGCAGTGTTGATAATATTTACTATTCTAACACAAGAGTTCAATATCCATTACATGTACGGGTGATGAAAATTCACGAGCAGCTGTTCGGCTGTCAATCAGTGGCTACCAGACCAACGATTTTTCGAACGCGTGCACAACTATCTACGTGAACAAGGACCTACCGAAATCATCGACTGAGCATTCAAAACAGCAAATACTAGATGAGTACAACATTCTGCGACAAATTATTAATAATCTCAGTACCCTTGTTTGCCGTGTATCTGCACAACTTAATGTACCATCAGGTTTTGAGAACAATAAAATGATTTTATCCATTTCACATGCAGCCTATTTAAGCCCTCTTATCCGTAGATTTAGCTAATCGGATGAAATTTTGCCGCTGGATCATTCAAAATCGAAACCATCAATTCTACTCACGGACAAGGCAACATTTGCAAGAAAAGGATTCCCGAACAGAAATAATTGCCACTCTTGGGATTTTGAGAATCCACGCAAATTATCAACATAGGTTTTCAATTAATATCTGGTGTGGTGTTATTGATAACATGTCCATTGGTTTTATATAAATTATTTTCATTTCAATTTCATAAAAGGTCATTATGGAGGATTCTTAAATGATGTCCCTGTAGCGACTAGACATTGTAAGTGATACTAGTAAGATGGTGCGCACTTTGCTTAACATGTAAGACAATTGAATCAGAGGTTTGAAGGTCGTACTGGTCTAGATTATTATTTGTAGGGTCATATGAAAGATATAGTATAACAAATAACATCACAGACTATTAAAGATCTTGGTGATGAGGCAATAGAACTTATTATAAATAATAATGTAGGGCAACTAGTTTTCTCTTAATAAAATAGTATCTAAAATGTGTTTCGAGAAGAACTGTTGCAATTTAGAAAAAAAAACCGGGCGTAAGTTTATGAGAATGTTTAATTTTATTTGGTGTAAAGATTACTTACACTAAGGGCCGCTTTTACAATGGTCGGTTAAATTAAGGTTAACACTATCTCCGGATTAAATGCGAAAATACGCTTTTACAATGCCTAGTTAAAGCAGGGTTCGGGTTAAGAAGCAGATAACTCGCAGTTATCTTATCCGGTGCTCGGAGCAACAGATAAATCTCAGGCAATGCGCACAGCAAACACATGCACCATACCGGCATTATAGCGATCTACAATCGGTATTACATACGGGGGCCGTTAGAGGGCGACAAACTAGTTTCTAAAAAACATGCATTCTGGCATATTTCTAGGTGGAATATTGAAAAGAAGCTCGAGGGGGTCAAGGCTCGCATCATTGATCACAAACACCACTTTCTAACCTTTCCGCAAGCAAAACGAAAAATGCCAATTCTTTAAACTGCGCAACCGCATGTATCCGCAATGCTGCCAACGTTGGCGTTTCGGGAGAAAATCAATCTAAGCGTTTGTAAAAGGCAGCGTGCGTTAACTGAGAGATAAACGATGGGATTAGTTAAAGAGGGTATAAGTTAACCATCATTTATCCAACGATTGTAAAAGCGGCCCTAAATAGTCATGAGACACCCTGTATTCGGGCCCATATATGCCTAAGCCTTTGCCTACCTCTGTTATTGATGCATCTGTATACTAGAATGCGAAGCTTAGTTTTAGCTTTTCAATTTAATTAAACCTGTTGTTTCTTCTCGAAGGACCGTAAATAACTTGCAGTTTTAATTATAATATATATTTACTGTACTATTGTTTCCATTAACGGTTGTTGTTTGAATGACAACAAAAAAATGCCAAAGGGCTGCGCATTCCTTTGGTGGTAGGAATCTTGTACTCGTGGAGTTCTGGTTGGCCAGCTAGGCCGAGATATCTCCTTCTCATGCCAGGGGTGGCCTCTAAACCAGCCAATATCTGCCTCTGGGAATCTGCGAAATCTGCATTCTCCGCGGTTTATGGTAGGTTCATAAATGTGGTTGATGGGCTTAATTATCCTGGCACTAACGACGTATTACACTTGTAAATACTGACAAATATGTAAATGAGGGAGCGGCTGCAACAACTGTTTTGGCGACTGTCAATTACCAATTCAAAGTACGATTCGAAAAAAAAAATTATCGGTATTACATCTGATGGTGTTTGTAAGAACTCTGGTTTAATAAGATCTAGAATTTCTAAGCGTCCGATTCTTTGACCTTGTACTTATCCAGTCCAGTCTCAGTTCGCACATTACACCTCCCTCTCTGACTTGATCGCACAATAGAAGTGGGTATAGCTTCCATTGGTGAAGATGGACTGGTAGAAGCAGCTTCCGAAAACCCAAGGCAGGCTAACCTTTGCAGTATTTGAAGCTTCTTTTGTGCTGTTACTTATTTTGATCCAATATACTAGTAATAATGGCTGTACGTGGAGCCAGTGTATTAATTTAGATCTCTGCCAAAGAATCTGCGATACATCCAAAATGCCGGTCAAAAAATTTCATGACAATTTTGTCAGGATTGTCATTGATTGTCTTGCCTCACACGCCATTATACTATGGTGTTAAGAACATCTCGGGCTAGGGATAATCTACTTTTTATGACAACTGCTATGTCATCGAAATAACTTTGCCTACTGTAACTTTTATCCTCTTCTAAAATCATTAGGATATATTTAATTAATTTTTAATTAGCTTTAAGAACCGTACCAAGAAAATATTTACCCATTCTTCTTCTAACACTATTACTTAACCACTTCGCGCCCATGTAGCTTTGATTGGGTTATAGGATATTCTTCCACCGTCACAAATTTACTCATTTATGCAAAAAAATATGAAAAAAATATTCCATAGATGGCGCTAAAGGTATATTTTTTTTGTAAAATATTTTTGTTTTCATTTTTTTGTTTGTCGCCACATGTGGCGACCTGGGCGTGAAGAGGTTAATGATATTTTGTTCTTTAACTTGTATATACCTATTGCTTATCTTATAATATCGTCCTGTAATTGGTAACTGTTGCGCAATAAATTATTATTACTATTTTTAGGAGGTTATTTAGCACGATGCATAGACCAAGGCCGACAAAATCCTGCCTTACGGGCGTATCTTTGCTGTAATTACTGTTTCTGATTCATTCCCTATATCTGCAGTAATCTTGCGGTTTTCGAGTGTATGTGATTGTGGGTACATTAATATTTTCTTTTTTCCATGGTTTAAGGTTGTGCTGTATAACGCTCCTTCAATGTAGATGAAAATACTTAGAATAATCTGCTTGTGTTGAGAAATAGTTACTTGTTTTGGGGGCTCTGTAGAACTTCCACAGCATATTTGCCAGGTTGATGGGCAAGTTGCTGCCTTTGGAGTGGTTTTGTCTTTAGAGCGCTGCTCCTGATGTCATTGTCCTCCATGTGTTCCATAATTTGCAGGAGGAATAATGTAAGGCTGATTGGGCGATAGGACTTAACTTCATTAGGTGGTCTTCGCCCCATTAATTAATATCACCCTGGCCTTCTTTAATTACATGCATAAAACCACAGCATGAAACTGGCTTTGTGTATTACCTCCAGATAAGTAACTTTCATGCCCTGTTGCAGTAGCGCCACCTAGCCCCTGTGTTTTAAACGGTTTAATGCTGTTCACTGTCTATTCATTTTAATTTTTCTAGTATTGAGTTTACAAGCCTTTATTTTTGGTAGGAATATGCTTCCTTCTATAGATTGAGTAATAGTTTCATGTAAACCCGCGGATGTTGAGTCGGGAAAATGGCTCTCTTGTTTCCTTTCCGCATGACGTTTGTCGGGTTTGTTTATTAACCTTATGCCGTTAAAGTGGTCTTTCGATAGGACTTGATGGATACTTGCTAGTGGTGCTATGTAAGTAACTCTCTTACAGAAGGTACTCAATTTGTTCCTTTTCGGCTGTCTCAGCTCCTTATTATATTTCAACAGTACTTATCTGCAGACAGCCCAGTAGTTTGTCTGGATTGCAATTTCAAGTGATCTACATTGTTCCTCTAGGACTCTAGGGCATATCTATAAAAGATCTCCTCTGTAACGGGCAGCTGGTCTCATATGTTTTTCATTAGATTGTTTTTAGAAGAGATAATAATAATAATATTTATTTCCTCATTAAAAATAATTACAAAGTACCAGCTTAAACCAGCTTAAACCTCTGCAGTGTTTCTACCTCCTCTGTAGTATTGATATCGAGATAGAAGTCGTCGGTTCCCGTACTGAGGCACTTTTTCTAGACGTTCGGAGCCTTCGGATTTCTACACTCCATTACATCTTCCTGTATGACGTCTTCGTCTAATAGTCTGGCAAAGAGGATTCAACCAAAATGAACAAAATATAAATTGTACTTGCTGCACATCAGCTGGAGTCATATATCTGATAACTCCTGTCTAGTTGCATTCATAAAGGTAGGCTCGATACTTCTGTTAACAATATCTGAATTGTTATGCAATTTTTTGAGCTATCTGCCAGAGCGTCGCTTTGAAACTTTCGTTCCCATTTTCCGTTCCAGCAAGTCATCCCGGCTCTTTGTGTAGACAGGACCAGAGAGTGTCGAAAATCTCCTTCTTCATCGCTGGCTTGTGTCGATATCCCTGAAGTACACCCGTCGCTTTCGCCTTCTGCCTTCTGCCTTCTGCCAGGAGCACCTGACGCTTACTTAGCGCGCCGGACGTTTTGTTAGAAAATCGTCTGGTTAACCCGTTTAAATGTTATTGGCGGGCTTGGGATGAATGCTAAGTACACATCCCAAGTAATATTTTAAGCCAAAAAACAAAAAAATCGATTTTTTGAAAAGGTCAAGGTGGTGTTCTCCCTTAATTAGCGATACTTTGTAAGTCATTAAGATATTGTCATAAGAATGTTTAGAACTTCCTATGAATATATTGGAATACAATGGAATTAGGACTTCTGCGTGAAAATCAATAACTAAAGCAAAGATTACAATCTGGAACGTTTTGTTTTATAGAAGAGTGAGACAACAGTTAGTTACTCTACAAGTGCGCAAAGTAAGGTATTACCCACCAAGAAAAAGGTTACTCGATTCGCCATACCTTACTTCGCCCACGCCTGCAGTATAACGTTTTACCAATACCTCTAATATAAGCAAAAACAATAAGAAACTGCTGCAAAAAATAATGAAATGTTTAAATTTTTAAATAGTGATGCATTTGAAAACCGTTTTAATAAACGCAAGAATTATAAATTTTAGGTAAGGAATGCTTGCAGTATGCGTCAAAATCTAATACGCATCGATATGTTGATTAACCCCAAGGCACGTTTAGTTTTTTATAGCGCGACTTTTTGAAAATTCTGGGAAACATGTTGCCGTTAGCAAGAAGTAGTTCTCCCTGTCTAAAATCACCTTAGCAACTGAACTCTATCAAGAGGTGTTGGATAATAGTATATTATTAAACGAGTGAGAAAGTTGGCCATTGCCGCGAGGGTGAAGAACCCAAATGGCAATGACCAACTAGTTCACGAGTTTAATACTATACTTTTTTCATATTAAATAATTACCTAAAGATTTTTCTATTTTTATTAAATTTTAACAAATAATTTTTCTATTTGGAAATTGCGGCAGTTCGCTGACAAAAAACGAATCGTAACCATAGTAACAACTAAACTGTTGGGCAATGAAACCGCTATCATTTGATTGGACGTCTTTATCATGAATGAATGTTTTTTTTTATCATGAAAATTCAAGTAAATTTATTCGCTATAAACATTTTTTATATAGAGTTAATGTCAAATCAAACCAAATAAATATCAATTGATAAAATATGGATGAAATATAAGGGTGGTAGCTGTCAATAATGTGATGAAATGCTGGCGGAAAGTAGCGGTCATTAATATGACACGTTCTAACGTTTGAATAGTTATTTAACCAACATGTGTGTTAATGATAGCGATTAATGATCGAGACATTTTCACGTTAATTGTTGAGATCATTAATCGCCAATTAACACACGAGTTGGTTACAAGTTTTTTTCCGTAACTTAGATCAAAATTAGAAATTAGAGTAGAGAAAATCCAAACAAAACAAGGAAATAAACTTGCTATTAAGCCCTTTACAGCAATATCGACAAAACATGCGAATAGCGCAGATTCCGAATGACGTCTTACCTGTTACTCTTCGTACCAGGAAATAAATTCTACGTAAGTTTTTTTCGTAAAAATGTGTACTCTTTTCAATTTAATGTTGCATTATTTGCAATGGCTAGTACTTTTGGCGGTGTTAATTTAAACTCGACACTATCCATAGTAGCAGACGATCACTTTTGATGCAAGCGTTTTATAAATTTGACGTTTCACACTTTGAAATTATGGTTATGGTTTGAAATTACATCGAAGGCGGTTCACCGCTAATTTGTTTCTAGCGCAGAGAATTGATATACTTTTGCATTAACATGTGAAACAAATTATAGATCGGTTTCTCGCTATGATCAGTTACATTTCCAGTAATTATGAGTAATTAGCCACTCATGAATTAGCTATTTAAAACTTAACTAGAAATCGTTCTTTTTTTTAAGAAATATGATTGTTAGGAATTCGGGTTAGGGAATCGAGGATGATAGGGAATTGGCTTAGCCAGCTAAGGCATTCAGCCACAACCGATGTATAGTATTTAATAATTCAAACACTAGATGTATCCAGGGACCCGCACGGCTATTTTTCGTGTTAAAAAAGTAACGGCCCGGACGGGACTCGAACCCGCACCGGCGGGGTCGAGAGGCCGGATCTCTACCCACTAGACCACCGCGGCCCTAGAAATCGTTCATTCATAAAAAATCATTTATTAATGAAAAATCGTTCATTAGTAGGGGTCATTTATGAACGATTTGTGATACATTTGTGTACATTAAAATTAGCCATTAACCAGGGATCAACGGAAAAGATCTTTAATGTCAGCATTAATAGGCGGTTGTGAATATACACCGTGTCCAAGATAAGAATGTACAGCATGGGGATCTTGAAAATGGTAAAATATACAGGGTGCCTTAAATTAGGAAAAAGTTGCATTATTCAGAGTATGTTTACATGCCGACCTCAGAAATTCATGATTGTTTATCGTTTTCGAAATTTTCAAAAAAAAATGCAATTTTTCGGATTTTTGATTTTTACAATTTTTGTATTTATTTTAAAAGACATGAAAAACTAATGGCACTTTGTCATTGCCACTTTTTAAGTTCTACAAAATGGCGTCTTCGAATTTTTTATCCGATGTTTCTTCTCCGAGAAATCATCAACTTTATTTTTTTATATGGCCACAAAAGTAGAAACACGGTAGCATTTTTTATTACAAATTTAATGATGTACCACACATTATGCTTCTAAAGCCAAAGAAGAGAGAAAATTAAATTTTAATATTTTGTAGGTTCTTAACCTAGTAGGCGTTTAAAAAGTATGCATTGGAACAATTGCAATATTTCTTTTTGATCTGTCAGATTATTAAAAAAACGTTCTAACGTATTTTGAAGTTGTTTGTTTTATTTGTAAGAAGTTAAAGTGTTAAAAATTTATTTGGAAGTGTTACGATCAGTGGCGGCTCGTGGAACATGTTGATGGTAGAGCCACTCTTACAATTTATTGGATCGGATGATACTGGCGTTTGAAACGTCAAAATTATGAAAGATGGAAATGACAAATTATACAAATCAAATACCGGCAAAAAAATCAAAAATTTGCACATAAAAATCAATCACGTTTAAAATCTAAAGTATAGACCAATAAAAAATACGCTCTTAATTAAGATTAAAAAACTAAAAATATAAGCATAAAAAATTGAAAATTTCAACAAATATATAACTAAAACAAAGAAAAACTCTAAAATTTGGAACGAAGAAATGAAAAACAGGTCAAAGATCTAAAATATAGGCCAAAATAATCAAAAATGCAAACCAAAAAATTGAAAAATCAATGAAAACGAAAATAGTTTGCCATTTTCAGCTCCCAAAATAATTCTTTAGCTCAAAATAAGTTGCCGATCAGAAACTCGAAAACGGTAGTCAAAAAGCAACAAAAAATTTAACCCTTAATAGTCACACCTCCGAAAAATGACGTAATAGTCATTCGGGGTGTGGTACACCCCACGCCTTTGAACTTCGGTCAATTCATGTTAAATTGACAAATAACAAAAATAAAAACAATTTGGGATAAATTTTGTACCCCTAGTTATAAGAATATATGAATAGTTTTCGAAACCTGCAACTTTACATGTGAAAAAAAAATGTTTGAAGAAAAATTCCGCAAAATTTGAGTTTTTTTGCAAAAAATTCGGTAGTAATTTCAATTTTCAGCTAAAAAAAAAAGTAGTTTGAACCTGAAATAGTATCATTCCAAGTAGTATTAATCAGGGTTGGAAAAAAAACAGTTTTTTTTGTTTAAAACAAAAAAAACAGTTTTTTTTGTTTTAAACTGTTTTTTAATGTTTAAAACATGTTTTTTTTACCAACAAAAAAAACATGTTTTAAACGAAAAAAAACATGTTTAAAACAAAAAAACTGTTTTTTTCATATTTTAAGTAAAGTTTTAATTTTTTAGTAATTCCAATCAAATACGCTCTTTCTTCTAATTATTATAATGCCCTGAAAGAATATTTACCAGCAAGCTTCAGTTATCGTCGTTCTATGTTTGTTTTGGAATAAAATAAATATACATTATGAAATGATTTCATTAACCTATTGAAATGGGGTCATTAACTTATATGTCTGACGCCCAAGCCTCACAATGTTTATTTATTTTCCCTTCTCTGTAGAAATTTGATGATTAGCTGAGCCCTAATATAATTTTATTTCATTCTGTCTTTTACTCTGTTCATACACAACCACACAGTGCGTTCCTATTTAAAAACATGACCGGTAGAAAATTAGACCCCATTTGGCAACATTTTTCAAAAGTGAAGGGAGGAAAGTTAAGTAAAGCCAAATGCCTTAAATGTGGCAAAGTATTATCTGCATTAGTGGCAAGAATGAAGCAACATATTATAAAATGCAAAAGTGACCTTAGAAATAGACAACAAAGAAAGGACGCGGACGTCGCCGATTTAAGTGAGGATGATGCTGATATTAGTGATAATAATGGTGAGTATTCAATTCAATTATTTAAATTTAATTTAGTGGTTTATATATGTGGAAGATCGTGTGATTTATGTAAATGAACTTGAGTCATTAACTTTTTAGAGAGCCACTAATACGTTGCTCTGTATAAATTTAGAAAACAATGTTCGTGTTGAGACCTGACAAGTACTATAACAATACTATTGGTAAAAATCTAGTTTAGCTCCGGTCGCAAAAGTATAATATTTCATATTCTCACTCGGAATGCGATCCTGAACACGAATCTGTAATTTGTTTTATCGCGAAATGAAAAATAAAATTTTTATAAATTTTTGAAAACATATTAATAAAACAACCTAGCTTAGACGCGGTCGCAAAAGTATAATATGTATATATACTAACCTAACCTGACCTAACCCAACCTAACCAAACCTGACCTAACCTAACCCAACCTAATTCTCGATAAAAATCATTAATTAAATATACATAAAATAGAAACTACCTTACTTATTGCAGAGAGTATTAAATAAATTCAAAAAACGAAATATAGCCTGAATATATAAATATTCAACCTGTTCGTAACTCTGCAAGCAAAATTAAGTCTTACTAAGACTATAAACAAATAACTTATTGAAACAACTACTTCCCTGGCTGATGCCACGCCGGATATTGAATGATACAAAAGAAATTTGCATGTTATTACTAGTACTACTAGTGAAATAACATTGGTTTAAGATCCCTTATTTCTACCCACAGGACTAACTTGAAAAATGAAACTAAATTGAATTTGAAAACTTTAAATTATAAAACTGAACCCAAAAGTATGTAAAAATTAAGTAAATAGCCATCTGCAGACGCGTTTCGAGATTTATCTCTCATCAGTGCAGCTTCGCATTTAAATTGAATGTTAAAGAATAAAATACACTTACGTGAAGGTGACCGTGACCGTGAAGGAGTCGTAAACAAATGAGGAGATTATAGAAGGGTTGGACTGATTTTATACCTGAATTTAGGTGATTAGTGAAAGTACAGATGTGAAGAAATAAATGATCTTGTTTTCAGTTGGAAAACCGAATACTCGATTTAAATAATAAATAAAATAGAAACTACCTTACTTATTGCAGAGAGTATTAAATAAATTCAAAAAACGAAATATAGCCTGAATATATAAATATTCAACCTGTTCGTAACTCTGCAAGCAAAATTAAGTCTTACTAAGACTATAAACAAATAACTTATTGAAACAACTACTTCCCTGGCTGATGCCACGCCGGATATTGAATGATACAAAAGAAATTTGCATGTTATTACTAGTACTACTAGTGAAATAACATTGGTTTAAGATCCCTTATTTCTACCCACAGGACTAACTTGAAAAATGAAACTAAATTGAATTTGAAAACTTTAAATTATAAAACTGAACCCAAAAGTATGTAAAAATTAAGTAAATAGCCATCTGCAGACGCGTTTCGAGATTTATCTCTCATCAGTGCAGCTTCGCATTTAAATTGAATGTTAAAGAATAAAATACACTTACGTGAAGGTGACCGTGACCGTGAAGGAGTACTAGTAATAACATGCAAATTTCTTTTGTATCATTCAATATCCGGCGTGGCATCAGCCAGGGAAGTAGTTGTTTCAATAAGTTATTTGTTTATAGTCTTAGTAAGACTTAATTTTGCTTGCAGAGTTACGAACAGGTTGAATATTTATATATTCAGGCTATATTTCGTTTTTTGAATTTAATTAAATATACATTTTAAAAAAATGAATCATTCATTTCTTCATGAAAAAAATTATAGATTCGTATTCAGGATGACATTTCGAGTTAGAATATATATAAATATTACATTTTTGCGACCCGGGCTAAGCTAGATTAGTTTTTATTAAATAAATATAAATTTTTCAAAAATTTATAAAACCTTATACAAGGTGTTTAATAAAAAACGCCACAAGCCATAACTCCGTTAAATATTAGACGATTTTAAAAATTAAAAAAAGGAAATTTATGGTTCGATAAATACTACAAAATAACACTAATTAAATATTTTTTAAACATAATCTTTAAGGTCAAGCGATAGTCAACTTTTTTTTTTCAAATGGCACCATATATTTTTTTATATTTTTTTTGGTAGAGAATGTTTTTCTGAATCCAGTGATGTATAAGAAAGTTGACATTGATGGCTAAATTTCTGTCGTTGGTCTCATCATTTTCTTCTAATCGTTGCACTTTTTGCCAAATGAATGGCTTTAATTTGTGCTTTTTTAGTATAGAATGATTTGATACACCAATGTTACATGCAATTTCCCCAGTAGAAGTATTTGGATTTTCTTCCACACTAAGTAGAACGTCTAATTCAGTATTTTCCTGAAATGTAGACTCCATTCGTATAGGTTTCTTGAAAGCTCCATAATTTCTTACATTTTATTCAAGTCTAGAGAGGGTCTAGAACCTCTCTAGTAAGAAAGCGATCACTGTAAAGACGTACTGCTTGGCCACAGTTTCGGTTACATTCAAAATATTCTTGCAATATGTCTATTAAATAATTGTTGTCCATTGGGTAGTTTTATTTAATAAATTTAACCGCAAAAATCGTAAATATACGAGTAAAACTGAGACTCACTGTAATATTAACGTCTTAAACTATTTCTTATTTACTCAATAAAACATTATTAGTAGCATTTGACTATGTTCCATGGTATTCTTGATGCTAAAAAAAATATAATTAACGTTACTAAAAATTTTATTTTTAGTAACTATTGCATCAATGTCAACTTTTTTATACATCACTGGATTCAGAAAAAAAGTCTCAGGAAAAATATAAAAAAATATATGCCATTTGAAAAAAAAAGTTGACTATCACTTGACCTTAAAGATTATGTTTAAAAAATATTTAATTAGTGTCATTTTGTAGTATTTGTCAAACCATAAATTTCCTTTTTTAAATTTTTTAAATCGTGTAATATTTAACGGAGTTATGGCTTGCGGCGTTTTTTATCAAACACCCTGTATTTGTGTAATATTTTAATCACAAACGTTGTTTAATTTTATGTTTTATGTTTATGTTTTACAAAACAATCCGAAATAAAAATTGTTTTGTTCATTTTCAACATGAACAATTTAGAACAGCATGTAAACCCGGATTCATGGATAAAAATTTTGATCCTAAAGATTGAATTTTCTTTTGTGACATTGAATAATTATGTTAAGTAATTTTAATTATTATTTGTTTACTTTGACCAAACAATATCTTTATTCTAGATGAACTAATGATTTAATAGATCAACTGCATCAAATATTACAAATATATTTATTTTGTCGGTTATATGTTTAATAAGTTGAAATAAAATTGAACTTAAATAAAACACTTTATATTAAATGGAATATTCCGTGTGATATAACAAAGTAAAAAGTGTTTTATTTATATTTAAAACATGTATCACGAAGTAAACGCCTCTACCATAACGAATAAAATTGCACAATTTTTGTGAAAGAATAAAATAAATAAAATTATTTATTATTTTTCATTTTTCAAAAATATGGGGAAACAGTTTTGTAATGTTTGACAAAGTAAAAATTAAACTGATCACTTTTTGAGCTTTCAGAATGATATGATGAATTAATGATATAATAACCGAATTATGAATTTTGAGTGGAAATTTAACAAATTGTTTAGTAGTTACTAGTTAGTACCCCAAAATGTTGAAAATAGAAATTCAATTGAGTGTAGCATCAGGACAAAATAGGAGAGCTTAAAATTAAGCAAGTTCTATAAATGAAACTGAAAAGAAAAGTTGATGTTTTCAAAACTAAACATTTCAAATTTTGAAACAATTATTTAGGTTGAATGTAAAATGAATAAAAAGTATTAATTATAAATGTTGTATTCTTGTAAATAATACAATCACTACTACCATTAAATTTTGTTTTATTTAACTTTATAGATTCTACGCCATCTACAAATGTTGCAGTAGCAAGTATTTCGTCCGCATTTGAATACCATACTACGAGTATTCGTGAAAAGCACTCCACGGACCTATCATCTCCATCGACATCAGCATCATTTCCATCGACATCAGCATCATCTCTGTCATCTTTTGTCATTAGAACAACGAATACACTCAAGAAAAATATTGATCTACAGGTTGTCAAATTTGTTTATAGCACCAATTCAGCATTTCGTTTGGTTGAACACGAAGAATTTAAAAATCTAATGAATCTCTTACGCCCTGGTTATCAACCACCAAATCGCCGTCAAATTGCGAACGAATTATTAAACGAAGTGTATTGTTCAGTCAAACAGACAATAGAAAACAATTTAAAAGGCAAAATGGTTTCAATGGCAATTGATGGCTGGAGTAACATTCATAACGAACCAATTGTATGCATCTCGGTAACCGATCTTGTAGAAGGTAACATTTATTTAATAGACACAGTTGATACTGCAGAAAAAAGGCATACTGCAGAATATTTGCAAGATTTAGCTGCGGAAGCAATAAAAACATGCCAAAAATTTGGTTGTTACGTTAAAAGTGTTGTGACCGACAATGCCAGTAACATGGTAAAAATGCGTAGCGAACTTGCAGAACGCGACGATATAGGTATGCCCGACATTTTAACATATGGTTGTTCCGCACATGTGTTAAATTTATTAGCGAAAGATATAAATGTGCCAGGTCTAAAAGACGACATTAAAACAATTATAAAGTATTTCAGAAATTCTCATTTTCCTGCTGCTAAATACAAACAGGCTGGGGGGACATCACTTAATTTGCCCATAGACGTTCGTTGGAACACATTGTGTGATTGTTTAGAGTCGTACCAAAAGAACTGGCACATTCTGGTAAAAGTGTGCACAGAAAATCGAGTCGCATTCGACACGAGTATAACAAACAAAATTCAAGACCTCGATTTAAAAACTCAAGTCGAAAAGTACCTGATTAAACTGAAGAAAATTTCTGTTGCTCTGGACGTGGTTCAAAGTGAAAATTGTAATTTAGGCAAGGCTACGGAAATATGGCTATATCTAATAGAAAGTATGCAAGAGGGGCAGCTGTCAGATTTTGAAAAAAGTTGTTTAGGTAATCGTTTCAATATGGCCATAACACCTGCCCATTATCTTGCTAATTTATTAGACCATCGCTTTAGAGGCCACAAGCTAAGCCAAGAACAATTAGAGGAGGCATTGGAATATGCAGCATCATTTTATCCGGAAGCTATTCCGTTTATTATAAAATACCAGGCGCAAACTTCGCCCTTCAGGGAATATTTATTCTCAAGTCAAAACATTGAAAATGTAAGTCCAATTTCATGGTGGCGGGCTCTTCAACAAAATATTAACCAAACGATATTTGAACTATCTATGCAGCTTCATACAGCAGTTGCTTCTTCTGCAGGCATCGAAAGATTATTTTCTTCGTTTGGTTTAATACACAGCAAATTGCGTAACAGATTAGGCACAGAAAAAGCAGCAAAACTTGTAACCATTATGCGAACCTTAAATTCTAATAAAAATTTGATTGAAGATGATAATTGTTAATGTTATTTCTAGAGGAATTTAATTTGTTTCTTTCTTTAAGTATTATTTAGATTATTATATTTTTACATTTTTTAATTATAGAAAATTTATAAGTTTGTTAACTATAATAATTATAATTTTGTTAAATTTTTTGAACTTTTTTATTTTATATTTTTATTGTTATGAAACTTATTAATAATTTAATAAAATTCATTTTTTATAATTTTTTTTTTGTTTAAAGGCCTAAAAACTGTTTAAAACACTTTTGTTTAAAACATGTTTTAAACACATGTTTAAAACGTGTTTAAAACAAAACTGTTTTAAACATAAGTCAATGTTTAAAACGTGTTTAAAACAACTGTTTTAAACAAAATGTTTTAAACATGCCAACCCTGGTATTAATATATTTTGCGACCTTTCCAAACCTTTCCAAAAAGTATATTTATTTTAACGATCGAAGGTGGGATTTTTTTACGAAAAAATTATATTAGTATTTTTCTGATATAAAGTTAATTTAATGTTAAATATGAATATGAAAATATTTTTAAAACTATTATTATGAAGAAAACAGGCTATTATACTAAAAAGTCAATTATTCGATCCCAAAAGAGCATTCGGTGCACATATAAATATGTGCGATGTATGTCGCACATCGACCTCTCGCAACTGCGACATAGCATGTGCGACTTTTTGTCGCTTCTTCTGGAACAAATATCGCAGCGCTTGTGTGTCGGCAATCTCGGAATAATCCACAGAGAAAAAAATGCTCAGAATTTTTTTCTGGCACAATGATCACACTGGGTGCCGTACACCCCACAATTTTTCACGAGTCGACTCAAACAGGTACCACATTAACACTGACGAGTAAGTTCAAATAATACCTATCGGGGTCCATAATAGAAGGTTCAAACTATCTGTAGATGGAGTAACATGTCTCGTTTACTTTCAATTTCAGGGCCATATTCAACGTCGAAAAAAGGCTAGTCACCCCTAGTGACTATTAAACGTAAAAAAGTCGCTCATAAAAAATATTAATTCAAGTTAAAAAATCTAAAATGGAGGGTAAGAAACCAGAAACTGTACTTAAAAATATCGGCAAAAAAATTTAAAACAAGTCGCGCATAAAAAAAAATTTAAAATATAGGATAAAAAATTAAAAACTTCGACCAAAAATTCGATCCTAAGAATGAACATTTCTGACAAAAAAATCGAAAATTTTAACAAAAAGATTGAAAGTTTAGAAGAAAATTATTGTTTTTTTGGAAATTTGTAGACACATTATTGAAAATTAGTCAAAATTTTACCCATTTGTTGCAATAAATGTGGAATTTCCATGCAAATTTCTGAAAAAATGCGCCATATTGGTTATCAAAATTTGCTTTTTAGTGCAAACATTTTTGTTGTGGTAAACTTGTGATTAGTTTTTGTAGAAATTTGTAAAGGGACATTATTCAAAATTGGTCTATCAACCATCTGTCGAAAAAATGTGGAACTCCCAATTGAATTTCTGAAAAATTTGCCTTTTTGATGATCGAAATTTGCCATTTAGTGAAACCATTTTTGTTGTGGTAAACTTGCGATCTCTTTCTTTGTAAATTTGCAAAAACACATTATTCAGAAATGGCCTGTTAAAATTTTAACCATCTGTTGAAATTAATGTGGAACTTCCACGCGGTGTTAACTTTTAAAAAGTTTTTTTAAGAATCAGTTAAAAATTCTTGCTGAGCTTGAAACTACAGGTAGTGCCATGGCTCCGTGGCTCTTTATAACGAGCCGCCACTGGTTACGATGGAAAGAAGAAATTTCACAAACGTAGAAAAATTTAATATGTTGACGTGTTACATCTTGTGCCACAGAAATTGTGTAGCTGCTGAAAAGAAGTATTCTGATAATTATCTTGAACGAAGACAACTTAAGTCCATGTTTAGACGTTTGGTATGTAATTTAAAGGAATTTAGTTCATTCAAAAAACTGTTTTCATCTCCTAAAAAACAATCCAACGAAGAAAAAGCGAATATTATTCTAATAGGCGTTGTTGAGAATCCTGAAATATCAACAAGACAAATTGAACTGTATCTTTTACCGTTATCAAGATCCCCATGCTGTGTATTCTTATCTTGGACACGGTGTATACCAATAAGAATACACACTTTTAAAGTTAAACATATACATACATGCATACGTTCTTGATTACAATGTCTTTAAATTTTATATGAAAGGATAGATAGGTTATAAAAAATTTGCAGCAGCTGGAATTATAATAATATGTCAAGAAACAAAAGTACAAAACGATAACTTGAATAGCCATGTTCCATATCACTAATAACAGGCACTTTTTAAAATGGAATTAATTGGTAGAATGAGATTAATTTATTCTTTTTAGGCGAATCGATTCCGCTAATTCATCCAGGGCGTATTTAATGGTAATAAATGAATTAACCCCGAACTAGGATTCTTCAATATCGAAAAAGGCTATTTATATAGATAATAATGCCTCCGGAGCATAATGAATGGAAATTAAAGGGTTGCTGAAGTACTTTGCTCCCCATTTCATTCACTATCATGAATTTTCCCTCTACGAATGGCAGAAGACAAATCACTTCAATCAACTGAACTCCGTACCAGTGCAGAATCGTGGCCCGTATTAGATTATCTCGATCCGAGGAATAAATTGTTTCGAACTGTGGCCCTCAATCTATTGTTCCATTCAGGAAGAAATCATTTTAGGAACGGCTTTAGAGACGGGAGAGCGAATTTACGTCATATATTAATTAATGCCGTGACTAATTTTCCTATTAGCAGATCCAATTTAAAAGTATTCAATAGGTTTAACGTGCAAGGTTTACAATTATATATCCTGTATAAACCCTATTTTAATTACTAACCTTGATTCACCACATAGAAATTATTATCGGATTCTAAATACCACAACTAGCAATATCGGCGGTTATTATCCGTGATCTGCGGAAAATTGTTAAATAAGTTTCTAGACATTAATGGCTTATTGAGTCATTCTAATCAAGTATTCTGTAAAAATAAAAAATATTTTTTTATGTCTTTAGAATTCCCACAAACATGTAACATCATCTGAGATTGACCATTTGAATGTTGTCTGATATCAGCAGCAATCTTATGGAGCATATTTGTATCAGTTTCAATTTCAATTAATAAACATAATTAAATAATTGGATGTGTAAAAATCACGTATCCAATAAACTAATTAAGTTGTTACATTTGTGTTAAGAAATAAAGTAGTTGATGGAAATGTTTGAACTCGCTGATTTATTACAACTAAAACACACGTTCAAGTTGTGTGTTAAAAAATTAGTAAAATCTCTTATTGCAATCGAGTAAAATCGATTTAAAAAAATGGTGATGTGGCCATCATGTTACTTTCTCCGACTTGATGGTATCATTTATATTTACGCTTTCATGGTTTATTTTCAATTGAAATCATATTTTAAATGTGCATCGAGCGTTGTGTAAACTCGGATGAAACTGACGTTTAAAACCTCAAAATTATGAAAGATGGAAAAATTATACTTCAAATTCAGAAACTCCGTTTACTAAAAAACTAAAGGGATTTCGAAAAAAACTTATTCTTTATAAGTTGCTCATTTTAGTATTCTCTACAATTATTATTAACATATATTTGCTGTAACTATTATCGTTTCATAATTATAAACCAAAAATTAAAAAAAAATAAATAATTTTTTTTCTCGAATAAAAATGATTTTATGAAAAATATTTTCAAGCAAAAGATGTTCATTTCTTTGTTGTTTTCAATGTTTGTTTAAATGTTTTTGTGATATTTTTCATTTTTAAGAAAATATTGGCAAAAAACAAAATACAGTTAAGGTAAACGCCCACTTCCGATGTACGAAATTTTACCAAAAGCTTTTCAGTTTTTCAGATTATTAAATAAGACGGCTGTATAAAGTTTCATATCAATTGCTCTATTAGTTTTTGAGATACAGCGCACACAGACAGACACACACACAGACACACACAGACACACACACACACACATACACACACAGACACAATTTTTTTTTTCCAGAAATTGTTGAAATTGCATCTAGGGACCCCAAAACGGATATTTCCGTAAAAAAAATTTTTGAAAAAAAAATCACGATCAAAATACTTTCTCGTACTTCGTAACGGAGAAAGTAAAAACGGCACTTTCTACATTTTTCATAAAATCTAGTTATCATTGACTTTTTGGAACATTTTATGTGCCATTTTATTCGGCTCATAACACTGCACTTCCTTGCCCGTTTAACAATTTCTCTATCTCTGCCAGTGTCTGAGATACCCCTGCTAAACATCGAAAAAACTCAATCTACATCAATGTATAATATTTATGAGCAGTAGGGATGGACGATATTTCACGTATAATCGCGCCGATTTAGCAAGTCCGTTGAGGTAATAAACGAAAGCTGGTAGGTCCTACCCCCAAACCGAGTTCATTGGTATTCAGATATATTGCATGCAATAATATTTACAACTCGGCCTGTCACCCATTGGTGTTGCTTGTTGCAACGTCCGCTTCGATATTTGAATGAGTGGCTCTTAAAAGGTTTTTAAAAGTACCATCGACTAATTCCGCGTGTTTATTTAACCAAGAATGTTAAATAATGTTGTAATTATCCCAAAATGTATTGTCGTGAATGAAAACGTTATTTCAAATGATTCAAAATGGGTTGAAAATAAAAGCAAAATTAAAATGTTACGCAATTTATGTACAACAAAAGCAAAATAAAACAGCGGCTAATTACAGAAACAAAATAATAAAATGTTAGTTTTAAATTACTTACAAATAAAAAAAACAATACAATCATATTTACAAAACGTAAACAATTTTATACTTAATTCCTAATGTTTTTTAATCCGAATCACTAACACAATCAGTATCTGACTCTGTCAAATCCGAGGACGAATCATCACTATTTAATGATATTACTAGTGGTAATACGTCGTCCATTACACACTGTTTTACAAAGTCATCATTAATAATTTTATTTGTGCTTTGGATGCAGCTGCTCCAAATTTGCGGAGTAACTTGGTCGAGGGATGCTTTCCAACAATGCTGAACGTCATTATCATTTCCTGAGGTTGCTATTATAATTTTATTATAATGATTTTTTGCAATCCCCCTCACCTTCTCAATAGCATTGTACTGACAATGATATGGCGGTAATCGTAAAATTGAATGTCCATATCTTTTAGCCAGAATGTCGACTGCATACGTTGGAACACGGGGTTTATTTATTTTAAGTATCGGTAACAGCTCACTTTTCGTCATATATGGCTCGAAACGTATGTTGCGTTCCCTAAGTCACTCAATAATATCTTTTTTTTTTGACGCACTTGTCGGACACCTGTTTAATTGTCTTGAATGGTACGAGGCGTTATCCATCACGATGATGGAAGGTTCCTCCAAACTTTTTAGAAGTGACTCTTCAAACCACTCTTCGAACAATGTGGAATTCATTGATTTGTGGTAGTCACTGGATGAATTGCTTGAAGGAAATACCAAGCAACAGTTAGGAATAAACCCCTGTGAGTTCCCTGCATTCAAAATAATGAACCGTTTTCCTAGTGATAATGGATTCACAGATTTATTGGCAGCCTGAATACTTCCATCACTCCAGGTCTTCTTCACGGTTCCATTTCCTTTCGCAAATATCCACGTTTCGTCCAAAAAGACAACATTGCTGGGATATGGATTATATGTAAATGATCTTAAGAACTACATCCTTTTTGAAATAATATGTGCTTGTTAGCATAAAATATGTCTATTATTATGTTTTTTAAATCTAAATCCCATTAAGTGAATCAACGATTTCAACGAAGTTCTTCCAATTTCGCATAATTCCTTTCGTATGATTTCATCAAGAATTCCATCAACCGTCACAAACTTTTTCTGAGTATACATTTCGTACACAATTTTTCTGATTTCTCCTTTTACCGCATCAGGCATATTTTCCACTTTAGGTGCTGATCTATTCCTCCTTTTAATTGTAAGGCATTCACCACTTTTGCGTTGTGCACAAACTCTTTGAACTGTCTTTATTGAAACTTGCATTGCACTCGCGGTTCTTTCATATACTTTATTTATCGACGTCAGTGGTCCACCATTTTCACATTCAGCACAAAAATAGTCTAACACATTTAATAATATCATCCGCCCTTCTTCGCTCAAAACTTTTCTCGATGCCATTGTTATATCACTTCAACATAAAAACTGAGACTGAATCTGTAATCTTTACGAATCATATTTAAATATCCACAATGTTCAATTAGGACTGTAATTAAAAAGTCATAAATGTATTGAAAATGTTCAAATTGTTTTGAATTTACTTAACTAATCGCCTTAATTTTAACGATGCCCATGCAGAAAGCAGTAATCACTTTTAAAACAAATTGGATTGTGATAACATTACATTTGTCAACCTTTAATTGTCATTAATATGTACTTAAGAGATCGGATTCATCGTCCACATTTTCTGTGTTCACAGTAAAGTTAATGATTCCAAACGATTGCTATAAAAAGATTGTTTAATGTCTTATGTATATCTAAAACAATTCAATCACAAACAAAATAATGTTTGTATTGCTTTGAATGGGTATTTTATTGGGAACCACTGGCATTCACGACCGTGCGACGGGTCCGCCCTGTGTTTGGGGGCGGCCTTCGCTTTTACGACCACAACGGACTTGGTAATTCGGCGCGCCTATACCTGTGATTTTTCACTAGTATTGATAAATCACAGGTCGTTACTGTTACTAATAGACAAATTTCACTGCTACTTAAAATCACTGCTACTTAAAATCATCGCTACTTTAAATCACTGCTACTTAAAATCACTGCTATTTAAACTGTGACTTAAACTGTGATTGCTCCTTAAAATCAAAACTGTTAAATAAACAGTGATTGCTACTTAAACTGCGACTGTTACTTAAAACGTGATTGTTAAAAGACAATACAGAATAGCATTTCTAAATATTATTTTATATTCAATACTGTATACTCCCATTTACTCTTACGTTCATGTTCAAATTAAGATTTTCATCAACTGAAAAACAAAAATATAAAAACAGTTGCTACAAGTGGTAAACCCAAAATGACTCAAAATAAATTTTAATTCAAGATTCAATGCGAATATCAATGCTAAACATACATTTTGAAATAATACCACGAAACCAATTTTGAAATTGCAAACTTCATGAACAGAAAAAAAAAATTAAAACAATTCACCAAACTGCGAAAATCTCCAAATGCTCCTCCTTATCCAGGTGCTCAAAAAATTAAAACAAAAATCTTCAAAAATCCATATCTTTATTAAAAACTGTTGAATTTACAAAAACCAAATTGATTTTGAATAAGCGTTACTTCGGCCATTGAGGATAATTTTTTATTGAATTTTGCCTGCATGTTTTATATTTTCTTCTGCTATGTTTTTGTTAAAGTGCTCAAAAAAATTAAACGAAAATTTTCAAAAATCCATATCTCTATTAAAAATTGTTAAATTTACAAAAACCAAATTAATTTTAAATAAGTGATACTTCGGCCATTGAGGATGATTTTTTATTTAATTTTTCCTGCTCTTTTTATATTTTTTTCTGCGATGTTTTTCTTCAGGTGCTTCCATATCTTTATTAAAAATGGTTGAATTTACAAAAACCTAATTTATTTTTAATAAGCGATACTTCGGCCATTGAGGATATTTTTTTATGGAATTGTGCATGTTTTATATTTTCTTCTGCGATGTTTTTATTCTGGTGTTCAAAAAATTAAAACAACACTTTTCAAAAATCCATATCTCAATTGAAAATGGTTGAATTTACAAAAACCAAACTTATTTCGAATAAGCGGTACTTCGGCCATTAGGATATTTTTTTTATAGAATTTTGCCTGCATGTTTTATATTTTTTCTGCGATGTTTTTGTTAAAGTGCTCAAAAAATTTAAACGAAAATTTTCAAAAATCCATATCTCTATTGAAAATTGTTAAATTTACAAAAACCAAATTGATTTAGAATAAGCGATACTTCGGCCATTGAGGATGATTTTTTATGGAATTTTTCCTGCGTTTTTTGTATTTTTTCTGCGATGTTTTTGTTAAGGTGCTCAAAATATTAAAATAAAATTTTTCAAAAATCCATATCTCTATTGAAAATTGTTGAATTTACAAAAACCACATTAATTTTGAATAAGCGATACTTCGGACATTGAGGATGATTTTTTATGGAATTTTTCCTGCGTTTTTTATATTTTTTTCTGTGATGTGATCATAGTCACAGTTTAAAATCACTGATATTAGAAAGTAGTAATAACAGGCAGCAACGTCATTCAAAAGTAGCAGTTTTGCCCACCTCTAATTAGGAGCCTTGCAGCGGTGTTAAATAATTGCAATAAAATGAAAAAAATCACACCTTTTACTTTCTCCCTTACGAAGTACGAGAAATCGTGAAAAAAAAAATTCAAAATTTATTTTTAAGGAAATTCATTTTCCCTAGAAACCATATCAAAGATTTCTGAAAAAAAATTGTGTGGATGTTTGTGTGTATGTGTGCTTGCTCTATATCGAAAACTAATACATCAATTAACAAGAAACTTAGAGCATTTGAAGTCTTATTTGAAGCTTTATTTTATAATCCGCAGAACTGAAAACTGAAAAGCTTTTGGTAAAATTACAAAAACTTTTAAACAAATATTGAAGACATCAAAGAAATAAACATGTCTTGTTTTAAAATATTTTTCATAAAATCATTTATTGGCGAAAAGAAAATTTGGTTTGTAATTATGAAACGATAATAGGTACATCAAATTTATATTAATAATTGTTGTGGAGAATACCGAAATGAACAACTTATGTAGTATAAGGTTTTTTAGAAATCTCTTTAGTTTTTTGAGTAAACTGACGGTAAAGATGATTGGATTTTGAAGTATAATGTGTCATTTTCATCTTTCATAATTTTCACAGCCTGGATTCATCTGAGATTTTAAACAACATGACGGACAAAATTCGTGAAAAAAACTTTTAAAAAAAGCAATTTAAAAAAAAAAAAACGTTTCCTACAAAAAGTTTGCATTTTTTCCCGTAGAATACGATCCCGCAATAAAAAATAGAGGGTTCCATTTGAAAAATCAAAGTTAATCTTTTGACCTTGAAAACTGACCCCCAAAGTCATTTTCAAGGTCACCAGCATATGTCCCCTTCCGAACCCTACAACTTTCATCTGAAACATTTTTTGCCATGTTGCTCAGGTTTCGAGATTTTTGGGGTGGCAATTTAAAATGCGACACCCTGTATAATAAGTTGATTGAGATAAGCACAGTTTGTATATTTTCAGCAACATATGAAAATAGAAATATACATGTTATGGAATCGTCTATTTATATTTGTTTTATTATTATCATTATTAGCGAATAAGCATAATATCCATAAGGAAAACTTAAAATAAGTTTAGAGGCAATATTATTCGTCATATTAAAAGAGCATTAGTAAAAGAAAATCGGTGAAATATTATACCGATTATTTTTTAAGATCAAATAATATTTCTAAAATAACAAAGCCGGTTTGAAGGAATTTTAAATTTGTAGACAATAACTAATTTCAAGTGAAAGACAAACTAAAAGTTTAAGACGCTGTCGTTAGCTGACGTCTTAATTAGTAGTTTTTTTTAAATACAATTCCATTATAATGAATATCGATTTTCGTTCGTTTTTATTGGAATTATCTGCAGCGTCGTTAAGAAATTTTAATTGGCACTGGAGATTTAATTATAGAACATCGGCCCTTCCTTTTATCGGCGGCAACTTAACATGTTATAATAAGAACGCTGTCATTCTTCAGTACGTGTCTGCTATTTTTCAGAGGGAATTTTCTCGCAGATGGTCTGAGGACTAAAGAACTGTTTGTACCTCTACAAATATTCGCAAAAATGCCGCCCGAATATAAATGACGCGCGGCCCGCTTCCAACAAGGTCAGCTTTGATTTGCTCTTCCGAGTTTGCTTTTGTAATAAAATTAGTTTGCGGAAATTCTGCGCGAAATTTGTTGAGGTTTAAAATTTTATAAAACGACCTTTTCAACTTCCTCGTTAGGCGGGGAATTTCGAATAAAATTGTTACGTGGCGTTCGCCTCGAAGGTTCGCCCGGTAACCTCCCTATGTTCTTTTTGATCTCTTCGCGCGCTATGCCCTTGTTTAAAATCTTGTTTAAGATTGCATGTTCCGCATGTTGAGTGTCATTTACTGTCATTTACTACACGAAGCACACGACGGCAGACTGCACGTTTTTATTTTGACGGTGACATTTTTTTTGTGTTGGGCTTTATTTCCGCTTTTACGGCGCCGCACATTTTTAACCCTCGACGAGCACACAAAATAAGAGACTTCGCTGCCATAAACGAAATGTATGCATATACTACATTTATGTGTATGTGTGGTTAACACAATTTGGCTTGTCCCGCATATATATTTTTACTGCATAAATATGGTAATTTTAATGGAAATGACATTCATACAAAGGAAGTTGCTCAGGTGACATACAACTTCCTGGACGATCGATTGGATTTGAATATATTAGTTTTAAATCCAGACTCTGCCTGCATCGTTTCAAACATCCGGTCAATTCTGCATAATTCGCAGTTTTTATTTATTTCTATAAATGCATACGATAATGTTCACTAAATCAGGAAACTTTTCGAATTAATAATGCTAAATTGTAATTTGCTTTTTATTTAACTATTCACATAGGATCGCAATTTTTATTCATAATTAAAAAAAAACAACTCTTACATACCGGGTGACCCAGGGATCTGTAAAAGCCCCATAACTTATTAGCTATTTGAGATATCGACTTCTAGTTTTCTTGAACTGGTACCCACACTTATTCTGCATATTTTAAAAATATGTATGTTTTTGTACAGGGTGTCCCAATATACTTAACAGAACAAAGTTATGCTTTTTTAAATGGAACACCCTATATTTTATACTTTATTTTCAACCCTCTTGATAAGCTGATAAAAATAGTATAAGATAGTATGGGTCTATTATGGACGATTGGTTAGTTATGGGCAAATTTGTGGCAAAAACAAGGACACATTGAAAACACTGCAGAAGCGTTCCTAGCAAAGATAGCATCATTATTTATACACTAGAAAATTTTCCACATCATAAAGAATAATACATATCGGCTTTGGTTCTCTTTTATTCATAGTGCTATACAGGGTGTCAACATACGCAAAACAATGGTTCACTATTTTTTTTCAAATGGAACACCCTATATAAGTTGCCACCAATCTATGGCATTTTTAATGAGCAACTCACGAATAATGAGCTGGGCAACCGTCTTGTTGCAGCCGCATTCTTAAACGGGTTGCCAATGGAACATCACTTAAGAGTTAAGTATGTTCTCTATGAAATCTTTATACATTATACCGTTTAAAGACTCTTCGAAAAAATGTGGTCCAAGTATTTGGTCTCCTAAGATGCCACACCAGACATTAAGGCTCCAAATATGTTGGTTGTTTTCTTCGCGTAGCCAGTGAGGGTTTTCGCGAGACCAGTAATGCGCGTTGTGAATATTAACATTTCCATTATTCTTGAATGTTGCCTCATCTGACCAAAGAATTCGACGGTGGAAGCTCTGATTTTTGTTCAACAACCATCCAAAAAAATCCAATCGGTCCTGAAAATCGCGTGCCCCAAGTTCTTGGTGTAAATGAATATGAAAAGGATGGAATTTGTTTTTGTTTATGATTCTCCACGTTGTTGTGTAACTAATCCCAGCATCGATTGAGAGTCTTCTAGTGAATGTATGTGGGTCAATACTAATAGCAGAAATGATATCAGGTGCTCTTTCGTTCTGCACACGTTGCTTAACACGCTGGTTTTTATTATAGCTTGGTTGTATTTCACCAGACGTCTTAAGTCGATGGGCTAGGCGACGAAATACCTTTCTTGACTGAAGAGTTCGTTGAGGGTATCGTTCACCATATAGCCGATCAGCCGCACGATAATTTTGATGACATTCACCCAAAACCATCAGCATATCAAACCCTTCTAAATTTGAAAACACCATATTTACAAAGAAATATTACTGTCAAATAATACATTTTATTGCGGGTAGCGTCGTTAGCAACCCACAAACAATTATAATATTATGGATTATTAATGCCTATGGTTATTAATCAATGATTTTGTATGCATCAACTAATTAACTAATCTTATAAATACATGGTCGATAAAATGAAAATTATGAACTGGCTACAGGTAAGTATCGTTACGTTTATAAGAAAATAAAGCTAAATCAGCTGTTTTCGTGATATGTGCTCGTCGTTTTAAAATTTTGCAACAAGCCAACTTGATAAAAATTTAATTGTAAAATCTGACCAATCTGCCCGGGACTGGTTATTCGAAACATTAATTTTTATTTCATTACGCCTAACATTCAGAAATAAATTTTTCAAACAAAAGTTGTTCCTTTTTAAAATACCTATCCAATGATATCCCACTTGACCTAGGTTCCCATTTGAAATTCGAAAGTTGAGTGTAAATACGCCTACTTCTGGTAACTTCCGGAAGTCGAAACTATCTCCATTAAATTATTTAGGTAATCTTATGACATGTGATTTTGTTTTATGAACCTCTATGGCGTAATACATTAAGAAAATGGCCAGGGACTGGTTATTTGAAACAATAAGTTTTATTTCATTACGCCTAACATTTAGAAATAAATTTTTCAAACAAAAGTTATTTCTTTTTAAAATACCTATCCAATGATACCCCACTTGACCTAGGTTCCCATTTGAAATTTTAAAGTTGAGTGTAGTTACACCTACTTCCGGTAACTTCCGGAAGTCAAAACTACCTCTATTAAATTCTTCAGGCAGGCATTGGTGGTGCTATTTTTTTCTCGAAGCTCTATAAAGTCACGTTCTCGAGAAAAAGGCCAAGTGCTGCAAAGGAGTTGGTGGATTATTTTTCATTTGTTGGCTTACATTTCCTATGGTATCTTGGGTATATACTTTTGGCCTCCCCGATCCTCTTTAATGTTCTATACTCTACCCTGACCGTATTTCTCAGAACATTCAAGAAGGCAAAGTTGGGAAATTTTTGCCGAAACTGGGCCAAACAGGTAACAGAGCTATATGTTTATTTTTCATTGTAAGAAACCATTACCAAAGTAAGATTCAATAATTATTCTTTTATATCCTGCAGTAAAATCAATTTTTGCATTAAAATTTTATTATTAGTGACAGTTTTTTTACGTTTATTAGCTGAAGTTATAATAGATACTAAATAGATACTGATACTGACATAATCATAGCCATTCCTTATCTAAGTAATTGTTGATCGCATAATATAAATGCAATTCTGTGGCCGTTTGCCAAAAACAGATTTTTTCCACTTTTTACGAGAGCAAAAAACTCATTTCTATGTTATCCAGAAAATCATAATTTAGCAATTTTCACGTTTGGTTTTGAAATTAAAATTTCTATAATTGTCTACTTTCGTCTACATATAATTATAATTAACCCTGTATAAATGTGTAAATACCAGTCGATGTTAATTTTGTACATACCTCCTTGAGAATGACCCAAGGTCGAAACTAGTCGGAGAGAAAAATAAAATCAGTGAAACAAAACCAAGTGTTTTAATTAATCAAATATATAATTATGTTTCACCACGGGTTAAGTGAGAAATTAATTAATCATATAATTAACCCTTTCGAGCCAACATTTTTTAAATTTTGTAAAATACAAAAATATAACCCAGTTTTAGTTTATCTGCTTATAAATTTATCAGGCTGAGAAGATAAAAATTAGAAATATTTTATTATCACAAGTTTGAATTGTTTTTAGCATAAAAAAAAAAGATAATGTGACATACATTTTTAAAATGTATTATTCTTGGTCCTCTTTCTCATCGGACATCTCCGCCCAGTCTTCAGAATCACGAGTCTCCCTAGAAGCTTTTAATGAGTGGTAAAAGTCGTGATATATTGGACCTGTTAGATTTAGCAGACTGATAGATATTTTTTAATGATAGGAAGGGAACCAGTGTATTTATTTTTTATTGCCACTGTGCTTCTTCTTCTTGTTACTTTTTTAAGGTCTATGGTACTGAACAATGCTTCTGGATCAATGCTGGTTTTATAGTGGATAACACCAAAATCTTTCCCATAATTATTTTATGCCAGTTTATTGGCTCTCCATTAGTATTTTTTCCTCCTTTTCATTAGACAAGATCCTATTAGCTTCGAGCAGGCAAAACATTCTCTAATGCACATTTCTTTGACTAAAAAATGCCCTTTCCCGCTTACTGTACCAGCTGGCACCTGGTAGCAGTCTTTGGGAATTCTCGTTCTATATGTTGACCTTTCAGGCATGATCTGTGTCACACTCCAATCTAAAAATGTATGTTCCACGAAAACGACAGTTTCACTAGAACTTATTACGAAACTGCTGCCATATGTTTGTTTTGATCAGGGCATGAATTGGAATAAGCTATCATATGTCTCGTTGTAGGCGGAATTTTGAACAAAACATGTAACAGCTACGGGGGCTATCTCATAAAACCCTCGCTTAGCTACACTTTCGTGCCACATAAAATCGCGCCGATTTAGCAAGTCCGTTGAGGTAATAAACGAAAGCTGGTAGGTCCTACCCCCAAACCGAGTTCATTGGTATTCAGATATATTTCATGCAATAATATTTACAACTCAGCCTGTCACCCATTGGTGTTGCTTGTTGCAACGTCCGCTTCGATATTTGAATGAGTGGCTCTCAAAAGGTTTTTAAAAGTACCATCGACTAATTCCGCGTGTTTATTTAACCAAGAATGTTAAATAATGTTGTAATTATCCCAAAATGTATTGTTGTGAATGAAAACGTTATTTCAAACGATTCAAAATGGGTTGAAAATAAAAGCAAAATTAAAATGTTACGCAATTTATGTACAACAAAAGCAAAATAAAACAGCGGCTAATTACAAAAACAAAATAATAAAATGTTAGTTTTAAATTACTTACAAATAAAAAAAAAAACAATACAATAATATTTACAAAACGTAAACAATTTTATACTTAATTCCTAATGTTTTTTAATCCGAATCACTAGCACAGTCAGTATCTGACTCTGTCAAATCCGAGGACGAATCATCACTATTTAATGATATTACTAGTGGTAATACGTCGTCCATTACACACTGTTTTACAAAGTCATCATTAATAATTTTATTTGTGCTTTGGATGCAGCTGCTCCAAATTTGCGGAGTAACTTGGTCGAGGGATGCTTTCCAACAATGCTGAACGTCATTATCATTTCCTGAGGTTGCTATTATAATTTTATCATAATGATTTTTTGCAATCCCCCACACCTTCTCAATAGCATTGTACTGACAATGATATGGCGGTAATCGTAAAATTGAATGTCCATATCTTTTAGCCAGAATGTCGACTGCATACGTTGGAACACGGGGTTTATTTATTTTAAGTATCGGTAACAGCTCACTTTTCGTCATATATGGCTCGAAATGTATGTTGCGTTCCCTAAGCCACTCAATAATATCATTTTTTTGACGCACTTGTCGGACACCTGTTTAATTATCTTGAATGGTACGAGGCGTTATCCATCACGATGATGGAAGGTTCCTCCAAACTTTTTAGAAGTGACTCTTCAAACCACTCTTCGAACAATGTGGAATTCATTGATTTGTGGTAGTCACTGGATGAATTGCTTGAAGGAAATACCAAGCCACAGTTAGGAATAAACCCCTGCGAGTTCCCTGCATTCAAAATAATGAACCGTTTTCCTAGTGATAATGGATTCGCAGATTTATTGGCAGCCTGAATACTTCCATCACTCCAGGTCTTCTTCACGGTTCCACTTCCTTTCGCAAATATCCACGTTTCGTCCAAAAAGACAACATTGCTGGGATATGGATTATATGTAAATGATCTTAAGAAGTACATCCTTTTTGAAATAATATGTGCTTGTTCGCATAAAATATGTCTATTATTATGTTTTTTAAATCTAAATCCCATTAAGTGAAGCAACGATTTCAACGAAGTTCTTCCAATTTCGCATAATTCCTTTCGTATGATTTCATCAAGAATTCCATCAACCATGACAAACTTTTTCTGAGTATACATTTCGTACACGATTTTTCTGATTTCTCCTTTTACCGCATTAGGCATATTTTCCACTTTAGGTGCTGATCTATTCCTCCTTTTAATTGTGAGGCATTCACCACTTTTGCGTTGTGCACAAACTCTTTGAACTGTCTTTGTTGAAACTTGCATTGCACTCGCGGTTCTTTCATATACTTTATTTATCGACGTCAGTGGTCCACCATTTTCACGTTCAGCAGAAAAATAGTCTAACACATTTAATAATATCTTCTTCGCTCAAAACTTTTCTCAATGCCATTCTTATATCACTTCAACATAAAAACTGAGACTGAATCTGTAATCTTTACGAATCATATTTAAATATCCACAATGTTCAATTAGGACTGTAATTAAAAAGTCATAAATGTATTGAAAATGTTCAAATTGTTTTGAATTTACTTAACTAATCGCCTTAATTTTAACGATGCCCATGCAGAAAGCAGTAATCACTTTTAAAACAAATTGGATTGTGATAACATTACATTTGTCAACCTTTAAAAGTCATTAATATGTACTTAAGAGATCGGATTCATCGTCCACATTTTCTGTGTTCACAGTAAAGTTAATGATTCCAAACGATTGCTATAAAAACATTGTTTAATGTCTCATGTATATCTAAAACAATTCAATCACAAACAAAATAATGTTTGTATTGCTTTGAATGGGTATTTTATTGGGAACCACTGGCATTCACGACCGTGCGACGGGTCCGCCCTGTGTTTGGGGGCGGCCTTCCCTTTTACGACCACAACGGACTTGGTAATTCGGCGCGCCTATACAGGGTGTAGTTGAACAAAACGGAACATAGGATTTTCAATATTCATTCCTTTATGGTGATCTTTCCTGATCATTTTAGAGAAAACATGTAAATAAATGTTTCATAGAGTAAAAATTTCTGCATGCAGTCATGCTATTATTTATTTTTTAGCATTCATAAAAACTCTAAAAAATGATAAAATAAAAATTATCATTTTCACGAAAATAATGGTTGCCATGAAATTAAACAAAAATGGTGTGCTGTTGATTTGTTGATTTGTTGGCTTCTGTCAAATGTATTGAACACTTCATAACTGTATACAAGTTTTTTCATTAAAAAGGAATTCTATTTAAGAAAAAGTGTAAATTGTGAAGTGGTGCTATGCTGGTAGCTGTTTTCGTAAAGTGGGATATGTTTGCCGTCAACTATCCCGATCCACCAATTCCCTTAATTGCAACGATTCAAAGGTTCATTCATAAATTTGAAACGACTGGCTCAGTATTACGGAATTCTAAGAGGACATCAAATGCAGAGCAGAATAATTTACCAATAAATGAGAAGGATCAGAATCATAATAAACATTTCATTCACATCAACTTAATAACTCCATAGGAAATAACATAAAGCACTTAAATTAAAAACAAAAATAATACTTATGAAAGATGTTCAAACAATCCACCATTAACTGTTAAACAATAACCTAATTTATTACAAATTCTTTGTGCACATTGCTAATTGCTGATGTGATCACACACAATCATGTTGCACACTGATCACGAATACAATTTTTCAACTGATCAAGATTATCAAATTGCTTTCCATTATAAATATTAGATTTTAAATGTCCCCACAGAAAGAAATCATTAACTGATAAATCAGGGCTTCTGGCCGGCCAATCGATTAAATATCCATTCCAATTATATTACTGTCAAAACTATTATTTCAATATTCGCGGACATCCCTCGTATTATGTGCAGGACAGCCATCCACTTGATACCAAATCTCTTAATCTTCGTTCGCGGCTTCATTTATTGTTGGTGTTATTTCGTTTGCTAACAATTCGAAATATTTTATCAAACTTAAATTACCTTCTTTATAAAATTGACCAATGATCCGGTGCCCTAAAATACTTGTCCAAACATTTAATTTTTGAGGATATTGTGTGTGTGTGTGTTTGCACGCAGAATCTAGGATTGCTCATACTCTGCAGTTCTGTCTATTTGGTATATTATGAAGCCTGAATGTAGATTCATCAGTACAGCACACATTTTTTAAGAGATTTCTATTTTCATTGACCTTTTCCATCATGTTATACCAAAATTCTGTTTGATTTTCAAAATAATAATAATATTTCTTGGTGGCACTGCTATTTGTACGAGTAAAATGATGTTTCTTTAAATACCTCTGGGCAGTCGTATAGTGAATTCCACACTTATGTTTGGATCTTCTACTATAGAAGCTAAGACCATGAACTCGTCATCCTTCTCATTTATTGGTAAATTATTCTGCTCTGCATTTGATGTCCTCTTTGAATTCTGTAATACTGAGCCAGTCGTTTCCAATTTCTGAACTAACCTTTGGATCGTTGCAATGGAGGGAGTTGGTCGATCAGGATAGTTGGCTGCAAAAATATCCCGCACTTCACGAAAACTACTACCAGCATAGCACCACTTCACAATTTGCACTTTTTCTTGAATAGAATACATTTTTAATGAAAAAACTTGTATACAGCTATGAAGTGTTCAATAAATTTGACAGAAGCCAACAAATCAACAAATTAACAGGGTACCATTTTTGTTTAATTTCATGGCAACCATTATTTTCGTGAAAATTATCATTTTTATTTGATCATTTTTTAGAGTTTTTGTCAATGCTAAAAAATAGATAATAGCATGACTGCATGCAGGAATTTATACTCTATAAAACATGTATTTACATGTTTCCTCTAAAATGATGAGGGTAGATAATATTTAAAAATAAAGAAATTAACATTGAAAATCCTATGTTCCGTTTTGTTCCACTGTATAGCAAATTCTTGCATTCTCCTACGGTAAAATTATACGTCTAAAACTGACGTTTGTAATAATATACTATACTGGATTCCACGTCCGGTGTGGGTAAACACTGCTGCAAATCAAAGCATATCATTTTATTTTGGACGCTCTTGACTAAAATTTGGCTGATTTTTTCCTCGATCCTAGATGCTAGCTCCAAATGCCATGGTTTCTCATTTTCGTGTTTTTACATTTTCTAGTGACTCCCTTATTTTTGAGATCCTAGTTGTTAATGTCTCACAGGTTTTACAAGTGTCTATAGTGGGAGATTTCGTTTTGTACCCAAGACATTTAAATGCCTTTTCGTAGGTCCCTGATGCAAATGGTTTTGCTCCTTCCTGCTTCCTCTTCTGACAGTAAAACTCATCTAGTTTTGCAACATTTTTGCTTGTTTTGTTTTTTTTTTAATTTGCTGATATGCCATTTAGAATACCGCCTGCCAAAACTTGATAAAAACACTTATGTCTACATATCTGCTTTTGGTATACGCGGAATTTTATCAAGAAAGGATTTATATAGCCGGCAATATTGCTTCTCGTTCATATCTGTTTTTGGCAGACATGTGTATATATCCAAATTTAAAAACAGTTATTAAAACACAAACTCACTGAAATAGAGATATCAGCTTTTGCAGACAGTAGAACCTTCGGCTTACAATTAGATCAAAAAGTGAAAATTGCAATAACTGCGTTTGGCAAACAGTCACAGAATTATAAACCTGTTTCTTGGATTCATGTTTGTCCCTTAAATTTTGTAACAAAACTGCTGAAAAAATGTTCTTGTCGTGGGTATAAGTCAAGGAACGGATTAAAAGGTTAAAAAACACACACGTACAAATATTACATTTTGCAAAAAATGGTTTGGAACTAATATTCAGAAAAAGTAAATGTTTAGTCTGGTATCATTAACACCCACTCTATAGGTCCATTTTTTATTCGGGGAATCCTAAATGCAGCCAAACAATTTGGAATTAATTCTGATGTGGGTATCATGAAGATATAATTGTGCCAGCTGTTATTGCTTTAAACAGGTCCAATATGGTACCAATATGACGGGGCAGTACCTCATTACTCAAAAATGTTCGGATATTTTCAAATAAAAATATTTAACTCCCTGGGCCAAAAGATACCCAGATTTGAATTTGATGGACTTCTTTTATTGCGAAAGTCTACTATATAAAATATCGTCCCTAGAACCAATGTCAAAGAGCTCAAGGATGGAATAGAAAAGATTCCCCAACGTTTACGCCTCAATAACTGGAAAACGTTTGAAATCTTATTTTAACGTCTCAAGTAATTTGTATAATGTTTTAATAATACATTATTATACACGTTTAATAAGAGGATCTGTTGTGGCACGTATGCTCCAATTGAACGAGTATCCCACAATGCCTCTTATTAGACAAGTATAGTATACTTTTCTACTTTGGATTTAGATAAGGATTTATTTTTAAAATAAAATATATACTTAAACATAGTGAATTTTATCTGCAATATAGAGCGGCACTGTTTGTTTTGTACTAATTTAGTGTTTGATACAAGTATTTCTACTACGATTTCAACAATTTATTAAATATGGTATATCTCAAAAAATCCAGAAATAATGGCAGTTACAATACTACAAGTAACTTAGGTTAGTTAGGGCTCGGTGTTTACGGTATGTACAGATAAATTAGAAAATTTTACTGAATTACTTCAATACTTAGTTATTGTTATTACTTAAGGAACATATGTTTTGCAATAGGACTGAAAGATCCCGGTCAATTGCCCGAATTCATTAATGTAATTTAATGTTTTTCAATAAATAAATTATCTCTCTTCGTAAGCAAAATTGTGTTATCAAGGCCCAGCTGCAATTACAGTGCCAGCCAATCAGCGTCCCAGATTTGAGTTGTATTATTTAAAATCATTTATATTCTTACTTGAATACCTTGCTTTAAGATATACTCGCGGTCAAAAAAACGTCAAATGCTGGGTTTTAATTAGTTAATTATTGAAAGCTGACAGTTGTAAAGAATAGTCAGAAATATGTTTTTTTAATTAGATGGTTCCTTTGTAATAACCCTGTATATTTTTTTTAAATAATATGGATCCAATACTTATATTTTTTCCGTATTGGTTAATGAATACTTGCAATCTTTATGATAGTGTTTCTCAACCTTTCGGGGCCTAACGCCCGCTTCTTAAATCACCCCCTCTAATTTTGAATAACCTAAAATACAGTTTACAGTTTCTTGAATTTTTGTAATGAATTGTTAAAATTTAGAGAATTAAGTGTGGTTTAATAGTATATTGTACAACTATAATGATTGATAGCCATTATATGCGAGTTGTACACTGTACTTTGTTTACGAAAATTAAAATCAAAATTAAAATCAAAATCAAAATAAAAAAAAACAAAAACAAAATCAAAATCAAAATTAAAATCGAAATTAAAGTTGTAATTATAATTACAATTGTAAAAAAATTAAAATCAGTATTAAACAGGGTAAACAAAATATTATCATAAATCGCGTTCTGTGAATTAAAGCGCGAATTTGCGTGTTTAATAACCATATTAGAAACGCAAATGCGTGTGCCTGTTTAATAAGCATATTAAAGACGCAAATGCGTGTTTAATGAAATTGAGTGTTTAATGTACCCCATTAATGCTGCCCATACAATTAAATAATGCGCACATTATAACATTTTCGTGAACAAAAAGATATTAACAAATATTCATGTCGAGTGAATGAGATTTGCCAAAAACTAAACTTTTTCATTTTAAATAATTGCTGAGATAGTGTGTTTTTGATTATTATGATTTATATGTTAAAATGTAAAGAATATATTTTATTTTAAAAAGTATTATGAAATATTAATTACGGGTTAACGAAAACAGCCAAGTTCAAAGGAACAAATTCGCGATTTCGATTTTTAAAAATAGCTGAGGTGTTAAAAACATTTCTTGATTATAATAATTTATTTGCCAAAATGTAGAGAATTTAGTATTTTATAAAAGAATAAAAAAATATTCAGATCAAAATATCGAAAATTGACACTATCTGAAAAATCCTTCAACAAAATCGCGCGTTTGACTTAACTTCCGAACACGTTATTTAATTTTGAAGATTTAAATGCCGAAGTGTATCGAATTTAGTATCCTTGAAAAAAGAATCAGGAAATATTCATATCGAATGAATGAAAATTGCTGAAATCTAGTTTTTCCAACCTTAAAGTAAAAAAAAACGCCCTCAAAAATATATCACTTATAGTGTTTTAAATGGTATTAAATATAATCATGCAGACAATGAAAATTGCTAAAATCTGATTTTTTTTTTGTGCTCAAAATCAAGAAAATCAAGTTTTTGGTTTAAAAAATTGAGAAATACTACTTTATAAAAATATCTTCTTAAAATTGGTGACGTCCCTCCTGATTTGACTCTGTGCGGACATTACCTGTACGCCCATAAGGAGCAGTCTTGGACTTGGATATTCTGAAACTGATAGTAATTCGTTTTACGAATACTAAAAGAACCTACAAGTTCCTATATTAATTTATATATGTGTAAACGTTTATGGTACGTAGAAGTTCTAAGCCTGCGGGAGGCAAAATCACCAATCCGTCTCTAAAATGTGTGATTGTTAATTTTATTCTACCAAATGACGGTGTTATTATATTGAAACGACGTACAAATCTTTTTACTAAGTTGATTTATTTTTCATACAGTAATACAATTCGCTGTTTGTATCATTTGTCGCTATTTCAACATTGAGCAAATCTATTAAACCCCTGGTTCTGTATCCGTATTCTCTAGGCGATTCTCCGTTGATAGGAATTTAAGTGCAATTTTTCAACTCGATTTCATATTTCGACCGGTGACATTTCATTTGAAAGCATGTTGAAAAGCTGGAAGGCCAACGAATTTGTACGCTAGCCGGCAGGGGATAAAATCAGATAGACAAAATGAAGAGAGACGAAGCGTAGTGAGGAATGGCTAACGTTATTGGACGTCCTTGTCAATCACCGGTGAGCTAACAGACAGGTGACCCGGAAGGGTGGAAGTGTGAGAACTGAGCTTTCTGCATCCTTCAGGGGAAAGAATAGACGTTCTAACTAATGGTCTGAGTATTCGCACATAACGCCCGAGTGGTGATTTCGGAAATTTACTGATATAGATATAACCTAGTGAAGCTTCCTTACACTTTTATAGGCAATTATTCATAAAAAGGTTAAAATTATGCCCTTACACATGTATGTAATAGAAGTGACATTTACAACTGTTTTCGTACGATTTGGGGCCGAACTGGAATCCGAGAAATCCGTCGGACGTGCTGCGCCGCAGGAAATATGTAATCAATTTTGCAATTCGACTGTACCAATGGACGTCTATGGCGAGAAATCAGTTCGTGGCAGCTATATAAACATCCCCCTTTCATCAGTGCCGTGGATTAAACCACCCAACACATTTACCCTAAAGTAAGTCAACAGTTGCATTCGTCATAAGTTCCAGTTTCCACTGGGAGTATATATGTCGTCCCAAGACGTCAATCCTTCGTCGTGATTTACTCCTCTCTGCGCGCTTCTATTTATCATCCCCAGCATCCTGCGTTGCCGCCACGCAATTACCGCACTTTAAATACTCCGAAAGCCAAGGGATATATCTACAATGAGGGCACTTTAAAATAGTACCGGCTTACAGAGATTATGCTCGTGGCCTTCCAGCGACCAAGAATATTCAAATATATCTCTTTTATGTGGCTCCCCCACTCGCAACTTCGCGCCATCGGGTATATCTGTGTGTTCCTGACTTACGGTCGTTTCTAATGGTCTTTATAAAGGCGGCGGCAAAATGTAATCCTGCAGAAAACAAACGAACGCATACGACTACTATAAGGAGCGCAGCACAAAGATTTGTTACTGCGTGTATTGTTTTATTTACTACTAGGCTGAGCTTAAAAATAATTTTCATTTTTTATATCTACATGAAATTTAATTGGGCGTTCTAGATAATTTGTATTCTATTAATTAATTGTGCAATAAAAACAATAACGAAATTTAATAATTTCATCAACTCAAATTTAAAAGAATTAAGCGGTACGCTTCCGTAAAACAAACTTTTAACGTATTCGAAAAGCATAATTTGTTTTTAAAATTTAAAAAACATTATATGTATGATGACATCTAATTTAGACAATTGCCCTTATTTACTTATTAACCAATGAAATCGAATAACGTTGATGAGATGATCCAATAAAATTCTAATTACGATGCGCAACAGACCACGCTCTATGTTATGCATGGCAATTAACCCTGGGTGGTATCTAATCAAATAATCTCTCATGTTGGTATTGCCTAGCAACGCGTTGGTTCATTTTCTATAACGTATAAAACGTCAGTTATTGCCGGACTTTCAAGCAGTTTGCTCCTGAATTCGATCTGTTTGTATTTTCGGGTGAAGTGTTAGTGCTTTCATAAGTAATAGTATTCATAGGCGTTTCTCAAAATCTTGGTAAGCTCATTTTTACTGCAATTATTGTGGTGCAGATTAATACACTTCTCTGACACCTAGTGTCACTAAATTTAATTTTTCAAATTAAGAAGTGTGAACTTTCTGTTCGGCCAATTGTCTTCTCGAATCTAACTCGTGACTGATTTTTCCGTGGCAATTATTAGCGTCTGGATCACTCTTGCTTGTTGCTTCCAGAAAATCGGCACTCCTCCGCAGTCGTGCCGATTTTCGTCGCAACAAGCAATCGTGATCCTGCCGCTAATAATTGCCGGCAAAATCATAGGCACTCGTTATATTACTGTTGACAGTTATTCTATTGTTGCTGTATAAAATGGTCTTTCGTTAAAAAAAAAAACTAGATTTCTTTAAATTTAGAAACACCACGTTACTACAATTATTTTTAATTTCCGGTTTGACAGTAACAATAAGAATAACTTATTATAATATAAAAGGTATCCCAATTTCACATATACAGCCGTTTATTTTGCATGATTTGAAAGGTTAATGATTTTTCGATTTACATTTAAGAGATGGCATGAATTCTTAAAGTCTTATCAAAGAACAGTTTATATTTCGAAGCAACTAAGCCGAAATTATATTCACTTGGTCTCGAATCCTTCGCCTGAGGGTATCATCTGTTTTCTATTCAGATTTTTTTATTCAGAGGATAGCTCGTTCTTAAATAGGCCCAATTATCTGTAACTGTAAACTATAACTTTAATAACAGATTTCGAAGATTTACTCGATATAGTTCATCCGTTGAGAGCTGATGGTGACTCATCCATTTTCGTACTAAGAATTGCTTTGCATTTTATATCTATATTTTTCTATCATGTACGAAACAGTATGAAATAAAAGACGAAACGTGTGTCTGCGTGTTAAAGAATAGGACAGCGTAAACGTAGGTCTAAGCTCACGCATGACTCTTGCATCGCATTGGCACGCTTCATATAAACACACAAAACACGCGAGCGCTACGTCAAATAACATAACCGTAAACAGTTTGCACGAGAATTTTTAAATATCCCGCCAATGAAAATCAGCGCGGCACCAAATTTTCTTACGGACATACGTTTACTTAAATCTTGATTCATGCGATTTTAAGCGATGAGTCACAGGCAGCTCTCAGCGGCCCGGCTATAATGGGCATTTTCGGCCGCTCTACAAATCCTTACCAAATTGAGACATCCCATCAATCCTATGCATAATACTTCTAATGAAATGCTCTACAAATGCACGGGTATAGTGCCTATAAACGAGTGCTAACTATTACTTATGGAAGTTTTCTACATCCTCCAACAATATTCGAATTCTAAAACTTATCTGTAATGCCCCCCGAAAAGCTATCTTCGAAATTATCATGTCAACGCGTCATTCTGATAGTCACCCGTAATCATACACCAACAAATTTCTACAATATAGTTCTCTTTTCTTTCTTCGTTTCAATTAAAGCGCCTAGAATGAAAGGGGTATAAGTACAATCTTTAGTATTTCGAGATATTTGCATCTCAAAATTAATGAATAATAAAAAGTCACCAGAAAAGCTAGAAAATAGTTTTCTTGTCTGTTGTCTGTTTGCATTGGTAATTCTGTGTAGGCTTATATTTATTTTTTTGAAAATAAAAAATAAAGTTAAATTAAATTGAAAATGTACTTGTATTCATTGTATTCTAAACTTTTTGTGTTCTAAGGTACGAAAAATACAACTAAAATGGATTTAAAGAGCCATATATTTAAAACAGGCAATACCTTGAAATTATTCATAAAACGAAAAATATTCATGTAACCACTATTCATCATCTGCTTATTCCGCATTAAGTTTCACAGATTAAACTACGGAACCAATGAGCCGTTGTATCGTATGCAAAGATTTTGGAATTTGTTAAACTTGAGCTATAATTTATCCATTTTTCCACATCTTTCAGTAATTTCCCAAATTCGCTAAAGTGCGTAGAATTTACTATCTGTTATCTGTGATTATTTTTTTTCAAATAGTAACAGTGCATTTTTTACAACTTTTTTTTTGTACTCTACTAATTAGATACATGTAACTTATACCTATTAGTGTAATGTTTTTCGTATTGTTATGTAATATTCATACTTAATATTCTATTGTTTTGTATATTTTTGTAAAATGGTGATAAGCCGCAAATAAATATCTATCTATCTATCTGAAAATAAGTATTCTTATCTTCGAAAACCTCACCATCCTCTTCTCAATTTCCCTCTGGTAACGTACACCCAGAAGTGCCTGGCTGATCTTGCTTCTTCGCCGATTTTCTGTTACCACCATACTAGTAAAACTACTTTTTTTTCTTATTTTTTTCCCGTTTATTTTTTCGACAAATTCAGTACTATTAAAATAATCCAGTAAATGAACGGTCCAAGGTAGGCAAATTTGGAAAGGATGTTCATTTAAGTTTTAATTGGTAGATTTTGACTGGTACTTTTAAATTAGAAAATATCCTGGGACAAAAGGGTATGGGGCAGACTGTCAAAAATGGCCCTAAAGTTCCAAAAGATCGGTTTTTCACCAACCCCTCCTAAAATACGGCACTTGGAGATTTTTTTTTTGACAACAAATGAAGATCAGTTGATTATCTACAAAAATAGTCCTTATCATTTTTGACGAAAATTCGATAGTTTTTGAGATAGCGGGACCCGAACATGTCCTGTATTTCTAGATCCAGCCCTGATTCCAGAAGAGCACATTTTATGCATTTACTCGTAGCTGGACGGACAAATTATTCGATAACTCGAGTTAAAATTGATATTTTTTGATGATTTAAAATTAATTTGAAAGGGGAAATCCATAGCTATCATATGCTGTGACTGCAGCCCCATTTTGATTGTTCCAAAATATTGCAAAAAGTGGCCAAAGTTTTTTTTTAAGAGATCTTTTTCGACTTTTATAAATTGACCCATAATTTTGTTATCAATTGTCATTTATTCAGATCCTTTTTGATAATAGATCTTTGAAAGGTGTAGAATTAGCTGAGAAAGGTTGTTTTGTTTTTTTTTTGCATCTTAATATAAAGTCACTTTCATTTTCGTATTTTTTGCTGTTTTCGGAGTTTAGAAAAATTTCGCGCACAATCGTGGATTAAAAATGTATCAATCATTGTATCGATTTCTAATGCACATCACTGGAAAGTTCACAATGTCCCCTTTTTGATAGCACTTTTCTTTTTTTACTCACTTTTAGCAGTTTTTCAGAAATGGAGCAATTAGCCATGGAACGGAAATACGGTCATTTTTTTTTTAATGATTGTTTCCTCTTAGCTCTTGATTTGGCTCACTCTTATAGCTTGTTCGATATAAAGATGAGATTCTAAGCTTTTCATTCATGTATATAAAGTATATGTTCTGATTTCTTAGGAAAAAATAAATAGCCCAAAGCTTTCTCTAATAATTCTCCCGCGGCGTAGATGCGCGTGGTCGGCGCCACGCACGCAATCAGCTGTCCCTGTGTCAGTGTATTTGTTTCCAAACATTCTGTGTTTTAGAAGTCCTTGGCTTGTCCAGATTGTTCTTATTTTTCATTTGCGATAAATTAAAAAATAAACGAAAAGTGCTAATAACTGAAAAATCATTTGACGTTATTTTTGTAATATAAAAAGGGGAGAATATTGGAAACTTTTCAATACTGGTGATTTGGAGCAAAAGGTAAGCCTTCGTTCATTTTGCCCCATTTTCATTCAATAAGATTAAGAACTCCTGAAGATGATTTTTTGCCAATGCAAGAAGGACTGTGGGAACAAATTTTCATGTAAGAAAGCGGGGCTAAAATGTTCATCTATCTGTGCTTCATGTCAGTCTAGCCCATGTTCAAATTATAAAGATAGTGAAGGTATAATGGTATCCGAAGAAGTAGACGAAAAAGGAGAAATACAGGGAGAGGAAGAAATAGACGAGGAGGAGGAAGAAAGAGAGGGGGAGGAAGAAATGGAGCAGGGGAATTTAATTTGGGGTGGTGATTGACTGATGGATGTTCAATTGTTTGTTTATTTCTAATTTTGTATGAGTTTTTTTATAATAAATGTGATTGAAAACAAAATTTTTAACTATTTTTCCAAAAACCTTTGCGAAAAAAATTGGCGAAATTTTGCAACAAATTGGCAATGACTTATGGGAGAATATCTCTAACTCCTGAAACATTATAATTTTCCTTATACAAAACCCTGAGGACTTGAAACTGTTGTCACCTGGCAAAAAGTGATTTTTGCAAGATTCGGATCAATGTTTTAGCCCTATCCTCATGTTATAGCGCTTAAGATGTACTCAACTAATAAATGTAGTCTATACACTTATCTCCAGGCAAAAAATTACGTGTGCAACCCCAATAATTGTTAAGAAATCGACCATTCCCGGGGTTTCTGATTTATAGCCGCAATAATTTCACAAGTAGGGAAACGTGGCAGCGCCATCCACAATGTGTCTTTACAGTCCAAAACATGAAGCTCAGCGTATTTTCAGATCCCCGATAAGAAACTGCCATATTTTCTTAGTACCAAAATTATGGATTTTTAACCCCCGTTTGTGCAAAAAGTATTGATGTGAAAAATGATAGATATTAGCGAAAAACGAATTTTTGGAACCTTAGGTTCATTTTTCAGGGTCTGCCCCATACCTTTTTGTCCCAGGATAGTCAAGATCTACTAATTACACCTTAAATGAACCTCCTTTGCAAATTTTCCAACTTGGTGAGTTTTCCGACCTTTATTTACTGGACTAAAAAGTTGTGATATATCGGGGGAATGAAATCTAGTGAGGATTGTATGTTCTTATATTTTGCTTCTTTTACTTTTAAATTATTTATTTATTTATTTACTATATCTTTGTTCTCCTTTCTTACAAAATAAAATTCACAGTATGACTAAAGATCAAAAAACATACTCAAAATTTTAAACGATAGGAGCACTGGCGGAGTTCACTTCACAGAATGATCTTCCACTCAAACCCAATTCACGTGGACAATTGATGGTACTTCTGTTTTTCTTCAGCGATGTCCATTTGTATATTTGATGCTATTTTCAAGCAATTATTTAGTCCTTTAAAGGACGTACTATTATGCATTTTGAAAGCTTAAGTTTAGCCTGCCTATTGTTTTGGAAGGACACATACATGTATAAAAAGGCATTATGTGATCATCAGTGTCGGTCTGTGCTGAAACGAAAAGGTCTCTGCAGCCTTTGAATGAAAGATGTACCGAATTTCCCTCCATCTGATAACATGGTTCGCGGTATTTTTCCAGGGTTACATAATCTGGTTCAATTGACCATAACTATAAAAAAAGTTTTTCCTTTTCATCTAGTACACAGTAAACTTTTTAGATGATGTTTGAATCACAGTCCTCCAGTAGTCTGGGATAAAGACCTGAATTTTTCGTTTAACTTTCTCAATAATACCAAAATTCTTGCCACATTCCGAAAATGTATGATGAATTTCCTGAGTTTTTGTAGATTTTACTATGAACATAAATCATTTTGCTATATTTTTATGTTCTGACCACCGCAGAAATCACTATAAGATATAATCCTAGTAATATTATCATCTAGAACTTCACTAATAGTAGTATATTGTACAACGAGCATATAATGATATAATGAACACTCAAACGATTTGCTCCACTCGCCTACGGCTCGTTCCGGAAACATCGTTCTCGTGATTAATAGCCATTATATGCGAGTTGTACACCATACTTTGTTCACGAAAATTAAAATCAAAATTAAAATCAAAATTAAAATCAAAATTAAAATCAAAATTAAAATCAAAATCAAAATAAAAAAACAAAAACAAAATCAAAATCAAAATCGAAATTAAAGTTGTAATTACAATTACAATTGAAAAAAACTTAAAATCAGTATTAAACAGGGTAAACAAAATATTATCATATATCGCGTTCTGTGAATTAAAGCGCGAATTAGCGTGTTTAATAACCATATTAAACACGCAAATGCGTATGCGTGTTTAATAAGCGTTTTAAACACGCAAATGCGTGTTTAAGAAATTGAGTGTTAAATGTACCCCATTAATGCTGTCCGTAGAATTAAATAATGCGCACATTATAACATTTTCGTTAACAAAATGTATTAAACATGAGCCGATTTCTTGTAACCCCTGGATGCGACTGTCTTGTTCCACACTTACATATGCGACTTTCTGGTTACCAGAAATTACACAAAAATTATAAATCCACAGTTGCCCGAGATAAAATACTTTCGATTTTCTAAGAAGTGGGGTGGGTAGTGTTTGCTGAAGATCGAAGCATATTTCACATCTATCAGTAGAATCTTTATTCTATAGAACATTTGACTTTTTAGAGGCCAGTGCTTTTTCTGTTTTTATATGATGGACAGCCTGTTGTTCTTGTCCCTTCCTGACCTTAATTTCATCTTGAGAATGTTTAATAATATTTGCATGGTTATCACACTTACTGCAGTTATCGGAGTGAGGGCGGTGAAACCTTAAGATTAAATTGCGTATTAAATATATACATGTAATAAGACTATTTTACAGGGGTAGCATTTTTTTGCTGTGTGATGTGTACTTTGTATATTTTGATGTGTTCCATAACTAATTTTCTACAAGCAGATTCCATTTTCCTACCAGAGCCAGTACCTCTCTGATCCTTGGCGCATATACCAACAGTATTTATCTTTGCACAAACCGTAGTAAACCTTTTGTTAATTATATAAAATGGTTTGAGAAAAAAACTTCTTACATACTCGCATATTAAGGGAGTAGTTGCGTCGAACATGGGGAAATTAATTTATCCCAAGAATTGTTATTCCTAGCTTTATTCCGTGCATGTACAACCGGCACTAAAACTGATTGCAACGTTTAATTCTTTAGCATCTATTTCTTAAATTCAGCAATTTAATCGCTGATTCTGATTATAATTCAGTAACAATTATTGAAGATTTAAGTAAACGTATGTCCGTAAGAAAATTTGGTGCCGCGCTGATTTTCATTGGCGGGATATTTAAAAATTATCGCGCAAACTTTTTACGGTTATGTTATTTGACGTGGCGCTCGCGTGTTTTGTATGTTTATATGAAGCGTGGCAATGCGATGCAAGAGTTATGCGTGAGCTTAGACCTACGTTTACGCTGCCCTATTCTTTAATACGCAGACACACGTTTCGTCGTTTATTTCATACTGTTTCGTACATGATAAAAAAAGATAGATATAAAATGCAAAGCAATTATTGGTACGAAAATGCATGAGTCACCGTCAGCTCTCAACGGATAAACTATAATAGGCGAATTACTGTGTCAATTTGAGAAAAATTATGTTGAGCATTACCTTCTAGTGAGAAAAAACTCTGACTCATGGAATAATTAGGTCCCTCGTAGGATTTTGAAAATAATTCAAATCGGCACCACGTGCTTTTTTCACAGTTTTGGTAATGAAGATTAAAACCACCATAACAACCATCCCACAGCTCCTTTGGAACATATTCTTATTATAATTTTATAGTACTTCAATATTTACTTAAATTACAGACGATGTTGGATAAAATACTCATGTGGAATTACACATCAGTCACTTAAGAAAATTACCCGTACGTTATTCGAGCTTATGTGTAAACTTTTGTTGTGTGACTAATATCGTACATTGGATACTCTTATAATAAATAACTATTAATGTGAAATATAAACTTTACAACAAGCTTATTATTACTTTGTTAGGAAACGCATAATTCACTAATGAATAAGTCAAGACAATTCGGCTTGAGTATATATCAAGATTTGCGCTTTTCATTTCGACACTTATAATTTATTGTTTAAATACTCTTAGATAGTGTAATATTAACAGATATAATACCATAGTTTTAGTTGCAGTCTTAGTTACTTAGTTACGATTGCTTATTACAATGAAAATATTGAATAGATTTGAATTATTAATAAGAGGATGGTTTAGTTAAAGCAATAATAAAGTTTAGTATAATTCATGATCTTTCAACTTATAAACTGTAGACTGAGTTATGAATAAACCCCGATTTATATTCCATTAAATGATAGGGTAAACGGAGGATTACGCAATGGTTATCCGCAATTAATCTTTATTTTAATATAAAGTAAAATATATAGGAGTGTGCCAGTTCAGTTGTAAAAGATACTACAAAACTTTTCAATTAAAGGATTAAGCGTATACCAGAAAGATATAATTTGAGCTTTTTTATGAATTATTTTAGAAACAATTAATCTACGTTGATACCACAAGTTCTGGAGGTGATTTTATTTTATAATTCACTTACCAATAATAGAGGGCTTAGAATAAGCTTATTTTAATAATCTGACGTAAGAGTTAATGTTTTCTTTACTAATATAAGGTAATTGATTTCTATTTAGAATTTTTAAAATGGTTTATTTATTAAAATACCTATATTTGAAATTAAATATCTATTCTAGTTAAGAAATGTTTACGAATAAATTGAAAAGTGCAACTCTACGTAAACAAATTAATAACTCAAATAAATTTGAGGGAACTTCACTTGTAGCAGAAGCATTAAATAAATTTAATAAAACGAAATATAGCCTGAATATGTAAATATTAAACCTGTTTGCAGAGTTACGAACAGGTTGAATATTTACATATTCAGGCTTAATTTCGTTTTATATGTATACAATATCCTTATTATCAAACTGTTAACCTATACACAAATTTACAACATTTACAAGTGATAGTATGATTAGTCTCCCGGACATGTCTTTCTTGTCGCGTTAGTCAGTCTGAGATGTTGATGGATGAAATGAACTCGAATGTTGTGGACGGAGGATTTTTGAATTTTGGATTTATGTTGGGATCTCTGCGTAAACAATATAAGGAGAGGATGTGGAGGTTAAAATAATTTTTAGAAAAATGTTCGGATAGGAATAGAAGGCGTTCTTCAATAGAGATAACTAAGGTGGTGTCATATAGAAATTGATTGGAAGGGTTATGCAAAGGATTAAGAGGATGCCGGAGTTTGGCCAATGTTCTAAGGGAGGCTCGCTCGCTAACCTAGATGTTACGAATGGTTGGATTACAGGAATTAGAATATAGGACACAACCATAGTCAAGTAATGGGCGGCAAATCATTTTATAAATTCTTACAGCCGTTTTGGTGGCAATGCCATCATTTTTATAAGTTAAATTTCTGAAATACCTTGCCCTCGTTGCTATTTTAGTTTTAATTGCCGCGGTATGTTTTTTAAACTTGAGTTTTTGATCTATGGTTATGCCCAGGTAATTAATGGAAGTTTGTGAAATTAAAATATTATGAGGGGAGTTATTGTTACGGTGATAGGGAATCAGGAGTTGTGAATTGTGTTGCGCCATTTCGCAACCCAGCGCTAAAGGGAGTCAATAAGCTCTTGCAAGAATTGGAGGGCTTTCGGTAGCGTAGGGGCATGGGAAATAAGGGCAGTATTATCTGCAAATTGTAGGAGGTATTTAGAGGGATTAAAGTGATCAGAATCGGGATTATAAATATCAAAACAGAAGATGTTGTATAGCAGTGGTGAGAAAGGAGAGCCTTGGGGAGGTCTTGCTCTGGGGTAAAAGGAGATGAGAGAATTAGGGATTTTGACTTTTAAGGATCTATTAGACAAAAATTGTTTGATAATGGAAATAATGTGAGAAGGGATATTGAGGAGGTGACACTTGTATAACAAGCCTGGATGCCAAACAGAGTCGAAAGCTTTTTAGACATCCAGAACTAGGGCTGCTGAAGCTTTGCTTTCAAGGCTCAAGGTGCGTTGTTTGTAGATTTGAGGTAAGGATGGTAAGTGGGAGGGTGGTTGTTCGTTGGAGAAGAAATCCAAATTGATATTTAGGGATGCGGTTAGAGGTGAGGGATAGGAATCTATTTTTGAAGAGAGCTTCGTATATCTTACCCAGAACAGGTAGAAGTGTGATAGGACGGTAGCTAGATATTAACCCTTTCAGCCCTGGATTTTTAAATTTGTAAAAAAAAATTTTTTTTTGTTAATTATTATTGATGGGGAGCTTCTTAAGACCATAAATACCAAATTTGAACTCATTTGTAATGAGTAAGTAAAAGTAATGACGTAAACTGCGCATGTATTTTGTTTAGGAGGCTTTGTTGAAGCCAGCGAAAAATATGGATTGTCATAGTAAGTAGAGACATGTAAATGTGGCAATTACCACCACCAGGGTCGAAAGGGTTAAGGATGAAAGTTGGCCACGTTTGGGAATGCAAATTATGATTCCTAGCTTCCACTCTGAAGGAAAATATTGTTATTTTAGGATGTGTTGCTGTGTTTTTTCCTTTCTTTAAAACCTTGAAATTTGCCATGTGTAAAAATGTCCGTCGGTTCTGAACAGTTTCATTTGTTTCGAAAAATTCATTATACCAATCGTTTACTGTTTCAAAACTTGTCAAATCAAAGTTTGGGTCCTCTATCATTGAATAGGTCGAATTGAAATAGTCGGAAAATTTTTGAGCAATTACCTCAGGGTCAGTAAAGGTCTCGTGAATCGCCGGGTCGATCAGTTTGTAAACTTTGTCTGTCTTTTTGTATTTACTCAGTTTTTTTGATTTCCGACCAGAACTTTTTTCCCTTTAAGTCGTTAATTTTCGTGCAGGTATTTATCCAGGTGTCCGTCTTGTATTCTGTAATAAGTTTTTTAATGTTTGTTGAGTTTGTTAAATTTTTGTCAAAGCTCAGAAGTGTCCATCAGTTGAATGTCCCTGCACAATTGTCTTTTATATTTAATAAGTCGGAGGATGAATTTTGGAAGGGGATATTAAACTGTTTTCTAATTTGGGGTGTGTGTTAACGGAGCTGGAGAAGATCTCATTCACTTGCGTAATGGAATTGGGATTGATGTTAGGATTGTGGGTGATAAATTGTGCCAAATCTGCTTCAACTCTGTCTACGTTGCATTTATTAAAGTTGTAAATTAAGTTGGAGATTTGTTGAGGAAGGTGATGAGGGATTTTTATTTGAAAATTGCTGGCTAGGTGGTCGGAACACAAATCAGGAACAAGGTTGACAGAGTGGATCAGGTTTTGAATATTCTAGGTGCAGAGAAATACATCGGGAGTAGTGGCTTGTGAGTCATTCATGATAAAGGTAGGTGAAGTTGGAATTGGCTAGAAATGAAGATAAATGACTGGATTTGGATTTGTTGATGTTAAAATCTCCTATGATAATGGCGTTGTCGAATAGGGATGCCTTTATAAATAAATTAAAAAGGTGAATGTATACTAGCAAAAAGTTAATTTAAAAGAGGGAAATGATGAAGTAAAGTGAGGGCATTAATTGAGAGGATGGTTAATTTTCGGGGGATTCGCTTTTCCGATTTTAACAGAGGGATGAGATGCTGCTATTGACCCCCTCTGATATTTTGGTTATGAATTGTTACAGGAATTTGGAGAAATTGCCATTTCTGAAACAAAAAGGGACTTTTAGATTTGGCAGACAAACATGAGTGGGATTATTTGAGAGGTAGTTATTAAGGATATAGGATTTGTTAGCGAGCGAGTTTATGTTGCAATATATAAAATTTAAGCTATTGAAAATGAATAACTGAATGAGCTGTGTGAACGCCTTCTTTGGAGACACATAACCACAAACATTCGATTTCCTGAGAATGATGCGTGTGTATATGTATTGTATGAGTTTATGAAGCGGTCGCGTAGTTTTTTTTTTTATTAATGCTTGTCTGCCGGTATTAGAAGAGTTATTAATTTCTGTAATGTAAGTGTCGAGAATGTGGTCATTAAGGGTGAATGATTTGTGTAAACGTGATTTTTAATGTGCTCGTCCTCTATCTCGGATGATTTTTTGTTAGTGTAATCAATTTTAATATTGGGAATTCCTTGAATTGACTGCATCGGGCGATTGGGGACTTGGTCGACCAGGCGCCGTGATCTTCTTTGCCGCAGGATGTGCACTTGGCCGGAAGTTGTATCGGCAGGCGGATGTGAAATGTTCGCCAGTGCACTTGGCACAGCGGATTTTGTCCCTGCATTCGGCTGTAACGTGGTCAAATTTTGAACATTTGTTGCAGGGTGCGGGTAGCGGTTGTGGTGCCATGCTTTCTTCTACCGGATAGATCTTACACAGGAACTTAAATTTTTGTTGAAGCAGTTTTGTGTACGAATTATGTTGGGCCATAATAATTCGCACCATTCTCGTTTTTTGTCCCGTGGCTTTAGAAATAATTCTGCGGCAGTATCGATGCTCTATTCCGAGCGTGTTTAAGTGCGCGCTGATAGCTGCGTCTTCGATTTCGGGCTCGAACGATCGGATCACGCATGAGTAAGATGGCGCTGCGGGATTTCGCTCACGTGAAGAGGGGGTCGCCATCGCGAATGAATGGACTACGTTTTTTCCCTGGAGCATTTTTAGATTATTTTCGCATGCTGTTCTATTTAAATTGGATTTTATAATAAATCCTTGTTTGGTTTAAATAATAACAGCCTCTTGATCGTTAATATTGTTGATCCACATCCGAACCATTTGAAGCCGTGTATATTCGGTGATGGAGGTGACGTTAAATGTGTTGTTGTATTGTTGTTGTGCATGCTGCGTGGGTGTTGTTAATGATGCGGTCGGTTGTGGAAGAGTGGTTGATGTTGTTGGTTGTGAAAAAGTGGTTGATGTTGTTGGTTATGGGCGCATGGTTGTTATATGTGTGTTCTTACTTGTTGATTGTGACTGCTGGGAGTCTCCATTTCTGAGCAGCCGCTAGCGTCGACCTCGCACGCCGGCGAGCTCTGGCGCTTTTTGCTGGCTTGGTCGGTGTTGCTCTTCTTGGGCCGGCCTCTCTTCCTCTTGTTGGATGTTTTATATGCAATACTTGTAATAACGACTGAATACAATAAAACGCTAAATATCTACGGAGTACGCCTAGGCAGTTCGTTCGCGAGTGATTTCGTTTTATTAAATTTAATAACTCAAAATTTACAAACCTATTACAAATTTTCAAAATTGTGAACAAATTGTCCATTGACTATTCCATTTCATGTGATTAAAATAAATATTTAAGGTCAAAATTGGGAAATCGCGGGAAGCAAATTGTCATGGGAAAAAACGGAAAATAATTTAAAATCTAATATTAAAATTTTGAAAATTTCCTTTTATAAAATAAGCTGTTCATGAATTTAAAATTACCAGCTGAAAAATAGCACTTTTCATGGAGATTTTAAATTATTTTTTCTACGTCCGTTATAAAATGTACAGTTTTTTTCATTAATTTGGGTTCATAAAATATGTGATTCCTGAACCCTACAAACAGCGTGAAAAAAAGTACCATAACGGTTCATTTTTTCAATCTTTTGCGTGAAAAAAAGTGCCGTAGCGGTTCATTTTTTAACGCTACTATAAAATGGTTTGCGCAAAGTGTGTCATGAACGCTTCGCAACACGCCGCGAGTTCCGCCAATAAATGTCAAACATTTGTTTCCGATCAAGAAAACTTTATAATTATTATTTTCTTCATTTAAAAAAAGTATAATTACTTATAACGATTGATTAAGGTTTTATCGAATTTATTTAAAGTTATGGACGTAGAAAAAAATTTGTATGAAACTCGAGAGTAAAGCAACTTTTTTCACTTGTAGGAATTGCCGCACTCGCCTTCGGCTCCTACTCGTGAAAAAAAGTACTACTTTACTCACTTGTTGCATAAATAACTATTTTTGAGTCACAATTTTTGCTTACGTTGTTTCGCCTCGCAAATTTTAAAATTACTTGTAAAGATTCAACTTTCTCATAATAATACGATAAACTATTAAAATCTTGAATTTTTTAATGTGCATTTAGTTTAAAAAAAAATTCTGAGAAAAAGCCCTTTCAAAATGTATTCCAGAAAACGATTAAAAATGATTATAAACTCGTAATGTGTGCAAATAAATTCGTTTTGCCGCGTTTTACCGGGTGTCTGTTCTTAAACTCGAAATAAGGTATTTAACATTGAAACCACATTAATGCATTTTGCTACTTCCCATATTATTTGTGACAAAATATTCGGGAGTAAAGGCGTACCTTAAGGATGTTAAATGTGCTACGAAGCGGCTGAATGTTGTTCGAATGAACTCTGAGATTCAGATTGAAATGAATTATTCAGCTGAAGATGAACCGATGTTTTGGTTGGAACAATCCCCACGTTGAGCGGCAAAATGTTAAAAACCTTTAAAAGGACGGAGTTCCATCGTAACAATGAGTGGTGAGGCTGTAGTATAGAGATAAGTTTTCACGAACAGCGCTCAATAAGAACAACTTTCCAGAAATAATGGATTTAGTCAGGTTTCAATAATGGTTTCTAGAATCCAGGAAGGCGCTGGTGGAGAATTGCGTTCGTCACAGCCTTCTGCTTCCTTCATTAGTTCCATCATTGGTTATTCGTTGTATTCTTCCTTTATTTGAGCACAACTTTATCAGGGTTATGTCTCAGTGTCGGTAGAGCTTGGTTCGTGACGAGCAGTCGGCCCCACGTTAAGCGCCAAAATGTTAAGGGCACCTTTAAAAGGGCGGAGTAGCGTAACAACAAGTATGTATGTATAGCACTCAATAAGAACAAGTTTTAAAAAATAATGGATATTTAAAATCAGTATTTGATCTACAGGGGTCGGCGCTAGAAATGTTACCAATTACAAATGCTGTAATTTTTAATTTTTTTAATTTATTTAGAAACTTCAGTATATCGTAAAAACATTTTACATTTTAAGTAAAATATGTTATTGTTCGATGTAGCCACCTTTAGCACGGATAATAGCATCTAGTCTGCCCGGGAATGCTTCACACGCTGCACGAATATGGTCTGATGATATTTTGTCCCATTCTCGGCGAAGAGCAATCTTTAAGGTGTTGACCGTCTCATATTTTTTAGTTGACAATTTGGCCTCCAGAATGGACCATATGGAAAAATCCATTGGGTTAAAGTCCGGGGAATATAGTAGCCATTGTTGTGAAGAAATGAAACCGGGATTTTTTTCTTGCAAAAAACGTTGGGTTTCACAGGCTTTATGGGATGATGCCGAGTCTTGTTAAAACGTCCAATGGTTTCTACCGAATTGTTCACGTACCCAAGGTAACAAAGCATCGTTTAAAATATTTTCACGGTAGATTTGTTGATTTACCTTTACACCCTGTTCAAAGAAAACGAGTGGTGAGCGTCCTATGGCAGTTACCGCGGCCCAAACCATCACTGATGCAGGTGCTTGCATTCGAAGAGCAAGTCTAAATTGTCTTTTAATTTGCACTGTAACACGATCGTTTTGTTTGTTTACATACTGCTGAACCGTAAAAAATGTTTCATCAGGAAAGACCAAATTTTCAAGCTCGCCACCAACGTGCAAGTGTTTTAACACCTTTGCTCTTGCTAGTCGAACCGCCTTTTATGCAGGTGTTAAATCTTGCACTTTTTGTATTTTTTAGGGCTTCAATCGCAGTTCATTTTTTAATATGCACCCCATGCTACGAACAGACACATTTAGATTTTTCGCCAATTGAACTGCGCTTTATCGTGGATTACGTTCAATTCTGGCCTTCATCTTTCGAACCATTTCTCACGATGTTGCTGTTTTTGGATGTCCACCTCCATGTCGTTTTTTGATGCTGCCAGTAGCATTGTAACGTGTAATGGTCCGATACACAAACATTTTGTTCACACGTAAATGTCGTAGCTGATTAACAATGGCTGGTTGTGATTTTCCAACGAAATGCAAAGCAATAACACTGGTGCGTTTGAATTCCATTTTGATAACTTTTTTAACTGCGACGTAAAACAATATGCGTACGTAGGCTTGTAAACAACATAACAGACTGACGGTTGTCAACAAATAAGAGCGCTGTTATTAGCCGTTTGGTTGCTACAGTAACGTAAAGTTGGTAACACTTCGAGCGCGGACCCCTGTATAATATGTTTTCTGAAATCTAGTAGAGCGCTGCCTTGCATTTCCTCTATTAGTTCCATCATTGAGTTTTTGCTGTATTCTTTATTTATTTGTGCACCACTACTGCCCCGGGAAAACGCGGTGTTGAGCTGGGTCGTGGTGAGCAGTCGGCTACGCGTTGGGTGCCAAAATATTACAGGCGGAGTACTCTCGTAACAATGAGGGGTGGGAACGTCGTGTAGCGATAGGGATTGATTCGTGAGTGGCGCTTAATTACAACAAGCTTTCAGAAATATTGGATGTATTCAATCTCATATATTTAAAAATTGGTATTTGATCCATAATATGTTTTCTGGAAACCATAAATGAGCTGATGGAGGAATGCGATTGTCATGCCTGCGTAGTCTTCTGCCTTGCACTTCCTCCATTAGTTCCATCACTCTTCTTCATTGTGTTAATTCTTTATTTGAGCACAAAAACTTTGTCACTTCGGCTCCGGGGAGACTTGTGTCGGTAGAGCTTGGGTCGTGGTGGGCAGTCGGCAATACGCTGGGTGCCAAAATGTTATACGTACCATAGTGATGGTTGCGACCGTTACTACGTGGTAATTCATTATAGAAACACTGAATAAAACACTTACTAAGTTGTTTACCACAATTTATTTGATGTATGTACAAATATTACGTATACATACATATCACGACTTAATATTTGTACATACATCAAATAAATTGTGGTAAAAAACTGAATAAGTGTTTCTGTTACACATACCTTTAAAAGGACGAAGTACCCTTGTAACAGTGAGGGGTGGGGGCGTAGTGTAACAATAAGTATTCGTGGACGGTGCTCAATAAGAGGAAGTTTTCAGGAATAACGGATTTGTTTAATTTCAAGTATTAAAACATTAGTATTTCATTGGAATCCATGAAGGCGCTGAGAGAGGAGTACGTTCATTGGGGCTGTCAGGCTTCGGCTGGCACCTGGTTCTTCTGCTCCTTCGGAGGACATGTCCTTGAGGCGATTCCGGGAGTCTTCTGTCATTGGCCATGGATTTTTGAATAACTTAATAGTGAAAGCTGTTCGTCTCGCAACGAATAGTTTCTCCTGCGGGACAACGCTAAGGCGGCAGGTAATGGGCGGACCTGACAAAACATATACTCATCTCTTTAAAATCCTATTGCAACGCCGTTCTTGCAGCAAAATAACTACTTTATACAAATGGCATTACTTTACGCCAACTAAAATATCTCGCGGAAGGGTCTAGCTCATACATAATTGAGTCCTTATTTTTCAGGTAAAACTAATTTGGCTTAATGGATTTTATCACTGAAAAATTAATCTGTGTCTCTATTGTACAATATTTTATATTTTCAGCGTTTATTTAAATTGTATGTAATGTTAAAAACAGCTATTTCTAACAATAAATTACACATTATTAGAAATACTTATACAAATGTAATTCTTTAGAAACCAACATTCATCCTGTATGTAACAATCAATTACGACCCGAGTACCAAAAACGCTTCATTTTTCGAATGGGTCTACTCGATGAGAAACGAATGTTGTTCGAATGAGCTCTGATATTCGGATTCAATATTATAATCGGATGCTCAATGCGAATCGGATGATTCATGAATCGCTGAGATTCGAATTAAAAGCTGTTTTTGTTCTTTTTTGTTTTTGGATTTATTTATGTAAAGTTCTCTTTTAAGCACGAAATATTTTTCCAACTAACGTTAATTTTTTTGCAGGTAGTTTTTTTTTATCGAGGGTTGATTTTAAAAGTCTACCTTTTTCTTTTCCTGAAATTTTGAATAGGTTTTTACCTAAAAGTATTGGAAACAACTTTATTAACTTGCTTGAAATGAAAAAGTATGCATTAAAGCAGTTCTATTTTTCTTCAAAATCAAGAATATAACCGCAAAAATTAATATGGTAGACCAATATTTTAAATAAATTTAATTGGAATTTGGATTTTGGTAGTTCTTTATTTTGTATATTATATTGACATTAAAAATTGTGTAATACAATGTAACATTATCAAAGCAAATACTTGCAGAATGTTTTAGATACGATCGTCTGTAAATTATCTATTTTCTTGTACTTGAGTTCATTTTGTGTACGCATTACTTAGATATACATATTGGAATAATTATACAAGTATCCCATATGATCATTTACGTCAAATTATCTAGATATGCAGGAAATTAACTGGAACCGTACATAATTATTTTATTGTAAGATAAATAAGCCGGCCGGTATAATAAGGAGAGTTTATTAAGCGGAATTAGTTTTCCGCAGAGATGTTTATTATCATTAGCTTCAATCAGTCGCGAAATTACTATGCGAAACACAATTCGCCTTCGCCTGCAAAAATCCAGATTAGTGCCAGCGTCAGTGTGGTGGTGCTCCTGAAACTTAGACATTCGTCAGGGGACCGCAAATTAGTCGTGGAGTCGCTTCTTCTACTTCCTCTGGAGAGGGAATAATTCGCACTCAGATATAATTAGCTTGGGGTTATCTCTTGTTCCTACGTTTCCTATACAAGACCAACACACGCCTCTACTTTTATCCAATTACCTCTGCTATATAGCAATGCTATTAGGTTTCCTCAGAAGCCGCCATCGCTTCTCGGACACCTCATCACATAAATAACTTATGACGATTTTAATTTTATTATTTTCTATAGAAAGAAACTATCAAATGTTCTTCTCCATCTTCACCCCTTTATATCTTGTCTTTTACATTTATACCTTACATGTGATACATCTTAATTGCCTTTTGGTGTATGAAACATTAATTATAAAGTTTGTAACTCACGATTGATCATTTGATACATCAAGGATGCGGTTGATATTTCCACTGCTGTTAATTCACTTGATGAGGTTGTGAAATTGAACACTTTCTTTGTTTAATTGTAGTATTTTTAGGGTCCTGACATACATAGCCACACACGCACTCACACACATACACACACACACATACAGGGTGGGGCACCGCATACGACGCGGTCATTTTATGGAAAACTATATAACTTCGTGTTATTCTTTTCAAATCGATCGACCTAGGATAGTTGTATATACAATTTAAAATTATTACCAGTTATACAGGTTATCCCATAAAAAAGATCCACATCAAAGTTTTGTTTTTTAAACAGAACACACTGTATTTTTGTCATTTTTTGAATTCTAGGGAACAAATAAAGGTGAGTTACAATATTTCCTATACTTATCATTTACCGTTTTCGAAATATTTAAAGATTCGTTCAAATGAATGGTACAGGTGAAATTTTATATTTGCCCCAGTGATTTACGCTGAACCATTACTCTAGTAAATAGAACTAATTTGTTTATTTTTATATAAAACCGCAGTAAGTGTATCAAAATATAAATTTCGTCCTTTCTAATATCTGATGTTGAGTTATTCAACAGAACGTTATGATAACATAACTGTAGCCTAAATGATTATTAGTACAATTCGGATTAAAATCAAAATTTAATATCAATAATAATTCATCAGTTTTTGAAGAAAACATCTTTAGTACGTTCCATGTTTAAATCTTCTTATCTTATTTGTAGAAGTTTATCTCTCCAATTTCTGGTACATTATCGTAAATTCCGTATTTGAATGTGATTATTGAGGCAATGTGCATCGTAGCAAGAAATACCATATAATTACAACGCGTAAGTAATGTAAATATTTGACCCTCAATTGTATTGAATACATAACTGCATCAAACACAATGCATAGCTTTGAGGCCTACAATTGATAATTGCAGTTTGTGTTATTGTATGTATATTGTAATATGAATGGATTCGAAATTTATAAACCGGTAAATACATACTAATTTGTGATGGTGCTTATCTTCCAATGTCATTAAACCCATTTAAAATTACTATAATTTCGATAGATTATTGCATATCATTTAGTAAATAACAAATAATAGAAGTTTGCTATGTACACTACTTTATTAATAATGGTCTATGACAGTGGTTCCCAAAGTTGACTGGACTCCGACCTATCTAACAAAAACTTAAAAATTTGCGACTCACCTATTGGGTGTACAAATAATAAAAAAAAAACTTAAATATATTTATATTTTTTTATTTAATACTTAAATAACCTACAAACAGTTTATTTCAATGGGAAGGATGTATTTGTTTTCTATTTTTTGTCATTACAGTTTAAACATTAATTTCAATTTTAGTTACTTTTTATCGCAGTGAGTTTGATCCATCCAATTTGTTTCGGTATTTAGTTTTAATGTTAACCATAGCCGAAAATTCGGCCTCATATAGGTATGAGGTAGTGAAGGGGAGGAGGACTTTAAAAGCTTCATCAAACAGGCAAGGATAGTTCCCAGCAACCGAGAGCCAGAATTTCGTGAATAGTTTGCGATTGAAAGTATTTTTCAGTGATGTATCTTCTGATAAATCAATGAGCTCTTCACTTGATTTTGTCGACATATTAGTTGGTAGTTTGTCCTGAAATGGGTTATAGGTCCAATTCGACATTTCGCGCTTTTTCATCTCTTCCGCCAAATTGGTGTCAAAGTTATTTCTTAACAATAATAAATGAGTGGACATTGCAAAGTACGTTGACAATAATATTTATGGTTTCTCACTTCCAATTATCATTTAGTTGAAAAAAAAATATGTAAGATGGCAACATGTTTATGCTATCAGTTCTACAATGAAAAAATCTCTCAAAATCAAGAACAAAAATAGGGGGTTACCATTTAAAAATATATAGATGGCATCATTGCTCAAAAACAAATGATGGTTGAAAAGCGACTTGCAAAAATGTGTATTTTTATCAAAGAAAATCGACCTGTTCGAGGATTTTTTCCAAAATATTTTATTTCGGTGTTACTGAATTTATTCCATACTTTAGGCGCGCACTTTATAATAATTTGCATGTACAGATTACATTTATACAAATTAAATGAACTTATAGAAAAGTTTCGGAAATCGATTGAAGTCGTAGACACTAGAGTTATACAGGTTTGAAAGAAGTAGAAATTTAACTCGTTTAATTTTGTAGCAAAAATAACGAGAAGGAATTAGCAGATTTAAAACTACAATCGGGCGGAAAGGATAAACACGAAAGAAACTAGCATGTGGGTAGAAAAGGGATCAAGCAAGTCGAACATTTACTGTTGAAAAATTTTCCTCGAATCAACGCTATTAGGATTGTAAGAATAGCTTTTATTGTTTAGGAAGAACTTTCTTGTTAAAAACACATCAAATACAAATTGATAAAAATAATACACTGACGAATACGCTGTTCCGTACTAAACACAGCGGCCCCTTTGAACGGTGTGTTCAATTAAAATTATCGACCACTAAATGCAATGACTGACGACAAAGTTTAATGACTGGATGCCGCACACTCGACGCGGGCAAGGCACCATTGTAGGGATAACTTGTTTTCTACTTTGATCAGGATTGAATGCGGTTATCTCGGGTTGTCACTGCATCTTTTTGTGAAGTTCCTGCAGGTATTTCCATTTTCTAGGGTGGTTAACCGGCTCTTATCAATTCTAATTGGCTACCTTGCAGGATCAGTGATGGTATTTGTTAGGCAATCGCCTAACCGGCCATCGATCGAGAGTTTCTTCGGCCGTGTGGATTTATGTATTTGTGTGTGCATGACTGGGCTTGTTATTTCAGAGAGCCGCCCCTATCACTCAAACATCATTAATTGTATCGCAATGCCGAATGGTAGCGGTTATGGTTTGATCAATGGATCTTTGCGTGTACGTCATTACCGAAGACCGGCGTTTCTCGCCTTGGACGACATACGTACACACATAATTCCGTCTAATTCAACATGAAAGTGTTGTCGGAGCTAGTTTCAGCTTCCTATGACGTGCACGCAAAGATCCATTGATCAAAGTATATCTATTCAGACTTGACATACGGAGCACTGAGTATGTTTGCTTAAATGTTTTCTGATTTTATAATTTTGGTTGGCTTAGTTTTAATGTTTTAAATGGAATTTTAAATATTTCTCTTTTTAGTTCTTCTACATCTTACAATTAAACCAATGTCATACAATAGTCGTACCATTTACAACAAGCACATTTCTTTTGTAGACTTAAATATCTGGCATGCCATTAGCTAGGAAAGTAGTTGTTTTAATAAGCTTTTTGTTTTTTAATCTTTGTAAGACTTAATTTTGAAAATGAATTGTTTTAATATTTACGTATTGGTAGTTCATATTATTAAGGATAGAAATATGAAATAGATAAAAATTTTATCAAATAAAAACTAGAACGCTATCCTGTGCTGTGAATGTTATGGCATCAGAAATTACGGAAACAGCCCAACACTCCGACGATGGCCCCCAAGAAATATTTTTGGGCATCTCTATCCTACCGGAGTTCTTCAAAATGTTATATGACAAAACTTGAACAAATGCGACCTTTTCTTTTAATTGCTGAATAAACATATAACTTGCTTTAAAATATGTCTTGACTTTTTGTGGAGAAAAAAGCGCAAGGTGTAATTAAATTTGACAACGGAAATAATTAAAATGTATTTTATAAATATTTTATAAAAATTTAACTCTGCCAGTTTTTGCTGATTAAATATCAAAAATCACAATGACTTTGAAACGGCTAAGTCAAAATTAATAAAATTAGAGTTATTTGCCTCGAAAAGAGCAATAAAAATATGCAAGAAATTAATTTAAAAAAATTCAAGGTAACGTTGCCTTGACCTTGCCGACACTACTTAATATTAAACGAATAAGGATCCTTTCAAAGCCTATAACTTTTATCTGAAACATTTTTTCCTAAATTCTTTCGACATTGACGACAGAAATATAGGCCACTTGAACTTGAACTGAACGGAACTGAAAACGGATGTTATTGTTGACGAAAATACATAAATATTATGTGCGCAATAATAATGGCCGATCTCGAAAATACCCATAAATTAGGTATTTGTATCTACATTTACATATTAAAAGATAAATAATATGTAAATATGGAGTCTGCGAGTTTTGCCGACTTATTTATTTCGTCTCTCCACTTCTGACCGTGTGCATGTTATTATTGAAAAAAAAGAGAATTATGAACGCGTCTTCAATCCAAGTCCTTTTTTAACTTAGAAATAAGTTTACTTGCGTAGGTGAGATAATAATAATAATAATTTATGCTGTATTATCCAGCAGACAATAATATAGTTAATAAATTTGAGACAACCTTACTTGTTGCAGAAGCATTAAATAAATTTAATAAAGACGAAAATATCCTGAACAGGTTGATGTAACCTGTTCGTGACTCTGCAGAATTAAGTCTTATCAAGACTACAAACAAATAACTTTTTGAAATAACTACTTCTCTGGCTAGTGCCACGCCGGATAATGAATGATAATGATTGAATTTGGAAACTTTAAACTATAACACTGAACCATAAAATTATGTAAAAATTAAGTAAATAGCCACCTGCAGATGCGTTTGCAGATTTATCTCTCATCAGTGCAGCTTCGCCTTTGAATTGAGTGTTAAAGAATAAAATACACTTACGTGAACGTGCACAACTCGTGTGGGATGTTTAAACCCGTTTTATACCTGAGGGCTGGGTGTTCAGTGAAAGTTCAGGTGTGTAGAAAAAATGATCTTGTTTACGGTTGGAAAATCGACTGACTGAAAGGCGAAGCTGTTCTGATGAGGATAAATCAGAATTAGATCGCAAACTGATGTGTGAGAGCTGACAAACGTAGTAAATAAATGTCATTAGGTGGCAGCACAATTCAGCTTGATGACTTAAGTGGCATTTGCAATGCGCGTGGACAGGCAGTGTTAAAATAGCGACCATGCATTAGAACAGCATACTGTTATGCATTTTTTTCTAAGCAGAAGGACTTCCTGCAAATGATATCACAACGAAATGTCTTCTGTTTATGGTGAAACGTATTTCTCGCTTAATGCATTGTACAACTGGGTCTATAAATTATCTCAAGAAAGCACAAACGTTGTGGATGAACACCGAACTGGTCCTCTCATTCATATTGCGACAGATGCAACAATTAGACGAATAGACCAGATGGTTCGAGCTAACAAGTGGCTAACAATAGACAGCATAGAAACTGCCATAGGATATTCACATTTAGCCTATGAAATTATGGACGATCGTTTGAATTTCTGAAAATATGGCGCAAGTTGGATGCCTAAATAACTGTCCGAGTAATACAAAGAGCCCGTCCATGCAACATCTCTCTCGGATAATGATATGTTTAACAGAATTGTTACTGGTGATGAATCATGGGTACATCACTACCAATCCAAAACGCGATTCAGTGCAATATCTTTCTGCACCATCAACAAAGAACGTAAAGGTAGTGAGTAAATTCGTAAAATTGTGCTTGGAACCAGTGGCGGCTCGTGGAACATGTTGATGGTAGAGCCGCTTATGCAATACACCGCCTCCCCTCTCCTTCTTTGAAGAAGAAAAAAACGATTTATCTTCCTAGACCAAAGTAAGTGGCGAAAAAGTGTTAATTAAAAATACTTGCTGAGATTGAAACTACAGGTAATGCCATGGCTCCTTGGCTCTATATAACGAGCCGCCTATGCTTCGACAGCAAAATATATTACTTTAGACAGCTGAAAAATACAATTTTTGGCAATTTAAAAATGTCCAAAAATGCTGCTTTTGATGGGTGAAAAATACCATTTTTATAGGTGGGAAATACCATTGTTGACAGCTGAAAAGTATCATTTTTGACAGCTGAAAAATATAATATTTGACTGCTGAAATATTTCATTTTTGACGGCTGAAAAATATCGTTTTTGACAGCTGAAAAATATCGTTTTTGACATCTGAAAAATATCATTTTTCACAGATGAAAAATATAATTTTTGACAGCTGAAAAATATAATTTTTGACAGCTGAAAAGTATCATTTTTAACAGCTGAAAAATATCATTTTTGACAGCTGAAAAATATCATTTTTGACAGCTGAAAAATATTCTTTTTGACAGTTAAAAAATGTCAAAAAATGCTGCTTTTAATAGCTAAAAAATACCATTTATATATGTGGAAAATGCCATTTTTGACAGCTGAATAATATAATTCTTAATAGCTGGAAAATATCATGCTTGATAACAGCAACACACAATTATTGACAACTGTATCATACATTATTATCAGCTAAAAAATACAATTTTTGAAAGCTGAAAAATGTCATTTTTGACAATTAAAAAAATGTCGAAAAATGCTGCTGTTGATAGCTGAAAAATACCGTTTTTATAGGTGGGAAATACCATTGTTGACAACTGAAAAATATAATATTTGACAGCAGAAAAATAACATTTTTGAAAGCTGAAAAATATCATTTTTGACAGCTGAAAATATAATTTTTGACAGCTAGAAAATATCATTTGACAGCTGAAAAATATAATTTTTGGCAGCTGAAAAATATAATTTTTGACAGCTGAAAAATATCATTTTTGACAGCTGAAAAATATAATTTTTGACAGCTGTAAAATATCATTTTTGACAGCTGAAAAATATCGTTTTTGTTAGCTGAAAAATATAATTTTTGACAGCTGAAAAATATAATTTTTGACAGCTGAAAAATATAATTTTTTGACAGCTGAAAAATATCATTTTTGACAGCTGAAAAATATCATTTTGACAGCTGAAAAATATCATTTTGACAGTTGAATAATACACTTCTTAACAGCTGAAAAATGCTATTTCTAACAGCTGAAACATACCATTCTTAACAATTGCAACATAACATTATTGTCAGCTAAAAAATAAAAAAATCGAGAAAAAAAGTACAAGTTTTTACAGCTGAAAAATGCCATTTTGACAATAAAAAAATGACCAAAAATGCTGCCTTTGAGAGCTGAAAAATTCCATTTTTATAGGTGAGAAAAACCTTTTTTAACAGTTGAAAAATAACTTTTTGACAACTGAAAAATATAATTTTCGACAATTGAATAATACATTTTATAACAGCTGAAAACTACCATTTTTAACAGCTAAAAATTACCATTCTTGACAACTGTAACATACCATTATTGTCAGCTAAAAAATACAATTTACGACAACACAAAGAATACAATTTTTGACAGCTGTAAAATGCTGTTTTAATAGATGAACAACACTATTTTTATAGGTGAGAAATACCTTTTTGACAGCTGAAAAGTACCACTTTTGACAACTGAAAAATATTATTTTTAACATTTGAATAACAGCTGAAAAATACAATTCTTGACAACTGCAACAAACCATTATTGACAACTGTAACAAACCATAAAAAATACAATTTTTGACAACACAAAAAATACAATTTTTGATAATTAAGAAAAATGTCGAAAATGCTGCTTTTAAAAGCTGAAAAATAACCTTTTTATAGATGTTAAATCGCATTTTTGACAGTTGAAAAATATCATTTTTGACAGTTGAATAATGCACTTCTTAGCAGCTGAAAACTACCATTTTTAATAGCTGAAAAATACCATTGTTGACAACTGCAACAAACCATTATTGACAACTGTAACATACCATTATTGCCTGCTAAAAAATACAATTTTTGACAGCTAAAGAATGCCATTTTTTGACAATTAAAAATTTTCTTAAAAAATTCTGTTTTTGACAGCTGAAAAATAATATTTTAATAGGTGAGAAATACCTTTTTTTGACATTAAAAAAACATTTTTGACAACTGAAAAATATCATTTTTCACATTTAAATAATACACTCTTAACAGCTGAAAAATACAATCTTTTACAACGGAAACAAGCCATTATGGTCAGCTAAAAAATATAATTTTTGACAACAAAAAGTACAATTTTTGATAGCCGAAAATGCCATTTTTGACAAATAAAAAACGTCGAAAAATACTTTTTTTACGAAAAATACCATTCTAATAGATGAGAAATACTTTTTTGACAGCTGAAAAATATAATTTCCGATAGTTGAATAATACATTTCTTAGCAGCTGGAAACTACAATTTTTAATAGCTGAAACATATGATTCTTGACAACTGCAACAAACCATTGTTGTTAGCTAAAAATTTCAATTTTCTACAACAAAAAGTACAATTTTTGGCAGCTAAAAAATGTCATTTTTGACAATTAAAAAACCGAAAAATGCTGCTTTTGACAGCTGAATCAATTTTTAACAGGTAAAAATACCATTTTTGACAACTGCAACAAACCATTATTGACAATTGCAACACACCATTATTGTAAGCTAAAAAATAAAATACTTACAATTTTTGACAACAAAAGAAAGAAGTAAGTAAGTAATTGGCGAAAAAGTGTTTTAAGAATCAATTAAAAATTCTTGCTGAGTTGAAACTGCGGGTAGTTCCGTGGCTCCTTGGCTCTATATAGCGAGCCGCCCCTGCTTGGAATTATCAAGGAGAGATACTAGCTCATTTTCAGAATAGAGGTGAGAACGTGAATGCTGAAACATACTGTCAAGTTTTGTTGTTGCTTCGGGATGCAATTCGAAGAAAGCATTCAGTCATATAGACTTGAGGAATATTGCTGCATCACGATAATGTCAGACCTCATTTGGTCTGATTGATTCAGTAGGGGGATTGACGATGGGTGGCAACTTCTCAAACATTCGTCTTACAGTCGCTATCTAGCCTCATCCGTTTTGTCAAATAACATCTTGCCGGAAAACTTTTCGCGGGTGGTAACGATGATGAACGAGAGATACGCATGTGGCTGGGACTGCAGCCCAAAGATCTTTCTGCAGCATGCATTGGGGCGGTGGTATAAGTGTATGAATGTTGGTGGCAGACTTTGCTTAAAAATAAAACTTGTTTCCGGCTAAGGATTTCTTTAATAGCCTTTTGTGATCTAATTACTGACCCCTCGCACTTTCATGGTAATTGGTTATAACCGCTTAGGATAAAGACACAAAAGCAGCGTACTTTGGAAGAACTTATGTCTTCTTGATAGTTGTTCTAGCATACATGTCTGTGAAGCCATCAGTTGAATGATCCACAACGCTTTATGTTATTTTTAGTTATGTGTGGTAGTTTAAATGAATATTCCGAATTATTAAGTCCTTTTGATAAGGATATGGGTCTCTTTTCACTTCTTAGAGATGATCCCTGTTGTTCGCCCTGCTATTCCCCTTTGTGCTTTAACGCTGCAGAGGGTAATTAGGTTTTTTTGCAGAAGAATTCTAGTGCCGTAACACCTTTGTTTGTCAGTTTTGATGAGACCTTGGGATTTGGTTTGGCTGCACCGCTGGCTTTACTTTAACTGTAAGGTTGTAAATATTTGCATCCTTAATATTCAGTTGAGTTATTTTTGGTAACTTATGAGTACCTCTCTGATTTCCGCTTGGATAATTATAGCAGAACTTTACAGAAGCATTTTCAGTTCAAGTCTAAATTTGGAATAGTTTCTGAACGATCCTGCTCTTTTCTCCTTTTTCCCTCCGTCCGTGAATATATGTTGATTCGTTTTCGAGTCTTCGGCGTTCTGTAATATGTAGTGGTGTTTAAAAATATAGGTGAAGTATCATGGTCTTGACACTTCATGAGAAGGGTATTCTGTATCGCCCTTTCCAGGATTGTCCAGTGTTTGATCCATCCTGCCTTAGGATATTCCAGTCCGCTGTCTAGTACAATTAGTCAGCGCTGTACGTAGGACCATCTCTTGTATAAGATAGTCCGAGGGGGGAAGGCACAGAAGGACCTATGCTATGAATAGTGGGCATCGCTCCAGTGATCCCCGTATATGTAAGACGTTCAATATGTACAAGATGATTTGTTGGAGAGGAATACGATGTTGCAATAATTTTCTCGCTTTGCCAATCTATATATCAGTCGTACCTACAAGGAAACAATACAAAGCCATACATTTACTCTCGTTTAGTTTCCATTCGTACTCGCTTGAACCGCTTGCAATAATATATTTTCGATAAATGTAAGTGCCTAAAATGCGATATTCAGTGGCGAGTGGGGAAAAAATAGTATATTACATATCTAGGCGGAGAGTATTTCATTACTGTTGAGAATTTAGGATGTTTATTTCATGACCGGAATGAAACTTTACACCGAAGTTTGTATGCTATTTCATTTACAACTGTACGTTTTTATAACAAACATTTTGGTTAATTTTGTAGCTATAAAATTCACCTACATTAGTTGATAAAATTCGGGCGGAAATGAGGCAGGGAAATAGCGGTCAGTAATGTGATGAAATTCTAGTTGTAAATGACGGCGGGAAGTAGCTGTCAGTATTGTGACACTTCCCAACTTTTCAAAGGTTAGTAATGTCAGCATTACATATACGGTTGTGAATAATAGTATATTCTGTAAGAAGTTTTGAATGGAAATTCGATACGAGGAACCGCGAGCATCAGAATTTCCATTCTTACCAAGTAGCTATACTTTTATACTTTCTCCTCGACCAGATAAAATAGACTAATAAACTAATTAACACAAAGATTTTACGTTCTATTATTACTTAAATAAAACACACTTTTACTTAGTTAATATCACACTGTTTATTTATAGTGACTGCAGTTTCGATCAAACAATGATCATTATCAAACTGTAAGTAAAGCAAATACAAAGAAACACCTTATTTATACCGCGTTGAACAGAGGCGAGAACATGAGGTTAGTTTGTTCGTTAATTATGGGGCTGTCCGGAATATCCTTGCGTTTGTGGATTTCGAGGGATTCGAGCACGTCCATTTTAATCCCCTTGTCCATGAAATGTAGAATTTTGAGTACATCTTCGTCAAAAGTATGCCGGTTTTCAATAAGATGGCTGGATAGATTTGGTCTAATACCTTGGCAACCGCGGTCGCCTGATTTGTCTCCAAACGACTTTTTATTGTGGGGGTATCTAAAAAAGCAATGTTTATCATAACATTATTATAAACAATACTTTAGAGTTAAAAGATCGTATAATTACTGTTTGCAATTAATTAAGAAGAAATTCGCAACACATTAGAAATGCTATTCAAGGATTTTATAATCGACTTGGCAGTGCTTAGAACGTGAAGGTGGTTATTTTGAATATTTATTATAATTACTTACGATTTATAATTGTTTGTTTCATTAACCTCACTTTATTCATAATAATTTTAAGCTTTCACTGTACTGTGACAGGTCGACGGGACCTTTGTGTACTTGGTTGCCTACATTGTCAATACATTCTAATGCGTTGAGGTGATTATTATGACATAGAACATAGACATTAACAATCATATGTTCTCAGTTAAAAAAAAGACCCTGTATATTTACGAATTTATATCGTGAAATACTATTCCCTATAATGGTGTGTAATTAGTGCGCCTTAAGGGTGTGTCTATTTTAAAATACAAATACTTAATTCAACAATTAACAGTAAATAACGATTACAAAAATATAAATAAACTTGAAATCCAAAGTAACAAGACAAAACAACAGACAATATTGATATTCCTTATTAGTTTGATTATTATCTGACGAATCTATCTAAAAATCGACTGATTTATAAATGTATAGTATAGTACATACAGTATGTTGTTTTTATCGTGGGCCATAGGATTTTACATGCAAAAAATTATACCTTGTGTTAATGTATATTTTATCATTTAATTTAGAAGCAAATTTTAGTTATAAAACGATAAAACGATAAAAAAAATGTCCGTATATATGGTAGTTAAACACCAAACAAAATCAATGCAATTTCATGTAGTTTTGTGTAAACGGCCAACGAGATGAAAATTACCGCGGGTACGGTTTATATCATTTTTATTCATTAGAGAGGTACGCAAAAGAAAGGAGATTGTGGCCTTTATTTTAAAAGAGGCGAGCATTAGATGGAGGCCACGGTCGCGAAAACGGGTTTAACTTTGGTAAACATACGAAACTTACTTTATTACTCCTCTAATTAAGTACGGGCGATTTTTACGTTCACTTTTAAACAATCGTAAAAGTGAGAGTACTTACACGAATGCATTGCATTTACCAGTCTAATTAAACCGCTAACCAGATAATTTTGTTACATAATTCATGTTGGATAATTTAAAGCAAAATTCACGAATGTTAAACCTTTTATTATTTAAATCAATCCACTACCAGTCAAATACGATGTTTGCTTAACACATTGACTGCATCGTTAATACTCATGATTCCTGTAGAAAAACACACTTTAATTAAATAATATTGTAAAAAATGCAATTATGCTATACTAACGTCAAAAAGGGCAAAAATGTGCTGTTTTCGAAAAAATATTATTTTACCGTTTAAATTAGAATGATGTTTTTTTTACATTCATCTTCTGTCTTTGTGAACACATGTATTATTTATGTAAACCAAACTCGATTTTTTTTCGTTCTAGAACCCATTTATGCTTATTTACACTGACATTCCACGAATATATTTGCAATTGCAAGCCAATCGCAAAAAAAAATACCTACGAGATAAGTCGCAGTCTGCTTTCTGGACCGGAATACAGAGTGATCTTGTAATTGGCATTCAACGTGTTTAAAGAAAAGTCATTAAAACTCAACTGTTTTGCCCAGTCATGAAAAAGGAAAAAAAATATTGTAAACTCCTTCCATCTCCCAATGAATAAATAATGCAGCACCATATGGATGTCAATAAAACTGCAGGTTAAAAGAAATAACCTGTAACTATTATTGAAGATTCATAAATGCAATAAAGCCTACATAGTGAAGAACCCACGGTTGTGTAGGATTTTTTTTACAAATATTTGATCTCTGTTAGCAATATAATAAGTACCTATAGTCTTAAGAATAATGTAGTTATGTCTGATTGACGATGAAGAGTTAGAGTCGTATGTAGTGTAGTTGTATTGTTGCCAAATGTGAACCTAATTTAATGTGAGTGCTGCGAGGGCGTTGCTATAAAAGATAATGTTGTATGTTCGACTGTTTATTTATACTTCAATATATGGAATGATTGCAGTACATAAACGGGTATTTATTGAAGTCTTATGTCAATGTCAGACATGCCAGCTTTATTTTTAATCAGAACATTAAATAAATACAATACAAATTACTAATGGGTTCTGCAACATTGCGGGAATTAAGACGAAGATAAAGGAGGGCAGGTGGAAGAGAGACTTGGAGGAGTGGTTGGCAGGGAAGGACATAGTGGGGCTGGTAGAGACATGGGTGGGGAAGGAAGAGTGGGGAGAAGTGAAAGGGTGGCTACCGGGAGACTTTATCTGGGAGACAAATGGGTGAATGGGGAGGGTAAGAGAATGGAGGAGTGGGTGATGGAGGAGGGGTGGGAGATTCTGAATGGATGCACGGAGGGGGACTGGGAAGGGAAGAAAACATACTGTGGACCAAGGGGATCGTCGGTGATAGATTATGTGGCGATAAAGGGGATGGCAAGAAGGGATGTAGGAAAGATGGAGGTGGAGGAGGTGATGGGCTCGGATCATCTGCCGCTGAAAGTAGTGATATGGATGGAGAAGGAGAAAAGGGTTGAAGGGGATCAAGAAATCTTTTTAAAGAGTATATCAAGTTACACATGTGTGCCAAATTTCAAATTTTTATTTCCTGTCATTTAGAAGAAATTTAACAAACAGTATCAAATTTGAAAAATGAATTCAACTTAATAGTCTTTCTTCAATAAATGCTCAAAATGTTGTCCATTTTCTAACTAACAATACCCTAAACGGAACTGAAACTCGTTTTGAACATTTCTAATTACTTCGGGGGAAATTAGTCTACACTCCTGTCTTATTCGTTCTTTCAACTCCTCAAGATTTGGCGGTTTGGTCTTAAAAACTTTGCTTTTCAAGTACCCCCATAAGAAAAAGTCCATAGGTGTTAAATCCGGAGACCTGGGTGGCCATTCAACTGGTCCTCTTCTGCCAATCCATCTTCGTGGAAATACATTATCCAGGTACTCACGGACACGCCTTGCAAAATGAGGAGGCGCACCGTCCTGTTGAAACCAGATGTTTCTATTCGGGACATCAGCTTCTACAGGGCAAGGAAACAAAATAGCCAAACTCGGAATTAGCTCTTCCTCCAAGAATTGTAAATATCCCGCTCCATTGAGATTATTTGGAAAGAAAATTGGTCCTAAAATTCGATCACCAACAATCCCTGCCCAAACATTAACTTTTTCTGGATATTGAGTGTGGCCTTCCCTCATCCAGTGTGGGTTCTTGTCTGCCCAATAACGGCAATTTTGACGATTTACCTCACCATTTAACATAAACGTTGATTCATCGGAAAACAATATATTTTCTATTTTTAGAACATTTCTATCTAGTAGATCCATAATTTTTTCGCAAAACTGAAGTCTTCTATCCGGATCATCTTCGGTGAGTTCCTGGAGGATTGTCCTTTTATAAGGATGAAATGTTTGCTCTCTAAGGATTCTTGACACTGAAGACTGGCTAATTTTGAGTTCCCTAGCCATCTGCCTAGAGGAGACATGATGATTTTCCTGAACAGAGAGAAGTACATCAATTTTGACCTCTTCACTCAGCGCATTCTGACGATGATTATTCGTTTTTCTTAAATGCCCATTTTCCCGAAACTGACTTTCAATCTTGCTTACGGTACTTTGAGATATGGCTGGTAAGTCAGGATACTTCTCTCTAAATAAATAAATAACTTCATTTTGTGTTCTTGTCCTATCTCCATAGCCAATCATCATTAAAATTTCGATTTTGTGGGTTTCAGTTAAGTACGGCATGTTAGTATAATTTTTCGACCAACGGTGAACATCAGTCAACACAACAATGGAACGACTAATACTCTCCTCACTCGAATATGCGTGGAATGCGATGCTACACCTCTTACTTGTTTTTATAACTAAACGTCAAAATGATAAACGTCAGTTTGAAAAAAAAATGACAAACCAGCACGTTTTGGCATTCCACTTTTAAAATGCATAAAAATTCGATTAAGGTGACTTGATTTCTTCATTCTACAAATTTGATAATGTTTGTTAAATATCTTCTAAATGACAGGGAAAAAAAATTTGAAATTTGGCACACATGTGTAACTTGATATACTATTTAAGAATAGTGATAAAAAAATTAGGGTTGCTATTAAAAAAATAGTCAATGACGTCATATCTCAAATTTGGGACACGCTGTATAAAATTTTATTACATCATAAAGAGCGCAGTTTAAAATACTAATCGATGTGTCTGAGCATATTTCCGAAGAATAAACATTCTTTGATTTACTGAATTTATTCCAAGTTGGAGACTCGCACTGTATAAAGGTGAATTGGAGGAAGTTCTGAGGAAAGGGCAGTCGGGAGGAGTAGTGATTGGGAAGAACAAGGTGTGGATGCTGGCGTATGCGGACGATATGGTGTTGATGGCGAAAGATTGGGAAGGGATGAAAGACATGTTGAAGAGAACGGAGAGGTATATGGAGAAGAGGGGGCTGAGCGTGAACGTAGGGAAGACAAAGTGGATGAGATTTAGGAATAAGGGTAGAGAGGGAAGCGTGAAAGAGTTGGAATGGAAGGGAGAGGTGATTGAGAGGGTGAAAAGATTTAGATACTTGGGGTTTATGTTTAAAGGGACAGGGGGATATGAGGAGCATGTAAGATGGGTACAGGGAAAAGCTAGGAAAGCGTGGGGTATCGCGTGGGAAAAATGGGGAGTATGGATGAGGAATAATTTCAGTGTGGCGTGTAAGGTGTGGGATGCGTGTGTGAAGTCGATTTTAATGTATGGAGTGGAAGTGTGGGGGGTGAAGGGGTATGAATGTGTGGAGAGGGAGCAGCTGTGGTTCCTGAAGCAGATGTTGGGAGTAGAAAGATCGACACCCAGTTATATACTGCTTCAGGAGACCAATAGAGGAAAGATAGGATGTGAGGCAATGGAGAGAATGGTTAGGTATGAGATGAGGTTATGGGGGCTAGGTGAAGAGAGACTGGTAAAGGCGGTATGGAAGACATGGATGAATGTAGGGGGGGGGGGGGGTAAATGGAGGAAGGAGCGAATGAAAATGTATGACAGAGAGTAGGACTGTCTGAAGTAAAAGTGAGGGAATGGTTAGAGAGGGGGATAAATGTAGCAAAGGGGGTGAAAGAGAGGATGATTGAAGTGGAGGGACAGGAGAGACAGGGACGGATTGAGTGCAGTGAATATAACGACATGTACGGGAGGTGGCAGGTGCATGGAAGGAGACCCAAGTATTTGGATGCGGACGGATGGAAGAGAGAAGAAAGGGTGGCCTTAGCTAGGGCCAGGTGTGGATCGGAAGAGAGAGGGAGGAAGAAGTGGATGGGTGAAGAATACATGAGGTGTGTATTGTGTGAGGATGGGAGGGATACGTTTAAACATCTGGCGGAAGAATGTGAGGGAGTGAATGGAGAATGGATGGGAGAAAAAAGGAATAAGAGGTTAACGGAATGGACGAGAGAGGACGGGGCCGGGGCCGGGGTAACGATACTGCAGAAGCTAGGGAGGGAAAGGGAAGATAGGAGAAAGAAGTAGTGGAAGACAAGGATGTTTATATTTGAGGATGTAATTTTGTTGTAGATGCCAATAAAGGTTTTTTTTTCTTTTTTACTAATGAAAAACAGAAATCAACTATGATAGTGGTTTATATCGATAGTATAATATTATTCATTATATTTATTCCTGAAGACGATTGCAAGGTTTGGATGTTTATCGTTTGAGTTAGATTGTTTAGTGATCATCAATTTCGTATGAAATTTATAATTTATATAATAGCGGCTCATGTTCCTAAACAGGAACACTGCAATTAAACGCTTAAAATAGGTATAAATCTTTTTATTTGAACCTAATTTTCTGTATCAGGCCACTGTTCCTTGTATGTACCAATGAATTATATGCATAAAACTAACATATTGCGACATCTGTGAATTACTAATTGAATTGGAGACAGAGTACCATGAAGTGAGGTTATTTACTGCGCGGTGCTTTTTATACAACGATTTATTCCCAATTATGTCTATATTATTGAACGAAAAAAATACAGGTATGTTAGTTGATTATATAAGAATGGTTTAAAACTAAATTTGATTTAAAAAAAATATAACGACGTAGTAAATCATAAATTTCCTAATGTTCCAGACTTGGAACAACGGTCACTTGATTTTCGCAGTTCTTATTGTCAATAAAAATGGCGTGTTTACCAAGTGATAGTGAGGATGAAAATTTAAGCGACTCTGATGACGATTATGTACTTGAAAGACCTACAACCAAAAACAGTGTGTCTAGTGATAGCGAAGATTACGTAACTTTCGAAACAGAAGATGAAGAGCCACTAAGTAATAATCCTAAAAAAGGACAGAAAAAATACAATTGGAATCAAGTAATAGACGCTCAAAATAATTTGCCTCTCCCACAGTTTACATTGCAAAACTTAACAGACGATGCAGAAATAGGGAGGCCCATACATTATTTCGAAATGTTTTTTTCAGACGAGCTCTTGCGTCTGATAACAGAACAAAGTAACTTATATGCTTGCCAGAATGATCCGAACAAACCACTAAATCTCACACAATCAGACTTAGAAGTTTTCATTGGAATTGCAATATACATGTCTATTTTTGGTTTACCGAGGCATCGACTTTATTGGAGTTCCGCCTGTAGAATATCACAGGTTTCCGATTGTATGGCCAGAAAAAGGTGGGAGCAAATAAAGAAGAATCTCCATTTCGATAACAACGCGAACCTCCCAAAAGACCGAAATGATGTAAACAGAGATAAATTGTTTAAAGTAAGACCTTTTCTACAAATTACAGCAAAAATTTGCAAACCAAGTAAAACCACAAATGTTATGTGTAGATGAGCAAATTTTGCCTTTCAAAGGAAACTCGTCACTGAAACAATACAACCCAAAAAAACCGAATAAATGGGGTTACAAGATCCTTGTTTTATGTGATAGTAACGGGTTGATCTATAACTTTGAAGTTTATACTGGGAAGATACTGTCATCGCCTGGGAAAGAAAATATAGGAGCCAGTGGAAATATAGTACTTCGCCTAGCATCGATTATTCCACACCATGAAAATTATATACTATTTTTTGATAATTGGTTTACTACCATGAAACTTCTTACAACTCTTTATAAAGATGGTATTTACAGTTTGGGAACTGTAAGAAAAGACAGAATCCATGGTTTGGTGTTTACTAGTGATAAAGATATGAAAAAGAAGGGCAGAGGCACGTATGAGTAGTATGAAACAACTATAGACGATGTAACAATTGTTGCTCTGAAATGGTTTGACAATAAAAGTGTTTGTTTATCAAGCACCTTTTGCGGATCCCAGCCTACGTTTCGAAAGAAAACTAAAATCTAAAATCGATGTTCAGCGCCCTAATATGATAAGATATGATTAGATGGACCAATATCATATTACAGGATAGGGCTGAGAAGTCGAAAGTGGTATCTATTTTTTTTTTTTCATTTTATCGATCCAACTATTGTCACTGCTTGGATACGATACAGGGCCGACATGATAAAAGAAGGAGTAGAGAAAAAACATATTTTAGATTCTCTTAATTTTCGGGCTGAAGTAGCAAGTGGACTCTGCCTTTTAGAAAAAGGCGAAGGTATTAAAAAACGAGGAAGACCCAGTGGAAGTGTTGAAAGAGAATTCGAAAAAAAGAAGCCAAACAAAACCCATACCCCAATTTGACATATGCACCGATAAATTTGCTCACTTTCTATGTGAAAAGGAAGAAAGGCAACGATGCAAAAAACCTTGATGTGGACTTAAAACTTACTTTTTTTCCATGAAATGTAATATATACTTATGTATTAACAAAAAAATAAATTGTTTTGTCGATTTGCATTTGTAAATTTGTGGACATTTACATTTGTTCCAGATTTGGAACAATGATTAATTTTTTTGAATAAAAAAAAAAATAAAAAAAAATTGTTAAATTTTTAATTCTTAGCCCAATTTTAAGCTCGTTTTTCATAAATTAATTTTTTTTTACTCAGATTTTTCTAAATGCGGACGTTAAGAGGTTAATGATATCAGTGTGGCAGCATATGCACACTACGATTAAAAAAATGTAAATACATTGCTTCAGTTGTAATTTTAAAAACATTCTAAAATTGCTAAAACCAGTCAAACATAAAGCTTTGTATGTAACTCGTCCACAATAGCACTTTATGGCCTCTCTCGCCATAAAACTTCTCGTCCAATAAACAAAGTTTTATATCTTGTTACATAATAATAATAGTATATTACGATACAAGATCGGTAGGTGCGTTCATATGCAAATTTTCGAGACTGGTTAGCACATACCGATCGAGTATCGTAGACTATTTTTTGTACGATCATTTGAAATTAAATTTGAATATAATATTTGTTATTTATAATTATTTGGTCGATGGAGAACATTCGTCAGGGTTGCTATGGATTTTTTGTTTTTCATTATGTGTCAGATTTGACATATTATAATATATTGGATGTGGAAGAAGTGGATAGTGGCAAAGTGGAGAAGAGGAGGAATACATAAATCATTTTTTCTAAATCTTCTCTTTTTTATACTATCACCGCCCCCAAATGCACCTGTGGCCATCAGCGCCCCCCTGAATCGCTGCAGCACCCACCAGGAGCCGGTGGCGCCCATTTTAGGAATATACCATTTGAAAAATTAAAATATTAGATATAGCCGGAATCTGACGGCTGTGGTCGTAAAAGAGGATCGGAGTTTGGAAAGTAGGGGACATAATATTTTTTTTAAACGGACCGACCGTTTTACGACCTTAGCCGCCAAATTCCACCGAATAGACTATACACTATTCGGTCGTTTTATACTTGTATATGCACTTAGTAAACTAACACACTTTTAATACAATAAAAAGACGGAACGAATAATAAGTTAATAGTATTTTAAAAATATATATACATAGTGCTATTTTGAGTAAAAGAATGCAAATATGTTCATAAAATTAAAGAATTTCCTAATGTAATTACATGACCCGCACGAAGCGGTTAAATTGGCCGGTAAATAGGGGTTGCGAATTACATCAATTAATTAAACATACAATTCATACGTTGGACTAAAACTATGTTTTCATGCAAGTTTTTAATTTGTACGAAATTAAATTCTCGTGATAAATTAACGCAGTTTTTAGTTTGTGGAAATAAATTACGAAAATACCATTACAGGACATATTAAATCCCCATCCTGGCGCAATTACTCTAAAGCCTCATGTTAACTCATTTGCAAGTTGTATGTTAATTGCATGGAACTATTTAAATTACATTTTTTGCTTCCTTAAATATCCACATGCGGCCCACTTATTATTTCTTAGTGTTCGACTGGAATATATTATATAGGGTGAGTTGAAATGTACCCTTGATTGATTTACTAAATTTAAATTTGAAAAAAAATATTTCAAATATAAATTAAAATAATTGACATTGTTTGTTATTTTTAATTATAAATAACAGTAGCATATCAAGGCATTTTTTTATAAACATTTGTTATATTTTATCATATTATTATTAACCTTTAGTTTGTCTTTTTGATTGTATTTATACATCTGCCATAGCTGCTGTTATATTTTCAATTTACTGGAAATAACCATTTTTATTCTACTCTATGCATAACTCGACAAAACAAGTTTGCAGAGTACCAGAAAATACACTCGTATATTTATCATTGCGGCTGTGATATTTTTCTCAATTTCAAAGTGATAATTTGCTGGAAATTAACAAAAACATAAGTAGTACATCCTATTTATCATGTAACTTGGAAGTTGGCGTATTTGAGTTTATTCTACTAGTAAATAAATTAGTGATAAGTTCAAAGAGGTACAACTACCAGCTGCATTAAAACAAAACTAATAATAATTTTAATTAAGACACAGGCAAAGTAACTTAATCCATTGCCACAATATTTTTAAAGGCGACCCCATACCTCAAAAATTCACTGGATAATTTAATTTAATCTAATTATCGATACTATCACTGGAATTGTATCCTCAACTATATTTTCTTACATGCGTCGTTGACTACTTTTAGTTTTGCCTTTTTGGAGACTCCCTTCTTCCCTCTCTTGTTTCTACCAAAATCTACAATTAGTTACAGAGCAAGCTTCAAGCTTCAGATGCTATCGCTCGTTCAATAAGAACTGGACTGTTTGTGTAAAGTAAGATCGGCAAGGAGTACAATCTTGCCGAGCACATCCCTTTCAGATTCAGCTTCTGAATGAATACGTTATGAAAGTAGCAATCTCACCCCCCCCTCAAATTTATATTGTTTTTGCAAATACAGTTTTCTCGCCAAAAATCGCGATCACTTGCTCGAAACTTCCATAGTGGTTTAGTAAAACACCGTCGATTGGAATAGTCCAGGGAAATACCACAAGAGGTTACAATTTAGTCGGATCAATTTTATTAATGAATCGATACAAATTTCGAGAATGAATTGAGATGAAAAAAATTTTGCCCATTCGCAATTCATTTGAAAAATGAAGAGTACTTAAACTAAAATTGAACCCATGAAAATTATGGCCGTTCAGATAATTTAACGAATAAATCAAAACTATAAATAAGTTCAAATCGTTATGTTCGTTTCCATAGTGAAATTTGCGATGAAATGAAAACTGCTTAAAATAAAATTTAACCGGGGGAAATTATAACCGTTTAGATAACTTAACAAAAAAATCAAAACTATAAATAATTTCAAACCATTCTGATCGTTATTTTAGTGAAGATAAATCAAGTTTATCCACTTCCAAACGTTGTATTTACTTTTTATCCTCTTGCAAACTTTTACTCGCTTTTTAATCTACTTGTAAAGTTTTATGTACCTTTTTATCCGTTTGCAAAACTGGTTACTGGGTTATTTTAAATGCACATTTTTATACATGAGTTGAATTATCAATAACAACAACGATTTTTAGTCTAACGTAAAAACAGATTTTAATTTTTATTCCTCTTTACTGCATTCAATTTAAATAAGATTTGAACAACTTTAAATGGTGGTGATATCTACGATATAAATCTATAAGTAAAGTGTACAAATCATGTTGTTAAGTGATAGGTTTTAATTTTGTAATACCTCTAAGTATGAGTTACATACGTAATAGTATATTGTACAACAAGAGTGGATATGATAATAATAATAATAATAATAATAATAATGTTTATTAAACGGTTTAACCATTTTAACATAAATGTACATTGATTAAAATTATTACAAGTATAAATTTAGAACTACACTTAACTAATAACTGACCTAACCTAAAATAAAACTAATGTGAACAATATCCTGAAAAATTTAAAATTAGGATTAAGCGAAAGTGAATTCGAGGTACGCATAAAGCGTGTGATTGGGTTATTTAAACCATAGTTTGTACTATGGAATGCTACACGAAATAGTGGGGGGTGCCGAATTGCGCGATTGTTATATTTTACGTAAAAATCCACTAGAGAGAGAAGTTCAGAACATTTAATATCTCCGCTAATAATTTTAAAAAAAGTCGACATATCTGCAAAAAATCTTCTGCAGCAAAGATGATCAATATGTAGACTGGATCTTATTACTTCAAGGTCGATATTTGTGCTATAACCTAGTTTGTATGAAATTGATTTTAAGAATCTATTTTGTATATGTTCAATTTGATTTTTATAAATAATCTGATGTGGAGACCATATACAAGAGGCATACTCTAGATGTGATCGAACAAATGCCATGAAAACTATTTTGTAAGAAGAGTGTGACAAATCCTTAGACATTCTCTTTATATAGCCCAACATTCTCGAAGCACGATTACAAATATAGTTGATGTGATCTTCAAATGACACTTTGGAGTTGAACAATATACCTAAGTCTTTAATTTCATACACCTTTACAAGTATATTGTTGTTAATTTCATAATTAAAACTGTACGGAGACTTCTTGCGGGAAAAAGTAATAGATTTACATTTATTAGTGTTGAAAAATTAATAATTCTGACAACACCAGTTGTGGATAGAAGTGATATCTACTTGAAGTAATAAACAATCGTTGAGTGATTTAATTTCCTTATACAATTTCAAGTCATCGGCAAACAACAGAAAATTCGAGTTACAAATTGCTTGCGAAATATCATTGATAAATAGAAGAAATAGTAAGGGCCCACAATGCGATCCCTGTGGCACACCCGATGGAACAAGAATAACATCAGAGATATGATTTTTAATTTTGACACATTGACTGCGATCATTCAAAAAACTATTAATCCATTTAACAACGGATTCATGGAATCCCAGAGAATACAATTTAGAAATTAACACAGCATGATTAACTTTATCAAATGCCTTGGAAAAATCTGTATAGATGGCGTCGACAGAATTCTTATTTTCCAAGGCATTAATGATAAATGATTCATAAACCAATAAGTTCGTAGTAGTAGATCGACCGGTACAAAAGCCATGTTGTTCATCAATTAAGATATTTTTGCACATCCAATGTAATTTGACGGATATCAGTCCATCGAATAGTTTGGGTATTGCTGATTGAATAGAAATACCCCGATAATCAGAGATGTTATTCCTACTTCCAGATTTGAAAATAGGTGTAATGTAACTCCTTTTCCAAAGATATGGAAACGAACTTGTACCGAGGGAGTGATTAAAAATAATAAATAAAGGTAAAGTTAAAGAATAAACACAGTTTTTAAGAAAGTTATTAGGTACACCATCTGGACCTGAACTATTACTTGATCTTAAAGAGTTAATGGCATTAAATATTTCCACTTGAGAAATAGTAATTGGTGAATGTATTACTTCATGCTCATAGCTAAATGTCGGTACTTGTAAGGGTGTGTCATAATTATAAACTGTTGAGAAAAAATTTGCAAAAAGATTTACACATTGTGAACCCTCGTAACTGGATAGATCATTATAATGCATGACACTGGGAAAATCAAAATCGCCGTTAGTGGTTTGTACAAAATTCCAAAACTTCTTAGGATTCTGATGAATGCTGCTATTAACGGACTCAATATATTTATTATATAAGTACTCTCTTAAATGATTACAACGGGATCGCAGCAATTTGAACTTCTGGTAATTAACCGAGGTTTGACTCTGCTTATATTTTTTATGTGCACTTTTTTTATCATTGATTAATTTGATCAAATCTTTGTTAAACCAGGGTGGGAATGTAGAAAATCTAACACATTTAGTAGGAGAAAACATTTCAATGGCATCATACAATATCTTGTAAAGAATATCGACCATAGTATCCACATCGTTTACATTTAAAATAAACCGCCAGTCGATAAATGACAGGTATTGATTAACAGCACTATAATTTGTTTTCGTAAAATCATAGATGTATTCCTCGTACTTAAACGGCTTAGGAGGTTCATTAAATTGTAAAGTAATAAGATAAGGAATATGGTGATGAGCAATATTGAATAATAAATTGGGCGCGTTAGATACTAAAAATCCCTCATGCGCAAATATTAAATCTAAAAATACATTATTTTCATTGGGGATTTGACATATTTGAGAAAGATTCTGAAAACTAAAGCGGCTTATTAAGAGCTTGGCTGAAACTGAAGCCTGATTATTGGTGATAAGCTCTAAATCATCATTTGGCCATGTTGCCGAAGGTAAATTATAATCCCCACATATAAGTAGTTTAGAATTAGGGAATTGATCTGAAATAATATCAACTGTATCGCAGTGAACTTCAAATTTCTCCAAAGATGTATTAGGTGGAAAATAAACAGCTCCCACGCATATTTTTGTAGTACCGATAGAAATCTGTACAAAAAGATGTTCAATAGTATTATTAATAGTATTAATGGCATTACATACAAGATTTTTATGGGCTGCAATTAGAACTCCACCACCACGAGTTTTACAACTTGTATTGAGGGTACGATCCGCTCGAAAAATATTATAGTTAGGAAGTTTCAATTCGTGACTTTGAATATCACTGTCTAACCACGTTTCTACAATAATAATAATATCATAAAAACTACAATTGGCGCTTAACGTTAAATTTTGGAGTTTCATGCGGATGCCGCCAGCGTTGTGGAAGAAGATATTTAGTTGCACATATCTTAAGGCAAGTTTGGAGAACAAGCCGTAGGCGAGTGCCCCAATGCCGAGTTTCATAATGAATACTGAAAAAAACATGTAAATTAATTTATCTGACGTTTGATGTGTGACGTTTTCTCGTCGCGGCCACGTCTCTATTATAGAAAAGTCACTGTAATGCGTGGTCTACAATGTTGAAGGTTTATCAGTTTTGGAAATGTTTTTTTATACACGTAATCATAACGTTTTAATTAATAGTTTTCACATTCTTACTTGTACACCAATCCATATATTGTTTGTATGCGAAGTCATATTTTGGACGGGATCTGATGGGCAGTAATCCCTGCTGGATATCTTTCCTAATTTCAGGTGGGATACAGTTATTCGAATCACTTTCACTTTCCATGATGATTTCCGATTATATAAAAATGTAAATTAAATATTTGACGTTTGATGTGACGTTCTCTCGTCGCTGCCGCCGCCGCCGCAACGTTCTATAACAATGGTTGTTTATTATCTGTAACCTGGATTTCATATCCATACACTTAACCGAAAAATAGCTTATATCGGTACAGTTTATTGTTAGGGTATTAATCAATATACGGCAAGGAGTAGAAAAAATTCTTTAAAAGCACACATTCCTTAGAGATAAATAATTAGTTTATAGAAAGAGAAAAGTAGTGTAAAAACATTATGTACTTACTTATTTTCTCGAAATAATATAGAGCAACCCCCCTTTGTGAATTAGTTGGTGAAATGGTTTCAGGTAGCCTCCGGAAATTTTTAATTAAAAAAAGAATGCCGCAAATTCCTCATCAAATATATCAGCGTTTATTTTCTGCAGTACGTCAGGACTCGCAATTTATTAGAGTCTTTATGAAATCACATTCATTTTGCACACGTCTATTTAATACTCGAGTTTTCCGTGAAAATTGCCCCATTTAATTATATATTTCCCTCATATACTTTTATAATAAAAATAATAATATATAAATTATCTTTGTGGATAGCAAGCCCATTATTTTTAATAATAATAGTGATTATAAAGAAAAAAGTGCTCCACTTACTTAGAAATTCGTAATGTACTAAAATAAATACGCAAAAGATATAAGGTGTGAGCTACTTAATTTTGTTGCATGAGAGAGAAAACCATGAACATGAACATGCCGGGCACATAACTCATCTTACAATAATCGGACAACAAACACCACGAATTTCATCAGCCACTTACTTTTTTTCGCTACCGACAACGTAAATAAGCATTGCATCCATGGTTACAGGTACCGTAAGTGGCTGATAATAAAAATTTCGATTCGAAATTTCAAAGTTGGGCCTCATATCTCTTATAAGGCCCCATCTGGCCCAAAATCTGAGGGGCCCATTCGATTCCCCGGGTAAAATTACCCCAGTATCAGAATTTCTTACTTACTTACTTACTTATATATCAAATGACTATTTGTAATAAAAATTTATATTATAGTACACGATTTAAGAGAATGAGATTTTATTATTTCTGAAACAATTTTCTTAGAAATTAATTAATCTTTCGTTGCAATTTCATCTTCGATGTTTATCAATACGTGTTTAATCTACCCGAGTTTATTCTTTTCATAAGTCGTCCGTAATATTAAAGCAAACATTTTCCGACGCAACATATTTGCGGAGATGGGAATGTAAGGGGGGATCTTAAGTAATTTAGCGCATCTATGTTTATGTCCACTGGTATTTCTGGGGATCACACTCCCCTGACCCCGAAATTGTGACGTACAAATCAATGTAGATTTACAAAAAAGAGGAAGGTAAAGATTTAACATTCAATAAAAAATTCAATTTTATATTAAATATTTCGATCCAATAGCTCAACATACCAACGAGCGGCAGTTCGAAGATGAAACAGGCAAGCGAAGCGATGAGATTTCATGCAGTGTTTCCGGTATGCCAATTAACGCGTTTTATTGTTGCGATTTTAAGTTCAACCACATTTAAGGTGCAAACTAAACTTTTTTTTTTAAATATGACCTTTTTTTTTTAGAACCTTTTTCAAATAATATGTCTAAACCTATCAGTACAGTTGCGCCTACTCTTCTATGCGATATGTACGTTTTTTTTTATTTCGCCCATGAACTTCCTCCAATCCAAATTCATTGCTATTCTTTTAACTTCCATATATGTTTTTCCACTTTTTGTTAGGTTCTTTTGTTTTATTTTATTCCACGTAGCTTTTGATCTCCCTGTTTTGCTTCTTCCTATTTCTCGTATCGGTTTGTTATCTCCCATTATTTGCTTATTTATCCATGATCATACGTGCGTCTGTTCTATGTAGTTCTTAATTAAAGATTAATTTGTTTATTAGTTGTTAATTGTTCAATACCGTTCTTATGGTTTCATTTCTAATTCTGTTCCTTCCCCATCATTTCTAAGATATTTCATCTTGATGGCTTGTACTGTACTTTTTTGTTTTTGGTTCAGTAACCGTATGTTAAAATTGGTCTGAATATCATTTTATATACCTTGGTTTTTGTTTGTTTTCTCTCTTTTATTTCCTATAAATGTGTTGTTTATTGTTTATTGTGTAATAGTTTCTTTCCATGTTTTTAGATTCTTCCTGCTACTAGTATTACATCGTTTGCAAATACACATTCCTGTATTTATACTCTTTTTAACTTTATATGCCAAAATATTAATGGTTTTGTTTTTTCTTTCTGCTCGCCTTGTTATTTCATACATGAAAATAATAAATAATAATGGGGTAAGTCCTTCTTTTTGTCGTGCTCCTTGTTTAGTTATGTAGATATCTGATTTTTTGTTACTTTTTATTATCCGGATTTTCTTTTCTTTTTATATGCTTTAAATCGCTCTTTTCATTTACTTTTCTTCTTTCTCGTAACTTCCAAACAGCTTCTCTAGGTACACGGTCGAATGCCTTTTCCATGTCCATAAATGCACAATATACTTTCTTTTCATTTTTTATCGTTTACTCGTAATTTCTTTTATTGCGAAGATATGATCTAGTTTGCTTCTTCTTTTCCTATAACCAATCTGTGCTTCGCAATTTTTTCAGAGATTTTTAGGATTGTACTTAGGAGCGTTATCTCTCTCTAATTATTGCAGTTTCTTATATCCCCTTTTTACTTTCTCCGTTACGAAGTACGAGAAAGTATTGTGATCGTGATTTTTTTTTCAATTTTTTTTTTACGGAAATGTCCATTTTGGGGTCCCTAGATGCCATTTCAACAATTTCTGGAAAAAAAAATTGTGCCTGTGTGTATGTGTGTCTGTGTGCGTGTTTGTGTGTGTCTGCTGTGCGCGCTGTATCTAAAAAACTAATAGAGCAATTGATATGAAACTTTGAACATCCATCTTATTTGATAATCTGAAGAACTGAAAAGCTTTTGGTAAAATTTCGTACAGCGGAAGTGGTCGTTTACCTTAACTGTTTTTTTTGCTTTTTGCCAAAATTTAGTTAAATATGAAAAATATCACAAAAACATTTAAACAAACTTTGAAGACAACAAAGAAATGAACAGCTTTTGCTTGAAAACATTTTTTATAAAATCATTTTTATTCGAGAAAAAAATTTATTATTATTTTTTTAAATTTTTGGTTTATAATTATAAAACGATAATAGTTACAGAAAATGTATGTTTATAATAATTGTAGAAAATGCTAAAATGAACAACTTTTAAAGAATAAGTTTTTTTTCGAAATCCCTTTAGTTTTTGAGTAAACTGAGTTTTTGAATTTGAAGTATAATCTTTCATAATTGTGACGTTTTAAACGTCAGTTTCATCCGAGCTACAAAACGCTCGATGTACATTTAAAATATGATTTCAATTGAAAATAAACCATGAAAACGTAAATATAAATGGCTATGATACCATCAAGTCGGAGAAAGTAACATGATGGCCACATTACCATTTTTTATATATTTTATTAAGTCATCAGGTATGTTTTCTTCTTCTGTCCACATTTTGTTCGTGATTTCAAGTACGGTTTCCAGAGCTTGTACGTCTGTATTGGGTCATTCCATGCTATTTCAACAAAATGCTCTATGCGCCATTTTTAATTTGCGTTATATTTCGCACAGGTATTTTTATATCGTTTATCCAGTATAACTGGCAATAATTTTAAATTATGCACACAACGATCCCACATCTAACTATTTGAAAAGAATAACACGAAGTTGCATGGTTTTCCATAAAACGACCGTGTCGTATGCGGTACCCCACCCTGTATAGCGTCTAATGTCTTTCGTTTGGTCTTTTTTGTATGTTTAGGATCAAGTACCAACTTTTATAAAGAATAAAATTTTCTGAGAAATTAATAATAAAAAAGTTTCCCATATGTTGCATACTTACGTGGACACGTTGTATACGATTTTGCGCAAATGCTTGTAACCGCAAAAATGTACAAATTTCAAGATCTGGGGTTGTATCTGTCATACGGCAAGGTTTTTTATTTTTAAAATTAGTTTAGAACTCTATAAACAGGAACCTGTGCGAAATATAAAAAAATTAAAAATGGTGCAGCGCAAGCTTTTATTGAAACAGCATAGAATGACCCTATTCTTTATCATGTCTGTTGCTATTCTATCTTCACCTGTGATTTTCCATTTTTTGTGTATATATGCCTCTTTTAATTCTTGCAGTTCTATTCCTTTATTACTTTCTGCTTCTTCTTCGCTTATTTCTCCGCTTATTTGCTGTTTTTGATTTAGGTTGTTATTTATTGTATTTTCTTCTCCTGGTAGTTTTTGTAGGTATTGCCTTCACCTCTCCATTACCATTTTTTCATCCTTTATTGATTCAAATTTTTTTCTTATATCTGTTGTGTTCTTATTCATGTTTTTTTTTTAAGTTTTCGAGTACCTATTACCTAATTATTTTTTTATTAGTTTTGCTGTTCTTTTCTAGTTTTTCTCCGAATTAATTATTTTGCATCCATTATTGTTCTCTTAAACTTAGTTCTTTATATAATTTCCAGTTTCAGGTTGTTTTTATGTTTGCCACTGTTAATTTTTTTGTTCTTGTCTTATGTTTTCGTCCCACCATGCTGTTTGTCTTTTGCCGTCTATTTGTTCCACATACCCTTTTTATGGTTTTTATTATTGTTTCTCTGAAGCCGTGCCACATATATTCTAGTTTTCTACTGTAACTTTCAGTTAGTTTCTGGCCATGTTTATTTAACATGTATTTGCATTTCTCGGCAGTTTCAACATTTTTTTTTAGCTTATATGTTCTAATGCTTTCGTGCTTTTGTTCCTAAACTTTAGAAGTTTTCAGTTTTTTCGAAGAGTTCTCTTAGTTTAGCTACTACTACTATCCGTTCCAAAAAGGGAGTCTTCTGTGTTTCAGCAAGTATATTTCAAAAACTAGTGCACTCTAAAATTATATAAAATTGATCACCGTTCTTTGTAGTATTATTTACAATCTGCTATAGAATTAAGTGTTTACGTTTGTTATTTGTCGAGATAATACTGAAAAAGTGTAAAAAAGTACCCGACATTAAGCAAATTTTAAGATGTATGAAATTCAACAGCTTGTAGAAAGTAAGCTACTGCTTATAAAAATCTGAAAAAATTACATGAGATCAATTGTACCTTTACCTATTATGTGGGGTAATGTGAATATTTTTTTTTAAATAAGTTTTGTTGTAATTATGTAAAATGCGGAGCATTGTTTTCTCGGTTATGAATGAATAAATGTATAAGCATTTTTCAGATCACGTACTTCATATAAATCTGATGCAAAATATATCATTTAATCGTAAATAAATATAGTTTTGTTAATTACATAAATTAGAAACCTTTTAATGAAATAGAGAATTTTACGCTCACAGCAGAGGCGCGGGGCGAAGCGGGCGGAATATCGTGTCAGTATATTTACGATGCGTTCACGCCGCTTCCAATGACTCTACATGATTTTCTGCTGTGATCTGTTGCTTACCGTCAAACTGAACCGAACTAACGTCGAACGAACGCCTGACTCGCCTGAGTCACATATTTGCATCTCTCTCGCGGATCTAAAATAATCATCGACGGGAAAATTACTCAATTTTGACAAAAGATCTACTCTTTTCTTGAAATTTATTTGCAATTGTTTCCTAAATAATATTAATCCATCTATAAGCAAAAGCGCCGCATTTCAATTCGTTGTATAATTATCGAGATAGCATATATTTCGATTCTAGACCTGAATAAAAACATCATTTTTTTTTTCTTTCGTTCTACGCCTTCAGAATAGAATAGCGTTAGATATATATTTTTTTCATAACATTCAAGTGATTAATAACAATGTTATATGCACACAAAGATGAGAGTTTCGAAAATTGTCGTTCAAAACAGTACATTTTCAAACAAATACATCGGAAAAAAGGCGTATTTATCAAAATATTTCCATATTTTATTTAATGTATAAATTAATATACATATAGAAAAACTATGCATCTTTATATGGTATAAATTTTAGAATATTCGTGTCCTCTAAATCATAAATGTGAGGTTTTTAAGTGAGGAGACTCCCTTTTTGGAACGGATAGTAGGTAGTAGCCTATTTCAATTAATATAATCTCGTATATTCTTTAGAATGTCGTGGCTTCTCCCGACAAAATGATAAACAATATCTTCAATGAGCCACTAGGTTCAATAATAGGGGGAAGCACTGCTCTCTATGACATGGGTGATATTGAAAATCTGCATTTTTTGTTGACATGAGCTTTTGCGGTGGTGATGATGATCCTGACTATAAAATATAAATAAAATGTGATTCTTAAGAACTGAATGTTGTCGGTGTGTTCATTCAAAACCACGCCGTTTAATGAGATGACGTCGCGTGTGGTGTACATTAATGCCACGGGAAACCTCATTCCTTTTCCTTGGCGTTGTTCAAAAGTGCTTACGTAAAAATTTCGCATACTAAGGATAGGAAATAAAAGTAAACGGGGCCATATTTAACGTCCCCCGCCTGGATGTGACGCCACCCCGCACTTGACACCCGCCCAACAAAAATATATATGAAAAATAAAGCGACATTAATATTCCGCATTTTGAATTTCAATAAACTCGCACATACTTAAATCACATTTTGCATATCGGCACTCTTTTATTTCCTGCCGCCAAAAGAAACGACGGAAGAGAAGCGGACGAAAATGTAAATGACGGCGCGCTCTGCTTCCGGAAAAAAGCGTAGAAATATTTAAATAGAACTTCAATTAACAAGTGTGTTTTGTTGCAGAAAAATCAATAGGGTCATTCGGATATTTTGCATCCGGCATGCGAAATGAGCAGAGGGCCTCAGCTGTAATCGGAATTGATAAGATTTTATTGGGCCGCGATAAAGCCGAATGCGGAATTGAAACGTTACAAAAAAAAGTCGAAATTTATTAGGCCCCGCGCCGTTTGCATTGCGATGCGTGCGTTTGAATGGCCACGATAAGAGTCATTGTCGGTTTATGGCAATTGGTAAATATTTGATAAGTCGAGATAATTATGATTTGTAGGCCTAGCCGGGGATCCCGTTAAGTGTACTATGCACTTGATATTTTAGGGCATATTTGAACTGCAACGATTTTTACAGAGATATGCCCTATATTTATATATTTTATTATCATTTACAGAATATGACAGAAATATTCTGTACAGACATTGTTATTTAAATTTACAGTTATTAAAATGACAAAAACACTAATATAAATATTGCTAAGACAAGTAGAGTATGATTTTTTTTATAGAAGATACTTTAAGTTTAGTTAAGCGTTCCTATTATCAATAGATTTTAATTTATTTTCTAAAATGTATCACAATAAGGCCTCTTACACATTGGCGACTTTCAGCAGAGCGACTTAGCCGCGCGATAGCTACGTTTATTATTTATAAGAATTCCCTATACGCTCTACACATTAGCGATTTACGCGCGCGATCGAGTGTGTAGCAGCAACACTCCGTGATTAGCCACGATGATTCACTACCAATTATTTTTACGTACTACACTATACTCACACCACCTGCGATTCGTTTAGTTCTGCAATACGGACGTCTACTTGTGTATAGATTCTGATTCGATTTAGAATTATTCATTTTAGAAAAAGAAGTAAGTTTCGCCATTACCGGTGAATTGTCGCTAATGCACACTCGATCGCGCGGGCAAATCGCTATTTGTAGAGCAAAAAGGAAATGATTTACAAATGACGTACGCTGCTGTCGAGCTGCCGAAAGTGGCCAATGTGTAAGAGGCCTTAAAGTTGCAAAAGTTATTTTGGGCGACACGCATCGTTGCGTTTACTTCAGCTTCAGCTGCGCTCCGGTCGCTTCTGCTCTTGCGTTCCTACAGAGTTTTGAATAACAGGAGGCGATAAGGCATGTTAATAAATTGAAATGGATCAGCGCCATCTAGATGCAGCTACTGAAACTAACACACACATGTAACTGTTCTGAATATACAAAGTCTTTTTTAAATATGGAACCAAGCGATCCTGCCGAAAAAGGCGATTTTTAATTAAAAAAATAAAAATATATAAGTTCAAGTTATGCTCCCCCAAGACAAAACTTATCAACTGTTTTCAACTGTGAGTCTGCCCATTGTGATACCTTAAATTAAAAGTAATTCAACCGTGCGACCATAATTGAAATCGGTTGAAGTTATATATTTATTTTAAAGTTACATATTAAACATGTATTTATTGGTACGAAATGTGTTTAATATAATTTCTTTCTTGCAGGTAAGCTGCCTACTCCGCATGATATCTAGTTGCAGAAATCGGTAAAATACTAGTTTAACTTATTTATTACTTTAAAGATATTGAGTTATTTATAATAAGTTCATAAACATCCTTACTCAAAGAGTTATTAACACTTTTCAGATTCGAAAGCACCTTACTGAAGCTTGTAATGAAAGCCAAAGTCATATACATAATTTGTAGGGTTATTTTTATCACGAGAAAATTTCAGACTTTTTGATTAAAGTCCAACATCTGTTTTTAATATTTCATACTTGATGCCTTATTATTTGAGAAATGTGTTTCAAAGATATTGATAGTAATCATTGTACAAGTACAGTCAGAGAAAATACAAATGCGAAACTCGCTCGGCGAGGGAATGCTGCCGCATGTCGGTGCTTAGTTCGGTCGAAGCCCGTCTCTGCTTAAAATACAATTATAAGGTAATACAATTTACAAGCCTAGTTCCCTTCTCGCCCCTAAGTGATCGAGTGACGGATTCCTATCAGTTATACCATATCTTTTCATCTTCCAATTTTTGGTGCGTCATCTTCAAAAATTCGAATAATTACAATTTTTACGTTATTTTGATTTTGATATTTTTTATATATACTTATTAATTGAATAGTAATTTTATATAAATTATTGGTAATATTTTAGTATTAATAATTTTCTTTTCAGTTTCATATAAATACCCCATTGTTGCCAAGATATGACCTTGAAAGCCTCGAAAAATAAGATTTTATTTTTTTAACCACTTAAAATTATTATAATAGTCTGAGAAATTCACATATATTTTTTACCCAAATAAAAGGTTATTTAGGGTATTCATTTTTAAGTTTCTGAATTGCGTCAAAATTCTAAAATCGGCATGGTTTTGTGATTGGAATTTAAAACAACATTTTGACCGAGTTCCCTGAAATTGCCGTCATTATTATTGCCTTTGTATTCTAGAAAAACCTCACACGGAGCGAAGTGAGTCAAAATACATTTCGACAAGTATTTAAGTAAAGGGTAAGCGCATTCAAAACCTTATTACAATAATAACCCTCATAAACATAGCCCAGCATTGTAGGCTCTGACTTTTTTTTGAGATAATTTTTCAGGAATGTAAGGAATAATTACTATTGTTTTAAATTTGAAGTTGTCACTCGATCGCTTAGAGGCGAAAGAAAAGTTAAACTAAAAAAAAATGAATACCCTAAATGACCTTCAATGACCTTGAAAAAATTAGGTATTTGGTATTTGGGACAAAAATATATATGAATTTTTTCAAATTTTTATAGTAGTTAAAAGACAAAAACCTATTTTTCGAGGGTTTCATGGTTATATCTCGACAAAAAATGGGGTTGTTTATACGAAACTGAAAAAAAAAAAATTCATACTAAAATACTAATAATAATTTTACATAAAATGACCGCTCAAAATATCGTAAAAATATTTGTTATTCGAATTTTTTAAGATGTCGCACCAAACGTTGAAAGATGAAAAAAGTCACATAGATGGTATTTATTGATAGCAATCATATGACGAAATAAAATTTTAAACTAGTGGGCAAATTTTCTTTTTTTTTTCTACAAACATTTTTTGAATACTCTAAATAACATTCAATGACCTTGAAAAAATCACCTATTTGGTATTTGGGTCAATAATAAATGTAATTTTTTCAGATTTTTTAAATAATTTTTTTAGAGGTTAAGAAAATTATATTTGAAAAAATCTTATTTTGGGGCTTCCCGGGTCATGTCGGGGGTTCTTTGATATACGGCTTAAGGCTACTTTGGTTAAGGTCACAACTATTGATATTTTCATATTTGTTTAAAAATCTGTGTCGGGTGTCATTTTGACCATCTTTATTCGGGATACCCTTTTATTACCTCATAAATGGATTTTAAGCACCGACATGCGGCAGCATTCCCTCGCAGAGCGAGTTTCGCATTTGTATTTTCTCTGACTGTACAGTGCGCGCCTAAAATATGGAATAAATTTAGTAAAACCGAAATAAAATATTTTGGGAAAAAATCCCAGAACAGGTCGATTTTCTTTAATTAAAATACACATTTTTGCATGAAAGTCAATTTTCAACCATAATTTTCTTGAGCAATAATGTCATCCATATTTTTTTTTTAATAGCGACCCCCTATTTTTGTTCTTGATTTTGAAAGCTCTTTCCATTGTTGAACTGACAGTGTAAAAATCTTACATAAGAAATTTTACACAAAATAAAGAAAGACTGCTATGCCAAGCAAATGCAACTATTACATTAAGTGTTAAAACTGCCATCCATCGACTTCTTGACAATACGCAAGGCCATGTAGAAATTTGAAAATTTTGAATATTTTCGAGACTAATTCTACACATTTCTTCTCTTAACCCACATTTGCCCGAGATTTAAATTAAAGGAAAATCAAATATGTTTCTCTAAATCAAGTAATTAAGGGGGACTTACACCTTGCAGGACAATTTCGGAGCCAATTTTCAAGAATTTATTGTAAAAAAAACTAGAGAAGATTTCGATACGAAACTTGTTTTATGTTATTGTAGATCAATTGGATTTCACACATTTTTTTTTGTACATGTCAATGTTGGCTTCGAAGACTTGGAGATGGTATTAACAGCGCCCCTGTCAGAAGTGAAGGGTAAAACGGTGTACAGGATTGGGTCAACCCCTGAAATATAATTTTCAACAAGACTTTTAATTGTTGTTACGTCAGCAAGGTCCCGATCGTTCACTTTTTCAAAATTCCGATTTTTTGCAAAATGGCGGACATTTTTACAAAAAAGTCATTTTTTACAATGTTTTTTGCCCTTCTTGAAGCTGTCAAAAATCAGCCAAATGGAATTTTCCAAAAATGAACGATTGGGACCTTGCCAAGTGTTAACTGTGATCATAAAAAAAAATATCGCGACACGATACAGTTGTTCTCCAGTAATCGTGTACACCAGTTTGAAAAATGCAATTTTTCGGAAAACCCGTAAGAAGAGAACATTACGACACTAAATGACGCGACTTACGATTACCTAATCTGCAATGCCAGGCAGTTAGCCTTCCTGATAAAGACGAAATTCACAATGGGTCACCTGCTCTTCTCTTTGTTGAATTGGGTCCGGGACAAAGTGCCGAATCGGTATTTAGCCCCCAAAGTGCCGAATTTCATACTACCGACCATGCCCAAGTGCCGAACGATGACAAGCGACGTCGCATCGTTCGTAAACAAGGCGTCGGAACCGAATGCGAATCGGCAGTTTGGACATTCGGCACTTTGTCCTCGCACCGACCGATCAATAAAGCCCAAAGTTCCGAATGCAAGCCGATTCTGCACTTTGGTCAACAATCGACTCAATGTCTTCGCATGCGCCTACGAGTAAGGCCCAAAGTGCCGAATATATATGTTTGAATACGTTTAAAACAAAAGTACAATTTGTTTTATTTTAATTTAAAAAAAATATATATTCTCCAACCCTGAAACCATCTGCCTTCGATAGATAAACTTGTATTATTTTTGCGCATTATAAACATACATGAGAGTGTGCATTCGGCATTTTTGACCTTACTCGTAGGTGCGTGGGTGGACGTTGTGGTGTCGACAACGACACTTTGGGCCTTACTGATAGTTCGGTGCGAGGACAAAGTACCGAATGTCCAAACTCCCGATTCGCATTCGGCTCCAGCGCCTTGTTTACGAAAGCTGCGACGTCACATGGCGTCGTTCGGACATGATCAGTAGTTTGAAATTCGGCACTTTGGGCAAAATACAGATTCGGCACTTTGGACATTCGGCACTTTGGGCAGGTCCCGTTGAATTATTGCTCGTTTTGCCGCTTTGCTCACCTTTCGCTCCGCTCGGTCGATTCTTAACACGTGTAGTTAAGTGGCGCATGCCTCCGCTTGCAGCCCCAATGTGATCCACAAGGTGTCCATTACTTTCAATATTTATTTCTGTCCTTCATTGAAAGTTATAAATGAGTTGTAATTTCAACCACACTCTTCGCGGAATGCAAATGTTTAGGTGCGATCAACCAAATGCAACTCCTTTTATGTTTTGGCGGTTCTCTCGTAGTTTATTATTATCGGGTTCTGCAAAAATGGTTTTGTTTTCTTTTAAAAACCACAATAAAAGAACTCAATAAAACACAAGTTAGATTCCTTTTCTTCAATTAATTTATTATGAGCTTGATGTACATTGTGGTCACAAAGTGAACATTATGTATAACTAACGGAAGTACCTAAAATAATGCGGTCTATTTATATCTGAGATGGATAAGGGAAAACAAATTGGTCTGGAGAACAATTGTGTGAGTGAGAGGATTATTGTCGGTTTATTAGTTCTAGTAATATATTATTAGAAAATGAATCTCACAAGAGGTTTATTTCATTAAGACATCTTCACGTACTCACATATAAATAAATAAAATAAAACAAGACTCCGATAATAAAAATAAATCAAATTGTGGTGGGGAGAGTCGAGAGAATGACGGACATGGTTCGGTAACCTTGCGCACACAGTAGAATGGCATTGGTTGCATCTACATAGTAGCATCCATGGAATAACAGGAAGCGACAAGGCATGTTGATAAATTGGAATAGATAAGCGCCATCTGTGAATTCTTTCGAACTACACTAAAATAAGTTAAATATTGGTAATCAAAAACACTTGGTTTTACTTGTTTTACAATTTATATTAATTAAACATTATACTTCCACAAGTTTTGTGCATTCTCCTTTCGAGAATGTTCATGTGAACAAAACTACTTGGGCAAGTTGCATAATATTTATTCAACTTAATATGAATGGTAAAACATGGTGATTTTGTTTACCAATATTTTTTACCTTGTTAATAACGTTTCATCGGGTGATGTTCACATATAATTTGTACATATTGTGCTATGAGGCTAACACAAGTAATGATTGTTTCATTCGTCCTCGATTTCCGCACTGTTTGACATTCTACGTTTCAAGTAACACGGGGAATTACAAGGCATGTATATAAATTTTAAGGAAAAGCGCCGTCTAGTGTTAGCAACAAACATAATTTACAGAAATCCATCGAATTTTTATGGTGGCGCCATCCAATATTAGCGGTGTAAAGCTCCATTTCTTATGCCCTGTTTCCCATATCTCTTGTCATACCCCTGGTAGCATCATACGAGCGAATCGAGTTGAAACTACGCCTCATCCCGTCCGCGAGCACATGGTGCTCGCGTCTAACACTGGTAATAGAACTTTTGATTCGACCATGTTTATAAGTAACAGTACTATATTTTTCAGCCACCACCATATGTAGCTTTAAATTATTATTACCATTACTACAATGTATTCGAGTATGAAAGGCATGCCATACAGTTCTAAATGTCTTATATTTTACAACCAGGTTGAGCGGGGGGTTTATTAATTGGTACAATCTTCCACTTGTGCAATAAAATTAATTTTGTTAGATAGGTTAATTAAATCGAGTAGTTCGTTACTGAGAAGTAAAGTTGGTTTTAAGGATTTTACTTCATTTAGTTTATCCTTTAGTTCCAGTTTCCATACTGTGTTAGATTCTTAAGCTTGTTCGGTAGTGCCAGTGAGCTCGTAATTTTCATTATAGCACATAATCTTGTTTTCTCAAGTATTCTTACTAGTTTTACGCAACTCACACTTATTAAGTTATCTACCAAATAAAAATATCAATTCTAAGGTGATTTGCCTCATCATTTATAAGATTTTAACATTGCTCCAAACAACCTTTTAGATCGCTGTTTTCTTATGAACTAAACTGAACTGAACTACGTACCAAAAAAATGCAACACCTTGAAGGAGCCGAGTCACAAAACTGAAATTTTGGCAAGTTATTTGTATTTGCTTCAGTAGTAAATCAGAACAATTGAAGAAAAAAAAACAACAATTAACAAAACTTTATCGATCAGATCCCCTCGATTGTTTATGCACTTTCTAACTCGGCGAGACATTCTCTGAATGAGATGATCAATGGCATCTTGTGAGGTCTCATCCCAGGCTTGCTATAGATGATGACGAAGTTCCTGCAAGGTGTTTGCTGCTTGTGGTAAACGCCTGAGTTAGCGACCAATCATATCCTTTCAAACATATACGATCGGCGTAAAAAAAGACGTCGTAAAGGTCGGTATAAGTGGAGATTAAAAGGTAAAATCCATCGATACACAACGCCAATTGCAACCAAAGGACGAAATCTATCCCTAAGACTCATTTGTCTAAGGTGACAATCTTCACATTCGTTATTCGCTCGAGGATGTCCGCTTCCAGGACGTTGGATATGTTCCTCAGACCACGCAGTCTATGCTCGAAGCAATGTTGAAGGGTTTCGATTCAATCTCCGAGCAATTTCACGAAACACCTACCTCATGCAGGCCAACCATTCTCCCTCTTTCAAAGTCGGCCAATTGGTTAAACCGCGGTCTTCTACCAATTCTAGGCAAAGCTAACAATCCAAGCAACAACGTTCGCACAGCAAAAGCACTTACCTTGTGATACTGATTTAAACTTTCTTGATACAGATTGTCTGTTTCACAGCAAAATAACATTTAAAAACCAGCAATGATATTTTTATTAGCAACTTTTTACTTGCAGCCAGTTGTTTTGTTAAAATTTAAGCTTTGTGACTCCTTCAAGGTGTTGAAACTTTTAGGCACGTAGTTTATATGAACTGCTTTAGTAGCTTGTTATTGCATATAATAGTTATTTGTTTAACTGGGTAATATAGGCAATAAAGTAGCAGATTTATTGATGCGTTTTCAGCCGAGCGAGGCTTTGTTTGAATTCAGCTGTCAGTCAATCTGCCATACTGCAGTGTTACATGTAAATTAACAATGACTTGTGATGTGATGATGAATATTAACGTTGTCAGAGATTAAAGAAGTGGTGACGAATATAGAGCAACTTATCACCATGATTTCGTTAGTGACATGTAATGAATATTTAAATCTGGCGTGTCGTGAAGTCTCATCTGATTGGCGAATCATTTTAACTGCCTAATCAGTAAGAGTGATACTTCACGGGCTACGAGAAAGAACTAAAATCTTGCAATCTACGAAAAAGTTAACTAAAGTAAATTTATACAAATATTTCTGGAAGATCTAAATATCGTGCCAAAGGCAGTTATTTATTAGGATGGTCTTATGACAGTGGCGGTTCGTAAAAATGTACAGGTAGGAGGTTAAAAAAAGTGTGTTTCAATAAAAGAGTGCAGCATGAGCGGTTGTTATTAAATCTCGTATCTCTCTCGTTACTTCACCTATGGAAGTTCACTAGGCGCTTCTCTCTTCTGATGAAAGGTAGGAGTGCTCAAACTATTAATGTCACATCCCCTTTTTGATAAATGAGAACAACTTGCCTCGATCTAGAATTGCTAAAATGTTAAAGGCGATCAATTCCTCGAATTTTTGAGTCCCTGAGTTTAATCAAATAAATTTTAATTAGATATATCTTAAATATTTGTGCACAATTTAATAACATAGACACAGTGGTGCATTCATGTAAGGGGATTGGGCATTTTGCAAGAAAACAAACTTAAAATTTGAAAAGACGTGTGTACATTTACGATTTCTGACTTTACCAACATTAAAACAATGACAATTAATATTACAATATACTATCATTTATTACAATTTGACAAAAATTAAATTATAATACTAGTAACTAAAAGTAGATACATAGAAATCGAAACCCTATAACGAATAAATTTAAAAAAAACTACCATTCGCGCTTTTGAATTTGCGAAATTATTGATAACATCATTCAAATCCATTTTAGTGACATGTTTGTATTCAATAGCACATATTGCAAGATTGCACATCCTACTGTGATCTGTAGTATTTGTAATCTTTTATTATTCATAGTTTTCTAAATGACCTTTTGCCAGAAGCAGCTGACATGGATTTTTAATTATTTAATGAAAAACAGCCAATAAATGCTTTTCGACAAATGTGATTAAATTACAGCATTAAGTGGGCAGTTGGGTAGAAATACAGAGGAATTATTTTTACACTCGCTTAGCAATTCAGGAATGACAAATTATTTTATTTTTTCGATTCTTATATTACAAATTATTTTTTAATTCAAAATTGGGTGTAAAAAGCGAATTACTCTGATCATTTGAGAGATATAATGTTGTTCAGTCCACCCTGAGTGAGAGAATAACTCGGACTCACAGAAAACATAGGTCCTTCATAAGTTTTTTGAAATAGTTCAAATTGGCACCACGTACGTCAAAGTTTCATGTCAAATTTTTTAAAACATTATTTCAATATTTAATGTAATTAGAGACGCTTTTGGATAAAATGTTATATTATACTAATGTGTAAATAAATACTCATTAGTCCCTTAAAAAAATTAAACTTTTTCTTGCGGGGCTAATTCTAATAAATAACTATTCTTGCGTTCAAAACGATTTTTAATTCGCATTATAATTTTATTCCCGATGAAATTTAGAAAGAAGATGCCATTTTGTTCTACTGTTAAAAAAATATATCAACCAAACTATTTAGAAAAATAATTAAATGTTATTTCAACCGTTTACGCTGCCTAATTTAAATTGTAAGTTGCGCAATGAATGCACTCTGCATTTAATTGCATCCTTTTGATTCGTGACTGGACACTATTACGAGTACAAACTCCATGACATTGGCCCAGTCATATCCCAGCAGTGTCGGACTGGGCCTAAGGGGCCCGGGTGGCATTATGACTTTAAGGGCCCGTCGCGGCCAAGGATCAGGAGCAGCCTAGGATCAGGGAAGATGATACCATCAGGTTAACCAACAAACCAAATAACAATAATTAAATAGGCAAGAGTTTTTTGAAGTTTTTATTTTCAAATACGTACATTTTAATATAGAAAGTACCAATTAGTTTGAATCAACATTTTTTTTAAAGACGAGTAGTTTCAGCTAGGTTGTCAACCACTCTCGTAAAAGCTGCTATCCTCGTCATCCTTGATCAGATCTGACTCTGTATTAAGTATAATCAAAGAGTCCAGCAGTTCTTGACCCAGTAGAGAACGAAACCTCGTCTTAATGCGCTTCAGAGCGGAAAAACGTCTCTCGCAAGTTACTTGAGTAAACGAGATTGAAGGATTACACAATAAGCGACGTATAAATTGGAATACATACTGATGTGCATGTTATATTAGGACAAAAGTTTGCATGCACATGGTATGCAACTTTGGCAGGCATCAGAACCTCTTCGTGATAAACAAATAGCGCTCTTTTCTGTTTGATCTAAACTATTTTCACCAATCTCTTCCTGCTCTTCGTCACTCAGAGAATCAGAATCGTTTTTTTTGTTGCTGCCTAAGTGGAACGTGTGCATCCCAAACTGTTTTAAAAGTTCATTCAAACTTTTAGAAAATGATTCGAGTTCGTTTGAAAGCAGTTTTCAATCTACTAGAAATACCATTTTTAATAATTTCGTGGAAATTTTTCGGATCCAAACAAGCAGCATCCTTCATTAAATTGATTTCTTCAATTATTTTAACTAGAGCCCTGTTGATGGCAACTTTGTACACGGTAATACCTCATCGTGTTTTTTTGTTTTTTTAGATGTTCTCTGCAACGGCAGCGTGGTCCGTATTTCAACATCGATGTTTTCGGCTTCAATTAACTCTTGAATTTGAGATGCAGCAAACTTGCAGCAGTGAAAACGTCGTCAAAATGATCCAGTTGTTTCCGCAAACTCGTCTTCAAAGTTTTTATGTCCCCAAGCTTTAAGGTAGTCTAGTGGTAGGAGTTTGAAGGTATTGGCTTACTGGGGTTGATAATTCCAACATTTTTTTGAATACGAAGGCTGTCAGAATAATTTCAAATTTCAAAAAGGAATCTATCAATGTCTTTGCTTGAAATGACACTATTAGCTCGAACTCTCGTTTTTTCCAAGATGGTGGTCAAAGCTTTGTCTTTGGCCCACCATCTCGTTTTTCCGATGTTCTGCAATCTTCTCAACTTGTCTCTACCAGTTGTTATTTGCGCGATTTTATCCACCCACACAGAAGTGCGCTTGAAAGATATATTTATTCACATAAATATACTTGTAGATGCCAAGAGGCCGAATAAATTATTTGCTTCAGTACAACTTGAATTCAAACTTGGGAAACGCCACCCTGACTATATGGCCAGTCCGACACTATATATCTTTTTCATACTTTCAATTACAATAACAATATTTTCTTTACCATTTTCTAGAGATAATTCTCTGTCATTACTATGCTTTATAAAGAAGTGATAATAATTAGATATTTTATTAGCTGCTTGTTCTTTCGCTTTTTATTTTCCTTTTTTGGACACTACCCCTTACCTTTTTTGTTTCATCCATTTTGAACTACAAATTTAATTAACTTATTTTATAAACTTTATATTATGAACACTAAAAATTGATAATAGTAAACAAATCATCAAGTTCCAAGTAATCAAAATGTCATAACTTTTAAAATATAGTTGTTAATAATAAGGTTTCTTCTGTACTAAATGTAAAAATTAACCATGAAATATATAAATTACAGAGACGTGTTTCGAAGTTTATCTCTCATCATTGCAACTTCACTTTTCAATTGGATGTTAAAAGTATTACTGAAGAATAAAATACACTAATTTTATAAGTTTAGTTATAATGAAATTTATTTTATTTATAAATACTAGACTAGTTTAGCACTGTTTGTCAAAATTAAATAGTGGTACTATTAGTAGCATGCAAATTTCTTTTATATCAGTCAAAATTCGCCATGGCATTAGCCAGAGAAGGATTTGTTGAACCAAATATTTATTGAAATAAGTTATTTGATCTTTTGTTAGACTTAATTTTTCAGCGTGATGAATAGGTTAATTATTCATAAATTCATAATTTAGGTTATTTTTCACCTTTAAACAGCGTGTGCGCATTACCATGTGGCCCCGTGTTATTGGTGGCGACATCCGATCTGAAAATTTAGAGTAGGCAAAATGAAAACAATGGCGCCCCAAAGCGCTAAACCTAAAAATATTTTTTACATCAAATTAAGAAGTTTTATTTATATCATCGTATACCAAAAATTCAAATGGTACAGTAGGAGAGTGGGAAACAAAGCTTATCGTTGTCCCATCGCCATGCCCACCCCCTTTTCGCTACGTCTTTGGGGGCGTTTTTCATCAAAGCTTGATGAAAATTGGGCTCCTAATGCCCTAGGGCTATACGGTAAACTTTTGCTATATGGTACCTACTTCCCTTTGTATTGGTAATTCCACGATCACAAGAATGTAAAAAATTGCGTTTAAGCACATTTAAGTGGACCACAAGGTACTGTAACTTTTATAGTTAAGCGCTCCACGAAACTATTATGTACTCGTAGTAAGTATTTTCAACTAAAAATTAGTAAAAATTTTTATTGCGGCAATAATTTCAATGCGTCCTACTTAATGAATTCTTACTTATTTTTAGCAGCAGTAAAATAGCATCAACCCGTACTGTCTATTGTCGCCTTATCATTAAAATTAATAATCCTTGGCGACTGTTCTTGAAACTTTACAGTATACTTCGAAGTTTATGATAACTCATGATTTAAACTTTCATTTATTAAAAATTACCGTGCAGTCTCTTGAAAACATTCCCGAAGAAACAATCCCGGGCCGCATTGTACTCGCGTGATTTATGACCTATTTAATCAGAAAAGTGTTTTTACAAATCGACGAGTGATTTGTCAAAAGTTTCCGAAGCTGCTCTGCAAATAACAATTTCCGCAATTAATCCGACTCTTAAAAGTTCCAACCTAAAATGCGAACTATGTTTTCTAATTGGAACAAAAATGCAAATACGGCAACTTGTCGCCATCGCAGATTAGTTTCTGCACTTTATCGGTAAAAGCCCGATTTGTTTATTTGGCGCAAAAGGCGCCATGTACCGGTCTGCATAAAAAGTTGGTAAAGATAGAATTTAGAGCTGGAATTACTATGGAAATTACATTGCAGTCAGCATCGCGCTCTACAATAGCGTGTGTAAATCGGTTAGATATCATTTGCTTAAATAGTAATTTCAGTACTCTTATCTGGAAATAACTCGGGAATAATTAGTATATGTGGATTCCTGCCATCATATTGTAAAAACTCATAATTATTCATAATTATTCAGAGAGCGTCGCGTGAATATAATGTAAATATAGACACATAATCATCGCGAAATGATGATTCATCTGCAAATCGGTGGTGCGGCCACGCGGACGTTTATTATCGCGTTCTCTCTGAATACTTTCTCACTGCGCAAACTTTACTCCCAGGTGACGCGAGTTTTGGTTTTATTGTAGTTTTGATACCGGCATAGAGATATTGTATTTCCTATTAGTAAAACAAGGGTCACGAATTTTAACGTTGTACCGCTATACAGATGTACGTACGTAATCTTTTACTTTGCCGTGTCATGGCGCTGAATTTAAGGTTTATAGAGGTTTCGAGTGATTAGGAAAACCAAACAGTCATTTAAAGTGGCTTTGAAGGTTACTTTGTTAAATTTAATGTTTTGCGTACGAAATAAGGCTGAATATTAAAAGTTATTTTGACAAGCAGGCCGCCCTCTATTGGAACATCTAAAAAAAATTAACTTCCCTAGTCATTTAACATGGCTTTGAAGGATAGCGTGTCGATACATTTAACGTTTTGCTTACGAAATAGGACTGAATATGATGACTTTAATCGCATTTAGTTTGACAAGTTTGCCGCCCTCTATTGGAAAATTTGAAATGTTTTAAATAAATCTATTGAAAAATATAATCACGTGAACGCCTGATTCATCTGGTAGTCACAATAAAGTGTGGTTTTTTTAATCCTTTTCAATAACGAAAGGAATGGTTTACTTTTTCATTTCTGTAATCGTAACACATTTTCACACAACGCGTCGTGTCTTCGGTTGCAGGCTTCAATTCTAATACAGTTAAACTTTCAAATCGTACATTATTTGGCGACCAGTACATTTTGTCTACCAAAGCAGGCCGCCGGGGAGGGTTTGCGGTTGTAATAATCATCATAAAAATGTCAGCACCCGACACCCGACATTTTGCCGGCACGTGCAGAACCGTTTTTTGTCGCGTTTTTGGTCGTCTGGGATGCAGGTAGTCGACCCTTGTCTGAGGGCCATAAGAATGCGGAAATAACTGAATTAGTTTATCATATTGAAAGTAGATAATACTTGAATGTTGTCAGGGGGAAAAATAACTTTAAAAATCTTAATTCCTGGCCGATCTAATTTGATTAGGGGTTTGATCGATACTTGTTCTCGAATTATCTTTAAATATTAATTATTATTATGCATAAATGCAGAAGTGATTTCAATTTTTTGCAGATGTTAATGAATACTGAATGGCCTGTTTATTTTTAAATCAATCAATAAATAAACAGTATCCGAAAGGAAAATGAATAGCGTCTATATAAATCATAAGTAGATATTTATATGAGATTATTCAAAATCAAAAGAAAGTTACATTTTGAAATGTATGTAACATTCAAAATAACACTCTCGCCCTGTTTTAGTAAGTTTTTGATGAAACAACACTTATTTAAATAAATTTGATGTATACTGGAGCTCAAAAGTAATGCAACACTCCCTAGATGTGGTTTAAGTCAGCAACAAATACGTACGTTTTATTCACATTAAAATGAAAAAAAGCGATAACGTTTCTACTGCTTTATATCAATTTTTTGTGTACGATTTTTACATTTATTCGAAAAATAAAGCAAATTTAATAATGATACAACAATAATGCGGGGGGCACATTATTGAATTTTTGTCAGTAATTTTTGTTCAACTTGCACCAAATTGTAATTGTTTGTTTTGACGCGATAACTGAACATACATTTAATACAAAAACATTTAAAACATTGTTATTTCTGGGTGTTGCATTACTTTTGAGATCCAGTATATTTTGCCCTTCCAACTGTAAAAATTATTTATCTACTGTTCTTGTTATGATTATTGTTTTATTCTTATTTTACTGAAAGTAAACTGACCTGCTGAATAAATATAATCTCATTGATCTATATTACATTTAAAAGTATTTTTTTTGTAGGAGATAATATGAATTAAATATGAGTCAGTTTTATTTAGCATATCTTATTGTTAGTTTGGGACGGATATTGAGTTGTGTTGCATTCATTTAAACGAACTCCATTTAAAATTTAAAGGGAAGGTCGAACGCAGGTACTAGGGGGTGAAGAATGGGAACATCTGGAAAATATAAAAACCAAGGTTGCCAGCCCTACAAATATTTGAAAATTGATTTTCATAGTTACTGTTTAAATTAATAACATTCTTTAAGTTTTCGCGGTACTTTTATTACTACCATCGTAGCTTGTTATTAATGGTCTGAATTGATAAGGAGGACGCTTGAATTTCTTTGTTACAGTACAACTTAGCCAAAACTATGACAGTTGTAAAATTTAAATAATTTAAAAATTTAAATAAGTTGAATTATCCCCTTTCAGTGTTATCGATTGTATTTGTTCTTTTAGTCTAGTGTTGGCGACCTATGTATACTTCCTTACAATCTTCATACGTTGCTGTATATATTTCTGTCAATAAATTTATTTTATCCAAAATCCGGTGTAATAAGCGAATTACTGTGGTCATTTGAGGCAAGTAATGTTGTTCATTGCACTAGTGAGAGAAAAACTCGAACCCATGGAATATATACATCCTTCAGAAGAAGACATAATTTAGATTGAATTAAAATTCTTGTTAAAATGTTATAAACATGATTTTAATATTTAATGAAATAACATGATATTGGATGAAATGTTATATTATACTCATGTGGAATTACTCAGTAGGCCCCTTTTTCTTGCGGGACTAATTACGTACATACCACATTCGTATAATAAATAACCATTAAAATGTTTTTGAAAATGACATAATAAGGCTAGTCGAGAATTTTAAGCATTCAGAACCTAAACCGAGTTTTATATACACTATATTTTTTTATCGTGGGCCATAGGATTTTACATGCTAAAAATTATACCTTGTGTTAATGCATATTTTATCATACATTTTAAATAGTTGACAACTTTTCTGCAGCGTATCCCGATCGTCCGGTTTCGAGCAAAAGCACTTTTTAATGAAATAAAACATATTTAAATTGTTCTAATTAAGCGCACCATGTAGAAAAATAATTGATTTATATTACTAACTAAAATTTGCTTCAAAATTGTATGATAAAATATACATTAACACAAGGTATAATTTTTAGAATGTAAAATCCTATGGCCCATGATTAAAAAAAAACATACTGTATATCATATCTTTATTAACAGTTTAATTTTTACAATAGTGTGTAATTAATTTGATGCTATCGTTAGCCTATTAAATGGCTATTGACCAAAGGTCTTTCTGCCTACCAAGTTTTATTTAGTAGAATTCATATTTATTTCAAACAATCATTATAATGAAAAATATGTATGTATATCAAACAAAAATTAATTAATTAAACAAACCAGAATTGAACAAAATTATGGATATTGAAAAAATTAATTAGTTAACCTTATTCAAAATTATTATTCTTACTCAACGTTACCAAAATACCATGACCGACATGTATCAGAGAAGTCAAAATCTGAACAAAGATCAATCCATTACATTAACATGTTTTGGTGAAATTACAGACAAATTAGACATTCTCCAAAAACATAACCAATTAATCGCGTTTAGACCAAGTTGCAAATTATCAAATTCTTTAGTAGTTTTGAAGGGAGATATTCCGAACAAGCTTTAGAAGCAAACTTTTATTCCCCAATATTCAAAAACTAATTTTTTTACATGTACGAAAGGCACAAAGAGCGAAGCTTTGGGAATCCGCCGAAGTTTTCAACTCTCGTTATGCATAATTAAAAAGTACCAACAACATGAGGCAATTATCCGCATTATTCCAGCAAGCGGTAAAGCAAACTCTACTACCTGCTGGTGCGACCCTTGGCGACTACCTGCTGGTCGCCTGGAAATCGGTTCCGGCACTGCCATAAATCTCAATTTCTATTCACTACGGCTCTGAATAGTTTCCATAATTGGTAGTAGTAAACAAACCACCGCAAACAGCACCCGCCTTGAATAAATTGAAGACATTTTGAAGAGTTCCTCATTATTTGTGATACTGTTATTATGAAAGGACGCGCAGCGTTGTTTAAGGTTTTCCGTTAATGCTTATTGAAGTTTGGGTTTAAGGCGCATCGACAGCTAACGTCATTCGCGAAATGCTTGCTGTATGTATCCTCCATTTTCCATTAACATTCCACTCTTATTTAATATAGTAACATCTTTTTTTTTATGGGCATGAATATCCAAGTTGATTATTAAGCACAAAATTCTCTAATGAATCAACGTGGCGAACTCATTTGGTTATCGTTAGATTTAAATTGGAACAATTTTAATAGGACACCCGATATATTCGTTGCAGATGAGTCATTTATATAACCATTAATTGTAAAACAGTCCACATTTCCAGAGCACTAACGACGATATAATTTGATAAATCAGAGTATAGCGTGCGGCGACCACTCTCACATTTTTCACAAAATTAGCGACTATATGTGAGAAAATTAATACCGCTTTTGAATGGGGGTGCTGCTTGATGTTATACTTTTCGGGCCGTTAGAATGTGCGTGCAGCTCACATAAGTTTATTCTGAAACGTATCATTTACGTGCATTAAGAACGGAATCGGGGTTAATTGTGGAATAACGTATTGCCAGGGTCCCGATCTGATTATTATTTCAAAATCCACCCTATATTACAACGCCCCTCCACGGTAGTCGGAAAGGTGGGCATAATAAATTTCAAGGAAATATAATTTGTTTCTTACTACTTGATATTCACACGTCAAAAATGGAATATTGTTTTATGTGGGGGGAAGGGGTGATAAATTTTACTTTCATCCCACAATGATACATTTCTGGTGGAAAGATGGTGAAATTAATGCACTGCTGAGGCATATTTATGCAAATCACATTAGTCCTACACTCAAAATATGCTATAAAACCATTAAAGTGGTGAAATATTAAGTTGCGGAACAATTAAGAGAGCCGAAGTCGTATTGCGGAATTAATATTAGTATTTTCGGCGTTCGCACGGCTCGATTTGCATGCGTAGGAATTATTAAAAGGCAAAAGATAAAGACTGTCTGTAATTGGTGGTATACCCCCCGAGCATAAAATTTGCATATTCATCCACGAACAGGAAGATAAAATTAACTTGGACCCGTTGTGTAAATGAAGTGTTGCCCCGTCAATTTATTATACCCCGGTGCAAGATTGGAACATTATAATAACTGAAACTACTCAAATGCAAACTACAATATAAATTATTTCAACTATAAACTGCATAAAGCATATAGTTTGCCCGGATTATCATTACGTAAAACCTGGAATATAACACGTATCTGCATCAATTCTTAATGTTTAAACAGTAGAAGTTTGTGGAATAACAACTTTATTGTTATTAGACACCATAGTTGATTTTATGAAGGCTTTAGAATTTATTTTACTATTCGCCTTGGGAAATTAATTAAGTAACTTGCGTGATCATCTAAATAAATCATTGGCAAACTCAACATACATATTTCGGAAAAAATTAGAAAGACTCCGAATTCGAGTTTCACAAATTTAATTACTGCAGCCAGAATGTAATAGAACATTCACAGGACATCCATCATGGCATATGGTCAAGTTTACAAATAAATAGTGAAAATTCGTCTGGTGTTTTTATAATCATAAAAATGGAAATACTTTGTTTCTTGATAAGCGTGCGAGTATATACTTATCATGAAAAATGTGAACATGATGGTTTTGCAATTTTACAAAGCAATATACAAAGTAACAAAGACGCGTTCTCACGAATCAAGTTTAATTGTTTATAGCTGATCAAACCTTTGAATTCCATAGAATTAATTAACTTTTTAGTCGATCAAGAATAGTTTAACCCAGGCAAACTTTTTCGTTCAAATGATCTGCCATTTGCTTTCAAGTTGAAAGTCGTCTTAAAACGTGTGAAGAATTTAATGTCAAGTTCGCTTTCAACTGATCACGCCACGTGTACGTGTGTTTTGTTTTTGGATATAAAAGTAAAATTTAATTCACATGTGCATTTGTAATTTAAGTACTTTGCATTTCGTATTGCAATATGTTTTCCAACTATCGCACAATAATAGCTGGTAAAATAACATTTTAACCCTGTAGAACTCGCGTCATTCAGTGGAACGCGAGCACTCACGCGTAAGCATTTCTCTCACGCTTAATATTTTTCCTTATCAAAGCCCAGGATGTATATCAAATTAGTATTTTTCAGGTTGAAACCAATACTATTTTTTAAACAATTTCGTTGCTTGTAGGAATTGAATACATATAGTATTTGCTAATAAAACGGCAAAATAGCAAAATTCCTCTATTTCGAGGTAATAATCCTTTCTTTGCAAAAATTTAAAGAAGTAGTGTATCTGAAGTCAAAAGCTTACTACAGCGTGACTGAGTTCATATCGGACAAAAATCGGAGGGTCTTCTTAATGGTGATACTATACAAATTGTAAATAAATGATTATTTAGTCATCTCTGTATGTGTATGTGTATAAGTATATGTATACAGTATGTAAACTGATGAGGTTTCCTATAGGAAAAACTTTTTTAATATGAGTTTTCGAAAAAAAAACGTATTCCTTATAAAAAATTTTGCTTGCATCGAAACCCCTCACAGTTATATAAAAATCCAGTAATCACTTAAGATAAGATCAAAAACTTGAAATTATGTCAAATTTTTGATTTTAAATCTAAGTTCGAATATTACATCAGCATCGTGTTACCCATGAATTACTCGTTAAACAACGACATTTACTGACAGTCGACATTTACTGAGATAGTTCAGCGAGCTTAATATGAAAACAATGTTGATGTTAGAGCAGCGAATCTATCTGGTGAAATGCTATGGTTTAGGAGAAGTCTCTTATAAATACCCAATACAGTTATTTAATGCGAAATACCCGAATGTACGTGTAAGTAGAACGGCTTTAACGAAATAAGTTAAAAAGTTCGATGAAACGGGATCCGTTGCCGACAAAAAGAAGCCTCGCAAATCATACAATGATGATGCTGTGACTATTGTGGCATCCTACGAGTTCTTTACGCCAGCAAGCAACTGAACTCAATGTTAGTCATACATTACTGCAAAAAAAATTATAAAGCGAATAAAATATATCCATATAAACCTAGATTCAGGTACACCTTAGAAATTGCAGATCCCGCTTTTAGACTCGAGTTTTGTTTATGGGTTGGTGAGAACACTATGGAACATCGCCTATTTTATCAAAATTTAATGTTTAGTGATGAAGCAACGTTTTCGACAAATGGTACTGTTTCCTCGCAAAATTGTAGATATTGGTCAAAGGATAATCTCAATTTTAGAATTAACGCCCGAAATCAGCGATATCAAAAAGCCCGTGTTTGGTGTGGAATGTCATTCAACAGAATCATTGGACCTTATTTTTAAGGTTTCTCCGTTACGTAGTACGAGAAAGTATTATGATCGTGATTTTTTTTTCAAAAATTTTTTTTACGGAAATATCCGTTTTGGGGTCCCTAGATGCCATTTCAACAATTTCTGGAAAAAAATTTTTTGTGTCTGTGTGTGTGTGTGTGTCTGTCTGTCTGTGCGCGCTGTATCTCAAAAACTAATAGAGCAATTGATATGAAACTTTGAACATCTGTCTCATTTGATAATCTGAAGAACTGAAAAGCCAATATTTTCTTAAATATGAAAAATATCACAAAAATATTTAAACAAACTTTGAAGACAACAAAAAAAGAACATCTTTTGCTTGAAAACATTTTTCATAAAATCATTTTTATTCGAGAAAAAAATGTATTATTATTTTTTTTAATTTTTGGTTTATAATTATAAAACGATAATAGTCACAGCAAATTTATATTAATAATAATTGTAGAGAATGCTAAAATAAACAACTTATAAAGAATAAGTTTTTTTCGAAATCCCTTTAGTTTTTGAGTAAATTGAGTTTTTAAATTTGAAGTATAATTTTTCTCTTTCATAATTTTGACGTCAGTTTAATGCGAGTCTACAAAACGCTCGATGCACATTTAAAATATAATTTAAATTTAGAATAAACCATGAAAGCGTAAATATAAATGATACCATCAAGTCGGAGAAAGTAACATGATGGCCACATCACCATTTTTTTAATGGAAATTTAAATCAATATAATTACTTAGAAATGCTTCAGAATTTTTTTCACTTGAGCAAGAGGAATTGCGACGCATCTATTTCCAACAAGATGGGTGTCCAGCTCATAGTACCATGATTGTTAAAGATTTCTTGAATTTACATTTTCCTGGTAGATGATTGGACGAGGTGGACCAATACATTGCCCGGCTCGGTCGCCGGACTTAACTCCTTTTTTTTTTCTTTGGGGTTACCTGAAGCAAAAAGTTTACAGAGAACCAATGGTAAATGATGTAAACATCTAGAAATACGGATTGCGGAGGCTGTTCGAGAAATTAATCTTGAAATGCTGAACAACGTTTACAAACAATTTAGAAAAATAGTTGAAGATTGCGCTGGATTTGGAGGAGAGTATGTGGAATAACTGAGCAATTTAAAATTAAATTATTGTATTAAAAATAACATGTTTTGATTCAGAAAATATAGCTATTATTACAACTAGGGAAATATGAATATAGTCGGGCCGCTGAGAGCTGCCTGTGACTCATCGCTTAAAATCGCACGAATCAAGATTTAAGTAAACGTATGTCCGTAAGAAAATTTTGTGCTGCGCTGATTTTCATTGGCGCGATATTTAAAAATTCTCGCGCACCGATATGAAATGTAAAGCGCAATATAAACAAACTTTTTAGGGTTATGTTATTTGACGTAGCGCTCGCGTGTTTTGTGTGTTTATATGAAGCGTGCCAATGGGATGCAAGAGTCATGTGTGAGCTTAGACCTACGTTTACGCTGACCTATTCTTTAACACGCAGACACACGTTTCGTCTTTTATTTCATACTGTTTCGTACATGCTAGAAAAAAAAAGATAGATATAAAATGCAAAGCAATTCTTAGTACGTAAATGCATGAGTCACCGTCAGCTCTCAACGGATGAACTATAGTATATTTCTCGAGGTTGGCTAGTTATATCCCGAGGGTGGAGCCCGAGGGATGTATAGACAACCAAGGTAAATGTATTCATATTTCCCGTGTTGTAATCAATAGTATTTTTCTGATTAAAGAATATTGTTCTGTAAATGGGAAAATATTGGATTGTAAATTTTTGAATTTATCGGATTGGTAACGTTGCTAAGGGGCTTGTTTGTAAATATCATGGTTGACTTGTTTTGATATTTGCGTTGTTTTATAAATTGGTGAAATGTCAAACTATGTGTTAACGCAATCAACGAAAGACCGTGAATGGTTGGTTCCCGCAAAATCCAAAGCTGTAAAATCCATAAAGGATACCTTCCCAAGAAATCGGAGGTGTTGTCCCGTGAGCAATTAAAACAATTCTTGCGAGAAGCTCCTAGTGACAATTGTCACTATGTCTATATTTCCCTAGGGAAATATAAGTGTGTTATGACATATCGTAACTAAGGCAATATCACTCAATATTGTCTCAATCAGAAAAAAATAAGATAAATGTTTAAGTTTCATGGTCATCCTTGTTTACAAACAGAAAAGCAATACAAGTTTTATCAAAATGACATTTGCCTTTTCTCTAACGTCGACAACTACAGGTAACACGATATTGATGTAACAACATTAGGAGTCATTTCAAATTAACTCAACATAGTTTCAAGTTTTTGATCTCATCTTAAGTAATTACTTGATTTTTCTTTGATTATAGAGGGTATCAATACAAGCAATTTTTTTTAATAAGATTTTCTCCTAAAACTCATATTAAAAAAGTTTTCCCTATAGGAAACCTCATCAGTTTACACACTGTATATACACATATGATTTATAACGTTTGTAAATACTCTCTATATTAGCAATAAATCTTTATTCTATTCTATTCTAGTACACAACTAAATACGAATAAATGCAATACCCAAATTTAAAAAAAAATCAGAAAGTTGATAACAAATGCTAATAATAATAATAATAATTTCTGCATCCGTTACCGTAACTTTGTCTGAATTGTATAACTTAACTTCACAAATTCTATTTTGATAGTCAAGATGTATTGGTGCCTGTTGCTTACACAAATAATGTGTTGGTAAAATCTTTTTACAGCTACGGAAATTATTTTCATCTATAAGTTTAATATTGCTGTTTACTATAACTTAATGCTAAATATTTTATACTAGACTGGATAAACATAAACTTATTTTCTAGGGCCATTGGCAAAGGCAAAATATTATAAATGTCATATTTATGATTATCAGTTAACGGAATATTGATAACATATACAATAAAATTATCCTTAACATAAACATTTAGATCAATAATACTCATTATTTAAACAGAATTGTCTGCGGTTAATGACAATGGAAAGTCAAGACCAACGGGAAGAACTTTTACGATCTTGTTTGATTCACTAAGCAATTTATTAGGTCTCAATACAATCGGGTGTAATTGACCGATCTGAGATTTCATGATAGCATCAATAATTACTAAGGTATCTAACTGATATTGTTACTCTTAAAATCCCCCATTTTAATTTATCGTTCTCCAAATCTCTCTAAGTAAATATCTGATACGGGATCCCAAATATCTTTTAATTTGTTTAATTTTTTAACATAATCCTTATTACTTTAAATATCATGATTAGAATCTCTATCAATAAACACAAATTTATTTTAGTTATTGTGACAAAAATGGTTTGCCTAAGTAAAGAAGATAATAAATAAATTAGAAACAACCTTACTTGTTGCAGAAAGCAATAAATAAATTCAATAAAACGAAATATAGCCTGAATATATTATTACTAAGACTAGTAAGACTTAATTTTGCTTGCAGAGTTACGAACAGGTTGAATATTCATATATTCAGGCTATATTTCGTTTTATTGAATTTAAAGAAGATAATAAGATATTTATTTCAATATGACAATTTATCTGCACGAAAGATTGTGAACAAATACCAACAAAAGGGTTGGTCGGTTACAGGTATTCAGTGATTAATAATTAAACTTTGAACTTACGGTAATAATAATAGCAAACAATTAAGCGGCAAACCATGTACAGAAGGAATTCCTGAAAGGATAAAAAGGTCATGCAAGACGATGCTCCGGACACAAGTTTAAATAATTTTTATTTAGAGAAAAAGTACTTCGTCTTTTCTATAAAAATTGGGCTTTTCAGTATAATAATAACTATTTAAAAATATTAATAACGCACGAAGACATATGAGCACAAAACTACTTATACCGTTTTTTTTGCCCATGGTGTATATCGAACTGACGTACATAATATTAACATTATTAATATTAAGAGCCGTGGTTTCCTCGATTCTACGACAAAAAACGCAATAACAAATGCATTTATTTGCTGTCTTTCGAATATGGCGATTTCAACGATTTTAAGTCCCTCGCAAATGACTCAAGCTATGTATACAGTGTGTTTCAAATTCGAGACTCACCATAAGGATCTCGCTTATTAGAAGAGATAGAGGATATGTTTAAATTTGGAACTGTTGCAGAATTTAAAATTACTTAAATTATTTTGTTTTCGAGTTAATTCCAAAAAAAAACTGAAAAAAACTGATTTTGTTTTTTTCTTTATACAGGGTGTTTCAGAGCTCTGGAAACGGTCAATCACGTGCTTATTTTTCAAAATTTCGAAAAATGTTTATACAAAAGTTGTGCAGAATAGTGAGCTGCACTCCCTGAAAATATTTAAATTCATACAGGGTGTCTCATAACAAAGTTACAGACCAAACTTATGTTTTTTTTTAAATGAAACACCCTGTATATTTTAGCATTTTTTTATTCCTTGTTACTTGGAGATTAAAATGACTTAGGTTTCGGCGATTGAATCCAGGCCGTTTTCGTGTTATTCAGTTATTTATACAAACATTTGAATAAAATTGTTAAAGTGCTCCCCTTAAACTAATAAAGATAATTCATTCTAATTTAGTGGTAAAACGTAGTTGAACTTTAGTCTTCAAAATTACTCTATCAACCAAAACATAACTCAGCGTATTATACAGGGTGATAGCTATTCGCAAACTGCACAATGTCTATTTTTTTTCAAATAGAACACCCTATATATTATTTCATAATTTAAAAGTTCATTAAGTAAGATTTCGTTTCATATAAGGTTTCGTAAATCTGAAGTTAATCGTAAATCGTAAATCTGAAATATAATTCAGTGAGGTCCCGAGACCTAGGTGACCACAGTACTGGTCCGCCGCGACCTATCCATTTATTAAAATAATAAAAAATTGTCGTACACTGCGAGCAAAATGTGGTGGTGCACCATCCAATCGGATCCATATATATCTTATTACAAGTTATCTGCACTGAGACCGAAGTATAGCATATTAGCTGGTGCAAATGGAACTCATTTACATCAAAACGTTATTATTACATCACACAGATGATGAGTGCATAATGGCACTTTTTCGCCACATCGCATCGCATGGAAAAGGACCGTTTTCAGTTCCTTGATGATGAGTAGAGTCCCGTTTTATATTTTTTTACATGTTTTATTTGCTCTTTCGTATTGAACTGGTAAATTCTATCTATACGTTTCTCTCTGATATACCTGTAAATCAACTAACCAACTTAAAAAAGTATCAAGTTTTATTTCGCATATAACTTAATATTTCGAGGTTTTGTCACATTAAACTTATTTGAGCATATATCCGCATATAACTACATATAAAGTCAATATTTCCATTAATTGTAATTGGTTTTGTTGAAATTTATTTATAAATAGATATGTATATATTATATTATTTATATAGAATACGGGGATTTCCCCATAAGCAAGTTAAGCTAGTACGCCTATGCAGATGATACTCGATGTAACCGTACCGGGTAATTGTGCTTGGCTGGATGCTGCTTTATTTTACGCCAATAATTTTGAAAAATTAGAAAATATTCTTTTTAATTTTAATAATGAAGAATCGGCAGCACTTAAAAAACGTAAAGATTGAGACTGAGGAGGACATAATAAATTTTAACATGAACTCTATGTCATTTAACTTTACCTAAATAGAAAATCAAAACCAAATGTTGGTTCTACATTGTAATTCCAATAAATAAATTATCAATAGTTGCTATTTGTATTTTTTTTTATTTTACAACATTATTTTTTTATTAAATAGCATATAAAATCCATCTTTGAATCATTTTGTCGCATATATTGGCTAATTTTAAGCGCATATAAACAAATTATAATGCCTTTTTAGCGCATATAAACAAATTATAACGCCTTTTTTTTAGCGCATATAAAAAAATTATAATGCCTTTTTTAGCGCATATAAATCCAGACTCGAATGATGAGTGACCAAAAAGTAACCTGTTGCTGGTGGGGGAGGTGGAAAAACGCCCTATTTATACAGTTTCAATCCTTCTGGTTATTCAAACGGAAACGGATAAGGCATGGCAAAAGTCGGGGACGTCGTAAAATTGTCAGGTATGTTATAAGTACCAACGTATATTTTCTACATAAACAACTACTTTTACATAATAGGTACCTAATTATGTGAATAGTTCCGATCTACGGTGTCATATATTTCCACTGCCAGGGCAGAGAAGCTTGTCGGGTTAGAAAATAGTTAGCTAAATAGGCTCTGAGATCCCCTGCTCGAGACTTGTTGTTTATGGTCAGCTGCTACGGGAGGAGAGGTCTCATGACTTCATCTCCACGTAGATCAACATTTCCATGATTTGACGCAGTCCTTCTAGTTTTCTCACAAAATTATGAAGAACGCAAGAAGCGTTTCATTGCTGATGCACGGAATATACCCCATCACTGGCACCTACGCAGTTTTCTAGATTCCAAAGCAAAAAAATCTTTCTGCTTTTTTTGTCCACTCGTCCCTGGTAGGAACAGCCATGTATATCCGTTGAAGTAAATTCGTTTTTGTCAAATACCTCATGTAATATTTTCAAACCTAATGTCAAATAATATTTTTTCTTTTGTGGATAAATATATTCTTTGTTCCTTATCTAAGCGTGATCAATAGCCGTTACTCAGCATTCACATCCACGGACTCCCTCATGGTTGTGTTTTGCTTTTGCAGTAGAGGGGAAACCAATTTCACCAGTTCCAAATAACTTTCCTTGCTCATTCTGTGGAATGCCAAGAATTTCGCGTCAGAAAGGTCGAGCAACCTAGTCTGAAAACTTCTTTCAAGGTATGGGCGTACCCAAAACCTTCTGGCTATTCGTCTTCTCCTCCTGAAATAATACTACAGCACTACAGTTTCGTCATCACTCGACTCTTCCGACAATGCACAATCGATATCCATGACGACACTGAACGAACTAGAATTTCGGTTGCTGATGAGTTGCCTCGTATGTGGTCAATTTACCAATTAGTCTGTAACTGGACAGAAACCTAAGTTACCAAACGATTAAGTTCATTTCCAGTACACCCATGTGCATAGTACCTAAACGTATACTCTGCGTCGATCGTATGCGACATGTTAATCCGCCGCGCCGCGCGGTCACACTCTTTTAAAGATGTATTTATATATAAAGCGCGTTCCATCTTTCAAATTTTCACTGTCTCTTAAGAATTGAAGTGGGAACATGATGATATTTCTTCCAAAATTTTAAGTTGGTTAGTTGATGATAAAAAATGCCAATGAATTTTATAAACAAATTAATAATAGTATATTAATATTAAAAGCATATTTTAAATATACCACTACGTAGAATGACTCGAGATCTTCAAAATCGACCTGTTGCATTTTTTGTTGTACAACTAACGGGTTCGACGTTACAGTGATACAGTTGTTTTAATGTTCGCACAACCGACGTTTTCAGTCACTTCTTGCAACTAACAATAGTGCATATCTTCTTTAAGAAAATCGCAATTTTTTTACGCGAAACAACACTTTTATTATTTCATGTGTATACTGCGTCTGCAAAATTTAAAAAAAAATCGGAATCATCGGTTACAATTTTTACCGAAAACCGTTCGGTTTGTAATGGAACGAGCGATATACGCTAAACACATGTTTTTATTTATTTTTAAAACTAAATAGACAATTTGCACTAACCTAAATTCCAAAACGAATCCATTTTGAAGCTAATTTATATTCCCGGCTATAAAGTGGCAATTGTCCAACAAAATACGAATCCTGTGATTCGCGTGTCCAGCAATTCCACAAAACTCGGCGATTTGTTAATTTAAAAGCAATTAGGCGCGAAAATTTGCCGAGCTTTTTTGACCTCCCTTTATTAAACTCCATAATTATTCTAGACGCCTGAAAATGAAACACCACAACGTTCTACGACGGTGATAAATTATCAATCACTTCTAATTTACGCTGAATATTTTACATCCCACTTAACCCTTATTTTGGGCCTAACAATTTGTATCAGTTAGAGATAAATTGTTATTACATTAGTTTATCATTGTTTCATTAACATCGTATCGAACCGACGCGGATATTCAGTTTGTGTCACATTAGTTTTTTTAAGAATAGACTCACTCAATGCAATTAACGCAATCCTATACTGGGCTTAGTTTATTAGTATTTCAATTTCATCACATCTATTCAAATAAAATCAACACCAAATAAAACACCAATACAATATTAATAATATATGTTAAAATGATAGTACTTTATAAAACGAGAATAAAGTAATCCGCTCTACTATGTACATCTTTCGCGCACCGCTTACAACATAAAAATGTTCTACTTTGGGAAATAATTTCGGAACAAGGGATTACATAAAAATATAAATAACCCAAATTGTGAAGGTTTTGATATTTTAGAATGTGGTAGTTATTTTTATTTCGTCTAGTTTTCATTTTCAATTTTTCTTATTCTCTCTACCTCTGGACAGAATCTCACGTTATGACACACTGTGCGGCGTACAAACTCTGCGGTTGGTTATTATTATATTATGACTTATAATCGTTTGAAGTATCTGAAGTTTGATATTTCAAAGCTACTAACTTGAAAAAATATTTCTGTTGGTAATAGCTCTCGTGATAGTTACTCGCGCAACTAGCTTTAATAATACAATGAGTGACTTTCGAACATATGGATTTTGTGTACCACACGGTACCATCCCTGCACCACTTTATATTTTTATAATTTATTTAAATACTATAACTAATTACCATATAAAGACAAAAATTACTCTGAAAATATGAATATTCAACCTGTTCGCAACTCTGCAAAACTAAGATTTACAAAGACTAAAATAAAATAGCTTACTGAAAGAACTACCTCCCCGGCTAATACCACACCAGTTTATTTACCATAACTTATGCGGACGAAACAGCTTTTTTCGAAGCAAAACAGAAAGTCGTAACTATAGTCACAACAAATAAATTTTAGACAACCTCACTTGTTGCAGAAGCTTAAAATTAAATTAATAAAGGCGAAATGTAGTCTAAATATGTGAATATTCAACCTGTTGTATCATTTAATATCCGGCGTGGCACTATCCAAGAAAGTAATTTTTCAATAAGTTATTTGTTTATAGTCCTAGTAAGACTTAATTTTGCAGAGTCACTAACAGGTTGAATATTCACATATTCAGGCTACATTTCGTCTTTATTTTAATAGTCACAACGATTTAATAAAAGTGATACCAACAAAGAAAAACAGAAAGTAGCCTAGCTTCTACCAAGAAGTTGTTTGATTCCAAGTTAATAACAATTAAGGTATATAAGGCACACTGTACAGGATACCCACGGTTACCCTAACTCTTAATTAGGTGCGATTGTGTATTTCGTACACCAATTTCTTTGAAAAAGCTAGGCGTTTATTATGCCTTAACTTATAATTGATTTGTTATCGTTCTCCAAGTGTAGTGGCAACCAGGGGCGGCTCGTTATATAGAGCCAAGGAGCCATGGCACTATCTGTAGTTTCAAGCTCAGCAAGAATTTTTAATTAATTTTTAAAACACTTTTTCGCCAGTCACTTTGGTCTTGGAAGATAAATCGTTCTATTTTTCCTCAAAAAAGGAGGGGTGAGCGGTGGCTATATTGTATAAGTGGCGTTACCATCAACATGTTCCACGAGCCGCCATTGAAATTAAGTACAGTTTATGAAAAACCACTAGTTGCGAGTTTTTGAAAATTTTAATTTTCGAATTGTGTAACACTCGAGAAAAAAATTAAAAAAAATATAAAACCGGTTGACAAAATTCTGTAAAAATTAAAATACATTTGCAAATCACCGTTTTATCAAATTAAGTGCAGTTTTTGAAAATCCATCAATTATTTCGCGAGTTGTGAATTTTTGAAAATTTTAGTTTTCGAATTGTGTAATACTCGAGCAAAAAATTTAAAATAAATATAAAACCTGTCGACTAAATTTTACAAAAATTAAACTAGATTTCAAAATCATCGTTTTATCAAACTAAATAGAGTATTTGAAAATCCACCGATTATTTCGCGAGTTGTGAATTTTTGAAAATTTTAGTTTTCGAATTGTGTAATACTCGAGCAAAAATTAAAGAATAAATATAAAACGTGTCGACTAAATTCTGCAAAAATTTAACTGGATTTGCAAATCATGGTTTTATGAAACTAAATAGAGTATTTGAAAATCCACCGATTATTTCGCGAGTTGTGAATTTTTGAAAATTTTAGTTTTCGAATTGTGTAATCCTCGAGCAAAAAAAAAATATATAAAACGTGTCGACTAAAATCTACAAAATTAAACTGGATTTACAAATCATCGTTTTATCAAGCTAAATAGAGTATTTGAAAATCCACCGATTATTTGGCGAGTTGTGAATTTTTGAAAAATTTAGTTTTCGAATTGTGTAATACTCGAGCAAAAAATTAAAAATAATATATAAAACGTGTGGACTAAATTCTGCAAAAATTGAACTGGATGTTCAAATCATCGTGTTATGAAACTAAATTGAGTATTAGAAAATCCACCGATTATTTCGCGAGTTGTGAATTTTTGAAAATTTTAGTTTTCGAATTGTATAATCCTTGAGCAAAAAAAAAATATATAAAACGTGTCGACTAAATTCTACAAAAATTAAACTTAATTTGCAAATCATCGTTTTATCAAACTAAATAGAGTATTTGAAAATCCACCGATTATTTCGCGAGTTGTGAATTTTTAAAAATTTTAGTTTTCGAATTGTGTAATACTCGAGCAAAAAATTAAAAATAATATATAAAACGTGTCGACTAAATTCTACTCGAGCAAAAAAAAATATATATATATATAAAACGTGTCGACTTTATTCTACAAAAATTAAACTGGATTTGCAGATCATCGTTTTATCAAACTAAATAGAGTATTTGAAAATCCACCGATTATTTCGCGAGTTATGAATTTTGAAAATTTTAGTTTTCGAATTATGTAATACTCGAGCAAAAAAATATATAAAACGTGTCGACTAAATTCTGCAAAAATTAAACTGGATTTACAAATCATCGTTTTATCAAACTAAATAGAGAATTTGAAAATCCACCGGTTATTTCGCGAGTTGTGAATTTTCGAAAATTTTAGTTTTCGAATTGTGTAATACTCTAGCAAAAATTTAAAAATATATATAAAACCTGCTGACTATATTCTACAAAAAATAAACTAGATTTCCAAATAATTGTTTTATCAAATTAAGTGCAGTTTTTAAAAATCCAGCAATTATTTCGCGAGTTGTGAATTTTTCAAAATTTTAGTTTTCGTATTGTTTACTACTCGAGTGAAAATTAAAAAAAATATATGTATTAAACTTGTCGACGAAATTCTGAAAAAATTAAATTAGATTTGCAAATCATCGTTTTATCAAATTAAATAGAGTTTTTGAAAATCCGCCAATTATTTCTCGAGTTGTGAATTTTTGAAAATTTTAATATTCGAATTGTGTAATACTCGAGCAAAAAATTTAAACAAATATTTATAAAACGTGTCGATGAAATTCTACAAAAATTAAATTAGATTTGCAAATCATTGTTTTATAAAATTAAGCAGAGACAGTTCGTTATACATATAGAGCCAAGGAGCCATGGCACTACCTGTAGTTTCAAGCTCGGCAAGAATTTTGAAACACTTTCGCCAGTTACTTTGGTCTAGGAAGATAAATCGTTCTTTCTTTTTAAAGAGGATGGGGGTGAGGGGGGATATTATATAAGTGGCTCTACCATCAACATGTTGCACGAGCCGCCAATGGTGGCAACAAAAAACGACTGAAAGTTAATAATAATAATGTTGAAATACATGTCTGTAGTAGTGTATAAGTTGCTCCACGCGGCTAGCCATATAAGTATTTTCCATCGTATTTGTTTTATTATTTTTATCACTACAAAAATGTGCAACTATGCAAAAATAATGTTTACGTACGAAAATATTTTATAAACGTAAAAGAAATTCTCCGATTTGCTTGTATATTAGTTCGTTCTTTCTCTTATTTTTAGTTTAAACGATATATTAAATATAGTACATCGTGTGTTTTGTCGGATCGGATGAGACTGACGTTTAGAACGTCAAAATTATAAAAGGTGACGATGGCAAGGTACACTTCAAATTCTTATAATCTTTATCGTTAGTTTACTCAAAAACGAATGAGATTTCAAAAAGAACATATTCATAATAAGTTGTTTATTTCGATATTCTCTACAAATATTATTAATATAAATTTGATGTAACTATTATTATTTTATAATTATAGCCCAAAAATGAGTTTTGTTTTTGTTAATCAATCATTTTATGAAAAATATTTTTTAAGATATTCATTTTTTGGTTATCTTCAATCTTTGTTTAAATGTTTTCAAGCCTAGTCCTTGATCCATCTTGCTGTCCCCCTTCTACGAATTTCGGAACAATCAACCTTGAAAACTTCAAAGGGATTAGATCATCAGCGTGCCGTGCCCGGTATGCGTGTCCGATCTCCAAACAGATTCAGTCCTGTGGAACTGACTTCAGAGAGGAAGGAACCTCGAAGCTAGATTAGATTAACTTTTCTTATGATTCAAGAGCATCCGATAGCCAGTTTTCCGTTGAATTGAATTGTAATGAGTTTCTGTATCTATCCTTAGTACATTTACTTGAAGATTCTAAATATTTGTACACCATTAAGGCACAACATAGACAAATTTTACCACAAAATTATTAATTGTTTCAGAAATCTGTGAGGAAAATCTAAACGCTTACTGATTTCACTGATTCAGTTGTAAAAGTAATCTTATTATAACTTATTTTTCAAGTAGATTAAGATGGGTAATCTAATCCATTTGGTAATCACTGAGCATTATTGAGACCTAAAACTATTCTATTAAATTACCTTTCATTTTAATAATCGTTTTTTGTAATTTAACATTACTGTCACTACATTATACAGGGTGGTCAATGACGGAATTTAAATTTAAAAGCACTCTAATTTTTTTTTGGATGGAAATAGAAAAGTGGGCTTCGTCTTTAACAGAAGAGGGGTTCAGGGAAATTTAGTCACCATGGTTCGTTGGACGGGTGAGGAGCGTACGTTCTGTGTTCGGGCTTATTACCAAAATCAAAACTCTTACGTTATTATGAGTCGTCGTTTTCGTGCACATTTTCATTTGCACGATCTTAATCAATGTCCGAGTGCTCAACTCATTCGTAAATGGGTCCGAACATTCGTAGAAACTGATTCGACATTATCCCAGCGAGTGATCAACCGTCGAAGGCCTGTGAGAACCGATGCAAACGTGGAGAGAGTGAGAGCATCTGTTCGCAATCAACCAGGCCTCTCAACACGCCGGCGCGCGGCTGCCCTAAATGTGAGGAGATCATCACTGCTGAACATTATTCATAAAGATTTACACATGCACGCATACAAAATTCAATTAGTGCAAGAATTAAAACCGGAGGATCATCAACAACGCCTTGATTACGCCAATGAAATGATGAACCGATTTCAAGCGTACGACAACATTTTTTTCTCTGATGAAGCTAATTTTCATCTCAACGGCTACGTCAACAACGGTTTTGGTGTTCAAAAAACCCAAAAAGAAGTGTGAAACCCAATTTCATAGTCCGAAGGTCGCAGTTTGGTGTGCAATACACGCACAAGGCATAATTGGCCCGTACTTTTACGCACGAGGCAAAGCAGTAACAGTGAATTCTGTTCGTTATGTGGACACGTTAAACAACTTTTTTGAACCCGCTCTTGAAGACTTTGATGGATACACTCAGGAAACTTGGTTTCAGCAAGCCCCGTCTTGTCACACTTCAAATCAGTCTTTACCTGTTGTTCGGGCGCTGAAAAATTGATTTCTCGACGTGGAGACGTTTCATGGCCCACTAGAAGCCCGGACTTGATACCTTGTGACTTTTACTTATGGGGTTACCTCAAAACTATAGTCTACCGCAATAATACCCGCACTTTAAACGCATTAAAATAAAATATCCGTCAGGAAATTCAAGTCATCAATCCGGAAACTTTGCAACGTGTTTTCTTAAATTTTGGGGTTCGACTCGAAGAGTGCCAGCGGGAACACGGTGGACATTTAGATTGTGCAATTTTTAAGAAATAAATTTCCAGAAAATTGGACATAATTTGTAAAAAAAAATTTCAATTGAATTAATAGTTTTTGTTTTATTTCACTTTTAAATTTAAATTCCGTCGTTGACCACCCTGTATTATTGCATGTCTTTAAATCGCCCTTCTAAAATTAACATGAATCCACCAAAACCTCCACTAAAGCTAGGGGTAAGGCATGCAATAATTTAATTTAACCAAAAGGCCAAACTCGAAATTAAAATAAGGAAATGAAAAAGGAGCGTCACAACAGATACCTCTGATCGCTCTTACATATTATTCCACAAATCGCAGAATAACCCCATTTTAGCATACAGTATGAATTATGGGAATGCAAAATAAACTGAACGAAGAGCTATTCGTGGAAATGAATTGAGTCTTCTTAACAAGTGAACATTGTCGTTGTAGGTGTCTGGTTCCTCGAAAGTCATCGAGGTGAGCATCGCATAATCCTGGAATTTCTGTGGAGCTGCAAGATCTACTCGATTGCGTAGTTTTCGCGTAGTATCACCAGCATTATCTTCTGCATTGGCTTCCGGCATTTCTAAAATTGTGCAATCGGGTTCCCAGAATTCCGTTTCTTCGTCTTCTTCAATCGGGTATTTGCTGTCGTTCATGTCAATAAGGGTCGTCTCTTCAGCTTCGTTGCTTCCTGGGGGACTAATAACCCCTTTTCTACCAATTTTTCTTTGAAGATGAAGTCCTTGGATTTGCAGAGCTTGTTGTCTTCACTGTAGACCATGTATCTGTAGTCATTATTGTAGCCGATGAGGATGATTCCTTTAGTGGCCTTCGGATCCATTTTCGCTCTTTGCTCCTTCGATATGAATATATATGAATATAGCAATTTGAACCAATGTTTCAAACCTGGTTTCCCACAATACCACAATTCGAAAAGCGACGTGGGTCGGTCCTGTTCTGTTAAGGATGTAGATACCTGTTTGCATCATCTTAGCCCCAAGTGCATGAGAAATGATTCCATGCGCGTACATCATTGCTCGAGCAGTTTTCATCACCGTACGATTTTCCCTCTCATTGGATCCAATTTGTTCCGGAGTCTAGGACCTTCTAAGACATTGAATAATACCTTTCTTGTATAGACTGATCCTGATTTATTTGTTGACGGCTGTTTCTGCCTCGGCTGGAAACTGGCTCAATTTTTCAGCAACTTCGGATTTTTACCCTCGAAAATAAACTGTCCTGAATTTTGTGAAATCGTCCTTGAAACTCACAAAAGTCGATATTGTTCTGGACCTCACGCCGAACGGTAGATGATCAGCTTTATCATAAATGCAACCTTCACAAAGTTCACCATACATTTCTACGTTCATGACAAGCCCCCTGCTCAGTAGCGATTTCACATCTTCTGATATCCGAATCGTTCATGGTACAACTAAAACAGGTTTCCTTTACTCACTGCATTAACTTCATTTTATAGGGTTCAAATTTCTCACAGCCAACTTGAACAGTCCTCTATGAAGAGCTCCCTCCAATTGTTGACTAGGAAATTGCAAACTTCAGTCGATGAGATGAATTGGCTGTCCGAGTACTTATCCTAGACTGCAAGCACGGAGAACAAATTCCTCTTGATTATACACCAAACATAAGCCAAGGTAATTTTGTACCATTTTCCTTGGATTGCTGCCTCAACTTCTATTTCACATATTCCGATGGCTTCGACTTTCTCACCATTTGCTGTAGTCATTGTGTGTTCAGTTGAAAAATACTCGAATGTTCTAAAGCAAACTTGATCATTTAAAATGTGGCTTGTTGCGCCATTGTCATCCTTGTATTTCGACGATTTGTATGTGTTTCAGTTGATCTGTCGGACTCCGGTTTACTAGGTTTCGGAGGACGGCCATCAGCAATTCATTTCCTGCATACTTTAACCATGTGATTGGGCTTTTTGCAGTAGTTGCATATCAGTTGTTTTTTATTTTTATTTGCATCGACTGAACTTCTTTGCTGTAATGACTTCTTCGATGATTTCGATGATTGCAGTTGAGAGCTACCTGCTTGGTGGATTCAGCTTCCTTGATCCATAAGAACTTTTATACGAACATAGTTCATTAAGCTATCAACTGTTCTATTACTTTTTGCCCCCAGAATCCAGCTGGCTTTAAAAGAAAAATACTTCTCTGGCAATGCAGAATTGTACAATTCAAAAAATACATCTGGCAGTCCCGAATTACTTGCAGATTCTTTAGTCATTTCTTCTTTTAATTCAGACCAAACATATTTCAAATTTGAAATATGTGTATACGCTCTGACATGATATTTTTTTTGCTTTAAAACCTTACAAAAATATTACAGAGGGTTTTGATTTTTTTTGAATTGAAAAATAAAAAACCCCGCCCCAAGAAATGTTTTACTGCGCGAGAAGGGGCGGCCAACTCATCATTTGCACGCAGGCGGCCAAGGGTATAGGATCGGCCCTGAATAGAGCAGCTAAACTGACTGATTTACAAGATTTACTAGATTACTGGGATTACTATACCTACCTGGTACACTAAAAAGCAGTCGCCTGAATACAAAAGAGATTTGGGATATAAAAGGGACAGGCATTGAAACATTTTGGGCAACTATGTCTGAACAGCGCTTCCGATTTCTCCTCAATTGTTTACGATTTGACGATTTATCCACCCGATTATAAATAAGAGAGTTTGATAAGTTGGCACCAATAAGGACAGTATTCGATTCCTTTGTGCAGAATTGCAAAAATGCCTACTGTGTAGGGGCAAACACGACCATTAACGAAAACCTAGAAGCGTTTAGAGGTCGATGTGAATTGAATAAATAAATATGGCAAAAATAAAATTTGCTCTGGTCGATGCTGCTACAACACATTGGTGTAATTTAAAGATTTATGCTGGAAAGGAACCTGAAGGCCCGTACAAATTGGACAACGATCTGTGTAGTGTAATTTTACGGCTTATAGAACTTATTTCAGGGATAAATAGGAACCTTACTTGTGACAACTGGTTCAGAAGTATTGATCTAGTCAATAAGTTACTGTATGTATGATCATAAAATAACTTTTGTTGGGACCATAAGAAAGGATAAGAGGGAACTTCCTTTAGAATTCACTGAAACAAAAAGTCGCCCAGTATATTCTTTGGATATTAAGAAAATTTTACAATATTGTCGTATGTTCCGAAGAAATATAAAAATGAGATTTGTCTCATCTCTGCACCATGATGATGCAATCGACAAATCAACGAACAAATAATGAAGCCCGAGATAATAACATACTACAATCACACCAAAGGAGGAGTTATTAGATAAGTTATCTGCAACATATACCATGGCCCAAAACACTAGAAGATGGCCAATGGTTTTCTATTCGATGCTAATTACTGCTGGAGAAAATTCCCAAATAATTTATGCTGCCAATAACTAGAAATATTCCATTGTAAGAAGACTATTGCCCGTTTACACCGCACCCGGTTAACTGTTTAATCATTGATTATAAGTTAATACGTTTGCACCGCCATTTAATCATTGATTAAAGTCGGGTTAAAGTCCCATTTTTTAACCGGCCGAGTTTGGGCGGTTAGGAAGCCGGTTAAGGAAATACACGTGCGTTCTTGTTAAAAATAAAGGAACATGAAGGTTTATTTCATTGAGGACGACGTTAAGTGAAATAAAATCATTATGGAGATCAAACACAATTGTTTTTATTTAGTCAAGCGCTAGATTTAAATGTCGGTATGCTAATCCAAGTAAAAAAAAGATTTATTATATAAAGCGTATTTTAGGAGAAGGTATGGATTAAGCAAACAATTCACATTCAATTTGTTGCAAGTAATTGAATATTTGAACATGAAATAGATTTTCTAAACAATAAGAAACTGTAAGCAGCTGTTTATTTGGCATCTGAAGCATGCGCAAAGGCACCAATTTTAGTGGCACCCACCACAGAAAATAAAATAGCCCCACAAATTGCCAACTGTATATTTGCTCACAATCATCGGATACTAACTGATGGGCGGTGCAAACGGAGCGGGATGATTAACAGTACGAAAACGAAGGCAAGATTATGCCAGTACCATTGTTACTCCAGAGCCACAACAAGAAATTCCTCCAGGAACTCGAAAGAGGTACTTCTTTTCTAAAAAAAGACTGAAAAAGTAGTTTTTATTGTGAAAAAATGTAAGAAATTTGTCTGTCTCTTGCACATCAAAGTTTGGTGTCTTACTTGCTTCGATTCCTTGGAAACCTCATAGAATTGCTATTAAGTTCTTAGTCTTAATTTTTCCTTAAGTTTATATTTTATTCTGTGATTATTTGTTTTGTGTTACAAGAAATATCAGTGGAGTGCGGTGGAAGTTTAAAGTGGGGAAGCAATCAAGGAAAGTGAGTTAAATTTACTTACCTATTTATAATGAAGTTCTATTCTTCTATTTTCTTTTGAAAATTTATATATAACATCTTCATAGAATTTGGGGTTTTGAGATAGGTTCTTGACAAGATCCTTTTCTATCGATAATATAGCCAAATTCTAGAGTCTTTTTTCTCCTGTAGAATTTCTCATGAGGTTTTTAATGCGTTTTAAAACAGAAAAACTACGCTCTACCGAAGCACTGGTAGCCGGAATAGTTAACAAAAAAAAACAAAGTCTAGTCACTTCACAATATGATTTATCTAGTCCAGTTTCTTTTAAAAATTGTAACATTCGTAGAAGATTTTTAGTAGCTACTTCTGGAGTTGTATATAAAACACAAAGTACCGATAAATATGAGTTGACTCGTTTACAACTGTGTTAAGCAATTTTTGCCGATGCGTGCCGTCCGTCCGATTCCGACAAGTGTGGTCCTAGCTTTACACGGAAATCACTGCTTCCGCCGCTTCCATCGACCGCACGCGGCTGAGAAATATATTTGTGTTTATTTTATATTTTTATATTATTTGTTCGATTTCCTTACAATAAAAGCTTCAATTAATAACTTCTTATTATGATATCCTGTCAAAAATACTTTGAAATTTTTACTTTTTACATTTTCATGTGGGACTTGGCGCCAGCTACTGTGCTCACCTAAACTGCGCCACTTCCGAAAGGTTAAGGGAGAACATGACATTCACTCTTATGCTTTCATTTAATATTGGCATGTTTAAAGTCAGCTATTCAAGCATGATTTTGTTTATATACGCACTGCTGCCTATCAGTTGTTTGACGTTAATTTAATAGTAGTATCATCGGCATCTTATATAATCTATTTATCATGTTTGGGAGGTCATTAATATAAATTAAAAATAGCTGTGTGCCAAGAATGGAACCTTGGGGGCACTATTGTTCATTACCAAATATGTTGAGTTCTGATCTTTAATCCGTAGCAATTGGAATCGATCTGTGAGGTACAAACTAAAAAGTCTTCAGCTGGCTAGGGCCTTTGTGAATTTCGAAAAACTTTTGCACAACTTATGAAACTGTTGATTTAGAAATATTATAATTTCCGTCACGAAATTTTGCATTAAAAATATTGCATGCATCTTGTAGAAATCTTTACCAATCTCCAAAACTAACCATCATTAACAACGTAATTCTTTCAAGTTCAGTTAGTTAACCCATAATTGAACATGAACAGCAATGTTATTATTTCACATAGATGCCAACTCTCGGTGACAGGAAACATAAGAACACGAAATTGTTTTATCGGAAAATATGTAAAATGCCGATTAAATATAGAATTATTTAATATTTATAAAACCAAGTCGCACACCCACCAAACCCTACATCATTGCAATTATTGAAAAAGTGTCTATTCAAAAGTGTAAAAATATACAGGGTGATCGATTTAAGAAACTGCTGATGACATCATATCTCGAAAAATAGGGTAGGTGTTGAAAATCAAAGTACGTCAGTGAATAGAATAAATAAAACCATAAACAAATTTTCATATCGAGATCGATCATTTGGGACTTCAGCTAATAGGAACTGTGATTGTTTTGCTTTTAAATGAACCAAATAATTCAACAAAGTCCGCGTGCTCTCACAAGCTGATTTTTATATTTGTTGTTATTCCATCGAAGCTTGTCATTAGGAGGAATGGTACCGAGCCATTAACGTTTACCGGAGTACCATTCAGGTGCAGCCTCGGTAAGTGACGAGGAATACACTTTCTACAGAAATGTACGCAGAAACCTTGGTTCAGGGGAATATAAATCCTCGACTCTCAGCATTTGCGGATATCGCACCCCCAGAAGAATACTGTTGTAACTTCCAAATCAACATGATATTTTCAAATACTGTTGTACGTTACATATGACAGTATTTCACAAAGATTAGTCAATTAATTGACTTTGTAATCTCTATGTTATCTGAATGCTTTGTAGATGCAGTTATGACAGCATTCTAGTTGAAAATAGAACTAGAAAAACAATGAAAAATGAAGTGATATATTTTTGGAAGTTACAATAGTATTCTTTTGGGAGTGTGATCAATTTGTAGGTATTTGATGGCGTAAAAAGAGCTTTTTGCCCAGATAAAATCATTCATACCTTAAAAATAATTGAGAATTAATTATTGAAATTAAATTTTTTTACTTGTTGCAGAAACATGAATTAAATTAATTAAAGGCGAAAAGTAGTCTGAACATATTAATATTCAACCTGTTATTTTACAAAGACTGATAACAAACAATTTTTTTAAACAACCACTTCCCAGGCCAATGCAATGCCGGATATTGAATGATACAGAGGAAAGGGTAACCAGGATTAAAAAGGTCAAAGACCCGGTACAGATTTTCAAATAAATAAGAAAATATTATGAAGTTAATGGTTGCGACCGTTACTATGTGGTAGTCCATTGTCAGGTAACTTTGAATTAAACAACTTTCGACGTTTTTTTACCACTATTTATTTATTGCATAATACAGACAAACACAATGTTTTAATATGTATTATTAACAATATTGACACAACTATTTTGTGTACAACACTTGATAATGACCTGCAAAGGTCGAAACTATAGTTGTGTCAATATTGTTAATAATACATATTAAAACATTGTGTTTGTCTGTATTATGCAATAAATAGATAGTGGTAAAAAAACGTCGAAAGTTGTTTAATTCAAAGTTACCTAAGAATATTAATATTTGTCCTTAGAGGGGCAGCGTTTAGCCCCACATTAAGGAAACCCACACGACATGAAAATCCCAGAAAAAAGCTTTATTCAAAAATATGTTTTTAACCACTACACAATTTGAAAAAAATCACATATATTTTCATTCCAAATACAAATTAGAGTAATTTTCTTCAGGGTCATTAAATGTCAGTTGGGATAATAAAAAAAAGTTAAAGTTAAAAAAAATTGTTTTTTCCCACAAGGTTAAAAGCGGTGAACATTTTTATTTGTTCTTATAATTGCTATAAATAAGTACTGTGTACATACATTTGTTCATCTTCTAATGTTTGGTGCGACATCTATAAAAATTCAAATGTGTCAAATTTTTATGAGATTTTGATATTTTTTACACCGAGTGTAACCTGACAAATCAAAATAACGCGCAAAATACGTATCATACGAAAAAAACGTTCCCAGACCAAAAATTTATATTTCCGAAGGGGTCGTTATCCTGTTCTAAATTCAACCCACGTCTCCACCCTTTATGGATGGGGCAGGGGGCAACTTTGAAATTAGAAATAGGACCCCTATTTTTTCTTACATAATCGAATTTTACGAAAAAAATATTTAAACATTAATTTCATTTCGTAACAGATTGCGATCTAATAGTAAACATTCAATTAAATTTAACATTAATAAAATATTAAATGCTCAAAATTATGTTCTTGAACTTGAACATTATGATACTATTTTTTTAACCATTAAATAATTGTTTTCAAAAACTGAAAAAATGTACATATATTTGTTACCAAAATAACGAATAGGTTGATTTTTCAAACTCATTTAGGGCAATATTCTTTTGGTTATTTTTTTTTATTTTTGCTTGCAGGTTTAAAGCAGTGGAATATTTTATTTGGTCATATGATTTCTATAGTCAAATACTATACCGGGTGTAACTGAATTCTGGTAGACCCCGAATATCTTCTTTATCTTTACATATACATTTTGAAATTTAGTATGGTGTTTCAAGAGAATAATTTGGGTTAGCAAGTGGAATTTTAATAAAAATTCTATTCCCGGTTTAACCGGAAATGACCTTAACTTTTATATTTTAAATGGAACACCCTATATATTGTTACAAAATTTAATTCGTCTTTGAATTCTGAGTTCATAGATGTATCATAAGTGACCCTTTGGTTGTTAGTTTTTTTGTTTAAATTTAATTTAAGTTTGTTATTTTTTGTAAATTTTATTTAAATTTAAACAAAAAACTAACACTCGAAAGGTAACTTATGATACATTTCTAAACTCATAATTCAAAGACGAATTAAATTATGTAAAAATATATAGGGTGTTCCATTTTAAATAGAAAAGTTAAGGTAATTTCCGGTTAAACCGGAAGTGAAATTTTTCTTAAAAATCCACATGTAGACACACTTTATTCCTTAAAAACACCAAACTAAATTTCATAAGGATATATGTAAAAATGCAAATAATAGGCTCCTAATATCATTTGCATTTTTGCATATATCTTTATGAAATGTAGTATAGTGTTTTTAAGAAATAAAATATGTCTATATGTAAACTTTTAATAAAAAATCCAGTTTCCGGTTTAACCGGAAATGACCATAACTTTTCTATTTTGGATGGAACACCCTGTATAGTATTACATAATTTAATTTCTCTTTCAATTCTGAATTCATAGATGTATCATAAGTGACCATTTGGTTGTTAATTTTTTGTTTAAAATTAATTTAAATTTTGTGTAAATTTAATTTGAATTTAAACAAAAAACTAACAACCAAAGGTTACTCATAATACGTCTCTAAATTTAGAATTTAGAGACGAATTAAATTATGTAAAAATATACAGGATGTTCCATTTGAAATAGGAAACTTAAGGTCATTTCCGGTTAAACCAGAAGTGGAAATTTTATTAAAATTTCACTTTTTGACACACTTTATTCTCTAAAAATACCATACTAAATTTCTTAAAAATATATGTAAAAATGAAAATGATATTTGAAGTCTACCAGAATTCAGTTACACCCGGTATATGTACGTGAATTGTTTCATCCTCAAATCTTTGGTGTGACATCTTTAAAAATTCAAATATTTGTATAAGATCGTGAACTTTTTTATATTAATATCAATAATTGACCAGCAAAATTAATACAACCCCATGTTTTGCCGAGAACTGACCTTGAAACTCCCTAAAAAATATTTTTTAATCACTAAGAAGTGTTTTCAAAATCTAAAAAAATTACATTTATTTTTGACCCACATACCAAATGGGGTGTATTTTTTCAAGGTCGTTTTAGGGTATAATACATTATTATAAAATATTTAAAAACATTGCATGCTTTATACGTAGACAAAACAGGGTTAAATCGTTATAGGTAAATATCGATACTAATACTCACAAGAAGTATCAATTGAAAATATCTATACCGAAGTATCAGTTTTTGATACCTTTTAAATATCAAATTAAAAGTATCGATAGCTTCTTTGCACGTTATTAATAGCACTACTGTTGAAATAACATTAGCTTAAGATCGTTTAAATTATCTGAACAAGGACTAGCTTGAAAGTGAATTAAAATTAAATTAGCTCCGTGGCGGATATAACTTAATTTATATTTAAAAATTATCGGTTGTGACAGAAGGGCCTAGTTGCCTTCGCTATCTATCCTTCATCATCAACCCTCAATTTCGCCGAACATCCAAGGTATTTGTTTTTAGTATTTGTAAGCCTTAATTGTGCAGAGCTGTGAACAGGTTGAATAATCAAATTTTCAGGCAATTTTTCATCTTTATTTATTTTTTAAACGTAATTTTTTCATTTCAGTTTAGATTCATGAAACATCTATCGGTTTCTCAAAAACCAATTCAGATTTGTATATTAACCAGTTAAGTTAATACATGGGGGTGTATACACAACCAATAGACTAAGTTATAACAATAACCTTTTCAGAAATGAATTGCTAATTTTTTATCAAATAAAAATATAATCCTTTGTCGTTTTTTTTTCGCAGTTAAGGGGGTCACTTCTTCAAAAATGAAAAAATAATCGTATTTTTTTAACGTAGATTCTGATTCGACACTCAATTCTGCCTATAAATAATTTTTTTACAATTAGTAGAAGCGATCGATATTTGAAAGCAAAATGGGAAGGCGAGCTCTCGTACGCACTATTTTGACTTTCCTGAAAAATATCCTTTTTAAGTTTAGGTACACTTTTCTTCAAAACATAAAAGATATCAACACGATTTTTATTTTGTTTTCAAGGCGGTATCGATACCTACCAATATGGCAGACATTATTTCCATATGTTGAGTGGTGGGTTTTTTAAACAATTAAATAACTCAAAAAATGTTCATGTTTAATTCTGAATAATATTAATTTTTTTTTATTTCTCAGCCATAAATGCTTATTTTGGAGGTAAGAACATGTGTGCAAAATTTTAGAGAAATTAAACGGTGGTTTTCAAGAAAAGTGTACCTAAAAATCACGTTAAGTGAAAGAACTAAAATACTCAAAGTACAAGAAATTATTCATTCGTATGCAAAATGTTAGCGCAATAAATATTTCGAGGTTCCCCGAGATGATTCCGACCATATTTGAAAAATGTCTGTGAGCGATGTATCACACAAATGACAAAGCTATGTAAATGAAACTTTAATCTTAAGGTTTTCTACGCAATACGACGGAATAAATGCTTCTTGTAGAATGTTTATAAAAGGTAGGTGTTTACCCTTAGCATTATTTTTAAGATATTACTAAAACATTTTAACAAATTTCTGCAGATATTCAAAGACTAAACATCTCATTTTAGTAAAAGAAGTTCAGTTTCGGAATATAATTTTAAAAAGATTCAGTTTTCATTTAGAATAATTGTAGAAAATGCCAGATGAACATCTTGTAACAAATACGTTTTTCTCTTTAATTACTTTAAGGTGAATCTATAAGTGTATCACTTTTTTGTGTGAAAATTATCAAAATATGTTTAATAATATTTGGGACAACGAATAACTAAAAACTTTATATAAATATAAGTTAATCATGCAAATTATTTGAAACATACAGACATTTTTCATCATTTCGATTGACGTTCACGAATAGAATATTCTCACATCTTTGAATAACAGGAAGTAATATGAATATATTATAATTCCCGAAAAATTGATAATCTATTGATTGGTTTCTTATAGGGACTAAAGAATTTGATGATTTGATTGATTCAATACGTATATCCCGGACTAAAACAGATCACTCGGTATATAAATTAAATAATCACACAGGTTACAGCCGTATCACTAAATAAGTAATACTACTTATATAGAAAACAACTTAAATCAATCATAGGAACTACTTAAATATTCCTAATATCACTGCATGCACAAGAAATATTTCTGTACACATAAGAAATAATTACCCAGAGGAAAACGTTATAATATGACGAGGACCCAGAATGATACAAAATCAATACATTTCATGACAACAAAGGAACACACTGCAGCCGAGAGATGATGGTGTAGAAAAGTCTGGTGCATACTTAAAACGCAACAACAGCTTTCCAACACAATCAACAATGCTTAACATCGCAACATCGTCTCTAACGAGTTATCCTTGTGGGGCGGCGAGGAGTCCCTAAAGATGTCTACCAACAATGGTCGTTCCTACGGCGTCGCCCTAACTACCGAAACTCTTAATTATCTAACTTTGATTCGATCAACCATTAAAGCTTAGATCGCATTATCACCTGGCCGGGCTATTGAAAAGTAAATTTATCCTCAAGGGGGAGGACACTTCTGTCGCCAGTTAGAAACGACTCGCATAGCAGCAACGGTTTTAATGAACCCCGTGGGTAATTTAGTTTTATTCGAAACTTTGTTTTGTTGAAAACTTTCATACAAGAATCGTACATATATCGCAATATAAGTTATGAACCCAAGTAATAAGTTATTGTGACGGAGAGCAAAGAGACTAGTAAGGTTCTTTAAGATTGTTCTTAACATTTAGTAAATGAACTTCAAACAGTTTGCGAATATTTTATTTTATAGATAAATAATGGCCCTATGTATAACTATTAAATGCATCAATTACGTTAGTCATCGATAAAAATTGTGTTCATACTTGTGATTAGGGTAGTACACTTATTCACCCTAAACCGAATATATACCGTGTATCTGGGATAAGGGGCGAACATAGGGATTTAACATGTAAAATTAAAGTCTGTCTTTTTTACCGAAGAATGCTAGTTCACACTTTACGAGCCCAACGTTATTGTTCATAGTAATTACAATGCGTGAATTGATATCTGACTAGAAAAATTATTCTCACCATAACATGACATTTGTCAAACTCATGGCAAGGGTTTTTTTTAATGGTACATTGTTTAACTTATTTTTATTATTTCTGAGGTGGATTCTAGTACAAACGTAAATTAAATGGATGATACATTTACAATCTTTAATTATCTAAAAAATATTCCTTAACGATTTTTCTCTAAAATAAATAGGGGAGCTAATAATTAGACATATTTAATTTTACATGTTAAATCCCTATGTTCGCCCCTTATCCCAGATACTTGGTATATTTTTAAATAGTTACCGAACTAATCGTCTGTTACTCGTATGATTCTTTTTGTACGGTGTTTAAATATTATTGATTAATGGACAATAGTAGATAAAGTAAATAATAATAAGTATGAATTACTTTTAGCAATTAAGTATGAAAGTGCTGTATATTAATGTAGGGAGGATGTGCAAAATTTTATTTAACAAATAAATTGGAAACAACCTTACTTGTTGCAGAAAGCATTAAATAGATTCAATAAAACGAATCGAAATATAGCCTGAATATATGAATATTCAACCGTCAATCTACGTCTGCAGATGGCTATTTACTTATTTAATAATTAAAAGAAAACAAATTTAGGGTTTAGTTTTATAGTTTAAAGTTTTCATATTCAATTTAGTATAATTTTCAAGTTAGTCCTATAGGTAAAAATAAACGATCTTAAACCAATGTTATTTAGCTAGTAGTACTAGTAATAACATGCAAATTTCTTTTGTATCATTCAATATCCGGCGTGGCACTAGCCAGGGAAGTAGTTGTTTCAATAAGTTATTTGTTTATAGTCTTAGTAAGACTTAATTTTATTTGCAGAGTTATGAACAGGTTGAATATTCATATATTCAGGATATATTTCGTTTCGTTTTATTGAATCTATTTAAAATTTTATTTCATTGTTTTTTTATTTTCAGCGACATTTTGCGTGTTCATCATTATCTTCGTCGATTTATTGTGAGCCCTAGATTTACTTCTATAGCAGCCCTGTTTTATCTATAAAGTACAAACATTTTTTCCAGGAGGTTGTTTTCTAATCTATGTTTTTATGCTTATCGAATAGTGCCTTGCATTCACAAAACAAATTTTGCAGAGATTCCTCGTACTATAAGCATATAAGCATCTGTAGGTCAATTCTATGCATATATTGGTTCAGACTACAGTCTCCAGTTATTAGTCTTATAAGTCTTTGCAGTTTAGTTCTACTCATATCTAGTGATGTGAGTTGGCGCATGCGTGCGGTTAGCATGGCACACCAATAGTTCTACCGTACTCCATCTTGTATGCTGCAAGCATATAGCGAATAGATGTGGCGCATTTCTCACATCAACTGCAACGAGTGACTCCGAAATAATGCTGACTTTTACGCGCTACGTTATGAGTTTGAGTCACTCCCAGCAGTGCCAACGCGCGACCGCACGATTTGTAGAAATTTGTCACAAGTTATAGTGAGAAATGCGCCACATTTATTCGCCAAATGCTTGCGGCATTCGAGATGCCGCACGGTGGAACGATGTGTGCGCCAAGCTAATCGCACGCTTGCGCCAACTTACATCACTTAAATCGCAGGAAGGTATTAAGTGCTGGGACGAGTTTTGTGTGCCTCATTCATAGATAAACGATAAAATGGCGCTAATTTTAAAACTATTATTTTGTAAAAGTTCGAAATTTTGTTTTCATTTTCACGACTATAGTTTCGGCAGCTTCGTAATTTTAATTCACTATTTCTTCGATAAAAGCAAGTTAAAATCGCCCAAACCAGAGTCACGAAAATAAAAATTTGGAGTTTTGCAAACAAAGTTATGGTATTTTATTTAAACTGTATTAAAAAAAATGAGCAATGTTCAAACCACAACTAATTTTATTTATTACATAAAATGTATAACGAAGTATAAGCTTCCAGTATAAACAACATTAAAATATTATACTTGATGTATTCTATAAATGTCTTTATGTTTGACTGTACGGAAATAGTATCTTTAGTGACTTATTTTTAGGCCAAAATGGCGTAGATTTCGTACTAGTCCCATAATTAATAAAGTAAATTGGACTCTTATGTCAGTGTCAGAAATGACAGATTTTAATTTTGGTTAGAACACCTAATAAATACAATACAAATTACTAATGACTAAGAGAGATCAACTATTATAGTGGTTTATAGCGATAGTACTTACTAATATTCATTATATTTACTCCTGAAGAAGTTTGCAAGGTTTGGACGTTTATTGTGCGGGTTAGATTGTTTAACCTAATCATCCATTCTCTATGAAATTTACAATGCATGACATAAAAGCTTTGTATGTAACCCGTCCACAATAGCACTTCATGGACTCGCCTCCATTATTAGCCTCTCTCGCTTCGATCGCTCGGCCATAAAACGTTTCATCCAACAAAGCGCTATGTTGTGGACTTGTTACATAAATAGCTATTGTGACGTTTTGATTTTAACTTTGGATTTGAAATATTGGTGACCCATAACTTAAATCTTTCTTTATCTTGAAGTAAAACTCCATTCTGCACTTCCTATCGTCACATCCAGGCCCACACCAACAATTTCATTTTATGAGTGACAGTTATGTACCTAAAATTGTTGTTATGTTTACAAAACAAAGCCAATATGGACACCATAAAATGCAGGCAGGGTTTTTAGACCATTTGTTAAAAAACTGCAGACAGCGCCACCATACGTTCGACCGCAGTACTGAGATATGGCACCAAAAAAGGGTATGAAGTGAACACCCCCTTGTCTCATCCCTTCTATGCTTTACTGAATTACTTGGCTATGGATTATCGATTTCTCGATCCGAAAAATAATTTTGATTTTATCACTGGCGAAGCTCGCTTGACTGTTGGACCTGATTTTAATCGGCCTATTTATATAACTCGACTTGAGCATGTGTTTGGCGCACTAGTCAAACACTGGCAGAAAGTTGATTTTCCTAGTTCTTCCCTTCATAGGTTAAGGCACAGGTACCGTTGTTAATTTTAGCCCTATCGGTATTCCAATTGATTCCTTTGGTTGCCCCAGATGTGTTTTGTTAGCCCACTAAGTGTTAGGTGGTTAACCTCTTCGAGATGTGATAATCTTTTATAGAGATCGATCTCTTCGTTGGGATCGTTTCTTCATACAGAAACGGTCTATAAGTCCCAGTATTTGAACCATGTTCTGCTTCTTATATACAGCTTGTCTTGCTTTCACCAACCATGAGGTGTAATGATGCTAGCGATAATAATACCTTCATGACTGCAGTAGGCATAGTTCTCAATACTCCCGCTAAGTTTGACATCAGTGCTCGTAATGATGGTTCTCTATCCCATAGCACCGCATTTTATGATAGTTGTCACAGTACACAGTGCGTAATCGTTTGGTCATGCCGGATTTCAATCCCCATGTGCGTTCTAACATCTTATTGGTTGCAAATAGCACCCGCATAGTCTGCTTTATAATATTATTCAGATGAACATTGACCGTTAATCTGAGTCCCATTTGTCATCGGGAAAGTAGCTCCACATCGTACACCTTAAGTGATTAGGTACCTTTGGTTTCTCGTCGCCGATTTTATTGGGTTTACTGAAAGACCCTCTCTCTCTTACACCACCTTTCAATTTTAGTGCTCTCTGCATTAAGGTTCCTAGCAATTCGAAGTTTCGCAACTTCGAAACTCCGAAGAATCCTAAGAAACGAAAAGAACTTCGAATATCGAAGTTTCCGAATTTTTTGAAGAATCGAAGTATCGCAGTTGCGAAGCTTCCAAGTATTTGAATTTTTCTAAGAATCGAAGTTGTGAAGTTTCCAAGTTTTCGAACTTATCAATCCCAAAACCCTAAACAGTTAGGGATTTATCTTTAATGTAATATCAAAATTTTTAGCAAATCTTGCAAAATTAATCGTTTATATTAATTTTGAAATAATTTGATATAAACTGATTTTTTCATTTGCTAATATTCGCGAAATAATACACTTTGAAACAACAATTCCATCATTACAATGTATAAAAAAGAAACGCAGTTTTTGTCGGACACATACGTATTGCCCACTCATTCTTGTAAATACATATTGAATAAAATTAAATAAATTTTCTGCCAATAACATTTTTTTCTTATTAACTATTTGTTTTGTTATCGTTATTATAATTATGTACATAATGCCTATTTCTTTCAAAAACGGAGGTTTTCGTTAAACTACCTGAAGAAAATACGCTCTCAGGTGCCCTTAACGTAACTGGAATATACAGGGTTGGGCAAATGTGTCGGGACGCCTGATTTCTATCTAAATGTCTGTTTTTTACTCGGTTCTCTTGAGGATAGCATTCTGACAAATCAAATTCACAACTTCGAAACTTCGAAAAAAACCGAAGCTTCGAAACTTCGAAACTGCAATATTCGATTTTCTACGAATCTTCGAAGGTTTGAACCTTTGAAATTGGAAATCTTAGAAAAAAAACTATTTTCTTTGTTTATTTCATTGTTATTATTAATAGTCTTATTGGTTTATGAAATATATGTTTTGTTTTGACGTATTCGTTTTAAGATAGTGTACATTATTATTGTTGTATATTTACTAAATTGAATAAATAAAATTATTATTATTAATTATTATAAAAATTCAAGCACTGATCTGCATCAATTGTCCCAAATGTCTTGCTTATTAGGATACACATTTGTCTTCTAGTCTCTGTATCCGCCAACGACTTTAATACTTACATTGTTTGCCACACAAAGCAACGCTTACCACTCGATTCCTGAGCATAGAGTCGACCCATGCCCTTTGAGCTACATGTAAAGATATTCAACTCGTACCTTTTTTAGTCACTTTTCTATGGGATCTAAAAGGATCGGAACAGTTCTTTCCATACGTGATTAATTTTAATTAATTGTTTTAATATTTACGAATTGGCAGTTCATATTATTAATTCTACCAAATAAAAACTCAGTTTTGTTTCTGAATGCATAAAATTCTAAATATTTAGAAATTAGTTTTTATATGGTTGAGATCTATTTCATCTTACTATCCTTGAATAAATTTACGTGTAAAATAGTTTTTTTTTTATTGTTACATTTACAAAAATCCTTTAATGTTAGCGAAATTGGCCCATAAGTATGAACAATTCTCATCAATTTCAGCTCCACCAAAATACATCATCTTTACCTTTACTTTATTACACATGATTTAGCAGCTATAATTTGTCTAGTATCTAGTATATATTTTATATACTTTATTTGACTTTCATTTGGTTCATCTTCCTACAAATAAAGAAGAAACTATTTTCTTGTTTCATTAGTTATAAAAAGCTAATCATTTATCATTCAAAACAAAATAAAATCTGCAGATTTTCTTTACAACTTTGAATTTTTTAAAATTCAATAAACACTAAATATAGCCTAAAATTCAACATGTTGGCAAAACTACAAAATCAAGTCTTACTACGACTGAAAAACAAAAAATGTATAGAAACTACTACTGCAGATTCATAGGTAGGCAACCAGATAAGCATGTTGGTACAACTGATCATATGAAAAAAAAATCCCTTAGGATTGCTTTTCCACTGGCGTAGCAACATTTGTTCCCAAAATTAATTAAATATTTCATTTTTACAATTAATTAAATATACAAAGTAAATTGAAGTAGGTTAAGGTTTTGTGTATTTTAAAATATAAACGTGGAGTTAGCATCCCTAATTCTATAACACATGTAAGTGATGGCCTTCATTTCCTAGGCAAATGTTTTATGCGAGAAAAATACTTTGTAAGGAATGTCGACATCGGGGAAGGCTTGATTAAATTGATTCAGACACGATTGTAACGAGTATGTCATCTTCATTCATAGGGGCCGAGAGAAGAAGAAGAAGAAGAAGAAGCATTCACTGGCACCTTTGTGTACTTGATTGCCTACATTGTCAATACATTTCAATGCGTTGATGTGATTATTATAACATAGAACATAGACATTAACAATCATATGTTCTGAGTTAAAAAAAAAGACCCTGTATATTCCGGCTACATTTCGTTTTATTGAATTTTCGTCCGGAATCTTCTCTATTTTAACGTACTCTTACCTGTTCTTAATATAAATGCTCAAGATATATCCAAAGTAACTTTCAATATGAAAAATATTTTCACAGTTCGCAAGCACGCTCCAAATTAAATGTTATCGTATCGTATTGTTTGACAAGTTGGGCGAATATTCACGTGCGCAATGTCACGGCTTCTCAAACCCGGCCGATAAAGTCGCGCCATACCATAGGCCTTAAAATACATATAATATCAACCAAAAATTTTAACATCCCTCTTTTTATAACAAATGTTGAAAGTGATGGCCTTCATTTTCTGGGCAAATGTTAACTCTACGTTTTTTTTTCAAACACACATTGAAGCTGCTTCGTACTTACGTTCTTTGTCCCTTCTTCAATTGCTATTTTAAGTTCATAAACACCATAGTAAACAAAGGCGATTTCACTTAAACTGTAAATTTAGAATGAAACTTAAATTTTATAATTTTCTAACCATAAAAACAGCAAATCACTTACCACAAAACAGAGATTTACGCAAAGTAGTTCTCGTACAGACTGATGTCTATGAAACAAAAGGTAAAATAACTAAATTCAAAGAATGAATGAACACAATGGCGAATAAATAAGTGTCAAATCTAGTTACTCTTTATTAATTTTTCCTTGGCTTGAACTTGGAGCGATCAAATTCCCCAGATTTTGCGGCGAGAAATTTAACTTGTCTGCAAACATAGTTTCTCACACGATATATGGGTTATAATCGTTTGACATATTTGTTATTTGACATTTTAATGTGTTCACTTGAAAAATAAATAGCACCAACTATATTATAGTACTTGTAGCGTAATGAAACGATCGATTACGATACTCTTTTGGGTTGTGTGCTTTATTATAGACGCGAAATATAAATACTGCTTTACGAAAATCAGTAAAATGATGTATTCCTAATTTATTATTTAGGATTTTTGAAACACTACTAAGATATACGATTTTGTACGTATCAAGGGCATTACTAGATGTTTCAACCATCAGGCCACATATAAACGATGCATAAATAACTATTGAATAATACAGTATTTGTAGGTGTATTTAATAGTATTTCAAATGTATATGTATTGGAACTTCATTCTTGCAATAAATATACGCCTTAATTAATATATCTGCTTTGCCAAGTACTTATGTGCATAATAAATGATATTTCAAATTTTACCTCTGGAAAGATATTTATTACACACATTTAGCACGAAGAACATTTCGTGATTAACCATTTGTACGCTTTGCCAGAACTCGCGTTATTTATGGTCGGCATTATTAATGAATGATGACAGTGTAAATATATTGATATTTAGGATAATAGATACCTACGAGGTAAATTTATTCATTCTCTAAATGTACACACAATGATGGGCGTATAATAGTAATTCATACTAAGGCTCAAATGCAGAATAAGTCTCATAGGTTTCCTTCTGTTATGCTTAGGAATTTGGCGATTAATTTTAGATGATTATAATCTGCGGAGTGAATATATACAACTGTCTTGCTGAAATTACTTATATGTTACATGTAATGAAGAGGAAGGTATATTAAGGTATTTTTCCGGTTACCAGTTCTGAAAATTCAATTATTTTCCCTTAAATGCGGGAGGAAAGCAAGGTTAAGAAACCCTAGGGAACCAAAAATTTTTAATAAATGTTTCTATGGAGTGGGGCATACTTGTCAAAATAAATTCATTAAACTCATCATAGCCAGCCCTATTTCATAAGAAAAACGTTCAATTTAGTGGCAAGTTATCCTTCAAGGCCATGTTCAATGATGTGTTGGTATCACCTATAAAGCTTAACGTTAGGCGCCATGACACAGAGTAAAGTGTAAGATTACGTTCGAACATAGGTAAAGCGGTATAACCCTAAAATTTATTCACGCACCATTTGCTTGTTAAATTCTTAATGTTCAAATATTGGTTCCCCAAATTATTTTAGAGAAAACATGTATTATGTTTCTTTTAAAGAAAAAAAATACTGTATACAACCACATCATTACTTATTTTTTACTTTCCATACAAAGGAGAAATCGAGCAAATTAAAACTACTATTTTAGCAAAAATAGGCGGTGCCTTGGAATTGTTGAAACAAAAAACTTTTGAACGTTAGCTGTGATGTTCAATCACAAATTTTGAAGTATAATAAGTAATTCTGAGTTAACAATATGTATTAGTTAAATGAAGTGATCCCAATGGTAAAATAGTACTATTGTAATAACAGTGCACGTGTACAGTGATATGCTTGGTGTAGAATAACCGAATCGACCAATTCCCAAGCACACAACTGTTAACAGAATGATCCGCCAATTTCAGACGGATTTCAGACGTTCAACGGTTTTTTGTTTCAATAATTCCAAGGCATCATCTATTTTTGCTGAAATAGTAGTTTTAATTTCCTTTGTATGGAAAAAAATATAAGTAATATATACTGCTGTATACAGTATTTTTTCGCTACAAGAAAGATATTTACATTTTTTTCTCTAAAACAATTTGGGGAGCCAATATTTGAACCAATTTTACACGTATTGTATTGTTGTATAGGGCGTCCTCTCAACCTAAAATGAAGCCCAGTTTGTCTCTCTCTTAAGTGTCTCGGAAATAGTGCGAATGTGAGGATTCTATGGTGATCAACAGTGCTTAACCTGTCGAACATTCTTATTGGTCGTTGCTCGGATTCGACGCAAGAACTAGTGAAGCGCACACACCTATGCATCCTATTTCTTGGCTTCACTAATGCATAAGTATTGTGTACATTGTACGCTGTATATTCTAATAAGTATGTGCTCTTGTTTTACTAATTGTAAATACAATTTCTCTATACTGCTATCAAATCTATATTCTTATTTAATATTGGGCGAACATGTGTCTCAATGTGAATCAACACCAAATACCAAAATAAACACAAACGTGTGTACGCCCGTTTATTGCACTAAATAGTTATTAAAAAATGAAAATTGGTGCTGCACATTTTATTTATTTCTAAATATTGCCGGTAGGCAGAGAAATAGCGTGTATCCCACAACATAAACGCTTTAGCGCCACAGCGGCTTTAATGTCGGACATTAAAACACGTGCGCTCTATAAAGTTGGTTGGCGAATAATAATATTTATCTAACATTAAAGTATGCGCGGATATTTGGTCTTTTAAGCACTTGTTTCATTGCAAGCACTCCGGGTTACGTCGCCGTGCTTGCTCGCGAGTACTTGAAAGACCTAATATCCACTTTCAGTGGGTGGCGTAAGAAAAATTAATTTAGATTTGTTGTTGAAAATAAAAAGTAAATTAAATGACATTAAATGTTCTATCAAAAAAAAAAATCGATTCCTGAAAACCACACAAGATGATGGTCATTCAATCGTATGCATTCCTGGAAGCGAACGTTGAGATTTTGCATGAAACTTTGAAACACTTTCATGGGAATTGTAGCGATTTCTTCTCGAATTCTCGTTTTCAACTCAAGGATTGTCGTTGGTCGTGTGATATATTGTTTGCTTTTGAGGTGGCCCCACAAGAAAAAATCGCACACAAACTAATCTGATGATCTTGAGAGCTAATGAATGTCGCTAAACCATGATACGTGGTTTATTAAGGCTCCAGTTGACTCTCTGGCCATACGCGCTTCGTCTTGCTGAAACCAAGGATTATGAAGATCGGGAATTTTTAAAAGTCGTTCTGCTACAAAAGTATTGAGCATATCAACATATCATTCAGACATTACTGTCGGTGCATTCCCTCTCTTTTCTCTAACGAAGTAAGCGCCAATTACGCCTCGCGTTGAAACAGCACACCAAAATGTAAACTTTTGGCTGTGTAATGGTCATTCGTGCAATTGACGAAGGTTTTCGGGTGCCCAAAACTTGCAATTCCACATATTTACATACTCACTGAGATAAAAAATAACCTCATTCGAGATGAAAAAAAACGGGGTTATCAATCATCTGTTCAATCATTTTTTACAGAACCGTTGTTCACCACGGAGACTAATGGTTTCAGTTTCTGCACAACTTGAATTTTGTAAAGGTGAAACTTCAAACCACCATAGAATATTCGGTGGACGGTTGTTAGGTTTAGGTCCAATGCTGCTACGTGTTTCCTTGCCGATCGTTGTGGGCTCCGTTAAATTGAGGACCGAACTGCTTCTATGTTTTCCAGGGTTCGTTGAGTACGTACCTCCTGGTGTCTTTTTTAGAGCTAAACCTGTCTCCTCGAAATTCTTAACCCATGTATTGATGGGGTTAAGTTTGAACCAAGGCATGACGTCCTAAATTGAATGACGTCGAAATTCCTGTTAAGCAGCACTGTACTGTCACCGTTCTTGTGAAAGGACTTCACAGCAAATGCAGATCGTGACCCGACCCATGGTTACTAAATGGAAAGTTGTTGCACACTAAGATTTCACCAACTCCTAAGGGCTATCACTACTGCTTAAAATAAAATTAGTTTCTCTGTGCCACCCTGTATTGTAATGTACTAATTTTATTTATTTTATGTTTATTCCCCGAAAGTTTTCTGAAGTATAGAGTTTAATTTATGACATACATGATTTTTCTTTCTTCATTCCGTATTTAGTTGTTATTTAATTCCAAGTCTTAGTTTTGTACACAATAGGCTTATTACTCAATGAGCAAAATATGAGATTTATACATTTATATCATCGCAGAGTCAACATGGGCACGTAGTTATTTAGAGAATCCATGACAAAATAAAGACATTGTTCTAGTTTTTGAATTGTTTAAGAATACACGACAAAATAATAAATAGTTTATTTATGAATCTAGTAGGAATTCAGTGGATAAATATACATAATTAAAATGCAGTATGCATTCGTAAATCCACTATTTCTGCCTATTAAACTTAAAAAGTGTCTTGTTTAAGTTTAAATCTGTTTCACAAAACAAGACAAAGACAAAAATTAGTAAGAAGTGACTGAAGACGAAAAGTAGCCTGAATATTTAAATATTCAACCTAATAAGGTGTAAAAAATATAAGCAAAGCTTCCTTAGGTCAATATAAAGGAATTAACCTAATACATCTTAATACCAAAATGCGCCATAAAAAAGATACAGGATGTTACTGAAAAAAAATGTATTCGATGCATTTGAAAATACATCAAAATAAACAAAAAATTAGCAAAACAATGAAAACTGTAACTAATGTTCAAAGTTCCCCCCTCCAGCCTTAATGCAAGCATGACATCGTCGTACTAACGATACAAATACTTGCTAAATATTGTAGTTTTGACGAATTTCATTAGCAGCCTCGAAAATTCCTTGGTATAACTGTTCCCTCGTGTCAATTACCTCATGGAAAACCAGCTGTTTTAAAAATCAGCGAATTTAAGTCGGGATTCCATGACGCCAACTCGCAGGACCAAACCAGCCGATCCATCTATAATTGACATAGTCATTTAACTATTCCATAACTGTTCTGCCATTATGAGTAGGTGCACCGTCTTGTTGGAAGAACATCTGATGTCTAATATTTAATAAGATGTCTTCAAGTATATCATGCAGCTTATGTTCAAGATAACCATTTGCATTGATGCGATTATCTAGTTAACTCCAGTAAAGAAGCATTGCAAATTCCTGCCCATACATTGACAGAAAATTATTGCTGGAACATTCTACTCCTTCTTACATGGGGGTTGTCTAATGAATAATGGTGCAGGTTTGGAAAGTTTGTAATTCCGTCCTTGGTAAAATTTGCTTCATCAATAAATAACATAGATAGAATAAAATTGGGATCGTTATTTATGCATTCAAGAAGTCACCGACAGAAAACGGCACATTGCTTGGAATCCCCAGGATGAAGAGCTTGGACACTCGTGGTAAGGGTGTAATTGCCCTCTACGCAGAGTTCTCGAAACAAAACTTTGTGAAAGTTTTAACTGTGCAGAGATTCGGCGAGTACATGTAGTAGTAGTATTGTCTAAGACCAAAGCAATTACAGCTTCCTCTACTTGCATTACATTTTCCCGATGCGGTGCTCCAGCACCTCAACCTCGCGGAAGACCAACCTCACCTAATCGTCGAAAGGTTGAAGTGAAAGCCTGATGATTTGAGATCCTTCTAGTAGGAAATCTGCGGTGGTATTCCCTAAGGGCTGTTAAGGCGCTTCCGTTGCAAAACCCATACACTAAAGTGTTATCTGCTATTTCCCTTGGAATAAAAAAAAAACAACAGAAACTTTAAAACAATTAATGACTCTTTATGGCAGGCATTGTCAAAATCAGGCTAGTTGATTATTGATTGCATTAGGTTCATTACTTTGTGTTGACTTAAAGAAGTTTTGGTTTTTTTTTACATCTAATCATAACTCACCCTGTATACTTGGCACACCGTGGTGATTGTTTGATTCTACCAGATATTTCTTTTTCAAAGATCACATAGGCTTGTTTTTTTTTGAGAAAGAATATCGGTGTCATATTTCACAATTTTATCTCTCATTGTGTTTTTGATCACAACTTAGCTTCAAATATAACTGAAGATCCAGATGCAGTTCGAGCTTCCGGTGGTACGGAAGTACCACCACGTAGTTCTCTGGACAAAAACATGTTTACATACTTTCAATAAAGATTGATACAACTGTACGATTTGTCTATGTTACGAGTCAATTGAGCGTATGGTCTCTCAAAACTATTAAAAGAGTTGATTTAATAAACTTATTTTGGCTGTGTTGAAAGTTTTTTTTTTCATTGTGCGGTGATTAACATTTTGATTCATTTTTCGTATCTAAAGAGATAACAATTGTTTACAGTCATGTTTGTATAATATTGGACAGTCATGCTGATAAAATATGACTAACACACCTTCGGTAGCGATTAACCGATGATAAAGTGTTGATTTATTTTTCATACCTCAAGCGATAACAATTGTTTACAGTCATGTTTGTACAATATAAGACAGTCATGCTAATATAATATGACATCGCACATCTCAGGTAGCAATTAATTGTTGTTTTCTTTCTATGACTAGAATAAGTATCTTGTCCAATGTACACAAATTATTTTGGGAGCTACATTTTACTTTTAGCACATGTTTGTCAGGTCTAGTTTTCAAATTCATTCTAAACCTGAGCCTATTGCCGAAAATTATAAGTATTTCATCCACAGGAACTACCCATTCACTGATAAAGTATTTGAACTCTGTTATACATGGGAAGGAGAAAGTAACGAAATATTGACTTTAACTCTTTTATTTTAATAATATTTCAAATAAAATGTGTAAGGTTAGAAGTGCATATAACTGTTAACTTGAATTTCACGTATAAGCGCATTAATAAACTTTTTCCGTTTTTAAACAGTACCCCGAATTTTGTTTCTTCATTTTCGAATTGGCCATATTACTCGCTTCCAGCAGCATAAAATAAAGTAGGATGCATTAGCAACTTAAAAAAAAAGATGATATGACCATCAGGTAACTTTCAACAATTTGATGATATAATAGTTATTTATGATACAGTCTTAAAAGTGATGCATTATTTTGCGAGTAGGGAGTTTGCGTAATGAAGACACGCGCAATAATCGTCATTTGTTTAACACAAGTCAATAAAGTGGCAGCTTTACATACGAGGCTGTAAATCTTGTTTATTGCGGTGTTGAACATATAATTTTTTCGTATATTGTTTAGATAAAAATAACATTAACTTCCAATGCAATGATTTTCAATATTTATAATTCTACCAAAAGATCGTAGGTAGCTGTGTAAAAAATTCGTAGGTACCCAAACAAATATTGATATTTGTAATAAACATTGTGGTGTCCGCATTTTGCCGATGGATGTGTGTAGTGCAATCATTTTCAATCATCGGCATTGCTTATGGTGAGATTTTAACTCCATCAGAAAAAAAGGAATATAGATGTTTATCTATTATCATGATTTCCTAAGTGACATGTAACTAATATTTAAATATGACGGGCCGTAAAGCCTCACCAGACTGGCGAAGCAAAATTTCGTGGGCTGTGAAATCTCATCAAATTGGCGAATTACTTTAACAATACTTTTAAACAAGTTCTGCTTACCTGGAAATCCTACAATGCGTCCCAAATTCAAACATCCCCAGATCACTATTCATCAATCCATGAAGTTTATACCGTATATCTCAGATGAGCGTTAATCATAGGGAATTTACATGTAAAATTTGTATTCTTAATTTTTATCTCATACATTGCGTTAATATAATTGGAATGAAGTTAAAGTTATTATATTACTTAATACGGATTATTTAGATGCATATTTTCTTTGGTTTGTTTAGTTTTACTTAAAATATAAATTAAATATAAAGTGAAAAACTAGCAACTAATATCTTATAATAAATAATAGTTGCCATGAACTGTCATTAGAATAACCATCATATTAATTGTTATTAATAGTCCTTAAACATCATTAAGTAAAATGAGTATTAATGCTACTAAAGAAAAACTACAGATAATAAAATGGTCATATTATGGACGTTCTTCAAGTTCCATTTGTAATTTATTTGCAGTTATGGTAATTTTGCAGTTTATGATACTAATAAATGGACTAAAGTAAGTGCAACAACTTCAGACCAATATTTGCGACCTTGCCGAATTTCTTGTCTCACTGTAACCAACGTAATTTTAAAATTGAAATATTTCGAATTATTAATAATATGTAAATCAGAACATTAAAATTGAAAGAAATTAAAGAAATAATTTATCAAGGGTGTAGAACACGAGAAATGTACTGTAAATTTTTGTTAGAGGTTGTAATAATTGGTGTTTATGTTTAGGTTAGGGTGAGGTTAAAAAGTGCCGATTTTTTTTTATTTTTGACTGCTAAAAATAATAATTTTTGACAGTTAAAAAGTGTCATTTTTAATATTTTTTTTTTTATTCTTAACTGCTAAAAGGTGTAACATTTGACTGTGGAACAGTGGCAGCTCGTGGATGTTCGGCGGTGCGGCAACGGAAGAAAATAAGACCGAAACAGCAACGAAATATTTGCTTCCTCTATAAGAGTAAGTAGTGCGGCACGAGCGACATCTTTGTCTTTGCCTTCCCCATGGAAATCTACGAGCCGCCGCTGCTGTGGAATATCTCATTTTTGACAGTTAGAAAGTGTCATTTCTGATGTTTCGAAAAATGCAGTTTTTACTTGCTAAAAATTGTAATTTTGACTGACGAAAGTTGTCAAAAATATAACTTTTAAACTGTCGAAAGAATTGTATTGTTTGATAGCCAGAAAGTGTAATTTCTGAATGAATAAATGTAAATTTTATCAGTTGAAGAGTCATTTTTGACTGGAATTTATAATTGTCGGCAGCCGAAACATTTTTACTTTGCAAAAAATATTTTTGACAGTAAAAATTGTCATTTTTGATATTTTATTTTTGACAGTAGAAAAATATCATTTTTACTGTGGAAAGATGTAATTTTTGAAAGTAAAATGTCATTTTTGATAGTTAATTTTTTCGATTTTTCACTTCCAAAAATAGTGGTTTTTACTGTGCAATATGTTATTTTTAACAGTTAAAAAGTGTCATTTTTTATGGTTCGAAAAATGTAATTTTTACCTGCTATAAAGTGTGATTTTTGACTGTCGAAGATCAGAAATAATTTTTCACAGTAAAAAGTGTCGATTTGTTTTTATTTTTGACTGCTAAAACGTTTTTGACAGTTAAAAAGTGTAATTTTTGTTGGTTCGACAGATGTAATTTTTACCTGCTAAAAATTGTGATTTTTGACTGTTGAAAAATATCAAAAATGGCCCGTTTTAACTGTCACAAAAATTATATTTTATGAGAGCTCGAAATAAATTTAAAAAAATATCAAAAATTTGACAGTTATTCAACGCGATGATTTAGCTATGCATGAAGTATAGGTTGTTCTGCGCATATACATTAAATTAATTGGCTAAAGATTTAGATGTGCCGTTTGAAAAATGACATCAAACAAATTATAAAATACTTTAGAAACAATCATTTTACAGCTGCTAAAAATAAACAGGGAGATGTAAATTCTCTTAAGTTACCATTCAAAGTTTATTGGAATACTTTGTGAGATTGTTTTAAATCTTGTGATATCCTATAAATTGGCACATTCTGGCATAAGTATGCACAGAAAGTCATGTTGTAATTGACGCAAATATATCCTAAGAACTTCAAGATGAAAGTCTAAAAGGTTTTGCTCAACCTTAAAAATATTTCAGGTGCTTTGAATAACTTTCAAAGTGATAATTGCAATTTAGGCGAGGTGACAGAGTTATGGTTAAACCTTTTGCAACATATTGAATAAGAACAATTACCTTATAATTAATTAACATGTTTTAAGAATCGGTTCATTATGGCCATATCACCAATTGCCTTGCTAACTTATAAGACCATCGCTTTAGAGGCCTGAAGTTAAACCACGGACAGTTTGAGGATGCATTTAAATATGTAGCTTTATTTCCTACTGATTATTATTAAATACCAGGGACAAACTTCACCATTCAGATAGTTCTTATTCCCAATATAGAATATTGAATATGTAAATCTGAGTTACGGTTGCTTGCCCTAATAATAATTTTTTTATTTGAACTGATAATGCAGCTTCATACAACTTCTGAAATTAGAAGGTTATTTTTTCATTTGGTTCAGTACATAGTAAACTGTGTAACCGACCAGGCATTGAAAAAGCAGCAAAAATTTTTAATAAAATAAATTATTGTTTATGAATTATCCTTTTAATATGTATTTTAAAACGTGTTTTAAACAAATATTTAAAGTGTGTTTTAAAAACTTCTTTTAAACAAATTGATTGACACTGGAGGTGTCTACTTCGTGATAAATTTTGAATTATAAATAAAACACTTTCTTTAATATTACACGATTATTACACACATTATTTTAGTTTGATAATGACCTGTTTTAAACATTGATATTTTAAACATATCCACTCTGCCCTCTAGTAACAACTTGTCTGCCGCTGCTAGATTCAAATCTTTAGATCAAAACGTAAAAATTATATATTAATAAAAGTTTTAGTGATAAAACGCGGATGGCTGGCGGACCCCAGCGATTGCTATAGTCAAGCAACGATAGGTGACTTGTAACATTCTCTATTGGAATACAATTAATGGTGCTTCGAAGTGATGGAGATCACCTTGTAAAACAGTGTTTTCCAAAGTGCTTCTTGCGCCTTACTCCGTAGGTATAGTTATCCGATAGATATAAGTCGTTTATGGCCTTTTACCGTTTGACCGCCCTAATAAGTTTAGGTTTTAATATCGTAAAACCGAACCCATAAATATTCTCGGTCTGGTCAGGACCGCATTGTAGAATTTTCTCTATACAAATGTGTGCGTTGCAAAGGCTTACATAACGGCCCCTTAATAAAAAAATACCAAAAACCGGGCCTGGGACAGCGTTTTATTGAGGGCTGGGGATGAGAGTTTGCGGTCGGTTCTACATAAAAATTAGTGAAGGTTAAATACCGTAAAAGGCCATAAACGCCTTATATCTTTCGGTAAACTATACCACTTTAGGTGTTCATGGCAAATTAAAAACTTTCAATTTTACTCATAAAAATCGTACCTTCCAAAAGATTTATTGGACATTTATTTTATTGCTTCTTCGGCATCCTTTAACAAAATTGTATAAGAAACATCGAAATATAATTTATCTTCCATCTTAGACATTTTAAATGATGGATAAATGTTTTTTTTTAAAACACATGTTTGTGAGCCGAATACTTATTTAGCAAAAATTAAATCGCGGAACGAGGGCACGAATCGAGGACGAAGCGACACGATGCAGGAGCCTAGTTTGGAATTTCTAAACTTACCTAACTAGTGACGTAAATAATTATTTTCTGCAGCCGTCCCGAAAATAAAACTTTCTGTATGATTTATTAAATCGAAAGTACCACTTTACATAAATCGTACCGAAAGTAGTTATTTTCGAGACGATTTTGTTTCACTTTCGGAACGATTTCTATACTTTCGGGACGTTTTTTGTTACTTCCGGACGATTTTGCATATACTAGGTGGCCAGAAAAGGTGTGATAATCTTCAGGTAGTGTGATTCGTTGATTAATTTGGATAAAAAATCTAAATAAAAAAATATTGTATTCTTCCTCGTAACATCTCACGAGGTCGTTAAAATATTAAACATATCTCTGGAAATTAGTGTTATTTTCTATATATTTTGGAAAAAATCAATAGAACTTACAATCAATTACACATTTGTAAAATTTAAATGACACAGGTGATAAATTAATTGGAAACTTTAACAAATTAATAACTTCTTCAGAAGCATTTTTTTAATAAAAATAGACCTGGCAACTATGTATTTTCATATGTAACCTTATTAAATTTCACTTGACTTTGACATATACTTGTCATAATTTATTTGTATAAGTTTGTATAAGTTCATCATACTTTTTGAAGATGTACACATTCAACGAGTATGCAGATATGTACATGATATTTGGATTATGCAATGGTAATGCAACTAGTGCCAAAGATGAGTACCAAAGAAGATATCCAAATCGCCAACAGCCCTGCGTAAATACGTTTAGAAAATTAGACCAAAGGTTACGTACTTTTGGGTCGTTCGTTTATAATAACATAGATGGAGGGAGACCTAGGGAACGTCGCACTATTCACCTAGAAGAACAGATATTGAATGCAGTTCAAGAAGATCCCAATATTAGTACGAGACAAATAGCTCAACAGTTAAATGTCCCCAGTAAAACAACAGTCCATGCAGTATTGAAAGAAAATCGAATGCGTCCATTTCATGCAAGAAAAGTTCAACCACTGTATGAAAATGATAACGAGCGTAGACGTATGTTTTGTGACAGGATTTTAGATCAAATTCGGGAAGAACCAAATTTTTTATTTAAAATTCTTTGGAGTGATGAATGTACATTCACTAGAGATGGGGTATTTAATTGTCATAAGTAACACTTTTGGGCAGAAGAAAGTCCTCGGGCGGTTAGAGAAATGGGACATCAAAGGAAATTTTCAGTTAACGTCTGGCTTGGTATTCTAAATTTACGTGTAATTGGGCCTTTTTTTATTCATCACAGATTAAATGCCTTAAATTATATAAATATTTTAGAGGAAGTTTTGGAGAATGTTCCACTAAATTTAGTAAACAACATGCTGTACATGCATGATGGTGCACCACCTCATACAGCAAGAATTTCAAGAGAATGGTTGGACGAACATTTTCCAAATAGATGGATTGGGCGCAATGGACCCATACTATGGCCAGCAAGATCGCCGGATATGAATCCACTTGATTTTTTTGTTTTGGATTTTTAAAAGAAAAGGTGTATGCAACACCTCCAGTGGACAATGTAGACGTCATGAATAGAATTCGTGTTGCAGTGGAATTAATTACTGAAGAGATGTTGCTCCGAGTAATTAATTCTATCCCACGACGGCTCCAGATCTGCTTAGAAATGGATGGTTATCAATTTGAACATTTACTTTAATCTTTAATTTTTGATATACTTCAAATATTATTTTTTGTAGATTTGTTAAATTTATGATTATTATTAAATTAAACACTTGTTTGATCCATTGTTGCCAAATTTACATTTCTTTAAATTGGCTCGTGAGGAGTTATAAGCCACAATACAGTATTTTCTTACTTAAATTTTCTGCTTGAAATTAATCAATGAACCACTTTACCTGAAGATTATCACACCTTTTCTGGCCACCTTGTATATGTAGGCGGCCTTTAATTATGACAGCGCTTGTCATAACATTCGTGTGTGTTTTTGCTTTTTTAACATAAAAACACGGCTGCAGAAAAAATATTGTATGTAACTCGTTCCAAAAGTGATTTTACGGAACTCGCAGGATTCTAGGACTCGCCTATGGCTCGTCCAGGAAACCTCCTACTCATCCCGTAAAATATCACTTTCGGAACTTGTTACGTAAATTACCAATTACGTCCTGCGTAAAATATAAGTACAGATGGCTACATAAAAAAATTATTTTTACGTCACCATTCATCATTAAATTTGTAATTTTACTATTATGTAGTTACGTAGAGTTACTTCTTTGGGGGTTCATGTTCGGGTTTTTGCTATGTGAAGCAACCAGATGAGTTATACAGATACAAATATAATTAATAACAGGGCTGGATGATCTCATGATCAGTGGCCAGTTAAGGAGATCTTAACAAATATATTTACTACTCAAATGAATATACGTGTTTTAAATTTTTTTTTATAATTTGACTCCGATATGAAATAAATAATGGTTTTTAAAAGAAATACCATTAACTTAATTAGTAGACGTTTGCAAATTTATAAAACCGTTTTTTGTGTTTAAACAACTATCTAATGGTATGAATTTCAATCGAAATTGAAACTTGTTTCTTAAAACGCTTTCAATAAATTTAGAAAAAGAAATGTACGGTCTGAATATATTAATATTCCACCTGTCTGATTATTTGTTCCGGTCAAGCGAGACTACAGAACTCGTGCAAGCGAACTATTTCATTTTAAAATGTGCACAAATAGTAATAAAAAAAATGTATTTTGAGATTATTTAAAGAATAATGAACTCCACGTACCCACAGATAAAAGAAGTTCCACTTGCAACCTTTGCAATAAAATTGTTAATCTCGGCGATTATGGAAAACATGTAAATACTACCAATCTCAAATACCATTTATCCAAATTTTATCCTGAAAATATAAAAGATATAAAGAATAAATCTGGTAAGTGATTTAAAATTGTATTTAGAAACGTTAACGCACCTAACCATCAAGTGGTAAAATTCTTTTTCTTTTTCGGTAAAATTTCGTACTCCAAACGTGTTTACCTTAACCGTTGTATTTATATAATTTTTGAGATATAAAAAAATTAGAAAAATATTTTTACAAATATTGAAAGCAAAAAAAGTGGCCAACTTTTGTTTATAAATGTTTCTCTTGTTACTAGTTTTTGATTTTTAAAGAAACAAATTAAAAATTAAAATGTTTGTAGTTTTTTGTCTGTAATTTGGAAATTATAAAGGTAACATCAAATTTACACAAGCATTTGCATAGAATGTAAAAAAATAAAGATTTACAAGGAATACGTTTTTTTCGAAATCTTACTAGTTTTTGAGATAAATTTCATATCAAAAATACCAATGAAAACCCTACTGTTATTAAATCCGAGAAACTAACATGGTGGCCACATCGGAACTTTTTTTTATGGTGAACTCTACTTGATACGCTTAAACGGTATAATGATAAAGGTAGTTATACAAATAATGATGTGTCCATCATAGTACGGTATCTCTTCATTAAAAAAAAATTGCAATCAAATGTTGAGAACCACTGAAGTTTTACTAACCAACGGTATACCAAAGATGTTCATTTTGAAAGTGGCATAAGTCACTTTTTCATAAAAAATCAAGTTAATCATTACAATGATTACAATTTAATTGCATGATAGTCCGATCCAGATAATCAAGTAAAAGCATACTATAGTTAAACAAGAAATACCCAAAAACACAAGACTACTAGTAGTAACCAACTACAAATCAAAACCAAGACAATGCAAATTTAAATATTATTTGACACATGAAAATGTAAGTGCGTTGGTTTATAAAAACATATTTCTGGATACTTCTCAGACGGACGACTGGCTCGTGCATTTAAAAAAAGATGTTCCTGGAGAAGATTTGCGTAGAAAATCTGAAAATTCGGGAATAATGGAATAATCCCTCATAATTGCTATCAAAGAGCACATTCAAAGCTTCCTTGCCTTTACTAGCCAGATATTTCTTTTAAGTCCAGATCTAAATATTAGGAAAATGTATAATCTCTATCTTGAAAAGTGTAAAAATCATAAATAACAACATTTTAACAAATGAATATACAGGAAAACCTTCAAAATTGAATTTCATCAAGCTATAAAAGATAAATGTCAAAAATGCAATTTTTTTAAATTGAATATTAAAGCTTGTGAGGGTGAATGTGAAAAAGGCAATTAAAGCTTGAACATGATTAACATTTAAGAATGGCGGAAATGGCTAGGAAATGGCTAGGAAATGTTTAGAAGAAGGTCAGAAAAAGGAAGTTGAAACTACAGATAAATATTTTGCCTTTCATTTGACTCTCAAAAAGCATTGCATTTTCCCAAACTTACGACTTCCAAAGCATATTACAAGAGGAATATGTACGTGGTAATTCTGGGTTTCCATAATTTTCATAACAATAATATTAACATGTATCTTTGAGATGAAACAATTATATCAAGAGGTTGCCAGGAAGTTGCTTTGTGTTGTATAAAACATCTTCAGAAAGTCAAAAGCATACTATTGCATATAGTGACTCATGTACAGGACAAAATCTTAACATAAAACTGACATTAATTTGGATCAAAAATTTTCAGTCTTCAGAAAACGATATTAAAATTGTTAATCACAAATTTGTAATTTGAGGACATTCATTGTGACTTTGGTGTAATAGAAATGGCCTTGAGAAAAATAAGTTAATACACTCCAAATGATGACTATAGCGTGAGAGCCGCTGCATCAGAAAATCCTTCACAGTACATAACATGGAAGAAAAAGATTTTATTTTAACACAATCATTGGAAAATTCTGTTTCAAGAAGCTTAAATACAGACCAAAACAAAGTTAATTGGCTGAAAATTCAATGGATAAGATTTTCCCATTATAGTCCCTATAAAATGTTTTATAAACTAACTTTAGATGAAAAGGATGAATTTATAACTTTGGATATGTCACCAAAAAGGGGAAGACCTAGGCGATATTCCCAAATAGAAATGTATCCGCTGTACGTAGGCTTTCTTCCTGTTACTTCAGCAAACTATACATGATGGACTTGTTTAATTATATACCTCCAATATACTACAGTTGTTTTAAAAATTTGAAACAAAATACGATTTCCGCGGACTCAATCACTCCTATTAATGACGAAGATTAAAATGAACTGATGTACTTTTATATGAAATATGTTATAATTATGAATTACCCATACTTATGTTTCAGAATGTACTGATTATTTTTGTATTTTATGAAAATAAAAATAAAAAATACTTGAATAGACCTTTATATGAAATACATGGTATCAGTGGCGGCTCGTGGAACATGTTGATGGTAGAGCCACTAATACAATATACCCCCCCCCCCCCGCTTCCTTTTTTTTGAAGGAAGAAAGAAAGAACGATTTATCTTCCTAGACCAAAGTAACTGGCGAAAACTTAATTAAAAATCTTTGCTGAGCTCGTTGGCTCTATATAACGAGCCACCCCTGCATGGTATAAATTATTATTATATATGTAATTTATTCATCAATTTTAGTAAATAACTATCCTTTCAAAACATCACTTCAGTAAAATACATCGGACAAAATTAAAATAAGTCAGTTTTTTTTCTAAACTATTTATTTTGAAAGTGGCATAAGCATAGATAAACGATTAATTAAGATTGCCAACTCAAGCAATAGAATGGGGGAAAAGTGTTAGTTCCAAATTTAGCGCCACGTACTATTTGATCATGGATTTTATTGGTTGGGATAAAATGGCGCCAATTTAAAAATATTTTTATAACACACTATTACTTTGTAAAAGTTGGAAATTTTATTTTCATTTTTATGACTATGGTTTCGGCAGCTTCGTAATTGTAACTTACCATTTCTTCGATAAAGGCAAGTTAAAATTGCCCAAACTATAGTCACGAAAATATTTTTTTAAAGTTTTACTAACAAAGTAATGGTATTTTAACTAATGGTATTTTAAACTGTATTGAAAAATAAATTATGTTCAAACCGCAACTTATTTTATTTATTATATAAAATGTATAAAGAAGTAAAAGCTTCCAGAATAAACAACATTAAAATAATTTTGTATTATACTTGATGTGTTCTATAAATGTCTTTGTGACTTTTATCATTAACTTTGAATTTGAAATATTAGTGACCCATAACTTAAATCTTTCCTTATCTTGAAGCAAAAATCCATTCTGCACAACATCCTTTCGTCGCATCCAGGCCCACACCAACAATTTCATTTTATGAGTGACAGTAATGTACCTAACATAAGTTGATATGAGAATTTATATAATTTAAAAAAAAATGTACTTTTGTTTACCAATTAAATAATACAATCACTAAATTTAACGGAATCAATGTTGTCTTTAGTTAAACACAAAACTGCACAGAACAGTAGAACGAACGAAATACGTGTACTGGATAATTATGACGCTGTGTCTACAAAACAAAGTCAATATTCAAACTATAAAATGCAGGCACGGTTTTTAGGCAAACCGTTAAAAACTGAAATCAGCACCACCTTACGTTTAATCGTAGTACTGAGATATGGCACCAAACAATTGTAAGGAGTTATGATTTTTCGATGGCTATATGAAATCATTTATACCGAGAAAAAAATAAGTATCCTGAGATAACAAATACAAGTAAATCTTCTCGGAATTCAGCATCAATTTTTTTTAAACGTGTTGAAACGCAAACCTTTAAATATATCCATTTAAAAACAAAGTGACTGATGCCACTTTCAAAATAAACGGCTCAAATGTTCATTATTCATTATACCATTGAACTTTCAGTATGTTCTTGATAAATAATTAGTAGTTAGTAAAGCTGTTCCTGTTGTTTTGTTTGCTTATAGTCCATTTCAAACACTGGGGCAAAAGATTTTTATACTGATCAGCATATTAAAAAGAAAACAAATAAAATAATTAAATTATGGTGAAACTAGATACGAAAATGGATATTTTCAAATTGCCTTTAAAGTAATATGTTGCAAATATATTCCCGCGTAAACGCAATACATAGTAACGGAAAAAGTCTTGAAGTATACTACTGTACAAATACAAGGCATAGTAACTTTGGCAACATAGTATAATTTCGTAAAATGCGCAAAGCACATGAAGGGTCCAATGCAAGAAACAGCCAAGTCCACTTTTAATTTACAGGAAATGAAAACGTTTAAAACTTTGTTTAACAATTAATAAATAACTTTGAATATAGCAAGTTATAGACACAGCCACACATAACGTATATATAAATTTTAGTTAATTTTCAATTTATAGTTTAAAAGATATTTAAAAAAAAATAAAGGACTTAACCTGTTCTTGCACAGTGTTTTAATAACAAAAATTTAAAAAGTCACACAAAATGGAAATCTACAAGAATATTTAATTTATCAGAACAGCATAAAATTAACATGGATATACAAAGTTAGAAAATATTTTAGTTGCATATTTTAGTTTTGTGGTTCAGTCGTCATCGCTGTATTCAGACACAGACGATTGATGCTCCCCCGATTGAAAAGCTCTGTGGTACCTCACGATGTCACCATAGAACCACATATCAGCCTTTGGTACATAGTTACGGCCTAAATTCATAACATGTTCAAATTTCTTCTTTTTTAATGGTCGTTTCCCTGTGTAGCTTTTCGTCGCTATTTGGTAATATTAGTGGTTCCGAAACCCTCCTGTCCAGGATACTAAAATCTTGAAATACTGGAAATGATACACTTTCACTGCATTGTAGTACTGTTATAGTTTCTTGTTGTTCGTAACACATTATTCTGTATTTCGATATCGTAAACTTAGTATTTTTTCTTGAACGATTTTTAACAAAGAACTTTTTGAAGTGTTCGTAGAAGTTGTAAAACATATCTTGCTTGGTTTGAACTACTTGAAACTTCTTGCTGGATGTCTTGATAATATTGACATAATCCCGAGGAAGATACATTTTATCATATTTTCTTTTTTGGATTTCAATGTACCCAAAGCTGCGGTCGCAGGGCAGAAAGCTATGCCCCGGTTCAGGGTACCTGTGCTGTATCGTTCGTAATCTGTTACCTTCAATTAGAGTGTAGAAAAACTGAGGACATAGTTTTCATTCTGTGAGTAGCAGTTGTCAGAGAAAATGTACAAATCAGTGATATTTGATGCCAAGTGTATGTAAATACAATGAAGTAAGATACTTGTTACCTCATTTCGTCCTTTGCCTCCGAACGTTTCGTCATAAACAGAAAAAAGCTTTGCCCTGTACTGCCAACATGAATACAAAAATTGTATATCCATTGCTGAATTTTATAGAACACGTCCCCACTCGGTGATACTGGTAACGGCAGGTTCTGTTTAAAATCAAAAGATATAACTTAAAAATTGGGATCACGTTTTGATAATGCCGTCTTATCTTTTATATCAGCATAAAATGTATCTGTTTTTGTTGTATGCAGATTTTTATCGCGTTGTAGTGTTCGTAGTTCTTCGTCAGACTCGGCAGCATTGATTTTCTTCTCCAATTTATCACACTTTTAACAGGTGTAGGATTTCGGGTTTCCAAAGGATATCTTATAATTTTCAGTAAAAAATTTTCTGAAGTACTCGTATTTTACCAGGGGATTGCATGGTTCGTTTTAAAGATGCAGCTGATACTACTCTGGTTCATGTTTCTCAATATATAGTTGATGCATTTTTGCAATATTTAATTGCGGGGAAAGATAATAATAGTGCATATTATCCTTCCTGCTATAATGTGACTTGTATTTTGGAAAACTCAAAATGTTTTGGCGAATCCTTTCTTCAATATGTTCAGGGGCAGTTTGTTTGGTCTATTATTGTGTTTGCCTCTTTTGTCTTCCGGAGGATTTCCCTGTCTCAAGTGTATGTGTTGCTGCAAGTGATCAAGCCGGCTCTTGGTAATTAAATGTAAAGCTAAAAATGCTGTCTTGCAAACTTTCAGAGTCGTGCCTTCATGACGAACCTACAATTTATTGCTAAACTTAATTAAACAGAAAAAGAAGCAAAAGTAATAAATTATTTACCTGATAAATACACGAAAAATGTTTGCCATGCTTTTCTCCAGAACGAGGTCTTTTTCGTTCTACAGGTTTACTATGAAGAAGGCCATACAAATGAGCATCCTGAATGTCTTTTGATGACATGGCATAAAAATCTTTGAAAATTTTAGCACAGCCTATCGCACCAATTTTATCAAAGCACTGCATTTTATAGTTGCAGCTATCTCCAAGAACTTTCTTTTGTGTTAATTTTTCAGCCGTATTTATATAACTTTCGCCCCTGGTTCGCTTTTGCTTGCGAATGTTTCTTTTCCAGGATGACTTACGTATGAGGCGCTTTTTACCTGGCTGTGCCAGTTTTGTTGAACCAGCAGAATCTGAAATCCTCTGAATCCTCATTAGTTCCAAACTCCGCAAAACCTTCCTCGGACAAATCATCTTCTTGAGTCTCAGTATTGAGGTTATGTTTATAATTTTCTGGTAAAAACTCATCGCCGCGAGACTGAAATACATTTTCTTCTGAACTAGATGACATAGTGGGAACCGTAATTGTTTTTTAACAAAGTTAGGTACACACAACATGAAAAATCACAGTAATAATGTTTACAGAATAAGCGTACTGCCAAGCGTTTGCAAACCAACTTTTAAGTGCAAGAACAGGTTAAGTCCAGGACTTGGCTTGTTATTTCACAGTATGAAAAAGTAGGCCATCTATTAATAACTGCTGTAATGCGTAGTGCATAACTTAGAGACCCGGTTCTTGGATGGGATGATAGAGCATTTGAAACTGTGCAACAATCAACCCCCAACTAATTTTTGCCCAAAAGTGGATTTGGCTGGTTCTTGGATTGGGCCCTTCACATACTTTTCATACAGATGAGTTTCCCATCCAGCTGATATGGCTTTATAAAATGTGAAATATATATTTTATTTTAAATAGATTCAATAAAACGAATCGAAAAATAGCCTGAATATATGAATATTCAACCTGTTCTTAACTCTGCAAACAAAATTAGGTCTTACTAAGACTATAAATAAATAACTTATTGAAACAACTACTTCCCTGGCTAGTGCCACGCCGGATATTGAATGATACAAAAGAAATTTGCATGTTATTAGTAGTACTACTAGATAAATAACATTGGTTTAAGATCGTTTATTTCTACCCATAGGACTAACTTGAAAATTAAACTAAATTGAATATGAAAACTTTAAACTATAAAATTGTACCCTAAAATTAAAAAAAAAATTAAATAAGTAAATAGCCATCCGCAGACGCGTTTCGAGATTTAACTCTCATCAGTGCAGCTTCGCATTTAAATTTCAATAAGTTATTTGTTTATAGTCTTAGTAAGACTTAATTTTGTTTGCAGAGTTACGAACAGATAGGATATTTATACAGTGCGAGTCTCTAACTTGGAATAAATTCAGTAAATCAAACAAAGTTTATTTTTCGGAAATATGCTCGAACACGTTGATTAGTATTTTAAATTGCGCTCTTTTTGTTGTAATAAAATTTTATACAGCGTGTCCCAAATTTGAGATATGACGTCATCGACTATTTTTTTTAATACCAACCCTAATTTTTTTATCACTATTTTTAAAGAGTATATCAAGTTATACATGTGTGCCAAATTTCAAATTTTTATTTCCTGTCATTTAGAAGATATTTAACAAACATTATCAAATTTGTAGAATGAAGAAATCAAGTCACCTTAATCGAATTTTTATGCATTTTAAAAGTGGAATGCCAAAACGTGCTGGTTTGTCTTTTTTTTTTTCAAACTGACGTTTATCATTTTGACGTTTAGTTATAAAAACAAGTAAGAAGTGTAGCATCGCATTCCACGCATATTCGAGTGAGGAGTGTATTAGTCGTTCCATTGTTGTGTTGACTGTTGTTCACCGTTGGTCGAAAAATTATACTAACATGCCGTACTTAACTGAAACCCACAAAGTCGAAATTTTAATGATGATTGGCTATGGAGATAGGACAAGAACACAAAATGAAGTTATTTATTTATTTAGAGAGAAGTATCCTGACTTACCAGCCATATCTCAAAGTACCGTAAGCAAGATTGAAAGTCAGTTTCGGGAAAATGGGCATTTAAGAAAAACGAATAATCATCGCCAGAATGCGCTGAGTGAAGAGGTCAAAATTGATGTACTTCTCTCTGTTCAGGAAAATCATCATGTCTCCTCTAGGCAGATGGCTAGGGAACTCAAAATTAGCCAGTCTTCAGTGTCAAAAATCCTTAGAGAGCAAACATTTCATCCTTATAAAATGACAATCCTCCAGGAACTCACCGAAGATGATCCGGATAGAAGACTTCAGTTTTGCGAAAAAATGATGGATCTACTAGATAGAAATGTTCTAAAAATAGAAAATATATTGTTTTCCGATGAATCAACGTTTATGTTAAATGGTGAGGTAAATCGTCAAAATTGCCGTTATTGGGCAGACAAGAACCCACACTGGATGAGGGAAGGCCACACTCAATATCCAGAAAAAGTTAATGTTTGGGCAGGGATTGTTGGTGATCGAATTTTAGGACCAATTTTCTTTCCAAATAATCTCAATGGAGCGGGATATTTACAATTCTTGGAGGAAGAGCTAATTCCGAGTTTGGCTATTTTGTTTCCTTGCCCTGTAGAAGCTGACGTCCCGAATAGAAACATCTGGTTTCAACAGGACGGTGCGCTTCCTCATTTTGCAAGGCGTGTCCGTGAGTACCTGGATAATGTATTTCCACGAAGATGGATTGGCAGAAGAGGACCAGTTGAATGGCCACCCAGGTCTCCGGATTTAACACCTATGGACTTTTTCTTATGGGTCTACTTGAAAAGCAAAGTTTTTAAGACCAAACCGCCAAATCTTGAGGAGTTGAAAGAACGAATAAGACAGGAGTGTAGTAGACTAATTTCCCCCGAAGTAATTAGAAATGTTCAAAACGAGTTTCAGTTCCGTTTGGGGTATTGTCAGTTAGAAAATGGACAACATTTTGAGCATTTATTGAAGAAAGACTATTAAGTTGAATTCATTTTTCAAATTTGATACTGTTTGTTAAATATCTTCTAAATGACAGGAAATAAAAATTTGAAATTTGGCACACATGTGTAACTTGATATACTCTTTAAAAATAGTGATAAAAAAATTAGGGTTGGTATTAAAAAAAATAGTCGATGACGTCATATCTCAAATTTGGGACACGCTGTATAAAATTGTATTACAACAGAAAGAGCGCAATTTAAAATACTAATCGACGTGTCCGAGCATATTTCTGAAAAATAAACTCTGTTTGATTTACTGAATTTATTCCAAGTTAGAGACTCGCACTGTATATTCAGGCTATATTTCGTTTCGTTTTATTGAATCTATTTAATTCTTTCTGCAACAAGTAAGGTTGTTTCCAATTTATTTGATATTTTATTTTATCCTATAATGTTAGTAAGCCAATAACTCCTTAGCAAGAAGTTGCGTTAAGATGCATTTAACAACACTGTGTTGTTAAGAAAATTCAGAACACCATTTGTTATCAACAATAATAATATAAAACATAAAAATTCAATTCAAAATTTGGTGCTCGTAGTATCCTTGACTTTATTAAAAGACTCCTTTAGACGATGAACGCTCTATTGACATTTTTTCTACACAGGTTTTGAAGTGTAACTTGAAGGTGCAACTCTGAAAATTCTGAACTGTTACGTTTCATGAAGGACTTTACTATTGAATAAGAAGGAATATCTACGCTTTCCAGCGTTAGAAAAGAAACATCGTCTTCAACATAGATATTTTTGTAAAAACAGGCGACGGTTTATACTTCTGGGACTAAGTAAAAGAATCAGGAATGTATTTTGTATAATAGAAATATGAAACTTACCAATTCCGAAACGAATGCTAGAATTGCATCTGCATCATTTTTTCGGCCCATTTTTAAAAAATCTCCACCTCTTTGAGATACCTATCTGCTGACTTGGTTGGAATTAACCTTTTCTTTACACCATGGTCCTTTTTGATTTTTATCGTCGGAATAAAGTAATAAATTTTCGGAGTTCAATTTTAGTTAGTTATTTTATATTTCTTTATACACAACTTCTTGTATATTTTTAGCTGATTTGGATGGCAAATACCAATTATCGGTTCAGTGGCTGATATACCGATACATATGTCAATATCGGTACTTCTCTAATTAATTACTCAATTATATCAACTTCAAACTGTCTTTCAGCAAAATTATTGACCAATGTATAAATTTTTGACTCATTTGGTTTGTCTATTGTATACTTGCCATTAATAGTTTTTATTATTGCAGACATTTTACTATGTATTCTTTTGCAATAAAAATGTGTGTTAATAAGGTGCTCATTATTAAATTTCATACATTACTGGATTCAGTGATAAATTATACCGGGCACCCATCCATTTATAAAACGCGACTAACGACGCCTGACCTAAGAGCAGCAGCTATTCTTTAATATTATTTCATTGATGAGATACGAAACACTACTATACGCACGGAATTGTGCCAAACATAGATTCGGACGAATGCACAAGGTGTCTGCGCACTGCTGCTCCGCAGGAAATTCCGTACGCCTCTCGCAGTAATGTTCTTTCAGTTGGTTGCGAGCAGCCGCGCGCTAATGTTTATCGAATCGCGCGGAGACGGCGCAGTCGCATCCTCAATGTTCCTGCAATAAGTGCGTTCGTGCTCGTGGTGTGTGCTCATTCACGTGCGTGCTCTACAACGGTGAATTTCGGATAACAGAATTTGTCGGGGTTCAATAAAAATCTATTGTGACTCTGCGGCGTTTTTGTGTGTCTATGAATGAGGTTTACAGTAATGGCACTTATTGAAGTAAGACATCCTTTGATACTTTTCTACACACATCACGTTTCTTATTTTATTGTTTCTATGAATATGTTCATTTTATTTTGTTTTGTTATTTCATGTATATCTAGATTAAATCCTTAATTAATATCATAAATTTATTTTAAAAATTGTAAATTATTTCTTGTATTGCTTCTTCTCAGAATGGCTGTATCACGTGTACAGTTTGTTATATGAGTAAACAATCTCATAGTTGAAAGTGTGATTTAAGAAAGCAGTGCAAATAAATGTAGTTGACGTTCATATATTCAGGCTATATTTCGTGTGGATTTTAATTTATGTAGTCAATTATTTCTGCCAAAATAGAAAATAATGATTAAATTATGAAACTCGCCATAAAACGTAATCAATTACTCAATTTAATTATGCAGTATTGTTGAAATCATTCTGCCGATTAACTTGTAAATATTTGCTATCAGAAGAATATAAATTTGCTTACACAGGAAATATCGTGTAAAATGAATTAGCTTAATAAACGATTTGTGTTACGCCTCTCCGTTTCCATATTTAACATTCGAAATAGAAAGTTACAGTCATTATGGAAACGATTTCAAGGTCCGAACTTCCGATCAGCTGTTACTACGCATGCAAAGGTCGATACATTATTGCAGTTCTGTTAGATTGTATAATATTTATGAGAGTTACATTTATATTTTTTGTGGTAATACATATTTTTGATAATTAAATAGTTTACTTGATATCAATGATACGACCTACTGTAATAATTTATTTGAATTCATCAGGATAATAATTAATAAATAAATTGGAAACAACCTTACTTGTTGCAGAAAGCATTAAATAGATTAAAAAAAAAAACGAAATATAGTGTGAATAAATGAATATTCAACCTGTTCGTAACTCTGCAAACAAAATTAAGTCTTACTAAGACTATAAACAAATAACTTATTGAAACAACTACTACCGGCGTGACACTAGCCAGAGAAGTAGTTGTTTCAATAAGTTATTTGTTCATAGTCTTAGTAAGACTTAATTTTGTTTGCAGAGTCACGAACAGGTTGAATATTCATTTATTCAGGCTATATTCCGTTTTTTTTGAATCTAGGATAATGATGAAATTCCACAACAAATTAAAATAAAACAAATACAAATTTAAAAAGTGTGATTTTTGTTTTATTTATGTGTATTACATGTTAAAGGAAATAAAATAAAATAAAACTGGCAAATTTATAGTTGCTCCCTAATAGTTAAAACATTATACATATTTCGTGAATTATTCAGTTCAAGTCAGTTGAACTAATCTGGTCTCATGACGTAATAATATGCGACATACCTCATTTATCTCACAGCCAACTCTGAAACAAAATTTTGTGGCTCACACGATATAAAAATATACAGTGCGTAAAAGTAGATGAAAAAATGCAATTACAAAGTATGCAACGAGTGTAACCTAAAGTAAACCGTTTCTTAAATTATATAAGAACTTTTTTTATAAGAAAATAGATCAATCTCATATTGAATTTCATGGTAATTACGTATCATATACGTATCATCATGATTAACGGTGAAACAGATTCGGGCTTGGAGTAATGTATTGAAATATTATTTATTGCGTCTCGGTACAGATATCAGTAAATTTAGTAAAGCAAGACAATCTTGGATACCATGCACAATTTTGTATAAATCATAAATTAAAATGTACCGGTGTTTATTGTGTACTAAAATCATGGTAAGTTCCTCAAGCAACAATTCATATTCCACATTAAATGAGGGGGTATATATTATGTTTGCGAAAGTACATATATTTTAGAAAACGTTTCTAATATTTTTCGAGCAGTGAAATGTATTTATTATAACCCGATGACCACACTGTAACAAATCATACAATTTTTAATTATATTAAAATATTGTTGAGTTGGCCATGCCAGAGAGAGAGAGAGAGAGCAGTCATGTCTTAGATTTATTCATTTTTTTAATCTAATTCACTTGAACTAATCTAGTTTCATGATGTAATAATATGCGAAATACCTCATTTATCTCACAGCTACCTTTGAAACAAAATTTTGTGGCTCACACGATACATTCAACTTGTCTTGTCTTATTTTGCGCAAAATTATTTGTTGTATAATTCAAATAGTTGTTGTGGCATTAGCCTGGAATGTAGTTGTTTCAATAAATTATTCGTTTATTTATTGTCTTTGCCACAAATTAAAAACACAATGTACCTGATATTTCACTGCTAATACTAGTGTTTTTATTTTTGGATTGTATCAGACATGCTGCCTTTGGCTCCAGTTTTTTGGATCGTGTGTGTACATTTTTTGTGTCTATTACTTGTATCAGATGCAAAAAATGATTCATACAAATTTAATTTAATTAGTTGCTTTAAAATTTACTTATTGTTAGTTCATATTATTAAGGCTAGTAATATGAAATAGATATTAATTTTTTCAAATAAAAACTCCTTAGTGTTTTAATTTTTTTTCCGAGTATATTTCTGTCAATACATTTATTTTAAAATTCTCTCAAACACGCCCTAATACGGCGAAACTACTAATTTTTTTTTATTTAGCAGAATTAATATCTATTTCATATTACTATCCTTTATAAAGTTATTTATTGGCTGTGTTATTTACGTGAAGAGAATTTAATTAAAATAAACACTGGTTAGAAGTTTAATTATTTCACAATTTATTTATTATTTCTAAATGTACATTTACTCATTATCAATTTGCTCATAATAATGAGCAAATAATGCAGAAATGGACATTTAGAAATAATAAGTAAATGGTGCAAAAGTCAATTCAAACCATTATTTTATTTTAATATATTTATTAAAAAAAAAAAACTGGGAGAAATCATTTATTTTATTATTCATATATAAATTTATTAAAAAAAAAAACAGAATGAATGCAATATTCGGCGGAATAAAATGTGGATCAAACGATTTGTCATCAAATTGATAACGTGGTTAATGTTAGATATGCTTTTTTATCATCAAGGAAACTCGTTGAACTATTGCGATAGTTTATATTGTAGTTTTGTCTCTTTCGACAATATCGAAACCAGAGCAATGGCAACTTTAAATAATGATAACTCTTTAAAAAAATGCGAAAGTAAAAATACTTCCATGTTAATTTCGAATTCGTACAGGAAATACAATGTTTTTTAAACAGGAACATTTTAATTTTTCGGTTTTTAATTTTTCAAATGTAAATCGATACAGCGTATTCAATAAAAGTGCGGAAAAACTAAATTACTTACAAAACAGTTTAGTATATAATTTTGAAGAAAATTTACCTTATCAATTCGTCGCAAATTTTAAGCGTTAGTCTCTAAACTGCTATTTTCTATTTGACAATATTTGTGCCAGTTTCATATTACCACTCTAAGTATTAAAAAAAATATTTGATTGAACATTCTTTAATTTCCGTTAAGTTTACGTATAGTCGGATACGGCAATTTTTTCTAGTATGTGAAATTATTTTTACAAAATTTAGCTCTTGTTTCACGAATAACTATTTCTGTAGCTATTTCGTTTTAGCAGTGTTTTTTTTTAAATAAAACACAGTTTTACTAAGTTAATATTACGCTGTTTATTTATTAGTTACGTAAATACGTTTGATGGAAACTTCAATCAGAAATAAATAAACACTGTAATATTAACTAAGTAAAAGTGTGTTTTATTTAACTAAAAATGTATCGCGAAGTAATTATCACCAACCTCAATCTGTTTTGATTTAATTTAAATAGCATTAGGCTTCAAAAAGATTCGTAAAGATACAGGTAATCATTATTAGAAAAGTGTATAAGTTAGAGATGGACCGATATAGATTTTTCGACCGATACCGATATTTCGGTGGCCGACACAAATATGTATTGGTCAAAGGGAAGAATATCGTCTGTAGTCGACATTTGTGTCAAAATCTATTGCTTAAGAAGCTCAAGAGAAACTCGCGCAGCACCGATTCTGACTTCTGGGTGTGAAACTTGCTGAAACCCGCATAGACCACAAATCGTGCAATAGAATTATAATATTCAACTTAAAAATGTCCACGAATCGTAAAAAATAATGTTTAGGAATTGTCTTAAGAACAATGAACTCGATCTACAAAAACATAAATTTTATATTCGCTTCATACATACATTTTTAAATATTTTTAGCCGATTTGGCTGGCGGGTTTGATTTTCTGCTCCGTGGCCGATATACCGATACATATGTATACGTATCAGAGCCCTGCAGAAGCGAGTTTTCGAAAGCCCGGCCCGGCCTGGCCCGACTGTGAAAATTTAAAACCCGGCCCGGCCCGGCCCGACGAAACGATAATGTGCTGCGGGCCCGGCCCGGCCCGGCCCGGAGCTGAATATTCAAAGCCCGGCCCGGCCCGGCCCGTAACCGAAAATTGTTGAATAAAATAAATAAAATTACTCGACCCATGTATTCCTTAAAATTCCTAAAATACATTGAATTCGTGTTAATACAATTTTTTTTTCAATTCACTTAGTTGTTGGTTTTCAAAATATAATAATATTAAATTTATCCAAGCCCGGCCCGGCCCGGCCCGGAGTTTGAAAAATAGGGCCCGGCCCGGAGTTTGAAAAATAGGGCCCGGCCCGGCAAGGCCCGACGTCGGCCCGGGCCGAAGCCCGGCCCATGCAGGCCTCTGATACGTATATCTCTGGTTTAAATAATTGAAGTATCCACCTGTCATGCCCTACACCTCTAAACTACACTACCTTACGGATTGGTAGGCGGGCATCATTTTACGCGTTATATGACAAATTGTATATTACAACAATTGGATCTGCAAAAAGGTACAACATTTATCATTACAAGAATGAACATATGAGAAAATTAATTTATTGAAGAAACAACATACAATTCACCGGTATGAGATTTTGAAATTATTGTTCATAGCAAATCAGACGTCGACGAACTTTGCAAGATTTTCTTGTTTTTTTTTTCTTTCCGTTTTGTACAATCTGACTTCTTTGGATGTCTCTATAATTCTGGCGAATTATGCCTCTAATTCACAGGGGAATATTTAGTAATTGAATAACCTGTGACTGTTTCTATACGAATCTTTTTTTTTTAATACCTTAACATGTGATTTAGTTTCAATTATGCAATTGACAAGTAACGTCCAGATAGTAATAGAACATTCGGCGGCTATTAGAAGACTCTTTTTTGTATAAATTAGATATGCTGGTTAGACATGCGATTTCTATCATATTGTGTAATAGAGCAAGAGGCCATGTGGGTTCTGCGTTTCGTAAAATAATGTGTTAACATTCTACTCATATTTTCTACTCCACTTATGGTGTTATTGTAAAAACAGGGAATACAAATATTTAAATATGTAATAGTAATAATCAAAATTTTACAATGTTATTTGGCATATGGGGTGGGGGGTAATTTCGATATCTTAAATAGGTACCCCTATTTTTTATTGCAGATTTGAATTCTACTCTAAAATACAAGGTGTCTAAAAAAGACACCACCAAAATGATATGGTGTATTCCTGAGACAAAAAAAGAGCAAATTAACAAAATTTATCTATATGAAAAATTACATACCTTCCAAGATACAGCAAGTCAAAGTTTAAGATTTTTAAAATATTTTAATCTATATCTCGAAAATGGCAGATGAGAATGATTTGTTTATTTTTTTCTGACAACTACATTAGGTGTACTACATTGTTTAAAAATTTCAAGAAATTTCTTCAAGCACAAAGGTGCTCCAGAGGACATGCTGTTTACATTATTACATAGAACTTTTTTGTTCTTCACATTTTTTACGATTCAATATTTTTTTCAATGCAACTCGTCACTTTTAAGGAATTTATAACTCTTAAAGTTTTTTTGTTTACGCCTTATTTTTAACAAAAAAAAATAAAAAAGAACTTATTGTTTTTGGAAAATTTCATGTTAAAAAATGAAATAATCTAAGTAGGCGGGTGTCAATTCGTTGAAAACGTGTCAGTACAATTAAAACTTTCAATTTAAGTAAAACTCGTTAACACGTTGAGTGGTGGTGACCGAAGTATCGCCGGTGGCTGAAGCGCATCGACGCGACGCGCGCACGCGCATACAATGTGTACTGTGATTTTTTTTATGAGGGTCATTTTGAACAATTTTTTAAATTTGTTAAATAATTTAATATGTTAAAATAAAAGCAGTTTTTGGATTATAGTTATTTTTAAGACTTTTCTTGCAGGACGAGCACAATTAAACAATGAACAATAAGTTCTTTTTTATTTTTTTTTGTTAAAAATAAGGCGTAAACAAAAAAACTTTAAGAGTTATAAATTCTTTAAAAGTGATGAGTTGCATTGAAAAAAATATTAAATCGTAAAAAATATAAAGAACAAAAAAGTTCTATGTAATAATGTAAACAGCATGTCCTCTGGAGCACCTTTGTACTTGAAGAAATTTCTTGAAATTTTTAAACAATGTAGTACACCTAATGTAGTTATCAGAAAAAAAATAAAAAAATCATTCTCATCTGCCATTTTCAAGATATAGATTAAAATATTTTAAAAATCTTAAACTTTGACTTGCTGTATCTTGGAAGGTATGTAATTTTTCATATAGATAAATTTTGTTAATTTGCTCTTTTTTTGTCTCAGGAATACACCATATCATTTTGGTGGTGTCTTTTTTAGACACCTTGTATATTAGGTTTTTATTCGAATTTTATTTTCAATTACCAAAAAAATGTTTTTTAATTTAACAAAAACCAGTTTGTTATTACAAAAATTAATACATCACCACAATAATTTTTCATATAGATAAATTTTGTTAATTTGCTCTTTTTTTGTCTCAGGAATACACCATATCATTTTGGTGGTGTCTTTTTTAGACACCTTGTATATTAGGTTTTTATTCGAATTTTATTTTCAATTACCAAAAAAATGTTTTTTAATTAAACAAAAACCAGTTTGTTATTACAAAAATTAATACATCACCACAATAGAAAAGATTGGAATGGAATTTGATAATCAAATTCATTTTTATTCGTTTCTACCTTTATTCCAGATATCGCTCACAAAAACTTATTGATGACATAAAATTAAGAATGACTTCAATCAACGCCTTATTTAAAAGATGAATATGAACAAAATGTCATAATATGTCATTTGATGCGCGAAATAAATTTAATTCAATAAATGATTTTGCCGAATATAGTGCCATCGAATATTTTTTTTCGGAAAAAAGCCTAAGATTTCTTAGCATAGAATCCAAACCTGCAATAAAAAATAAGGGTTCCCATTTAAGATTTCAAAGTTATTTCACACATGATGGAGCTCAAAAAACATTTTTGGACGTATTTTTTTTATCTCAATCCGATTTGTATCTAACGAGATATTTGGAGTATTTTTACAAGTTTATGCTTAGTTTTCAATATTAATTAAACTGACAATAACTTATATAGGGTTAAATTTAACCGTTTATGACCGTTTTTAGGGTAAAAACAAGCAATATTTTGATTACAGAAAAAATAAGTTGATATTTTAAAATTATTGAGGCGTTTGTTAACAACAGAAATGCTACATTTTTGATGATTAGTTTTGTTAAGTAATTAAATGCCATTTTTATGAAGTAAGAAGTGTAAATGTAAAGATTTTTTTTAAATGTAATACAGTAATTTTATTGCCTTTCTAAAAATACGTGGTTTGCTAGGTTTATAAATAATAAGTTATTATTATTTATAAACCTAGCAAATTAAGTATTTTTAGAAAGGCAAGAAATAGTTTAACCGCTGTTATACTTTCCATTGCCTTCATTCAACTCATAGATTTAGAAAATATGGCCTTCCGCATTAAGTAAAGACGCAGTGACGTTGACGTTTTTGTTTTAATTAATTGAAGTATCCAGAGAAAGGTCACACCATTGATAATGATTGAGTCATTGGTATATCTCATCATCCTAGACATACTGTTGTTATGGACAAAGTTGGTATTGCGAAATCCAATCCTAAACAGAGGGTTGTTCCTAAGAAAACAGGTGGAGTTAGATATGTCGAAACCTAGCTGGTAAATTTGTGGAGTTACTATTGGTATAATAGTAATTAATGTGCATAAATCAGTGAAGATTCTTCGGTCATTAAGGGAGAGTAATAGTAGTTTGCTTTTTATGTCGCTATATCATCCAATAATATATTCGTAAGAATGTGTTTTGAATGTGTTCAATTCTTGAAATTGAGGAGACCAAACTGGAGATGCATATTCGAGATGACAACAAAACAAAGAGTTTCAAACAATCACTGCTGAAGTCTTTAGATATACCGGGTGACCCAGGGATCTGTAAAAGCCCCATAACTTATTTGCTATTTGAGATATCGACTTCTAGTTTTCCTGAACTGGTACCCACACTTATTCTACATATTTTAAAAATATGTATGTTCTTCTACAGGGTGTCCCAAGATACATAACAGACCAAAGTTATGTTTTTTTAATGGAACACCCTATATTTTATACTTTATTTTCAACCCTCTTGAGAAGCTGATAAAAATAGTATAAGATAGTATGGGTCTATTATGGACAATTGGTTAGTTATGGGCAAATTTGTGGCAAAAACAAGGACACATTGAAAAAGTTGCAGAAGCGCTCCTAGCAATACTAGCGTCATTTTTTATACACTAAAGAATTTTCCACATCATGAAGAATAATACAAATCGGCTTTGGTTCTCTTTTATTCGTACTGCTATACAGGGTGTCAACATACGCAAAATAATGGATGACTATTTTTTTTCAAATGAAACACCCTATATATCTTGTCACCAATGCATGAAATTTTTAATAAGCTTTCCAATGATGTACAATTTGTATATGAAATATTAAGGATTCTTAACATTTATCCATAAAAACATTTTTCTTTTATCACGTCCTGCTCATTTTTGGATTTTCAGCCAAAACTATGCATTTTCTGAAAAAATAATAAGAGACCAAAGTTGTAGAGCGGAAAATTTTCGATCGATACAGGTCTTTCGACTTTTGCAATAATGCGGACATTGCCTGCCAGAGTGCGCAAAATCGTGACCGTATATTCATTTTAGCGTTTTTCTCAAATTTTTTGTTAATTAATTGCACTATACTTTATTTTCAACGTCCTCTAGTAGAAAAACGGGTAATTATAGAATTATTCAAATGACCTACATCGATTGAAAATATTCCGCTCTACAACTCTTAAAACCAGCAATTTTTGCCCAAAATGCATAGTTTTCGCTAAAAATGTAAAAACCCATTGAAAAACGCAAAAATTGATATATACATTTTCAATTTGCATTTTTAGGGAAAACTATGCATTTTTGGCAAAAATTGCTTCTATTAAGAGTTGTAGAGCGGAACATTTTCAATCGATATGGGCCATTTTAATTTCCTTATAATTTCCCGTTTTTTCGCTACAGGGTGCGGAAAATAAAGTACAGTGCAATTTATTAATAAAAAATTTGAAAAGATAACGCTAAATTGCATATACGGTCACGATTTTGCGCGCTCTGGCGGGCAATGCACGCATTATCTTAAAAGTTGAAAGACCTATGTAGATCGGAAATTTTTCGCTCTACAACTTTGGTCTCTTATAATTTTTCCTGAAAATGCATAGTTTTGGCTGAAAATCCAAAAATCAGCAGAAGATGACGAAACAAATATGTTTTTATTGATAAATCTCAAGAATCCTTAATATTTTGTTATATAAACTGTATATCATTGGAAAGCTTATTAAAAATGCCATAGATTGGTTGCAACTTATATAGGGTGTTCCATTTGAAAAAAAATAGTTATCCATTGTTTTGCGAATGTTGACACCCTGTATAGCACTATGAATAAACGAGAACCAAAGTCGATGCGTATTTTTCTTCATGATGTGGGAAACTTTCTAGTGTATAAATAATGATGCTATCTTTGCTAGGAACGCTTCTGCGAAGTTTTCAATGTGTACATGTTTTTGCCACAAATTTGCCCATAACTAACCAACCGTCCATAATAGACCCATACTATCTGATACTAGTTTTATCAGCTTCTCAAGAGGGTTGAAAATAAAGTATAAAATATAGGGTGTTCTATTAAAAAAAGACATAACTTTGTTCTTTTATGTATATTGGGACACCCTGTACAAAAACATGCATATTTTTAAAATACGTAGAATAAGTGTGGGTACCAGTTCAAAAAAACTAGAAGTCGATATCTCAAATAGCAAATAAGTTATGGGGCTTTTACAGATCCCTGGGTCACCCGGTATGTAAGACAATACCCAATATTCTCCTGGCTTTATAACAAATAAATTATATATGGTTTTTAAAGTCTAATTTTTCATCAAATAGTCCTTTATAACTAGTGCCGTATTCATAGGGGTTCCGCAGGTTCAAATTTTTATGAAATTCACAAATTTCATTTTTTAATATTCTATTTATTATTAAAAAAAAAACACAAGTCGCACACCTACCAAACCCTATATCATTGTAATTAATGAAAAGGTGTCTATTTGAAAATATGAAAATATACAGGGTGATCCGTTTAAAAAAACTGCCGATGACGTCAAACCTCAAAAAATTGGGTACCTGTAGAAAATCAAAATATGTCAGTGAATAGAATAAATAAAACTATACACATTTTTTTTTAAAGTAATAAGAAACCAACGGACGTTTAGCCAGAAATCAGGTGTTCCGACACATATGCCCAACCCTGTATAGTGTTAATACCTATTCAACGGGGAATGCGATTGTGTAACCGTATTCAATTATTTTTGTTTAAATATAATGACGCTTCGGCATATAATTCTTGAGATATATATTGATCACTAATAACTGTGAATCACAATTATATAATTCATAATTTTAAATAGATATATTTTGCCTAACCACTAACGATTGGAAATCAGCAAAATGTTAGCAAATCAACCAACTAATGCTGTAATCTGGATAAATATACATAACTTTAAGTCTACAACTGGTTGAATAGTTTTTATTATGAACAAAGTCATTGTGTGTAAAGTGGAATATATTTTGATTTTATCTAGCCCACACTGTTAACAAAATTTTCTAATCAATTTCAAGTCAGTAGAAGCTGTTGTTACAAAAAGAAGAAAAGTTTAAAAGCAATAAATTACGTAATTCATATGTTCTACTGGAAAGAGACTGCCGTAATGGAATTTTCTGCCCTATCTTGCACAAATCAAAAGCAAATCTAGAAATCCAAACTATTGGAATGATGCAACCAAATGTGTTGATAAAGTATACGTATTGTATATTGGAATTACGAAAAATACAGTACATATTTAGAAGGGTGAAGTAATGGGTTGATTGAGTATTACTAATAGCCAATATACATGTGGAAATAGGGATTATTTGGATCGTCTCCTACAGGAAGTTATTAGATGGGTTATGGAAAGGGTTATTGGGGTGTCCCAATTTTATTAGAGTATCAAGTGAGGGTCTTTCAGCTACTATGAAATGATGAAGTGCAGAGGGTCAATGGGATTGGACCATAATTCAGCAAGGGATGGCAAATCGATTTGTACATTTTTACGGCTGTTTGTTTGGAGACGCCTTGATTTTTGCAAGTTAATGAGCGAAAATTCTGCGTTCTTTCCTTGAGTTTGGATGGGCTTGGAATGATATTTAGGTATTAAATAAACTGCCAATGTGTTTATAATTGTGGGTCGGGCAGATTTCTGATATATGAATGTTAATTTTTTGTAATGGAAATTTATTCTTGAAAGGGGATAAATAGCTTGGTTTTAAAAGGATTGGTTTCAATACGCCCCACTGCGCAATTGGTAGGGTGATAAAGAGATTATCCACAGGGCATGGGAAATCTCCAAATTGTCGAGGAAGTACATTATAAAATTTTATCCCAGTTTGAGATTTGGACAGTCTGGTGCGATTTTAATAGATGTTGTCATTTACCTAATAATGCGTATGGATGCGTATTATATGTTATAGTGATTAAAATGATTGCCGATATATCTCAAGCATTGTTAGATGTATAAACATAGCAAAATTAATATACGTAATTTCATGAAGACTTGCCAAATATGTATAATATGTTCTATCCGAGAAATGGTTAACAGTTGCCAATACGAAGTAATTTTTTTAATACGGGAGAATTTATTAGAAGAAATCTCGCAAAAATATTAAAAATTATGATGGGTTTTAATATAGATTGTTTAAAATAGAAGTTTTTTCTTAAAATAAAGATAATTTATACAAAAGTTAGATTATTATCGGTAGTACCATGTCCAAAATTTCTGGTAATTCCTAAACTCGTTATAAACTTCGAAACATCAACGGTTGTTACAGAATACCAAAATAACCTCATAACATAACCGGTGTTAATACTTAATACTAAAATAACTCGACTCGATTACTAGCTAGTTATTTTGTAGCAACATGACTACAACATTAATAGACACATTTTTAAAGAATTTAGCCGATTATACATAATATTGAAGCTACCGTTTAGTTAAGTTGGAATATTAAAAGAATGTCACTAAAATCCCACCTCGACACTCTTTACTCATTAAGCAATTAGTACATTTTTGCAGGTTAAAAATGACAATTAAAATTTAATAAGACATGACTTTACTATTAGCATACTTGGCTGTTGAGGAGGCGGTCGACTGCACCGCCGTTCTGACTTTATGAATGTATAGGGTAAGTTTAAATATGCAACGGCAAAGAAAACAATTTCTAAAAGAATTACAATAACCAGTGTACATAATTTTGTTTTTCTACTCCCGCCTTTAAAATGCCATGTATCATGTATCGCATGTGTTTCCACGACGCTAAGTGATTCTTTAAATACATCTTGACAAACTGTGACTTTGTGCGTTTTAGTCATGGGCTGAAGTTAGCTCTCGGTTTTTAAATCCCTAAAAGCATTTGAAACTCAAAATCAAGTTAGTTGTCACTTATCAACAATCTGTGAAAATAAAAAAATAAATAAATGAAACGAGGAATACTTTCAACTTAAATCAAATAAATAATACACGACATCAAACAAACTGAGGGGAATCAATGATTCCCTTCAGCAATTGCCATAACGTCTCTAACGTAACTGTTAAGCTATATTTACCCAAGTAGACTAATTTAATAATATTGTACTATTACCATTTTCATTTAAGATAATAAAATAATTTCTAAATTTTACCAATTCAGTCGTAGAAAAAGTATAGTATGCAATTATTGATATACTATACATTCGTTTTATTAAACATTCGCTCCTCTCGTACCTAATACATTCGTGACTAAAGTGCCGTTTATAACACTTGCCGTTTATAACACTTGGTGCATAATATACTATTTTTAAACAAGTGTTGTTGTAGTTATTTGTTTTGGCGGGAAGAGGATAGTATTTAATATGACTTATCGTGGAGTACTACATTCGGAAGACTTACTTATTCTGTGAGCAGAATTTCGACCTGTTAACAATTTTACTATAGTAGATGTACCTCCTGAACACGTCACGCCAACAACCACCGTTGAATGTGTAAATACAATGAAAAAAAACAATAGAATGAATATAATGAGTTCCTCTCTTTTGTCTTTACAACTAGATTCCGACAAACATAATTATTATTATATCATGTTTATGAAAGTGTTTTATTTGTAATAACCGCTGATACTAAGTAAGAACTCTTAAATTACATGGATTTACAACAAACATGTGTTTTATTATAGTGGGTCAATTATTTTTGTTACGGTGTATATGTTACACAGAATTTATGTAATTGATTATTACGTGAAATAGGGAAAAAATTGCCTAATTCGTTTTTGCGCATTAAACGAACTAGGCAATTTTTTTGCCCGTTGCTTTATTCACGAATTGGGCAAATTATCTAACCTAATCCTAACGTTTGCAAAACAGTGTCTTGTGCCAAATTATTTCTCTTTGTTTGGTAACATCGACGGGTCATGGATCTTTAAGGTATATTAGGTTTCTAGGTTTAAAAATGCAAAAAATTAGAGCACAAAACCTGGTTATTGCATAGTTTTTGAAAAAGAAAATAGCAATGGAATCAGAAATCGGGAAAATTAAGACATATACAGTGAATTTCATTTCTCATCTTCACACCCCTGTATCTTGCTTATTTTTTCTGATGGATTTCAAATTTAATTTAAATAAACTATAATTTAGAAGAGTTCATTTTATATTTCTTAAAATAATTTTACTGCCATCGTGGAGCCAACTCCGATAAAACTAAATGCAAAAATCAAAGTTTAAATGTATTTTTTTTCAAAATTAATATACAGGGTGCCCGGATTTCGTAGGGGCAACATGGAACATGGGCAACTTCTGCATTTGAAGAGATAGAGAGATGGTCAAATTAGCAAAAAGGTGCAGGTTCGAGGGCTCATTGAGAATCCACCCCCAAATCCCACTTGTCATGGCTTACTTGTTCAAAATAAGAATTAAAACAATTTCTTTAATTCCAGATTTTCTTTTAATTTTTATTGTGGAGGCCATGACAAGTGGGATTTGGGGGTGGATTCTCAATGAGCCCTCGAACCTGCACCTTTTGCTAATTTGACCATCTCTCTATCTCTTCAAATGCAGAAGTTGCCTATGTTATCCCTGCGAAATCCGGGCACCCTGTATACTAAAAGCTCAAGACCCAAATCACGTTTTTTTCAAATATTTCAAAAACGCTTATAGAGGGCGATTTGAAATTTTCATGAAAAATCTAAAATAATTCAAGAAATATACCATTAAAATTTCAACCCTCTAGAACCACCCTTTAAAAAAGTGTTGCCAACGGCTCAAAAAAAACGATAAATTTTATTTTTTCCCCGAAAGCCGAAAACGTCCTCTAGGGGCCCGTGAAAACCGCGATTTTCCAACTCACTCCTAGACTCGGGGGTGAATTTTTGAAAATCGATTTTTCGCGATGCAGAAGTTCGCGCCAAACCTATCTCCTCCCAGGATTTTTGAGTTGGAGGATTCAAATATGGCTCAAAAAATCCCCAATACATCTAGACACAACGTTTGCTATCGTACGTTCCCGTGAAAAATTCCGTTGCAGCCCCTCAAGCGTTTTTCTAAAAAATCACATTTCGGACGGAAAAAAGGGCGCGCTTCCCCTTATGGTCATGACTCCGAATTTCATAGATTTTTGTAGAACTAGCTCCCCTCTTCATTTTATGTCTCTTACGAATTTGAGATATCTCTAGCCGCCGAGGAGTTATTCAAAGAAAACCACCCCCGATTTCAATTAAAAAATTCTACAGCGGCCATTTTTTATCTCACGGAAGAAATTTAAACGGCATGCCATTCGGAATTGCATTTTGCGTCGAAAAGGTAAGAGCTATATTTTTCGTGGGGCACACCGTTTACGATCTATGGCCGAATTTTGATTGTTTTGCGGGAATTTTTCGAAGAATTTTGCGATTTTTTTTTTCCGAAAATTAAAAATCTGACGGCGGCATATCAGTCACCGATTTAATCCGTATTAAAGATTCCCATAAAGTTTTTCGATCTGATTTGTGGTTTTCGAGATATGACGGAAGGGGGAAGCGAAATTTAGCAGCGGGGCACAATCTGATTTCACCACCGGAAAGCCCTTCTTAAGCCAGAAAACAGAAAATCCAAATAAAATTGCTCGATCCGACCCCTCCTAATTTTAAAAATTCATTAAACTTCTATTTATTTTGCCGGTAAATATTTTCGAATAAATTTTTCTATTCCTTTTGAAATTACGAATCTTGCGAAGGATTATCATTGCGGTATTATGTGTACGTAAAACAAACTTTGAATTTTTAAAACCGCCCAGTTATTAACCGAGATATGAATATTTGAATTATTGTCGTTTTTGAACGTTGAAAAATTTTCCCCTGAAAATTAATTTCGAAAAAAAAAATTTCCGGGAGGGTTAGAATAGAAACTTTAGGAAATCATTAAACGTTCCATTCGAAGTTGACCACCAAAATTTGGTAACATTTCGGTCACCCTGTCAGCCCCACCAGCCGCAACGGGGTGCCAAAGACCAAAACAACCTCTATCAGTACCGGCCTAAATTTTGTTTGTATGTTGATTTGTAATGTGTGTGTACGCTTCTCAGACGCTCACCAAATAATTTTTAGAGGCCCAAAGTTAATGATAAAAACTAAGCTTCCTGTTAACGTCCGAGTGCTTTCCAAACAGCAAATTAAGAAATGCATTGATAGTGCATTGTCATATTTGACAGATGTCAGATTCAGAAACTGCGTTACCACCAGATTACATTTCCGAAGTTCCTCGACGCGTGTGGTTTGTGAACGTTAATTTTTATTTTTCCTTAAATTCGTTCGTCACCTGTTACCTTCTTCAATTTTAATATTAGTATTTTTTTATCTCACAAAAATGCTGGAACAGTTTCCATACGTATTTTTTTACTTTTGACCGTGTTTTTTGGTGTTGTAATTAAATTATTAATTGCTTCATCGCATTCTGTCCCGAAGCGTGATTCAGACATGTTTACACGTTGACAGATCGATTGTAATGCGACTGAGTTTGTCCAAAGAGTGCAAACTTGCGATAATTTAGAATGCACGAGAGAAATTTATCAGACTATATCCCAACAAAAATAATACAACAAAATAGAATGACATTTATTGGCATCGCCGGTTTGAATATTACATTTTTAAATGGATCAAACAAAATTTGAAAATCAGTAACGTACTTCTCTTGCACTAACTTAGAACTGGTATTCCATATGGATTTTACATTTTCTGTATAGTACGTACCGTTCGCGTTTCGCACGTTATGTGCCCTGTTTTCCAATATTGTAGAAATGTCTTTCCGAGTGCAGATCATGTTAGTGACTCCTCTCAAACTTTTTGGTTGGGCCTCTTTCACTTTCTCTTGAATTACTTTAAGAGAAACACTTCCAATGCGGTGTTTTCACTAATTTTAATAGCGTTCTACCCGCAAACTGACGTTTGACGTGTAACATTTATTTTATTTAAACCAATCACGTGCCGAAACATAATGCGAATAGAGAACCAATCGCAAAGCCGCATTCAAACTCAACATGATGTGTTTTCCGACAACATGAGTTATATAGAATCTGATTGGTTCTGATTCATTGGCATGTCGGCATACTACGTTTGGCGGGATATAGTCGAAAATATGCATTAGGTGGAACAATCGAAATTATATTTTCAATTGGTGTAATAAAATGAACGTCCCAGTTTTTAGTTAAAATTTTATTTTTAAACTATGATAGTTTCGGATATTAATTCATTTTCAGCAGAAAAACTACAAAGATACAAAATATAAAAAATTATGAAAAACAAAATATAAAATTATAAAGAAGGGGGAGGCGAGATATTTTCAATTGTTTTCGTTTTGTTTTTTTGGCATAACTCTTTTGGCATAAATGAATTATCGTATTTGGAAAATTCGTGAGAAACCTGCTGTTCAGTGGATTAAAAAAAACTGAGAAATATATTTCAACATTTAATTGTTTTCCGGTTTTTTTAAGATTACCCTTAAATAGATCACTAAATTTAAAAATTTTCATTCATAGAATCATTATCGCAGATTTGGCTAAGGTGAAACCCTAAAATTGGATCTTCAATTATTGCATAAACTTACGACTCTTGCCTTTTTAAAGCGAATCCATTTATTATTTCGGTATAAATGATCTTTTCGGCAATACCGTTCTTAATAGAAATAAGAGCGACTTTCTAAAATCGTTCTTGTAATATTGAACTGCAATTCAAAACTTGTTCACCATTTTCGTAAATTATGTGTACCGTGCGAGTCTGACAAAACGTGTAATAGCGAATAGATTTGAAAGTGCGAAAAGGATGTCGACATTGGCATTTATTTGCGATTGACGAAGGTAGAGATAGATGCGAGAGGGTTGGTCGATCGCCTCATTTATCAGGCATCACCTGCGCAGATCATTCCACGGTAACCTTTGGTGACGTGTGGATTTTTTTCTCATTTCAGAGTGTTTATTCGCAGATCTTTTTGCGTGGGTTATTATCTTATTATTGTTATTAGATTGTTATCTGTTTCCATTATATATTCTGCGGCAGAAAATAAAGTAATTAGCAAATGGTATTTTGGTCGTAATTCGGGTCACACAAGGGTGGCTCTTTATATAGAGCCAAGGAGCCATGGCACTACCTGCAGTTTTAATACTTTATATTTGCGTAAATGCAATCCCAATTGCGGTGGCAGCGAGCGTAATAACCTAGCAAGAATTTTTAATTAACTCTAAAAACACTTTTTCGGCATTTCAAATGTTAAACAATGCCCGCGTCAGGTTACATTTCAACGGTGCCAACTTACTTCTGGCACGGTATTACGTGGGAATATAGGGATGGTGCGCGGCTATTTACAAACAAAAAAGAACGTCGAGTAGATTTTACACATCGAATGATTGAAACTTGAGTTTCTTTTTTTTTCAACAAAACTGTTTGAAATTAATCCTTTACTTCACAACTTAAAATAACCTTGGACTAGGAACATAAATCGTTCAATCTATCTTAAAAGAAATAATTATTATTTACGCTGGAATACATTTCTCGAGTGTGTGGCTATTTAAATAGTAAATAGTAAAATTGTATATGTCATTTATTTTAATGTGGAAAATACTTTGTTTATAATGGAGCTTCAATTCTGCATTATTAGCATTTTATTTATGCATAATTGCGTATTCTTTGTAGAACTTACCATAATGTGTTTATTTATTGTATACATTTTGTAATATCTAAAATATTCACAATTAGTATTTGGAAACAAAATACTTTTAATTAGTTCGATAAGTTAATAAGGTTATATAAACAGTACATAGTACACAAATGATTGCGTAAACGAATGAGCGAATTCTGTAGAATGGACGGGGGATTAGTAAAAGGCTCCGACTGAGCCGAATTTAATCCCGACTTCCGCTGGATCATTGGCTCTGACTGAGCGGATCTAAATTTTGGATCTGACTAAATTTAAGCACAAACGGTTCGGCTCGATTCATTGCATTCGCATCCAACACCGACTCCCACGTACATACATGCATGTATATGTGGACAACGGAAATAAGTGAGCCTTAAAGCTCTTTAGACTCCATCTCCCTGAATAAACTCTTTTAATGAAGCGGATATTTTTATATTTACTCGTTTAATATTACTGTGTTTTTCTATGTGATTTACTTTCCTCTGTAACATGCTATGTCGTGCCATAGCTTATTTCTGGTATTTAGTCGCTGTATCTGGGACAATCATATTGTACTAAAGATTTCAATCTTACTTAAATTTTAATTTACTTCAGGTTTTTTGCTTCTGTTTAGATTCGACTAGAGACGAATCTGTTTCTCTTTTCTCTAAAACAGTATATACCGGGTGACCCAGGGCCCATAACTTATTTGATATTTGAGATATCGACTTCTGGGCTTTTACAGATCCCTGGGTCACCCGGTATAACTGAACGCGGGCGATATCGCCCCCTGGTGGGCGATCGACATTTAATTTGAGCGATTATCTGACAATCCCGCTTTTGGGGGGCGATGGTCATTTTGCGTGGGTGAATTCACGAATTCATTTCAATACCCGCCTGTGAAAATATCTCAAATCGCCTAAACATTTGCGGCCAAGGTGACAAGATGTTATCCCTCAAAATTAGAACTAAATTATATTATTAAACTCTGTAAAAATCACCAATCGCAAGATTCTGATTAATTTCATGTAGCTTACTATTTGTATGCACTGTTAAAATTAAAGTATAGTTATACGAGTGTAGCAGAATGTACGTAATTAGTCCCGCAAGAAAAAGTTTAACAAGAGTTTAAGGGACTAACGAGTAATTCCACATGAGTATAATATGATATTTTATCCAAAATTATCTGGCATTGAATATTGAAAAAATGTTTATAAAATTTTCAGAAAAAACTTTGACGAAGGATCTAATCATTCCATGAGTGCGAGTGGGTAATGAATATCATTACATCTCTCAAATGACCATTGCAATTCGCTTATTACACCCAGTTTTGGATAAAAATATTTTTATAATAAAGTGTGCGTTTGGTCCAAAATGGTTGAGAAACACTCTGGAACTAACTTTTCTGTAGCAAATTCTGCGTTTTAGCAAATTTTTCTATTCTTCGTGAAGATGTTATCAATCATTGTAGTGTAGTGATAATTTTAAGAATTTGGCCTACTGCCTATAGAGATCATTGAGCCGTTTTTTGCGATTTGTATAAACGAGCTTGTTACCTTCAAGGATCGCTTCTGTTGTACTAAAACACCGTGCTTCAATGGCGAATGGTACCGAGATGGGAAAAACGGTTCACTGTCGGGCACGGATCCGAACCGGTTCACTTATGAACAACTTATTAAGAATAAGTTTTTTTCGAAATCCCTTTAGTTTTTGAGTAAACTGAGTTTTTGAATTTGAAGTATAATTTTTCCATCTTTCATAATTTTGACGTTTTAAACGTCTACAAAACGCTCGATGTACATTTAAAATATGATTTAAGATGAAAATAAACCATGAAAGCATAAATATATATGATACCATTAAGTCGGAGAAAGTAACATGATGGCCACATCACCATTTTTTTATTCATTTATTTATTAGGCATCTAAAAGAAATGTTAAATTTAACTAAAGCTAAAAGACTACAAGATAAATTAATGTAGTTATTTGACTTATAGTCGACAAGTGTCCAGAAAAAGACTAATTTTGACTTAAAGCCGTTAAGCCTTTAAAAAATATCAAATTTAATGAAAGGCAAAAGACCCTGTCCAAATAATTGTCCAAATTTGACCAAGTCGAAAAACGTCAAGAAAAAAAGACAAATTTTACATTAAAGACGTTAAGCCTCCAGAAAAATGTTAAATTTGGGTGGAGTTAAGAGACTTTATGTGCAAATTAATGTCGAAATTTAACTTAAAGTCGATAAGCTTCAACAAAGACTTATTTTTACTTTAAAGGTATTAAGCCTCTGGAAAAAATGTCAAATTTAATTAAAGTGAAGAGACTTTATGTCCAAATTACTTTCGAAATTTGACTTAAAGTTGAGAAGCGTTAAGAAAGCACGACTAATTTTGACTTAAACCCTAAAGCCTTTAGAAAAAATGTCTCGGTAGCATTAAGAGAATTTATGAGCAAATTAATGTCGAAATTTGACTTAAAGTCAACAAACTCCAAGAAAAACGACCAGTTTTGACTTAAAGTCTCTGTTAAAGTTGCTGTCAAAGTTAATTTAAGTTAAATGAGAAATTAATGTCGACATCTGACTTAACGTTAAGACAAAATTACTAATTTTGACTTAAAGCCATTAAGTCTCTAGAAAAAATGTCAAATTTAATTCAAGTTAAAAGACTTTATAACAAATTAATGACAAGCATCAAAAGATAGACTAAGTTTGACTTAAACTCGTTAAACCTCTGGAAAAAATGTCAAATTTACTTAAAGTTCAAAGACTTTATGACAATTAAATGTAGAAATTTGACTTAAAGTCGACAAGTGTTAAAAACGAAAGTCTAATTATGGCTTAAATCCGTTAAGTCTATAGATAATATGTCAAATTGAATTATCGTTAAGTCTTTATAACAAAGTAATGTCGAAATTTGACTTAAAGTCGACGAGCTTTAAGAAGAAAGACTCATTTTGACTTAAATATTTAACCCTTTAGAAAGAATGTCAAATTTAATTCAAGTTAAACGAGTTTATGTTCAAATTAATGTATAAATTGGACTTAAAGTCAACAAGCGTTAAGAGAAAAGACTAATTTTGACTTAAAGTCATTAAGCCTCTAGAAAATATACCAAATAGAATTAAAGTTAAAAAAATTTATGTTCGAATTAATGTTGACATTTGACTTAAAATCGTCAAACGTCAAAAAACGACTAATTTTGACTTAAACCCGTTAAGCCTCTAAAAAATTGTCCAAATTTGACTGAAAGTGACAAGCGTCAAGAAAAAAGTGTAATATTGACTTAAAGCCGTTAAGCCCCCAGAAAAAAACGTTGAATTTAATTAAACGTTTTCACATTTTAATTTAAAATTCCAAATGTAAAACTTTAAATTTAAGTCTGGACTAAAAAAAATCATGAGAACCGCATGAAGTTTTTGCAGATAACTTCAAGCGGTTCACAACGGGAACGCTGTTTACACGAACTTCACGCGGTACCTGGTATGAACTGCATGAAGTTACCGCAGAAACTCCATGCGTTTCGAGGTTTGAACCTCTTGAAGCTATCTACGGAAACTGGTATGAACCGCATGAAGCTCGTGCAGATAGTGGAGTGAACCGCATGAAATTTCCGCAGTTAACTTCATGCGCATATCTTGGAACCGCATGAAATTTCGGCAGGTGACTTTATACGGTTCCACTGGAGCACTTCTACAGGTAGGGGTACGCGTCTGGATTTCACTCTGGAAGAAAAAGCCAAGTACATATTAAAGAGCAGAGGAACCGCCGTTCCTTTTGACCGAACCGGTTGCTTAGAACTCTTTGCTAAGAACCGGTTCATTAAACCGGTTTCTGAACTGTTTGCCCATCTCTAGTACCGGTCTACGATCCAATTTCAGACCCGACCAATGTTGCAACCGCTGCAACCGAATGCGCTTACTATTGGCGTGTAATCGTTGGTTATTCGTTACTATAGTTACTTTCTCCGTATGAAATACAGGAACGTGTTGTTTTGATGTTTTTTTTATACGAAATTTTAACGGAAATAACGAATTTTATACGTTCTTAGGTTTGTCTGTCTGTCAGTCTATGAGTGGCTGCTGTATCTCAAATACAAATACAGATTTTGAAATGAGACTAAAATTTAGGTTTTCTTGACAATAGGAAGAATTGAAAAGCTTTTTGGTAAAATTTCATACACCAGATGTGTAGAAATATTTTTCTTACAATGAAAAATACTACAAAAGCACTTTAAAAAAACGTCAAAGATAACAAAAAACTAAACAATTTTTAACCACTTGGTTTAAAACATACCGGGTGGTCGATCAAAAACGCTCAATGCCATAACTGATATGAATTAACTACAAACCAAAGTCAGTGGCCGTTTAAATACTGATAAGTAACATCAATATTGATATTTTTTAATAATAACATCATTGCCAAATTATAGCCTACTTAAAAATTTTAAAAGGCTGCCCATAATGTTTTAATTTGATTGCATAAGATATAATTATTGAATCCAATAATGCCCAATTTGTTGTTTTTTGTAGAATAAAAATTTAAATAAAACTTCTATCTATTTGTTGTAAGGTTATGTCAAACATGAATAATAATGACCGCACAAATACAACTTAATGTAGAATGGAATAAATAAGTAGTGCAAGTATTAATTAATATTATATTTCTAAAAAAGTATTAATTAAATTATTAAAATATTAATAAATTAGTAATTAATTACTTGAGCTTCTGCAGCGAAGTCTTACTTAATATAGTAAGAACAATATTTGTTAATTAAATATTAGAGATAATAACAAACGGTGTATGTTTAATAAATAGTTAACTTAACACGTGGATTAAATATTAACCAAACAATTTAAACAGTATTAAAGGCCAAATATTGTTCAAATTGGCTTCCACCTTGTTGAATACATAAATTGCTTTTATTTACAACATCGTGTGTTGCATTAGAGAAAAAAAAGCAAGCTGTGATTATCTTGTTTCTTAGGTTAACTTCATTAGCTGGTGGTGTTAAATAAACAAAATCCTCCAGATAGACCCAAAGACAAAAATCAAATGAGGTAATATCAGGTAAACGTGAAGCCCAATGAAAAGGTCCATTTGTTCCAATCCCTTGTTCTACAAATTTAGTATCTAACAGAGTAAGGAGTCAGTCATTTATTCTGGTATTATGGGGAAGCGCCCCATCCTGTTGCAAATAAACTTGATTGAGTTGTAAAAAAGGCAAATCTTCTAAATCTTCCGCCAGCAACTGATGGTCCCTTCCGTGATCTAAAGTTCCATCGATAAAGACTGGTTCAACTTATCGGTGATCTAAAATTCCACACCACTCATTTACACTAAATTTTCTTTGAAAATTATTTTCAATAATAAGTTTTCAGTTATTTCGGCTCCAATATCGGTGTACCTAGCTTAGAAAAGAATTGCAAAAGTCTATTCTCCGAGCCCGGCCATTTTGCTCTAAGGCATGTACCTTCCGAGATACATATGGTGCAAATTTATGCTTTTTTTGTCATAGACTGTACTGTTTGATTTACAAATATCACTTGCGATTTGCCGTGTAGATGATCTGGGATACAGGACACTGAGTAAAATATATAACTCTGCATGTCCACCAAATTGTCGTTCCATTTTCTTCGCTATTTTAAAGGCTCCTAAACTAACAAGGTTCCGGTATTCGTCGCTCTGGAAACCGCAGGTGATAAATGATTTGAAATAAGTTTTTTTTTTTCATATCCAGAAAGGTAGATGGTTGGAAACCAACGTATCTGATTTTCCTGGAAATTTACTATGTTAAAATGTGTTTTCAAAAATTGTATTTCTTAAAGAAAACAAGAATCTCGTAAATTCTGACACTACAACAGGAAATATTCTACATATCCTTAAAAGCTCATTTTAGCTTTCAAAATGTTTCTAAAAATTTCAATTATCCTAGAAATTTGGAACCGTGGAAAATTTTAATAATACAATTCTAAATTAAGTAAAATAAAAATTCTCGTAGATAAATAAAATAAAAATTAGAAATACGATGCGTTTCATCTTCTACAATCTAAGAGTCCACTTGAACCACTACTTTCCTGGCTAATACCAAGACGACTATTGAATGATAAATTATTCTATGCAATATGTAATGCTTCCATGATTTAAGATAAAATGCTAAATGTTGAAGCAATTATAAAAAAAATGGTGAACCATTATGTTACTTTCTCCGATTTGATAGCATAATAGTTATTTATATTTATACTTTCATGGTTTATTTTCAATTTAAATTTTATTTTGAATGTATATCAAGCGTTTTGCAGGATCGGATGATACTGACGTCTGAAACGGGAAAATTATGAAAGATGGAAATACAAAATTATACTTCAAATTGTAATATTCAGTTTTCTCAAAATCTAAAGAGATTTCGAAAAAAACGTATTCTTTATAAGTTGTTTATTTTCGCATTCTCCACAATTATTATTAATATAAATTTGATGTAACCATTATCGTTTCAGAATTATAAACCAAAAATGGAAAAAAAGGAAAAATTTTCAAAAACCAATGATTTTATGAAAAATATTTTCAAACAAAAGATGTTCATTTCTTACATGCCTTCAATATTTGTTAATGCGCTGGTTACGTAACGATAAAATATAGTTTAAAAAAATTAAGTTGCATTTCACATTTATGCAAAAACACTTTGGATTGATTTATATAATAATGTAACAATAATTATTGTAACATCTGTAACTAAAAATAATGCAGATATTGTTAATATATGTATCATTGTTAATTTATTATTTTCAAAATTATAATCGTTTAAAATAGGGGGGGGGGGGATAAGTACTGCGTTACGTAATATTTAGGGAGGTATGTGTTTGCGTTACTGGTGCGTTACAGGGGGGTATCGGAAATGGTGGAAATTTGTGTTACGTAATTTACGGATGTTTCCGTTAAAAAAATGAAAAAAAAAATCACAATCACAATACTTTCTCGTACTTCATAACGGGGAAAGTAAAAAGTTATTATCTAGTATTGAATGACCTCTTGCTGAGGCTTCAAAAGGTACAGGAGGATCAATTGTCTCGAAAATACTATGCAACTGGATAGAACATGTGTGATCAGCTTGCCATTCTTGTCAGGAAAGTGGCACTCACTTGATGGGCCATGAGGGGTAGGATGAAGTTATAAGTAACTTCCAGTAACTCATGTAACATGTGTAACTTCTGCCTTCCACAATTTACCTTCGTACAAACAGGCTACATACATTCCACTCTTTAAATTTTGGAGATCGTAAAGTTTTGCAGCTGGAATATCCTCGCTGTTCGCCAATGCAACATATTCTATGATGTTTCGCTCTGTTCTTAAAATAGGAAGCTTATTTTCATTATAAGCCGCCACACGAGATGTTTGGATTCCTTTCACTGGTCCAATTGATTTCTAATCTTCCAATTTTCTAACCGAATTTCTTTCCACATCATTTTCGCATAAAAGCATCACAAAATCTATTACACTCTGAAGGGATTGTATCACAAGTTTCTGTAGATATTGTTGAGTGGGATGATGTTTTACTAAACCTTCGACCCCATGGAGCTGGTGCTTTTGAAAGTTCATCTGTTTTTCTAAAGTGACTACCAGCTTTATCTGGAATTACGCTGGTTATGGTTGGTTTAACACCAGTTGATGTCGTCTCGCGATATAATGGCCTTCAAATAAATTCACTTTATCATAGACAGTGTAGCTCGTAGCGCCATCTTGTTGAAACCACATGTTAAATCCATACCAGCCAATCTGGGTCAAAGAAAATGTTTTTTTATTACCTGATTGTCGCCATAAACAATTAGCGTGGCTCCTTGCTCATGTTTAGAAAAATATGGGCAAATGATTCGGCCGAAGTAAAATCCAGATCAAACGATGTTTCAGAAAATTTGGATATACGAGGGTCGTTTTTTTTTTCAACCGATGGGCCTTAATAAGAAGACAAGTGTATATAAAACAATGATTTTAATACCAAAAGTTATGTACACTTATGGTTATTTATCGACATAATCACCTTGGAGATTAAAGCATTTGTCGTATTTGTGAACGAGCTTTCCAATACCCTCTTCATAAAATGTTGCGGCCAATAAATTTAAATGTGTCTTGACGTTGTCTTGAAGCTTATCGTTATTTTGGAAGCGCTTCCCTCTTAGCCATACCCGAAACAAAACAACAATTGCAACAATGGATGCACACAAACTCGCCAAACAAGCCAAAAAAGTTTAAACAAACCTTCAACAACCGAAAGGTTATGGCTACCGTGTTTTGGGACCAAAAAGGTGTGTTGCGTTTGGAGTTCATGCGGCCAGGGACTACGATTAATGCAGCTGATTATTGCAAAATAGTACAACGTCTGCGAAGAGCCATAAAAAAACAAAAGAAGAGGCATGCTCACACGGCTGCTCTAACCCAACGGCTGCTTGAGCAATTTTAGAGGGATATTTTCGATCACCCGGCATACAGTCCTGGCCGAGTGACTTCCATGTTTTCCCTGAACTAAAGAAGTGGCTACGAGGGCAGCGCTTCCAAAATAACGAGGAGCTTCAAGACAACGCCAAGACATATTTAAATTCATTGTCGGAACATTTTATGAAGAGGGTATTGGAAAGCTTGTTCACAAGTACGATAAATGCCTCAATCTTCAAGGTGATTATGTCGATAAATAACCATAAGTGTACATAACTTTTGGTATAAAAATCATTCTTTTATATACACTTGTCTTTTTATTATGACCCATCGGTGGTTGAAAGAAAATCGACCCTCGTAGATACCTCCGGGTAGATTGGTGTATCGAAGTGATGGTACTCCTATACCGGCGCGAGCACTATTGCTCGCGGGTGAAACATGGCGATTCGTTTCCACGGTAGACTGCATCCGGGATTTCGGTTCCAACGTGATTTAACGAATTTACCGCTCTCTGTGGTCGTTGGATTTCAGCTCTTGTGTTAATTGAACTTTGGATGGGCGAAGAGCTAAGTTATTGTCAAAGAAACTCCAATTTCTTATACACGATGTCCAATAATATTCTCCAACGATCTTGCATTTTGCAGGATGGTCATGAAGACCATAAACGTAGAGAACAGAGCACTGATTTTAATGATGAAACGATTTTTTAAAGTTTACCAACAATTCTGTGTGTTTGTGCTTGTCTGTCTGTCGATCAGTCCAGCGAGCACTGTATCACAAAAACTACTAAATATCTTCAAATTAAACTTTGTACATAAGCGTTATTTGACAATTCGATTATGGTCAAATTTCGTGCACCGAAAATGGGTTCTTGTTCTTACCGATATTTTTTTACCTATGATATATATTCAACCATCATTTGTTTTTAAGCAATGGTGTCATTATTTTTTTCTTTATGACAACCCCAATTTTTGTTCTTGATTATGAGAGATATTTTCATTGTCGAACTGACAGTATAAAAATCATATAAGACATTTTTCGAATAAATGACAATTGAAAATGAGAAACCGATATTTATTGTTTTTGTAAAATGACCTTGTTCTAGCGCTTGCAGCAATCTTTCCAGACAATAATCTTGACCTTCTATATAATACATGGTTTCACCAAGACCCGTGGATAGTAGTTGGAGCACTTACTTTAATAATTGTATTTGCTTGGCAAAGGAGTTTTTGTTTATTTTGCGTTAACAATCAAATTTGAGGTTTCCCACTTTTAATTGTTACTTAAAAAATGTTTTATGTAAGATGACAATATTTTAATGCTGTCAGTTCGGCAATGAAAAGATCTGTACAAATCAAAAACAAAAATAGGGGCTTGTCCTTATAAAAATAAGAGAATGACGTCATTACTCAAAATGTGTGTATTTCCATCAAAGAAAATTAACGTGTTTTTTCCCAAAATATTTAGGCGCGCATGTATACGATTAATTGAGTTGGAAACACCAGTATGCTAATTCATGTAGAGATGACCACGTACCAGTCGTTTTATAGATATTGTTTTGCAGTTAAGGTCAAAACAACAGGATATGTTAGGTTCGCTAAATAAAAAAAATACACAATGAATATAATATAAACATATTCAGCTGTAGCGCGCGAAATAGGAGTTTTTTTTATGTCGAGTTAATTAAACGTATAAATGCAGTAGTTTCATTTAATTGAGTTTTCTTTGTTTTCCTTGTTTTTGTTAATTATTTCCTGACATGTATTCATTTTCAAAGTTCTTAATAAAACTTTGGATGCAACGAGTGTAATCATTTTAAATTTAAAACCTGTATGCGTTCCATAAATAGTCACCATGGGTATACGTCTTCCATATAGAAAGTTTCCGGAATGTTTACGAATTTGAATAAACATTTTGCAGTGACCCAGAATCGCAAATATGGTCCATGGACGTTGTAATCTTGGTTACTATGGTTATACAAAGAACACATGTCACATGGTTTTGTTTGTAAGGAAATGGCATATGGATGGTAAAAGGGTATATCAGATTATGTATTTTATACAGTATGTTTTTTTTATCGTGGACCATAGGATTTTACATGCTAAAAATTATACCTTATGTTAATGTATATTTTATCATAAAATTTCGAAGGAAATTTTAATTAGTAATAAATCAATTATTTTTCTACATGTTGCGCTGCATTAGAATAACTTAAACATGTTTTATTCCAGTAAAAAATGAAATTCTTTAATATAAATAACTGAGTAAAAATAATCAAAGTACCATGAATTTACGAAATGTCAGATTGATTAGTGAGGCAAGTAATCAAACGGATTTTATTCTTGGAAATGTCCATTTATACTATTGAAGAACGGGTGGAATTTGTAATGGCATTTATAAGAGGTTTGTCCAGCAGGGAAATAGTTGTATTTTTCTACAAGAAGTCAGGGAATTTTTATTTTAGGGAAATAGTTGACAACTTTTCTGCGGCGTATTCCGATCGTTCGGTTCCGAGCAAAAGCACGTTTTAATGGAATAAAACCTATTTAAATGATTCTAATTAAGCGCATCATGTAGAAAAATAATTAATTTATATTATCAACTAAAATTTGCTTCAAAATTATACAGTGTGGAAACTTTAACTGGAATAAAATTCATAACTTCGATATAGGCGATTTTTGCAAAAAATCCCGAAACACGCTAAGTATTGTTTTTTCTTGCCCTCATTTCTATGTATATGCTGCTTGTTTATCTGTTCCCGGAAGAGCCCAGCCACCTCCGACTTTTTTTTTCAAATGGAAAGGTATGTCAAGTGACACCTCGTTTGAAAGGTCTCTTCGCAAGTAATACAACACACTATTTATTTCTTGAATATTTACAAATCCCACGTGATAAAAAAAAGAAAACCACTTTTATAACTTGAATACCATTTAATGCAACAAATGTTCAAAATGGGCACCGTTTCTTTCTTGGCAAAGTGCAAATCGATGATAACATGCATCTCTAATGTTTTGTAACATTTCTGGTGTGACTTGCCGTATTTCATGCCTAATACGTTGCTTAAGGTCCTCAATGTCGTTTGGTTTGGTTACATAGATCTTACTCTTGAGATATCCCCACAAAAAAAAAAGTCAAGGGGACTAAGATCCGGAGATCTCGCCGGCCATTCAATGTGACCTCTTCTTCCAATCCATCTATTGGGAAAAACTTCGTCTAAATATCTACGAACGATCAAAGCATAATGGGGTGCAGCTCCGTCCTGTTGATACCATATTCGTTCATCAGGTAAATCTGGATCTAATGGATTTGGAAATAAAGTGGCTAACGCTGGCATGAGGTCGTCTTGAAGAAACGTAAGATATGTTGCTCCATTAAGATTACCATCGAAGAATACTGGTCCTACAATCTGATCACCTATTATTCCAGCCCATACATTGACTTTTTGCGGGAACTGAGTATGAGTTTCTCGCATCCAATGAGGGTTATGATCAGCCCAATAATGACAATTTTGATGATTAACGTCACCATGTAAGGTAAAAGTACTTTCGTCGGAAAAAAGAATTGATGCTAATGAAATCTGGTTATTGTCGATCATGTTCATCATTTGCTCGCAAAATTCGATTCGGCGGTCCGGGTCATCCTCCGTTAATTCTTGGAGTGCCTGCATCTTGTAAGGATGCAGCTTGGCTGATCTAAGAATTTTCAGGACAGTAGTATAACTAATCTCGTTGTCACGGGCCAGTTGCCTGGCTGGAGTCACTGGATTTTCTTGAAGAGTTAATAATACGTTTAGCCTGGTATCTGCTTGAACAGTGGGATTTCGCTGTCTGGGCACAACCCTGAGATGACCCAAATTGTTGTATTGTGTCTCAATTTTGCTTATGGTACTTTGGCTAATGGGTGATAAATCCGGATGCTCTTCTCGAAATAACTGAGCAACCTCAAGCTGACTTCGTCTTCTGTTACCATAACCGATCATCATCAGAATCTCGATTCGGAGATTTTCGGTTAAATACTGCATTTTAGAAATCACTTCGACAACTTGACGAGCGTATATGCTTTGGTGACTATTATTATCACTAGTAACTAAGCAACGCAGTTCCAAAGCATCAAAACACATGTCAAAAACATACAACTTTACGCCGAAACATGTTCAACGTAAAAGTGGTTTTCTTTTTTTTATCACGTGGGATTTGTAAATATTCAAGAAATAAATAGTGTGTTGTATTACTTGCGAAGAGACCTTTCAAACGAGGTGTCACTTGACATACCTTTCCATTTGAAAAAAAAAAGTCGGAGGTGGCTGGGCTCTTCCGGGAACAGATAAACAAGCAGCATATACATAGAAATGAGGGCAAGAAAAACCAATACTTAGCGTGTTTCGGGATTTTTTGCAAAAATCGCCTATATCGAAGTTATGAATTTTATTCCAGTTAAAGTTTCCACACTGTATGATAAAATATACATTTACACGAGGTATAATTTTTAGCATGTAAAATCCTATGGCCCACGATAAAAAAAACATACAGTATATGAATATTTTAGGTCTCGCATTTAACAATTGAAGAAATATTTAAGTATAAACTTATTTAAAAATTAGATACTATAAATGACATAATAGAATACATAGCATGTATTATAAATAAATATCATTTTACACTTTAATTATAATTAAAATAAATACAATAAAACGAAATGTAGCCTGAATATATGAATATTCAACCTGTTCGTTAATCTGCAAGCAAAAATTATTTTTCGTTTTATTGTATTTATCTAATGCTTTCTGCAACAAGTAAGGTTATTCCCAATTTGTTTATAATTAAAACATATACCTATTTTTAAGGTGGAAATAACATGAAAAAGTATTTTTATAATTTAAGTTTTATCATTTAACTTCCTTCACGTTTCAATATAATAATATATCTTATTCAGATTCATTGTCTTCTTCATCTGTTTCGGGGAAAATGTTATGTATGTCATTTTTAATCAACAGATTCCAATAAAATGATTGCAAATTATTAATTTAAATTACCATGTCTACAGGGTTTGATATCTTTAAAAGATTTATTGGATTTTATTTTCGTCTAAAATCAATTGTTTTTAAAGGCCCATAAATTCTTAAACATGTTTTAAATTGTAAATTCCAAACTGCTTATTTGATCGGAATATCGTAGTCATTTCATTTCTTTCCACGAAATATTTTCCCTCCTCATTGATTTTCTTTTGTTGAAACTGTGATTTAAATAACTCTAAAAACTCATGAAAATTGCTAATTTACATTTCTATAGCTTTTTCGCGCCACACAAACGCACAGGTTGCATCCAATCACGGGGATGTTCGATTGTTGTATCATGGATTCTTTTTTCTTTTCGATAATTAAACGATCATTTCTAATACTTTTTTTATTATATCTAAAGAACTAAAACGATTTTTTTTCTATCTCAGTTATAAAGACGACAATATGTAAAAATAGGGTAGCGCTTTCCAAATCTGTGTGACTAGCTTTTAAGAACTTATGTTCAATATATTCCAAACGTAAATATTATGGGCTTGTTTTGAGCGCCTCATGTTGAATACCTTGTGACTTCTTTGGTATAAATGATAAAAATGCTTATAATTTCAATAGGCAATTTGGTTTGTCCCCTCTACCTGCAATGGTTTGAATCCACTTGTAAGAAACACATTGTCTTCATGTAGATCGTGAGATTGTAGGTATAAACTTGTTTCTTAAAATGGCACTAATGTCACAAGGTCAGATGTTGGACAGCATTGCTAAAAATCAATGATGTAAGGGCAGGGAATTCGTACGCTTCTTGAAACTTCATATTGTTCTCCTAAAGTTGATCTTGTAAACAGTTAAGAAACCAAAAATTATAAATTAAATTAAATTGTTTATGTCTTGAACAATGTGTTATTGTAAAAGAAAAAAAAATCTTATTTTTTTGTCTTTACTTAGCGTAAAATTGTTTTATTGTAACTTATTTTGAGTTTGATGCATAGATAATACAATTTAAAGTGATCATACTAAAACTCATCATTATTGATTGCCAATTACTCAACTTCAATAAGAAGTTAGATTTCTTAAAATTGCTTAAAAGTTGTATGCGCGCGACGAAATTTAATTCAACGCATTCCTCACGAGTAGCGCTCATCCCCTTCTCTCCAATCAGGTGGATGCTGATAACAATAATATATTCAAGGGGGCGTGATTAAGGTTCTTGCCTTTGTGTGAGCCACGCATCGTATATGGCAAAAAAATGGAAAGGGTAGATACGTGATGTTTCCGAGCCCGCCTGCAGTTTTGTTCTCTGTTTAATATGACTTCTCATAGTCGCTCGTCTTATTCATCCCTTAGACTCGTAAGCATAATTAGCATCTGCTTGATGCTTCTCCAGATCATTTTTGAGAGTTTGTATAATTTTAAATTTAGAAGAATTTGGAATGATAAATAAATTATCAACACTTGTTGCATTAAATAAATTTAATAAAACGAAATATAGCCTGAATATATGAATAATCAACCTGTTCGTAACTCTGCTAGCATATATGAATATTCATATATTCAGGCTGTATTTCGTTTTATTGAATTTTCAATAAAGTTAGTTTAAAATTCGCATTTAACAATAGTAGCGAAAATCGTACATTTGTTCAAAGTAAACGTCCAAAGGTTAAAATCAATTGGGTCATTTCGTGACACCCATGATCTCAGATTTTGATAAAACTTGGCCGGTTTGTTTATTTTGTGAATTTAAGTAGGCTTATAAAATATGTTTTTTCCAGCTCAAATGGGTTAGGATTTACAGCCTGTTAAAATTTTTGGAATTTCAAATTTTTTATCGCTCTGGCGAAGGAAACGCATAGAAAATACATTTATATCTTCCTTATTTACCAAACAATGCCGATGAGAATTTGTATGAGTATACGTTAATATGTGAGGAACCCAGAAAGGAAACAATAAATTAAACCAGAAAGTACCTGCATCTGGTCAATATTTTTGTGAAATACGTTCCACCTTAAGATATTATTGAAAGGGAAAAGGATAAACAAAACAAAAATGTTTCATTCTTGTTCTTAGAGATGTGCTCTACCACATAAGAAAATAAAATTAATGAGTGCTCACTCCTTCGTACACACATACAATTGACAAATCTGCAAACTAAGTTTGTTTACAATAGCACATGAAGCCACACGCTTGATATTGGTATGTATGTACTGCTATACAGAGTGGTGACAAAGTACCGCACAAATTTTATAATTGCTCTAATAATAAAAAAAATGTGTCGATTTTTGTTTATTATTATGCATATTTTGGCTCGATTAAAAATATTTTGACGACACTATTTTTTTTTCAACGGAATTAAACTTTTTGATTTGACTTGTAAAGCTCTCAAGCGACTACGCCATTTCATCCACAAGCGGCAACAACAAGGGGTCCAATTTGCGGTTTGTTATAGTTACTTTTTTTAAATTCTTGTCATTTGATCCTGAAACAAGAGATGGATAGATGAAAAAGATGAATTTCATGATCATTTGCGTAATTTCCATAAAAAATATGGCTTTAAAGAGAATCATGATTTTTACAAAAGTTGCGAAGTAAAGTAATTGTATTTTACAAAATTGTCCATGGCCATATTTACGGATGTCTGTCACAATTTTTTTCCATATCTTATTTTTAGATCCAATGATATTCATTTCAAAAGAATATGTGACTATAATAGGAAATAAGTCTTTTACAAATGTTGTCAAATAAAAAAAAAATCAAATTGTATTTATTTCCTTGCCGATTGCGTTACACTCCACACGCCACACGTCGATCACAGAGCGATTTTTTTTCAACATTTAAAAGAGCAATTATGAATTTTGTACGGAACTTTATCATCACTATGTATAAATAGATATTTATTGAGAAAGTGCATTTATGCACTTATGCTATGATCGGTCCTGAGAGGTCGTATGCCGTCAGAAAAAATGAAATAAGTGTAATATTTTTTTGAAAACAAAACAAAACATAGTGGAGTCAAATGGACTAAAATCAGTTTCGTTATTTGGTTTATAACGTTGATCTAAATGCAAACTATCGAAAATGAAAAATGCCTCATTTTTCGCTTTATTGCAATTGCACTCTAGATGCCTTTGTGGTGGTGGCAAAGTATCGACGCCGTATAAAATGAGACACAAAAAAAATCATTGATTGTTTTTTTTTTATTGCATGTACTAAGCTGCAAATGAATACAATTATGCGCATTGTTGTTTTTTGCCATTCCTGAAAACCTGGGATTTTCTCATTGGATAGTTTGCATTTGGATCGACGATATGTTATAGCCTAAGTAATTTGTGAAGCATGCAACAACTGAAGGTTTATGCGAAAGGTACCAAATTAATGAATTTTGTTATTGCGTAGGTAAATGTCCACTTAAATAAATAATTGCGTTGTATGCCGTGGAATCGGGAGGAGACCACGGCTCCTAATATTAATATCATGCACTTCGGTATGGCATTTTATTGTACAGGTATGGTGGGCACTTTGAATGAAGCATCTTATAATAGAAACAAGCGGGATGTAACTTGCACCGATTATGCATGTTCAACCACCCGTATTCCTGTAGTTTGTGAGAGATCCTGGCCCTCTTTCGGTTAAATAGAAATTTTGAAAAAAAATTACGATTCCAAGAACGAAGATATTTTCGTGGTCATCGCACTATAATGCCATAGTTCGCCCTCATTTAGAGTATTCATTCTTGTGCAGGGGTCGGCAAGTTTTTTAGGCGAGGTCCGAATACTTTTGATTTTTTTTATTTAGGTCCAGAATAAAAACTGGTATTCTTTAATAATTTTTTATTTTAATTTTCAATCACAAAATAATAAAAAATACAATAGATGATTGGTAAGTATATTTATAGTAAAAAATAAATCGGAAAAATTACATTTGCGGTCTTTTGTAAAGTTAGGTTCACGCGGGGGAGCAGCTTATGCGAAGAGTGTGGCCGACGTTTATCTTGAGGGATATTGGTTCTTCAGAAAAATCGTTTTGAAAATAAAATTTCACAAACATATGGAGCCAAACATACTAGCCAGGTAAATGGCTAATTTTTTGTAATTTCCATTTTTTTCTGGGACACTTCTTCGAAGAATGCAGTTTTATACGTTTGCAAGGAAATGTCTTCCTGAAAGTCTATTATCTCCATTTAGAGTAAAGGAAAGACAGAACAGCTTAGTAGCCACATCAGTCCACTTTGACGCTGGAGAAACTTCAAAAGGCAATTTTAAAAATAGCGCCAACTTCTCTATCTCTGCGAAGTATTGTAATCTTGCTGCAAATTCCTTCTTAAGATCTGACCTAAGATTTGAAAATACTGCTACGTCATTCTGAATTATTTTTATATTCAATAATTGTTGAAAACTGAATAAATACTTGACTTCCAATGTCTTTTTCAAAGATATCCAGCTTTATAGTTGTCTATAAAGGAAATTATTTATTTCTTTTATTTGCCAAGAATTTCCAATCATAAAATTAATCAACTTGATTAAGCTATCCATTACTTCTTTCAGAGTCCTACTAAGTTTTCCACTAGTGAATTATGCACTGAAGCATTTTTATTCTTAATTATACTTTCAATATCCAAAATCACACGAAAGTGGACCTTGTTCTTCATCAACAATGTCACATGATTCATCAAGTGCTATGGCGACTTCTGCTGAAGTTCGAACAAACTACTTTTATCACCAGCGAATAGTTCAGTTCTTCTTGTATTGCTTCTTGCCGACAATGGAATAACTTGAATTACGGAAACAACACCTTTTTTCCCTGCAAAAAAGTGCCAAGGCCACTGGTCACTTCCAAGATACTATCTCGAGTCTAAAAATGGCCGTCTGTTGCGCTGCTTCTGCAGATTTTTCTTGCTCGCTAGTTTGTAAGAAGCTTCACTTTAATATCCAGAGGAAATTTTTTATGGAACTGCTGATGAGTTGTTTCGTAATGTCGCGACAGTCTTGTTGAATGAGGCAAACTAGAATAGCTCGAGGCCTGTCACGCAGCGTAAAACAATATTGTTTTTCTACTTTGGTTTAACAATCGACCTTTTGTTATATCAAAAATAGTTTAATAGTGAGATTTTTTATTTTACAGTTTTGCTCATTATTAACCTATTTGTGGTAACATTTTAGTTGATGCGATTGGCAGTACTTAAGCGTGACATTTGTCGATATCAAAATGTAAAATTGCCGTTCATTCATAGAAAAACTGGAACCGTCCAATGCGTTACACACTGAATATGTTCGAATGCATATTGGGGAGTTCGCCACCAGTACCAAAGTTAAAGAAAACGGAGGCGTCATATTTTTCACTTTTTATCCGCGTGGAAAATGTAGGAACTCGGTGAAAATGGCCGGACGCATGAATTCACTTAGCTCTCGGTGACGACGTTTAGGCAACACAACACATAGATGAAAGCTTGTCATTTATTATATGTATTATCACTTTGTTTGCAAAACGAATATCACGGAAGAAATAGCTAGAGTATAATGTATGTTTCATTCGCGGCAAAAAAGAGCCGCTTGAGTCGATGTGTTAATTCGGTGTGGATTTTTAATTGGCGTCAATCGATGTCTGACACGAGGAACGAGAAACATAACCTTAAATTTTGATTATCATTTAGGCTTTACATTATTTTATAAGCTTAAATTGGTTACAACTAGAAATAGTTTATTTATCGCACCCTTGGTAACCTCCCTTATTTCTGGAGGTGTGCAAGTAATATTCTTGATTTAATATGTTTAAAAATTAACTATTCAAATCGCCGTAGATATACGTATGTCAAATATTAAATTCGTTCAAAAGGATCAAATGTTTTTAATGCTGCCATATGTTAATAGTATATTACATAACAAGAGTTGTAAGTAGCAAATTACGCGCAAGTGAAAGATATTGCGTACGAGCCGCGTAGCGGCGAGTAACATAATTTCACGAGCGCGTAATTGCGTTACAACTCGCGTTATGTACTATACTTTACCTTCGACTTTACATTTATTCGCTTAAACTAAAGACATATTGAAAAACTGAATCTTGTCAGGGTGACGTTCAAATGTTTATTATATGGCCGGTTATGGCAATGTAGGACGACTACCAACTAAACAAACGAATTACCGTTCGAACAATTTTCCGTCGAATAATATATTGTCCAATACATTGATTGAACAAATTTAAGGGTGCGGATCGTTGTACTGACTCTGAAGTGTTAATCTACTAAGATACCATTGCGATGGAAGTACCAATAAGGCTTAGCGTGAAGTTTATTGTGTCGGTTATTCTTTTAACCAATAAGTTGCAATCTGACGTTTAAATGTCACTGTCACTTTCAATATTTAAAGATGAACAGACGAATGCAGCGGACTCGGCGGACGTTCATTGTAATTGGCTAATAAGTATATAATATACCGAAGTGCATAAGCGGTAATAGTACATGTTACACATTTATGTACAACATTTAACATTTATATATGCTGTATATATTCGTAATGGGTCGCTTACGATTGGTGAAAACAGTTCGGTAATTCATCAATTACAAAGTGGGAGTAGGTAAAAGATAAAACTCACTATGTTTAAGTATATATTTTATTTTAGAAATAAATCCTTAACTAAAACCAAAGTAGAAAAAATAGTATATTATACTTGTTTAATAAGAGGTATTGTGGGGCACTACTTACATTGGAGCACTCCAATCCCACTCGTGCCACAATATACCCTCTTATTAAACTTGTACAACAATGTACTATTAGTTCACTCAGTCAAAAACTTCCTAGTTTTATTAATAACTATACGCTTTTTAGGATCCATATCGATGCAAAAAAAGGTTATATGCCTGGACAATAACAAAATAAATGAATAAAAGCCCTACCACATCGAAAAAACTACTGACGAAGTGACGAAAAAATATTTCTATTTTATTTAGATTCATTCTTTATAAAAAGACTGCTTCCCGACATAAAGCGCATGTCGATGAGTTACCGCAAAGGAGTTGTTTCAGTATCAAAGTGCATGCCGACCCACCCCAAAAAATATATATTTTTAATGAATTAATTTGAGTAATTTATACTTTCAGAAAAAAATTGTCGGTCCAGTTTTTGAGCTTCCGCGGTCCGATAGTTGCCGACCATTGTTCTTTATAGTGATGTCCTTACACTAGTTTAAAGAAGGAAATGACTGAACAACTTAAAAAATAGTTCGTACGACTAACATTCAAGAGCTACTCAGTTGGCTGTACAAACTTACAGTTAATATTTAATAGTATAAGTCTTGACACAAGACGCTCTAATTCTGATGTGGTACTTGTTTTAAAATTGATGGATACTTATCAAACTGATTAGTTTGGTAGGTATTCATTTTTCTTGTACTCTGCGTGGTAATTTCCTTTCATAAACCGCTTCAAAAGATGGATTATGCCCAACACTCTGCTACAACGCGGGTCCTAGGACACTCCAATCCTTCCGTCGATTCGAAATTTGATTTTTTTGAGGGAACACTTAAGGTTTTGCGTCGTGTACTTAAATGATATTTTGTAATATCTTGAACTGTATATACAGTGTGGGCAAAAAAACTGTTCAAATTTTAAATATTCATATTTTTAATGATAATTAATGCATTCAATATTGTTTTGAAATACAAAACATTTACACTTTGTAGATTGCAAAAATAATTAATTGTATTTTTGAAAAGTTTTTTTTATCGAGGATATTTCACAGTAATGAAGACTGGTGTAGTGGGTAGAGGAGAGCGCTTGTGCCGGCTACACCGCGGCCGTTTGGGTTCGATTCCCATCCCGGGCGGAAGATTTTTCGATGATCGAGAACTTTTTGCTCAGGTCCGTGGTTGTTGTATATGTCTTACATTATTCATTAATAACAGCCGTGTGTGACTGAATGGCTCAGCCTAAGTAAAAGAAAAATGAAGACTGCAAAGACGGGACTTTATAATGCACCGCCGCATCGCATTTGTAGGTATCAAAATCAGTGGGCCATGATTTGTTTTTGTTTTATAATGAATCTCATACATTAGCTTTAACTTCTATCAGTCATTTTATTTGTTACTTTAAAAATTGTTTGCCTAAACAAAGAAGATAAGATATTCATTAAATATTATCTGCACGAAAGATTGTGAACAAATACCCACAAAAGGGTTGGTCGGTTACAAGTATTCAGTGACTAATAATTAAAGTTAGAACTTACGGTAACAATAATCTTAAACAATCAAGAAGGAAATCACGTACAGAACTAATTCCTGAAAGGATAGAAGAATAATTGCTTCTTTCCGACAATGGAATAACTTGAATTAAGGAAACAACATCCTTTTTCCCTGTAAAAAAGTGCCAAGGCCACTTCCAAGATACATTTTTTTACTATATTAGAGTCTGAAAATGGCCGTCTGCTGCGCTGCTTCTGCAGATTTTTCTTGCTCGGTAGTTTGTAAGAAGCTTCACTTTAATACCCAGAGGAATTTTTTAATGGAATTGCTGATGAGTTGTTTCGTAATGTCGCGACAGTCTTGTTGCATGAGGCAAACTGGAACAGCTCGAGACTAATAATTAAACTTGAACTTACGGTAACAATAATCTTAAACAATCCTGAAAGCATAGAAGATGTTCGTGCAAGAAGATGCTTCGGGCACAAGTTTAAGTACTATTTATTTAGAGCAAAAGTACTTCGTCTTATCTATAAAAAAAATGGGCATTTTAGAGTTATACTAATTATTTAAAAATATTAATAACTCTCAAAGATATATGGGTACAAAACTACTTATACCGTTTTTGTTGGCCCTCGGTGTATATATTTTATTTTTTGTAATATTTATTAATATAAATACTAATATGTCTTTTAGTATTTCAATTCATTTATTTTTTGTAATATTTATTAATATAAATACTAATATGTCTTTTAGTATTTCAATTCATTTATTTTGTGCTATATTATATAGGCTTCCGTTATTTATAATTTTGTCTAATTCCTGGGCGGGCGCGAGACAGTACGCAATGGATGCGCAGCATATGGATGTCACAAGGAAAGCTCGCGAATATATTAATGTCATCAATGATATTTTTATGGAAATATTTGAAAAATTCGACGTATAATAGAATCAGCGCACAGCAGATTCCACAAACATTCTATTTTGTTTCATATGCACAATACAAAAAAGATGATAGAAATGCATAGGCATGAGATGGGATTCAGAAGCTTAGTCTTTTGATAAATTGCACTCGGACAAGTTTGCTCTGTGCTGTGAATTGACATGCATTTTCGTATTTGATGGTTCAAGCAAAACACCGTTAAATGTCATGAAATCTGTTATTCAGTGTCAATTATATGATAAATTTAGTTTATTTAATGCTTTTGCGCAAGTACGTGTTTTCAGTTTCAATTTTTTATCATAAACCTTCCGAGTGGGAATTATCTTAGGGGGTATCGAATATTGAACAAAAATTGTGTGCAATAGAACAAGGCAAGGAAATTACGTACATTAAATTAGCATTTATTTAATGACCAACCATTTCCCGAGCTTGAGCATGGAATTTATGTCACGTACTGGTATGTGACATTTCCAATGGAAAAACTGGTATTAATTTTATTACGTTTACCAGCGCTTTGTTATCACCATCAAATATCCCATAAATTCATAATCGAGAACATACGTCGATATGTTAAGAGTGCCTTAAATATTTGTAACAATCACCTACCCATGAATAGAATTGAGATTAAGCCAACGCTAATTACAACTTGATTTGGAATTCACAGCCCCTGCCCCGCTTTACTTGACGCCGCCGGTTGAATCGGAAATTGCAATCCGCGTGAAATTTGTGTGTGATCTATGAATCCAAATCAAGCCGGACGTTACAACGGAAGTGAAGTTTTTGTGACTTGAAATATTCGCCGCACGTCGCTGGTCTGTACACTGCTTCTGAAAACGAATTGTAATTTTAAAAGTTAATGGATTTTTATCAAAATTTAATTTTAGGTTTCTAAAAAAAATTAGTACATTTAAAATTTCTTATTAAATTAATAAATGCCCAAGTTTACGAATTTTATTTAAACGGGGCTGATATTTGGTGCGGAAATAAAGCTGTGCAGAAACATATTTTAAATTGGAAATCCGAGATCTTCATTTATACCTTGCGCAACTCATTCTCCAAATTTAATTAATAGGGTGGTATCAGTTTTAGAAATCTTGAATGAATATACCAGGCTAGTTAATATGAATTGCAGATATATGGTTTAATTATATCGTGTGAGCCACAAAATACAAAATTTTGTTTCAGAGTTGGCTGTAAGATAAATGAGGTATGACGCATATTATTACGCCATGAGACTGGGTTAGTTAAATTGAATTAGATTTAAAAAAATGAATTAATCTCAGACATGACTGCCATGTTTCTCTCTCTCAGGCATGGCCAAATCAGAAACAAAATTTTGTGGCTCACACCTTATTATATTACAAAAGACACGTATAATAATAGTGTTTTTTTTAAGCACAATTAACTGAATGTTATTCAACAAATAAGTGTGTTAATTAGAGCGATTAACAACCGAGACATTTTATCGCGATTGCGCTTGCGCGACTGGACTAATTATCTATTATTAATTGTCGATTAACACACTTGCTTGTTAAATAACTATATTTTTCCATTACTCGTATCTTATTACATTGGAGTTAATATTATTTTATTGTATCACAGTTGTATGATTATCTTTCCATGGAAGTTTTTTTAGTCGCTTTTTTAGGATGGAAAAACTATAAAGGCGACATCTATTTCCGTTATCTCCCCAATTGAGTAAGATAATCTACTTACCTACAATTATAGGGAACAGTCAACAGGTGATAAATATAACAACCTGATTTAATGAAAAGTATACGAATTAGAGTAAACTAAGCTGGTGATTTTTCAACCTTGTTATTTTTGAACCTTTATGTCTATTTCCCCTTTATGTGCATATTTTGTGTATTTTTTAACGCTGACAAATTATAAAATCATTTCTTATAGTAATAAATTTCACAATGATAATGCATTTTATCAAACGTGTATTTAAACGACGCGGTTTTAATAAGTTAAAATATAGGTGCAGACAATTTAAATTTCTGCAAAATGATGATCCAATCTAAAATTGTCTCACTAATTTAGGATTCAGTGTATTAAACAAGAACAATACCCAATGAAATATTTTTAAAGTAATTGCTACTAAATTCTAAAGCAGCCAGTAAATGCCTAAACGAGTGCCTAACTATTATTAAAAAAATACACAAACAGAATATACTTTGCCAATAAAGTAATAAAATTTAACTAATTTAGAAGCAAAACAACTGTATTTTACAAATAATCAGTAGTGTACCAACCTGTTTGCTGATCTATTTTTTCAACAGTTTACTTTCATGAAGATCGTAAAATGCCTACGTTTAGCTTTCCATCGCAAATTTCTTGTAATTAATTTAGTGTTTCGATATCTGATGTTTTTAATGGTATCAATAGTTTAAGTAATCGTTTTAAATCCGGATCAGTTGGTATACCATCATTTTTTTAAACAATGTTTAACTACTGGTAGAGCCGCCGTAAAGTGCCCACGTTTAGCTTTTCATCGCAAATTTCCTGTAATTAATTTAGTGCTTAGGTATCTGATGTTTTTAACGGTATCAACAGTTTAAACAGTTTTAAGTCTGGATCAGATGGTATAGTACCATTTTTTTAAACAATGTTTAACTACTGGTATAGCTGCCAAAAAATCGGGTATCACATTGCGCAGTGAACATCTTAAATTTCAAGAGAAAAGATTTCGAAAACTCATAATTATTCAGCGAGCGCCGCTTGAACATAATGTAAATTTAGACACAGAATTGGTCGCAAAGTGATGATACATCTTTATTTCGGTGATGCGGCCACGCGTAGATTTGTTATCGCGTTCTTTCGCGTTCCTTCCGAATACTTTCTGACTCTGCGCAAACTTTACCCGCAGGTGGCACCAAATTTCGGGACGGCTCTACTATCCCTATACGATATAACTTATCGTTAAAAACTGGTACAGTTCATTTAAATTTGTCGATAGAGTTTGCTATAAGGACTTGCCGTGGTATGCAATTTAATCATCTGTTACCAAACTATTAGACAAGATTGTTGCAAATCAGCTAAACAGGGTTTTAGATTGGAATAAAACACTTTAACTTTTTTATACCACTATATTTTATTTATGTGACTAGTTTCGACCATTCTCTAGTCATATTCAAACATAAGTGTTTAAATTGGTGTAAATTAGTGTAAACATTATGTTTGAAAATGACCAGTGAATGGTCGAAACTAGTCACATAAATAAAATATAGTGGTATAAAAAAGTGTTACTATTCCAATCTACAATCAAGATGTACCACGAAGTAAACGCCGCCAACATTAAACATTTAAAGAGGGTTTGTAGAAATCTTATTATTGACAATATAGGTTTAGTGCTGGGCTTTCAAATCTTTTATATTTAGGACAACAATTCTTGAAAGCTTAGAGAAGGGTTTGACAGTCTACGCCATTTATACCGACTTCTCTAAGGCTTTTGATCGCATTCATCATGGAACTCTACTCACTAAATTATTTGCTTATGGTTTTGGGACAGATGTTGTTACTTGGTTTCGTAGTTATTTAGGGGAGTTGATTCAATGTGTCAACATAAATAGAATACTGTCAACGATCATTAACGTCTAGGGTTTCTCAAGGGTCGCATTGTGGAACCCCACTATTTTTAATGTTCTACTTACTTTGATCCCACTACATATTCACTACTATCAAGATTAAAGATATCGTAGGAATATATGTTGTATATTAGAGGAGACAATAGAGATCCTTGTGGAATACCTTGCTGGGGTGCAGCAAAGTGTTTGTCAAATAAAAAATTAAATGCGCCGGTCAATCGATCTTTTTTTAAGGATTACTCTTTAATGGATAACCTGATGAATGGATAACCAAATTCGAGGCTCACCATGGGGATCTCGCTTATTAGAAGAGATAGAGCGTATGTTTAAATTTGGCACGTCTGCAAAATTGTATGCTGATTAATAATCCACTCAAAAAAATTTCTTACATTCTTTTCTTTTCGAGTTAACAAAAAAAAACTGAAAAAACTGAATTTCGTTTTTTCTTTATTTCTCTGTTATTTGAGGAGATATTTAAAAATGGTAAAGGTATTCTTATAGCACTTTTTTATTATCTAATAGATGGCATAAGATTTTTAGTTGTAACATGTTTCGTTTCTTTTGAACCATCATCAACTTTCTTATTTCTAATGGGCGCTATAATTATTTTTTGTCACATTTGAATGCTTATTTTTTTGTGATGACAACAATATAACACAACATACATTTAATTTCATAAATGAACATATAATCGTCTAAAACACTTTTATTGGCAATCTCTGCAGCGCTTACTAAAAATCATCGGAGCCATGGAATTAAAAACAATTAAACATCTGAATAGGTCTTTGTTTGTCAAACATTATTATTCTTTATGAATAAAAATGTCGTTCGATAATTCAGAAAAGCGTGATATGTTACGTATTTTTTATTCAGTAAATAGAAATGCGGTATTAGCTAGTAGAAAATATTCACAAATGTATCCAGAAAGAAGGCAACCTCATCGAACATTTTTTCTACGGATGGACAGAAATTTAGAAGAGTTTGGATCATTTATTTAACATTGCAAAGCATACCGTAATAAAATTACCTAAGAAGATAGCAATCATATTTTGGAAATGGTAATACTAAATGTATCTTAATTATTTAATTTTACGTTTACTTACAAAACATATTTTAGGTAAATCAAAATCCATCAACCTATTGCCGCGAAGTAGCAGCTGAATTAAATTTGGCACCAACGCAAGTATTGAGAATTTTGAAATAAAATTCATTTGGGCCACACACTTGTGCTTCGTGATAATTTTGATAAAAAAAAAAAAAAAAACATTATTTGGACCGATGAATGCAAATTCACAAATAGTATTTAATCGCAACAATGAACATTATTGGACAACAGAAAATCCCAGACGTCCGAAGTGTTAGGCCACAGCATCGTTTTGGAGTAAATGTATGGCTAGGTATTTCTGATGAAAATATAATAGGGCCAATTATGTACGAAGGGTCTCTAGCCAGTGAACGATATTTACATCTTCTTCAAACAAACAATATTTAATTATTTGGACAATGTTCCTGTAATTCAACTTCAGAAGTTCTGGTGGCAGCAAGATGGTGCACCAGCGCACAATGCCAGAAATGTTCGCAATTATTTAAATCAAATGTATCCAAATCAGTGGATTGGGAACGGCGGAATTGTAGCTTAGCAAGCTAGATCGCTCGATTTGAGTGTCTTGGATTATTTTTTCTGGTGTTTCATTAAAAACACAGTCTACTATCATACTTACGAGAATGTTGAACAACTCAGAGATGGTATTACCAATGCCTTTAATACGATTCCCAGAAGAAGTGTTTATAGGGCAATAAATAATATTAAGAAACGCGCTCAATTGTGTATTGAGGTTTTTTATTTGAACATAAATTATAATTAATAATCTCCATATTTGTCTTATGGATATTAGTATTGTATGTTATTTTATTTATAAAGAACTTTTAATTTTGTATCGTCTATATCGTCCAAAACAATTGTTCATTTGCATAAAAAATTGTTCGATGCAGTTGCCTTCTTTCTGTATACATTTGTAAATATTTTTGACTAGCAAATTCTGTAATTCTATTTACTGAATAAAAAATACGTAAGATTTCGCTTTTCTGAATTATCGAACGACATTTTTATTCATACAAAATAATAATGCTTGATAAACAAAGAGGTATTCAGATTTTGAATCGTTTTTAATTCCATGCCACCCATGATTTTTAGTAAGCGCTACAGAGATTTCCAATAAAAGTGTTTTAAATGATTATATGTCGATTTATGAAATTAAATGTATGTTGTGTTATATTGTTGTCATCACAAAGAAAACGAAACAAATTACAACTAAAAATCTTATGCCATCTATTAGATAATAAAAAAGTTCTATAAGAACGTCTTTACAATGTTTAAATATCTCCTCAAATAACGGAGATATAAAGGAGAATCAAAAATCAGCTTTTTCAGTTTTTTTTTACTTTGCTCGAAAACAAAAGAATTTAAGTAATTTTTTCAGTGGATTGTTAATCAGCATAAAATTCTGCAAAAGTGTAAAATTTAAATATACCCTCTATCTCTTCTAATAGGCGAGATCCCCATGGTGAGCCTCGAATTTGAAACACCCTGTATAAGATAAAAACATTGGTGGATATTAAAAACATGAATAAATGTAGATTATACCCATTGAACAGTTGTAGATAAGTTCAAAAACTAAATTCGTCTTTCATTTTTCAGTTTTATTTTCTATTATTGCTGAGGATAACTCTTAAATGAAAAGACAAAGTCTTCAAATTCTATTAGTAAAGTGTTGTTTTTATTAAAAAGATGTAGGTTTAAAAATTAAATTTGTCATGAAATTTATTTCTGGTTGTTTAAACTTTTATAACTTTTGAACTGATGACCAGATTTGTAAATTTTTTTCAGAAAAATTCGAAAGATGTTGACAAAAGAAACAAAAACAATTTATTGTACAATGGTTTTTTGGGTTTTAGAGGATAATTGTTGAATGAATGACCAAATTTGCAAAGTATTGTACACCGTATAGATGTATAATTTTTTCTTTTTTTTTCTTTTGAGGTTATCTTTCGAACGGATGACAAAATTAAAAAAAAAAATTTGGTTTTCAGTTCTTTTAGTTTTTCGGGTGTAACTCATTGAATTGTTTACTGATTTTTGAGGATAACTCTTAAACGGACAACCAGATCATTCTTTCAGTAAAGTATTGTGCTCACCAAACAGATATAGATAGGATGAAAAAATAATTCGTTCTTCAATTGTGCTGTGGTTGTAAGAAAATAATTTTAGAACAAGATAGCCGATTTAAAAACTCAGTGAAAAGAATTGCACTCATCTAATAAATGTAGATAGGACCAAAACAATAATTCGTCTTTAATTGTGTTCTGTATTTTTTCAGGATAACTTTTGAAATGATGACCAAATTCTTTCAGCAACCGACGAGAAGTTAGCCACAACTTTCCAGCCACGGATGTTGGCGCCTCCACCATCAGCCGAATTCTAACAAACTTCATTTAAATGTTATTTATCTGAAAAATTGAATTACAAAAACATATTAAGCGACATTAAATAAACAATTTATAATTATAAGTTATAGATTTTAATTAAAATTGGCGACGAATTAAATTTTGTAGTTGGCCACGGATACGCGCGCGACAATAAATTCTATAAGTGCCGTTTGGCGCTAGTTTTTTTAAATATTTTAACACAGATGTGTTAATAAATTTCTGATAAATAATTTGTTTACAGTAGTCTTCATAAATAGCGACGTAAATCGTCAGCCACGGATCCGCGGGGGACATGTTACGTTTTTGTAATTTAATATTTCAGATAAATAACATTTAAATGAAATTTTTTAGAATTCTGCTGCTGGTGGAGGCGCCAAAATCCATGGCTGAAAAGTTGTGGCTAACTTCTCGTCGGTCTTTCAGCAAAGTGTTGTACTCGCCGAATACAAGATACAGATAAGACACAAAGATTTGTGGTTCAATTGTTTTTTGTTGTTTTAAGGACAACTTTAAGAGCAAGTCTTAAACGAAAGAGATTTTGAAAATTTGTTCAGTACTCATTAAAGAGATGTAGATAAGGTCAAAAAAATAAATTCGGATTGTAATTGTTTACCGTTTTTTTTATACTAAAAACTCATACTCATTAAAAAGATGTAGGTAAGGTTACAAAATAAAATTCATCGTACAATTGAATTTTTGCAGAGTTACGAACAGCTTGAGTATTTATATATGCAGGCTACTTTTCGTCTTTATTTAATTCATTAAATGCTTCTGCAACAAGTAAAGGTTTTCAATTTCAATGATCGTTTTTTGTTTCCTCAAAAATGAAGCGATATATCGTATGCTATGTGGCTCTACCATCAAAATGTTTCACGAGAGGGTACGTATTAAATTATCAATAGTAAAATTACGAGTGACTATAATTTTGCCGGCGTCTGGAACACGACTGCTTGTTGCGGCGAAAATCGGCACGACTGTGAAGCAGGAGTACCGATTTTCTGGAAGCAACAACCAAGAGTCAGAATCAGTCACGAGTTAGATTTTAGAAGGCAATTGGCCAAAAAGTAGGTTTACACTTTTTACACATAATTTGAAAAATAAAATTTAGTGACATCAGACGTTTATTAATCTGCGCAACGATAATTGTAGTAAAAATGAGCCTTCCAAGATTTTAAGAAATGCCTATGAATACTATTACTGATGAAAGTACTAACACATTACCCGAAAATACGAACAAATCGAATTAGTGCGCAAATAATTTTAATGGTCCGGCGATAACTGATGTTTTATAAGTTAAAGAAAATGTAACGCGTTGCTAGGTAATACCAACATGAAGGAATTGCTATAAATAACACCCGCCCAGGGCATCGTAATTAGAATTTAATTGGATTATGTCATCAACATGATTCGATTTCATTAGTTAAAAAGCAGGTTTTTTTTTATTAGTAAAAATATTATTTGTATATTTTAATAATATTGCAATCTGGTCTTAGACCAATAAGCAATTTTGTTCTGTTCCTAAAATACTAAATGACTTGCTATCTAAGAGTCGTCCACTGGCGGCTCTTAGTATTTCTGGCGTTTCATAAATATAATGTTTGTTAAATATAATCATTATTTGTTTTACATATATGTTTAGTACTTAAGTTGTTATATAAATTGTATAAATCTTTATTGTAATAGGGGTTTCCCGTTTCTAAAAATAAATAAATATGATAGGGCTTAATGTTTAATGGATATTTTTGTGTATATGCGAAATAGAAAAAATAATGTAAAAAATACATTTCATAAGGCATATGATAGTGCACTAGTCACTGAGCTCCTCTTTTTCCTAACTTGCACTCGTGCGCTAATATATTCTCTAATGAAACTTGTCTTTTAATATAAAATCATTTTGTTATAATCCGCATCCTTAATTAAAATCATATTTTCTATTAGCACATTAATTAATAGTCTCAGGTATAGATGTACTAACAATTCGAGATGTATAATGGGGGTTGTTTATTTAAAGGCTTGATTATTTGGAGTAAAAAAAAATTACCCTCTACATGGAATTGCAGTCGAAAAAAACATTAAATTCGAGCCTTTTGGTTTAAATTCGATACACGAAAGTAGCGTGAATATATGAATATTCAACCTGTTCGAATTTATTTAATGCTACGACAAGTTGTCTCAAATTTCTCGGTTTATAATATTAGCAATAATAATGGAATTACTGATTGGGAGGATAATACTTGCGAGATTATTAACAATATCGTTTCTTAATGTTCATACAGTTGCAGAAAAATGCAATTAGTTACTCGTATATCCTAGGTGGTAGGATTCATGATGTGTGTGTACCGATGAATTTCGAAGTGAATACGTATTTGACTTACGGCGTGTATAATCTAGCATTACATCATTATTTTTATTTTCCTACAAAGAAGTTATTGACTCCGAAGCTAATTTGTGTTTCTTATTGTTACAGACCTACCTACTAACCTCTTCCGTTTATGATCGCCGGGAGGATTCCTGAAGCGTACCTTTGAATCTTATCATCTGTCTATTTCATCTAAGGTCTAACGCCTATCGTCTAATTTCGATTTCGATCTAATTGGGCCGTAACTGCGGGAATATGGTTTTAGTGAAATTGTGTAGTCTCTTGGTGTGCGTGGTGGCGGTGGTTAAGGTGGTGCACGTGCACGGATCGACGCGACCCGATCCCATCTACTCGAACGAATTCGCCGTGCACATCCCCGAGGGTGGAGAGGCGGCGGAAGCAATCGCCGGAAAGCATGGATTTATAAACCGCGGACAGGTAAGTTTATTTTGCCATTATATATTCATTTACACTCTGTACTCTAATTAAATTTCCCTAAGCGAACGAGTTTCATGATTCAATTATGAGTATCCGAAAGTCACAAAGATACTTTGATTTATAATTCATTCGTAAATGTCAATATTGGTATACCCATACACTCTATCTAAAGTGTGCCATTTAGGGAAATCGTACTTTATTCATTTAAATGATGAAAGGAAATTATTCCATTAAGCAATTTATTTTTGAAATCTTTTCAAAATATATCATTTGGTACCCTTACCAATAATATTTGTTAAAGTATCAAAATTGCTGTACTAGTCCATATAAAGGCAAGAAGAAAATTATAACCGCATTTTTTCTACGTGCTTTAGTATCAATCGAAATAAAATTAATACAATTATCACTAGTAATACGTGAATGATTGTCGAAATACAAATTCATTCGATTTTAAGAAATAAACCTAAAACAACAAAATTTATTTGCTAATATCGTTATTTACACGAGTTGTTTTTTGTTGTGATTACTTTTTCCAAACCGTTTTGGATTCATTTCAAAGATTGATTTTTGTGTAATATTATATTTATTATTTCGTAATGATGGGCGCTTCAAAATTAACTGAAATACCCAATAACAATCCGAATTACAAAAACGGAAACATGTTTTTTTAAAGTTATCAATATTTGAACTAATAAAATAAGTCTATTTTGTGTTGAACAAAATAATTGAAGATTGAATTATTTTATTTTAAAATTATAACTTTATATTTATGCCAAATTATTTTCTATATAATTTATTAATTGATAATATCACTTAAATAAATGTGCACATTTAGATCATTTATTGATGAATATTGCAATAACCATTTGGAAAATATTAGATCATTTTGAATTATTGGACTTTCTCGATTCGGTCATTGGTGATTTTCATGTATATATTTCATGTATATGGAAATTTTACTTTAGAGGATAATCTTTATAATTCCGCCACACACATTATTCCCTATAGCGAATATTTTTGATCTCTTGAGTCTTTCAATCAGGAACTCCTGTGATGAAATACGGACGGAATTTATATAGACTATGGGCAATTAACCTCTTATTTTAATGCTATTAATAAGATGATGATATGAGCAAACTTGAACACGTGTTCCAAGTCAAACTATTTTCCATAGTAAAATTACTCCGAAACGCATGCCTAACCTGACGTATTAAATTTTAATTTTGCTAACAGCCACAAGAATAAGGTCAAGAGAATCCTGACACCTGTCGCGAATAAAGCAGATAAAGCATATTAAAACCCAAATATATACGTTCAGCATTGCAATGATTTTATTTATTGATAGTGGATAATGGTTTTAATATTGTTGGTAGTCGCCGAGCTTTTACTTTACACAATTTTATTTTATCCGAAGTACGGGAAAGGATTATGATAAATAAGAACTTTTTTTTTAAGAAAATATCTGGATTGTGATTACCTTAACCGTTTTACGTTTTTTCAGATAAATGTTAAAATATGAAAATTATTACAAAAACATTTAAACAAATATTGAAGATATGTTAAAAAATTCACATTTTTTGTTTTAGTTTTTTTTCATAAAATTATTGTTTTCCTGAAGAATTAATTGGAAATCTCCGTCATTTCTGCTCTATAATTATAAAATGATGTTAGACACATCAAAATATTAATAATAGTTGCAGAGAATTTGATATCAGGCCGATTGTTTAAATCAATCTTCAATCATCGAATGGTTACACTATAAACAATCCGTTCGTATAAAAAAATCGATTATTTACGGTCATATACTGCATTGTTTGTTTATTAATGACATTGCTGATATATCTCATTCATCTCGGTGCCTCTTGTATGCGGCGATTTAAAGGATTTTTAAAAAGTACGAGATAAAAACGAGTGTGTTGCTTTCAGGGGCGGCTCGTTATGTAGAGCCAAAGAGCCTTGGCACTACCTGTGGTTTCAAGCTCAGCCAGAATTTATAATTCATTTTTAAAACACTTTTTCGCAAGTTTAAATGTTAAACAACGCCTGTATAACTTTAATAAATAGAGAAAAATCGCAATGCATTTATTCCCCAACGCAACGCCGCGGCGCGCCAGCTTCCATGTAGCGCACCGAGCGCACGGCATTTCGTTAGGAAATTGCGGCTACCGCGGGGTGTGGCGCGCCTCCAGGGGTGCTGGAGAGGTCGCGCTCTGAACATGTATTTTGTGCTGAACAAATTCTGGCACATACCGGGCACGCGGCGATGACGCGCACTTATTAGACATATTTTGCGGCGACATACAAGGTGTCTAAAAAAGACACCACCAAAATGATATGGTGTATTCCTGAGACAAAAAAAGAGCAAATTAACTAAATTTATCTATATGAAAAATTACATACCTTCCAAGATACAGCAAGTCAAAGTTTAAGATTTTTAAAATATTTTAATCTATATCTCGAAAATGGCAGATGAGAATGATTTGTTTATTTTTTTCTTACAACTAAATTAGGTGTACTACATTGTTTAAAAATTTCAAGAAATTTCTTCAAGTACAAAGGTGCTCCAGAGGACATGCTGTTTACATTATTACATAGAACTTTTTTGTTCTTCATATTTTTTGCGATTTAATATTTTTTTCAAAGCAACTCATCACTTTTAAAGAATTTATAACTCTTAAAGTTTTTTTGTTTACGCCTTATTTTTAACAAAAAAAAATAAAAAAGAACTTATTGTTCATTGTTTCATTGCGCTCGTCCTGCAAGAAAAGTCTTAAAAATAACTATAATCCAAAAACTGCTTTTATTTTAACATATTAAATTATTTAACAAATTACAAAAAATTCAAAATGACCCTCATAAAAAAAATCACAGTACACATTGTATGCGCGTGCGCGCGTCGCGTCGATGCGCTTCAGCCACCGGCGATACTTCGGTCACCCCCACTCAAAGTGTTAACCAGTTTTACTTAAATTGAAAGTTTTAATCGTACTGACACGTTTTCAACGAATTGACACCCGCCTACTTAGATTATTTTATTTTTTAACACGAAATTTTCCAAAAACAATAAGTTCTTTTTTATTTTTTTTTGTTAAAAATAAGGCGTAAACAAAAAAACTTTAAGAGTTATAAATTCCTTAAAAGTGACGAGTTGCATTGAAAAAAATATTGAATCGTAAAAAATGTGAAGAACAAAAAAGTTGTATGTAATAATGTAAACAGCATGTCCTCTGGAGCACCTTTGTGCTTGAAGAAATTTCTTGAAATTTTTAAACAATGTAGTACACCTAATGTAGTTGTCAGAAAAAAATAAACAAATCATTCTCATTTGCCATTTTCGAGATATAGATTAAAACATTTTAAAAATCTAAAACTTTGACTTGCTGTATCTTGGAAAGTATGTAGTTTTTCATATAGATAAATTTAGTTAATTTGCTTGTTTTTTGTCTCAGGAATACACCATATCATTTTGGTGGTGTCTTTTTTAGACACCTTGTATAACTAACATTTATTTACAACAATTTTGTAAATTCAAATTTTCTAGTAGAGCTGGAGATTTTTTACTTTCTTCGTTACGAAGTACGAGAAAGTCCTGTGAGCGTGAAAATCTTAAAAATAAAAAATATGTAAATGTACATTTTGGGGTCCCTGGATGCCATTTCAACAATTTTCATTATTTCTTTTCTATCATTTTTGGTTTATAATTATGAAATTATAATAGTTATATGAAATTTAAATTAATAATAATTGTAGAGAATGCCTAAATGGACCACTTATAAAGAATACGTTTTTTTCGAAATCTCTTTAGTTTTTGAATAAATTATCATTAGAATTTGAAGTGTAATTTGTAATTTTCATCTTTCATAATTTAAACAAATCGGGAAAGTAACATCACCATTTTTTTAAATTCTGAAAGTGACTAATCATTTATATTTTACTAACAATAAATAGTTTCGTTTTCTTAACAAATGTAGGACACACTGTTTTTCAATTATACATTGAATTTATAAATATATATTGTATAAGTGGCTCTACCACTTAAAAAGTTCACGAGCCGCCACTGGAAAATATTCTGAACTCCTTCGGAAAAGCCATAAAATTAAAAAAAAATAACTTTAGAAATCACAAAATTCAACACTCGCCATATTTTTACTTTCTCCGTTACGAAGTACGAGAAAGTATTGTGATCGTGATTTTTTTTTCAAAAATTTTTTTAATGGAAATATCCGGTTTGTTTTCTAGGATTTAGAAAAAATATTTAGAAATCATAATTTGACATTGTTTAATTTTTCAATACTCATAAGAGTGATACTTAGCAAGTGATTTTTTTTTTAATTTGAATTAATCAAAATGTATCTACTAAATATAAAGTTGTCGAAACTGCCGGCACAAAAGGTGAAACAATAAAGTGATCTCAGCAAAGTTAATCGATTTATTTGAATTCTTTTTAGTTTCACTTTTTTTGAACAATCAAAGCGAAAATTGATTTTTAAAACTAATTGAAACCATTTTCTTACTAGAATATTCTGCATTTTTTATTACTAAGCCTGTATTTTCCATTGTTTTGTCTAAATTTCGAATCATTTGGCCTAAATACTCTTTATTCCGTCCGGATTTTTTTATTTTTCCCGACGAATTTTTAATTTTCAAATTTTCTAGCTGAATTTTTGATATTTTTGTTCAAAATATTTTATCTTTTGGCCTAAATTTCCGTTATTTTGACTTAAATTTGCGGTTTATTTGTTTAAATTTTCGACTTTTTGGCTCGCATTTTTGAATTTCTCGCCGAATTTTTAATGTTTAGATTTTTTACCTGTATTTTTTATTTTTTTGGGCCTACATTTTTGATCTTTTGACCTTAATATTCTTTATTTTGTCATAAATTTGCGATTTAATTGTTTAAATTTTCGACTTTTTGGCCCGCATTTTCGATTCTTTTGGGTCTAATTTTTTGATATTTTGCTCTAAATATTCTTCATTTTGACATAAATTTTTGAATTTTTAATTCTGGTTCCAAATTTTTAATTTCATTTCATTTTAGTTTAATTGCATTTATTATCTTTGGGGCCAGAATTTTTTATGGATTGTCCAAATTTTCGACTTTCTGGCCAACACTACAGTTTTTTATTATTTTTTTAAAATCTTTTGTCCTAGTATTTTTTACTGTATTTTTGATTCTTTAGGGCCTACATTTTTGATCTTTTGACTTTAATATTCTTTATTTTGACATAAATTTGTGATTTAATTGTTTAAATTTTCGATTTTTGGCCCGCATTTTCGATTCTTTTGGGTCAAAATTTTTGATATTTAGCTCTAAATATTCTTTATTTTGACATAAATTTTCGAATTTTTAATTCTAGTTCCAATTTTTTGATTTAATTTTGGTTTATTTGCATTTATTATCTTTGGGCCCGAATTTTTGAAGAATAGTCAAAATTTTCGACTTTCAGGCCAACATTTATTATTTATTATTTTTAATCTTTTGATTATTTTCTTTATTTCGACCCAACTTTTTGATTTTATTGTTAAAATGTTTGATTTTTTTGGTCCGCATTTTTGATTTTTCGTTTAGTCTGCATTTATTATCTTTACGCCCGAGTTTTCGATGCCAAGTCTAAATTTTCTACGTTTTGGCCAACATTGTAGTTTTTTTTTTATCTTTTGCCCTAAATTTTTCTTTATTTTTTTTTGTTCAAATTTTTCTTTCGTTGGTCCACCATTTTAATTTGTAGGCCAGAATTTCAGATTTTTAGTTCTAAATTTTTTATCGTACATTTAAGATTTTTAGTCTATTTTTTTATCCTGTATTTTAGATTTTTCAACTTGGATTATTGATTTCATTTAGTGATTTTTTTTTATTTTTGGCTATTATTTTCGAATTTCTGGTCGGAAACTTATTTTTGGCGGCTCAAAGTGGCAAATTATTTGAATTAAATAAGTTTTCGATTTTTTGTCTGCGTTTTTTATTTTTAGATAAGGATTCTTGATTCTTTGGCCCATATTTTAGATTTCTGTATATTCGATTTTTTTGTTCTAATTTTTTTATTTTTCTTTATTTTGACCAAAATATTTGATTGGTTTGTGTAGAAAATTTCGATTTTTTTTGTCTGGAATTTTTATCTTTACGCCTGTTTTCTATGTTTTGTCTAAATGTTTACTTTTTTAGGCTATATTCTAGGTTTTTATTTTTTGGTCTAAATATTCTTTATTTTGACGAATAATTTCGATTGGTTTGTAGAATTTTTCGATTTTTTGTGTGCATTTTTTTATCTTTGCGGACGAGTTTTCGATGTTTTGTCTAAATTTTCACCTTTTTAGGCTCTATTGTAAATATTTACTTTTTTGGACTATATTTTGTGTTTTCGATTATTTTGGTTTTAATTTTTAGTCTTTTGGCCGAAATTTTCTTTATTTCGACCTAAATTTTCGATTTGTTTGTAAAAATTTTGATTTTTTGGTCTACCACTTTGATTTTGGGTACGAATTTTAGATTTTTGGTCTTAATTTGTTATTTTTGTCCCATATTTCAGATTTTTTTAAACTTGAATTATTGATTTTATTGTGTGATTTTTTTTATTTTTATTTTTGCTATAATTTTCGAATTTGTCCTTGGAACCTATTTTAATCTAAAATCTGAAAATGGCAAATTATTTTTCTTTTGCTTGTATTTTCAATTTTTTTGGTCTGCATTTTTATTTTTAAACTACGATTTTTGATTTTTTTGGCCGATATTTTAGATCTTCGGCTGTTTTGATTTTTAGTTGTTGTATAAGTGGCTCTTCCATCAACATGTTCCACGAGCCGCCACTGGTGACTTTACATGATAGTTGACGCGGTTAGCCGCCAATTGGTATAGCAAAAACAAACTGTACCTTAATACCGGGAAACGTTCAGTTACAACGTCTAGAAAACGTAGGTCCTGAATTGATTATAATTATTATATTGATGGTAATATATCAAATAACAATACATTGATCCAAGATCTAGGTGTGACTTTTGCTGAAGGACACATTTTCTAATCATATTAATGGTACAACATGCAAGTGGTCAATGAGGCCAGATTTGATGTTATTTCATTGTATAGATTGTAATTTATTGTATAATCATTTTAGACTTAAACTTACCAACAGATAGAAATTAACCTTTAAAAAAACACAATGAGCCGCATTGTTGCCATTTAAAAAAAGGTTTTTTTTTGTTTGGGCTTTGGTCATTCAGCCACTAACGATGTTGAAAACGTTGAGTAAAAAAAATTTATCGGACTATAATCTACAAGAATGTGTAGACCAAACTAAAATAAAAGTGTTTAATACGTTTTTCCATAAGTCTGCGATACGAAACAAAATATATTAGAACGTTCACGGCCACCTAGGTGCAAAATGAATTTTGGAAAAACGGATGACACTTGTCGTTTTCGTTTTAATACAAAAATATATAGGGTGTTCCATTTAAAAGACAATATTGATGTCACTAGTGGTAAAGCCAAAAGTGCAACTAATATTTTTGGATGACAACTTCAATTTGCTTTCAGAATAGCTCTGCCAAATTTCATAATGATTTACAAATAATAATTAAAAAAAAAACTGTATGGGTGAGCTTGTTTTGTGTTAAACCCGGTCTGGAAATGTAAAAAAAAACATCTAAACAAATGTTAAAAATCACAAAATAATGATCACTATATGTATTAATTGTACAGATTACTGTTAAATATCAAGCATGCCTAAATAAAGAGGGCATTTCATATCAAATCAACAACTTTACCCTCTTTTACGTTTATTTGAATGGTCAACAACGGAAGAAACCGGGCCAAGAATCTTCTTTCCTTTGATAACGCATATCGTTAATAGCAACTATTTATAAAATTGCGCCGGACCCATTGTTAACAATTTCAGCGATGCAGCGTTCAGAGATGTATAGTATTTCGCTCGATAATTGCTTTCGGTCGGCAGTTATATTTCCATAAACCGTCATTCAATTAATCATTGCATTTACCGATAATTGTTTTATTTTTATATTCATCAATTACTAACAATTATTCACAAAGCTTGACAAAATTTTTGTTTTGAAAAATTAGTTAGGGTATTATTTATAACTTGTATATTTATTCATTACTTACAATCATAACTGATTTAACGTTGATGTAATGAATATAATTTCAAAATTATAAATTCAAAATAATTAAATTTCTTATTGAGTGTACAAACGATGTGCACCAAAATTTGTATTTTTTTCATCCAAAATGGTTATGGTGCACTTCATATGACACCAGTTCAAATTTCACTTATAACCATGGTGCTCTGTATTTAAACTTTATCATGATATAATTTAAATGTATGCGGGTTCTACAATTTTTGGACAGTCTCCTACTAGTTTTGGTTTTTGTGTGGTATCCTTATGATAAGCATCAAAATACTTTTATGAAAAGATAAGTATACTGTACATTAAGTAAATACAAGTTTTTAAGAACTATATTTTTATTGTACACTGGTGGAAAAAAATGAAACACTTGAAATTCGTGAAATTTCGACCATTTTCAAACCGCCATAACTCGGCGTATTTTCAATCTATTTTGATGAATCTTTGAGGGCTGTGAAGTGTCTTTTTTAAAGCCATGCATGCGAACTTAAGCGTAACCCCTTCCGCCCCCATCTAGCACCCCTGTGAAAAAAGGAAACCATGTCCAACTTTGACGATGTCTACGGAGTTGGAAAATTTTTGTCGATTTGATCCACTATAAAGGCATTAAAATTTGATTGTCCCTATGCAGAACTCAAAGAACGAACTTCCTGCGACGATTTGGCACCAAGTTATGGGTGTTTAAAAAAAAGTTCATTTTGAGAAACGAACGTTTTATTCGTAAAATATCCCGTTTGTGAAAAAATAGTATATACCTCGGGAGAGAATGCTATTTTTTCCTCGGTGCGTTGTATCCCTCAGGCTATCGCCCTCGATACAAATTTGCACATCGCACAGAGGGGTATTTGACCCAAAAAAACGGACAAAATTATTTTTCAGTTTCATTCAACATATAAGTCATAAACAGCACTATTTATAATAAATTTGAATTTTTAGGTAATATACTTTGGAAAATAGCAAAGAGAGAGTCGTGTAAATGCTACTTTTTCAGGAAAAGATGTAAAAAATAAGACAAATCTAAGTATGACAGTATAGCAGGAGAGCTAAAATAGCTATCCACTATTCAGAGGATGAGTCCCATCCTTTTTCATTAATAGCATCATCTGTTTTTTTCCAACAAATCTGTCGCATTGACGTCTTCGTTCGAAGCCTCAATTTCACTTGGCAACAACATTTCCATGGCTGCTGCGTTAAATAGCTTTGATCTCTTTGGTGGTTTTGGTCTTATACTGTTCATTAAGGGATCTGATGTTAGAAGTAACCTATTTAAAACATCTTGGTTTCACTGTTTTCGAGAAAATTTTCGAGAGAAATTTTGACGAAATTGCCGGAAATGTTTATTTCTCGCCTCAGCTGCTTCTTCCGACAATGGGTAATATGGCATGTTGAACCACAAGAGGTCCGTGAATAAGTACCTTGTGTACAGTGGGCGACATAGGATGCCAGGAGTATAACTTGGTATACAGTATTGCTATATCATGGCAAAATGTTGAGAATTTGTCAACATTTATTTTATTCCCACTGGAAATTACTTCTAAGATATTAGTAAATCTTTCAATTGCCGTGCAATCAATCCCGTTATTTCTGAAGACACTTGTGGTTTCTCAAAAAATCTTCGGCTAGTATTCTCGTTATTGGAGTTGCCGTAGCCAGCTTTGGGGACCTCAACAATGAGACCAAGCCGAGCTCTTAATTTTTCTTGAATCTCTTTTTTTCTTAGAATAACAATATATTTATCGGTCTGGGCTCTTATTTGCCATTTCTGTACAATTATCTTGTAGGAAAGATGGAGCAAAGTTTCAAAAAAATCGTATCCTTGCGTGTAATACAGACAAGCCGAATTTAAGATTGTCCAAGTCCATTTATTTGGACGCGGTTGTTGCTAAATTATTAAAATCTTTTGAAAGTTGCCTTACAAATATAACACCTCATTGTTGACTTTGTTTGGGTAGATGAATTACAAACTTTGCCGTCAACCATTGTAAACAGCATCGTATGTTGTATTGTCACATCTCCTCTTGCGTTTGCTACCTTTGTCTCCTCTAATTGAATGATTTGATCATTGAAATATTGTATTTCCTCGTTAGTAATGTTAGAAGTTTCGTGAACAAATCTGATTCTCATTGGTCAGCAATAGCGTGGCGAGGATGGTGTCGGGTTTTGCCAAATCATCCTTTTAATGCTGCGTCAAATAAGTTGAAGAGGCACCAGTGACGACTGAAAAATGTTTGCATTAGAATCTGTACAATTTTCAACTTTTTGTTTGTATTCAGTCTGTTTTGAACCATCGCAGCCCCATTTGCAAATTAGCTCCAAGGAAGCTATTTCTTGTATTGAAAGACTTTGTAAGACATCATCCAGGTATAATAGCAAGCGTTGTGATTTAGTCAATCTTGCAGTCGGACTTCCGCACGCGTTGAAGTCACTTGACAACTCTCTTGGATTGGATAACAGTCTTTCTTGGCTCTTTGTAAAACACTATAGCATGGATATATTTTTTTGTCTCTGGTCCTAATTATCTCATACTGTTTTCTCGATAGAGACGCTTCTACGAAAATTGACAGCGGTTGAATAGGTGTTACTTGAGGTCTTGATGGTGTGCTGCTGCTTTTACAGATTTTGAGATATTTAATACTCTGGTAGGCGATGTGGTAATATCCTTGACGACTTTTGCAGCCTCCTTATTATCAGCCTCTGTAAGTTTCATTTGAGTAGCATATACAAGCTCATTTACTTCATTCCCTTCTCTAAGAGTTTGAATTTTGCGCCCTTTACTGCGATCACACAAGTCATCGAACGCTTTTGATGGACGACCCTGTTTACTTACATACGTACATTTAACAGGTATTTCCACAGTCCCTTGCAACCAATCGCTATTTTTTTTCAAGAAACCATGTTCAGTTCTGTTAGCAGCACGTCTTGATTTCCGTCTTAACATAAGAAAATTTGTGTAAAAACTCTTTTTTTTGTTCAATGGGAAAAGTGGGTTTGTTAATTATCTCATTCTCCAAAAAATTCAACTCTTTGGCAAATTCTCTTTCCGTTCTTTCTTTCACCATATTATACAGATGTTCTCGTGTTATTATTTTGACACCAGAACCACCTTAAATAGGAAAAACATGATATTTTAATACAAAGTGGATAAATAAATGTTTTTTGTACACTGAAATCGCCAAAGAGAAAAAAATATACAATAGGCAATTTTCGGCACCCAATCTTTAGTTAACATAAAAGTATAGTAATTTTCGGTTATTTAAAAAAAAAATGGCTCGGAAACTCTCGGAAGTATTACAAAAATCATAATACATATATATTTATGACGTAAAATTTCATGAGTTTGTCATGCGCTCATAAAAATGACAATATCTATTAATTTTGTGTCATTATTTTGGCACTCTTAGGCGTGAACAGTTTTCGGGAATTGTTTACTTTGTTTCTATTGTCTTTTGTCCGGTTTTAAGGATCAAATACCCCTATGTGTCGGGAAAAATTACGCATTTCTCTCCCTTGATATATAATCTACTATTCAAAATTCAATTACGTAAAAATTAAGAACAATTTAAAAATATTCCACACTTTTGAAACAAGATACGGTTTTAAAACTTGTCGACTTTCAAGAGATGATGTTTGTTCAACTTGTAATGAAATCAAGAAAAATGTTTTGAATATTTAAAGCATAACAAATACAATGGCCATCGCCCGAAGTTTTCCATATTATTGGTTACAATATCGTTAAGTGTTTATGATGCACACACGAGTTGACTAATCGATTTTTAAAGATATACACATAATAGTAATCAAAGTTTGTTGTCCCTACAGCATAATAAATACACAATCAAAACAATTAGTCTTGAGTTAGTAATTGATGATGCATAAATCCTCCGGTGTTTAAAAATTCACAAATCGTATTATAATTCTTACGAAACTATTTTATCAACACTCAAAGTTAACAACCAGTTTTAATTATATATATTGTAGATATTGTTACGTCTGTAACTCAAATATTTATTTAAAAAAAAAGAATTCTAAATTATATTTAAATATGGTTTACTTTACTTTTGACCTTATTTACCCACAAAATACTTAATTAGCACATTATATTATGCTCTTTTAGGTAAAAAGGTACAATAACATAAGCAGATATTTTTAACGTGTCCATGGCTGCAAGAATAGATAAAACATAAAATGACATCCCTGCTATAAATTATAGTCTCTTAGCATTCGCATCTTCTCGGATTTGGTTTCTCAAAGGTAGATCCACGGTAGCTTTGCCCTTTAATTATAACGGCACGTGTTGCCTTACGTATAAAAATAATCCCGCGTTAAGAGAGGCGAAATTCTATATCCTTCAAAGGAGCAGCGCGTGCGCGACAGAACAGGTCGGGAAGTTGATAATTTAAAACAACCAGCGTGCCAGCACAACGATTTCGCATACAAAACATTTAACTTTTCATATAACTATTCGTATTCCCGAGTGTTCACACACACTACAGACAGAAGCGACGAACAGCACGTGAGAGATGCGGCACTTATTTCATAATGTCCTCTTTAGAAGTGGAATACTGTGTGCGACTACAAAAAGCTTCTTTAACTCTAAGTGCCACATTCAAAAACATCTTATGCTGGAATTATATTACTTGTGTACGGTAATAACGCATGCAAAATACTGTAAAACCAGCGTAAATCTAGAATGTTATCCATCGTAAATTTTGCCAAACTCTCAGTTAAGCTCACCGCAATACCACAAATCCCACTTGATGATCGACTAACTTTAAAAACAATACCTTTGTAACTTTTTAGATAATAGTAGTAGTTTATAAGAATTCAGCACAAATGTTTATATTGCATTGTTGGTTAAACTAGAGTTATATATTTATTAAATTATGGAGCGAATTAATATTATTAAAATAAATGTTGCCATCATGAAACTCAAACATTTTTTTTTTGATATTTTATAATTTTTTTTAACTGGTAATTTAAAAAAAATGAAAAACTTTCACAATTTTTGTAGATACAAATTTGAAGTAACAATCATCGTTTTCTATTTTGCCCTATGTGCGTTACTATTACAGAAGCCGTACATCATCTTCGTGTCGCCATTCTCATTAAACGTAAATCCATTATAATCGAACAAATTAAAACGAAGATAACACAGAAATACAAAAACTCTGAAACGTAGAAAATAATACAAACTGATAATAACGGGGAAAGCAGAATTCGTTACTGTGTCAAAATTTGACAGTGAGCTAGGGCCGGTGTTGGCGGGTGTATTTTTTTATGAAAATGAGTTAATTAACAAGTTTTAAAAATATACATTGCACACATTGACAAATAATTTTCAAACTAGGCATACTGCCGAAATTGTATTGTTTTCTTTGAATTGATATCGAATAATAACGCATATTAAATGACTGCATGTTCAAACTTTGAGGACCTCGTGAAGGCTCAGGAAGCATGATACAACATTTTGGAATTAAGCTATGCTGTTTAAAATTTTAAGAAGAATATCGCCACGTATAGATTATCACCAAATTTGTACACACCCGATATAAAGTTCATTGTGTCTGTTAGTGTTAAAACCAAGATTTTGAAATTTGACATTTAAATGTCACTGTCACTTTTGAAATTTACAGTAAGACGTACTTACCCACATTGAAAACGATTGCATTATTTTTGTTGAGTTGGTTTATTGCAAAGTCGAATGTAATTGCGCTAGAACTTTTTTGCCATGAGGTTGCTTGGAAATTTGACGAAACAAGTTGGCTTTGATAAAATCGTTAGTGCGAAGGACAAGCGATTTTAATCGCTAATGCGAAGGATAAGCGATTTTAATGGGGGGCAGCTGTTAAGTTAAATTCCCAAAAGGAAACCACCTGTTTATAAAATGGGAAAATATCTGACCTCAAAGAAAATCGAGTGTAATTTAATAAGAAAATTAAACAAATGCGTAATAATAGTTATTTAACGAACGAGCGTGTTAATGATAGCGATTAATGATCTAGACATTAATTGTTGAGATCATTAATCGCCAATTAACACACGAGTTGGTTACAAGATTTTTCCGTTGATCGTAACTTAGATAAAAATTAGAAAAAATCCAAACAAAACAAACAAATTTTGCTATTAAGCCCTTTGCAGCAATATCGGCAAAAAAATGCGAATAGTACCGATTCCGAATGACGCCTTACCTGTTTCTTCTCGCACCAGGAAATTAATTCTATGCAAGTTTTTTCGTAAAAATGTTTACTCTTTTCCGGAAGCAAACTTAGTGTTGCATTATTTGCATTGGCTAGTACTTTTGGCGGTGTTAATGTAAACTCGACACTATCCATAGTAGCAGACATTCACTTGATGCATGCGTTCTATAAATTTGACGTTTCATACTTTGACATTTAACGGTATATTAAAATCGAAAGCGGTTCACCACCAATTTGTTTCTAGCGCAGAGAATTTATATATTTTTGCATTTACATGTCAAACAAATTGTAGATCGTTTTCTCACAATTATCAGTTTAATTTCCAGTAATTATTAGTAATTGCTACTCATGAATTTGCTAAACTAGAAATCGTTCATTAATAGGGGCCATTAATGCAAGATTTTTGATACATTTGGGTACATTAAAGTTAGCCATTAACTAACGAGCAACGGAAAATTTTATTAAAATGTATGTAAATCTTGTGGCGTTGATTTGAAATCAGCCTGCTCTGATTTTGAAGGTTTGGTTATTATCGTCAAAGGTAGTATAACATATAATTTTGGGTAACACAATAACCCCCGTACCCCATATGAATCCATAGTATATTTGGGAAACCTATCGGAAAATGTTGGGAAAACTCTAAATAAATTAAACATCACCACATCATTCAAAACCAATAAACCCCCTCTCAAAGTTCATCAATAATGCAAAAGATAAAACAGACAGAAATAAGGAATCAGGTGTATACTTACTCACCTGTGGAGACTGCCCAAAAGTTTACGTTGGACAAACTGGACGAAGTTTTGAACAAAGGATAAAAGAGCACAAAAATTGTTTTATTCAAGGAAAATCTAACTCCACCTATGCCGATCATCTAACAGAACACTGCCATTCATTTAATGATAATTTTAAAATCCTCCATAAACAAAATAAAAGCCTAAAACTAAATCTACTAGAGTCAATGGAAATCAACAGATTCAATAAACGCGGTGTTCTGTTAAATGACCAAATCGACGTCAATAATTCGCCTTTACTTAACATCACATAAGTGAATAATATGTATATGTATATGTATGTATGTAGCGTGTATTTGTAGTTTAGTTTCCGTTTTTATCATGTTTTTAGTCATCTCTACAATAATTCATTTATTATAACGAAAATTTTAATTTTAATTCTGATTTCAACGCATTAATACAACACCCCCCCCCCCCCACCCTCAACGTTTGTTCCCAATTTTTTAGTATATAAGCGGTCATTGTAAAATGTATAACCATTATTTTTCATCTACCTGATGAAGCCACTGTGTGGTGAAACAATTGTTGTAGAACAATAAAGATAATTTGAAACCATACACTGTGTTAGTTTTTTATTAAATAATCGATAAATAATCGATTAATAGATGAATCGATTATTAGATTATTATTCGAAAATAATCAATGAATCGATCATTTGCATAATCGACTATTCGATAATTTGATTAATCGATCATTTGATTATTTAATAATCGATTAATCGATCATATGATTCATCCATTATTTAATTATTGGACTATTCGAAGAATCTTTTACTTTTTAAATAGGAAACATGTTTTAATGCGTATATTTTCTATATTCATGTGCCATTTTTAAATGGTAAAATATGCAATTTTTGACTTGAACACTGACATTTTAGACTAATAAAGTATGCCATTTTTGACTGCTCAAGTATGCCATTTTAACAGTTTAATATGCCAATCCCGTTTGGTAAAACATCTCATTTTTGACTGGTAAAATATACCATTTTAGCTATACAAATATGTCACATTTAACTTTTAAAAGATCCCTTTTTAACTTATAAAATATGCCATATTTGAAAGATAAAATATACCAGTTTTGAAAGTTAAACTACCTGTTTTGATTGCTTAAATATAAGCTATTTTTGACTGTTAATGCATGCCTGTTCAAATAAGCAATGTCTCTAAAAATGTGCTATTTTCAACTTTAAAAAGTTTCCTGTTTCGATTGGTGCAATATTACATTTTTATCAGGTAAAATATCTATTTTTAACTTTTTAAATATGCTATTTTTGGCTGGTAAAATATATAATTTTTGACAATTAAAATATGCCATTTTAATTTAAAAGAAACCCATTTTAACGATACACAATGTCTCTATTGACTTTTAAAATATCCCATTTAACTTGACTTATAAAATGTGTCAGTTTTGGCAGGTTAAATATGACTTTTTTACAGTTAACATATGCCATGTTTGGCAGTTAAAATATGCCAATTTTAACTGGTAAAATATGTCATTTTGACTATTAAAATATGCTATCTATTTTTTATTGATAAAATATGCCATTTTTGGCTGTTAAAATATGCCATGTTTGATTGGTAAATATGTTAGTTTTGACATGTTTCCAGTTTTGACTGGTACAATATGCCATGTTTACTATTAAAATATGCTATTTATTTTTGACATGTAAAAATTATATTTTTGACTGTTAAAATATGCCAGTTTTAAGTGGTTAAATATGATATTTTTTATTGTTGACATACGCTATATTTGACTGGTAAATATGCCATTTTGACCATTAAAATATAAATAAAATAGAAACAACCTTACTTATTGCAGAAAGTATTAAATAAATTCAAAAAACGAAATATAGCCTGAATATATAAATATTCAACCTGTTCGTAACTCTGCAAGCAAAATTAAGTCTTACTAAGACTTAATGCTATCTACTTTTGACAGGTAAAATATGCCATTTTTGACTGTTAAAATATGCTTTTTGACTATTAAAATATGCTATCTATTTTTGACAGTTAAAATATGCCAGTTTAGACCAATTAAAATATACCATTTTATTTTCTTAATTATGCCATTATAACTAGAGTTGTGCAAACTGTTCGAATAATCGATAAATAATCTATTAATCGGTAATTTGATTAATCGATCAATTGATGAATCGTTTATTTGAATAATCGATTCATCGATCATTTGATGAATCGATTAATCGACCATTAGATTATTTGATTAATCTTTTATTTTGATTTATCGATATAATCGATTATTAAAAATAATCAATATTCGATTATTCATTTCTATAATCGAACACCCCTAGTTAGGATATCATTGTGCACATGCAGCCGTGTCCCGGTGCAACCCAATAGTATGGTCGTCATGCCATTAAAGTTGTGTTTGTTTTGGTCCACTGATAAACAGCCAAAAATGTTGACGCATATGGCATATTTTAAACATTAGTTTAATTATCTCTAGAATACCATTCCAACTTAAAGTTATGTAGATTATTTTTCAGTGGTATCACTCACGTCCATAGCGCTTGAGATTAAGACTCATGCTAAATGACTCGTCCTAATCATGACCAAGCGTAATAAATATTCGTGATTTAACGGCAAAAATATTCGATAAATATTTTGAATACTCATGGTTATGTGATTAACTAGTCGGGAATATTAAATATTTAGATTATAAAATATTTTATTAGGATTAGAGAAAATTATAAATTTGTTAGTTATGTTTTATTTTTGTACGCATTTTAAAAATAATTGTTTATTTACAAGCACTTTCACGTTTATAAATGCAATGATAAACTAAAACAATCAATTTTTCCTTCCTTTAAAGCCTTTATAGTTGTATCGAGAGCTTAAATTACATTTTGACTTTAAATCTTGTAAATTTAATAAAAACATTGGATTGCAATGATTTCAATTTATACCTTGAAAGAAAAAGGTGTGACAAAAATATGGTTTTAAATGGGGAGAAATTATCCATTTTAAAAAAGGCCTCGAGGAGAAAAAAAAATTATTTCTCGAACGATAATGTTTTCGTAAATATAAACTTGATATTGTCATACAAAATTAGGCACGGATAACAAAATCACCTATGTTAACAAAAATTAGGGATTAATTAACCTTTCACAAAGACCTGTTCTGATCAAGATTTTTTAATTTAAACATAAATACAAATAAAGATTTTTAATAGTAAGCATATGCTAAACCAAACCATTTAGGGCAGAGTGGGGGAATTGGGACCCACTTTTCATTTTTTTAGAGAATTCACTAGAATTTAAATCGTGTAAGTGCGGGTTTAAAGTGTCAGGTAAAGGTAAAGATCAATGTTGAACAGTGCAGTGACAAGTAATGGAATGTTATGGGGTAATAGGGACCTTACTTGTTTTATCTGTAGATTCCAATTTTTTCACTAATGAACATTTCATCAAAATATCAAAATATGATTAGGGACAGCAGCGGCTCGTGGAACATTTTGATGGGATAGCCAATGCAATATATAATGCTCCACCCCCCCCCCCCCCCCCGCCTAACAAAACACATGGAAAACAAAAAGACAATTGTTTTTTAAGTGTATATCTCGTTTAAACTTTCTCGTTCGTATTTATGATTATTCAAAACCGATGCACTAACGCTGGAATTTAATGTCACAGCCTTTTAATACGATAATCAGACAGAGGCTTAATTGTTTAATTTATTTCCTCGATAGTACATGAGTAATTTTCAAAGCATTACTAACTTTGAAATTCAGTCGTCGTATTTCAGTCTAAAAATTTTGCCCAAGATCAGAGGTTTCTTGAAACGTTTTGGAGAAATAATCTGGGCTGCACCTTGAAGTCGGTCGGCGTTATCCGGCTTACTACTGTTTAAAAATGATAATATTTGAATAAATCTATTTCGACTCATAGTTTTGCGAAATATTGGAGTTTCCAGCAATGTATTCGTCGACCTTTTATCATCTACGCTCGCTTTTTTTTTATTATGCCCATAAGAATCACCAACGCAAACCACTTTTTAAGTTCGTGTGCAGTAACGTCGACAAATTTAGCACTTTTGTTATCTTGCTTTCACCTTGCGTAATATCTATTCGTTTCATTGCCAATAAATTAAAACAAATCGTTTCCAATTATTTGGTACCGTTTGAAGAAATGATTTATGAAAAAGGGGGAAGGCTTGCTTTAAATATACGTTGTTGCTATAGAAAATTATTATTTATAAATGTAATGTCATACGAAAACATACAGAAAAATGTAGTTTAAGTTCAAATTAGAAATTAATTCATCGCATTGTAACCACATATTCTTATGGATGTTGCAGTCATATAATAGATGCATATAATACATCATCTCCGTGAAGAATTCAAGGAAGTGCGGATGCCCACTAATATCATTCTGTATTCTGAAATCTAGAAGCTATCTTAACAGATCGCCCCTATAGCACATAGACCTACACTGAACTATAAATATAAACATTTATACCGGGTGTTTCAGACCACCCGTACACCCCATATATCTCGCGGATTAACATACAAAAAAATACGCCTAAATTTGTTTTTTGAGCTCTATCATGTGGTGTGATATGTAAATCACCACCCCTCCCCCCTGGGGCGGGGTGGGGGGTAACTTTGAAATCTTAAATAGGTACCCCTATTTTTTATTGCAGATTTGGATTCTACTCGTAAATATATTAGGTTTTTATTAAAAAAGAAAATTCCATTAGCAAAAAAATATATATTTTTTTAAATATATATATTTTTTAAATTAAAACAAATCCAGTTTGTTGTTACACACCTTCATAAATCACCACAATAGAAAAGAATAGCATGGAATTTGATAATCAAATTCATTTTTATTCGTTTCTACGATTTTTTTTACAAAGAATTTTATCACATAAAATTACGAATGACTTTAGTCAACGCCTTCTTTAACCCTCAACTACTACGGGTGGGTCAGAGTAACCCTTATTTTGCTGTAGAGTGCATTTCGGGCCAAAGTGACCCGTCTATAGTAAATACGATCTTACAATATACATAGTAAGCTATTTTGAAACTACATACTTATTTTATGCTGGTTACAATAATTATTAGACTTCTATAAAAAATATAAAGTTACTTATTTTAATTATTTTTATAGCATAATGAATAATCTTTCTGACGAACAACTTGCTGTGATAATCAACAGTGAAGATTTTTGGGAAGATACGGATTCGAATATTTTTCAAGACCATCCATCAGGATCACATGAAAATCTAGTTACAGTCGATGATAAAGCTAATGCTTTGGCAATAATAACAGAAGAAGCCGATAAAAGTGATGAAGAAGAAAATGATACAGAAATATTTAGCGAACACGAATCAAATAGTGAATATTCTGTTTCCAATGATGAGAGTGATGATGATGGTGAAAATATATGCAGTGAAACGACATCACAGATAGCATGGTATGGAAATGATGGCACAAAATGGGCAAAAGATCCACCCAATAAATGTAAAGTAAGACAGGAAAATATAATAACTTTCAAGGCAGGCAATACAGGGCCTGCTCTAGCAACTCCACCAGAAAATCCACTATCCGCATGGTTATTGTTGATAACTGAAGATATGCTTCAGAAGATAGTGGACTGCACAAACCAAAAAATTGAAAGAATGGGTATGAAATATAAGCAGCTTAAACGGCACAGGCAATCGCGTACTTTATTCACTCCCTCGTTCATTCATAAAACAAGTATCAACAAAATGAAAGCATTTATTGGTCTGCTCTATTTACAGGCAATATTTAAATCGAACCATGAAGATCTTCGTTCAATGTGGTGCACTGACGGTACGGGAAGGGATTTATTTCGGTGCACAATGTCATTATCACGTTTTTCGTTTTTGCTAAGTTGCTTGCGATTTGATGACGAAACAAGTAGAAAAGATAGAGTTGCTATTAATAAATTGGCGCCTATTTCCGAAATTTTCGATTTATTTGTTGCTAATTGCAAAGAAAACTATATACCTGGTGAATATTTAACCGTTGATGAAATGCTCGTTCCATTTAGAGGAAGATGTGGTTTCCGTATGTATATTCCTAATAAACCCGCGAAGTATGGGATTAAAGTACAGGTTTTAGGTGATTCCAAGACACCTTACATGTGCAATGCTGAAGTTTATACTGGTGCGAAACCCTTACGTCCAACTAAAACTTTACTCCCAAATCCAACCCAAGTTGTATTACGTCTGGTTGAGCATTTGCCAATAAATTCCAATAGGAACATAACAGCTGACAATTGGTACTCTGCCCTTGAAACAGTAAATGAATTACGAAAAAGAAACTTTACGTATATTGGTACACTAAGAAAGAATAAGAGGCAAATTCCACCAGAATTTCAAGCACAGCGGAACCGTGAGATTTCATCATCAATATTTGGATTTCAAAGTGGAATAACTTTGGTTTCCCATGTACCAAAACGGGGAAAATCAGTAATTCTGATTTCCAGTATGCACCACACTAATACTGTGAATGAAAATACAAAGAAACCTGATATCATACATTTCTATAATGAGACTAAATCAGGTGTGGATGCACTCAATCAAAAATGTGCTCTATATTCAAATTCTCGCAGAACGAGACGTTGGCCGATGGCTTTATTTCATTGTATATTGAATATTGCTGGTGTCAACAGTAAGGTTATATATGAATCCTCACCATTGGGAAGGAAATATTCCAGGTTTTCTTTCATAAAAGAAGTAGGACGTGCGTTGTGTGATCCATATATATATATATATATATATATATATATATATATATATATATATATATATATATATATATATTTCAACGGGAATTTTAACCTTCAAGATATTTGCACTCAGAATTCTAAGATTACGGGGAATCTTTTCGTTGCACATTCGATCATATATATATATATATATATATATATCATATATATATATATATATATATATATATATATATATATATATATATGATCGAATGTGCAACGAAAAGATTCCCCGTAATCTTAGAATTCTGAGTGCAAATATCTTGAAGGTTAAAATTCCCGTTGAAACACAACCTAATGAACGTATTCCTACATCGAAACGGAAGAGGTGTTTCTTTTGTCCAAGCAAGAGCGATAAGAAAACAACAACGTTTTGTGACACATGCAAAAGACCAATTTGTACTACTTGCTCAAAAAAAAAAATTGCCCAGACTGTTTTGAGCAATAAAATCAGTTTTAAATTATGTTAAATTCGATAAATTATAAGATCTAATCTATTTCTTTTGTAAAAATTAATATTTTGTGCTATTTTTTAAATATTTAATAAAAGGGTCATTTTGACCCATTAGTAGTACTTGCGTTTTATTTACTTGTCCGTAGAAGTTGAGGGTTAAAAGATGACTACGAAAAAAATGTCATAATCTGTCATTTGATGCGAGAAATAAATTTAATTCAAAAAATGTTTTTGCCGAATATAGCGCCATCTGTTGCTCATCGATTTTTTTTTTTCGGATAAAAGCCTCATATTTTTAACATTGCATCCAAATCTGCAATAAAAAAATAGGGATTCCTATTTAAGATTTCAAAGTTACCTTTACCCCATTGGGCGGGGAGGAGGGCGGTTCACATTTCACACCACATGATAGGGCTCAGAAACAGTTTTGGACATATTTTTTTAAATCTCGATCCGATTTGTTTTTCTCGAGATATTTGGGGTGTACGGGTGGTCTGAAACACCCTATATATGTGTTTGTAATACCGAATATCTTTTACCTTTTTTTACACCTTAAAATTAAAAACAGTCCATTTATTCTCAAACACCAATAAGTAATTCTGCAACATCTTCCACATTTTGTATATTTCTGGGCAATACATTAGGACCAGGAGATTCTTCGATTTTATTAGTATTCTGCGGTAAATCAAAATCTGCCCACTATACGTCGTCAACTGATTCTTTGGTGTCCTTTGGCAATGGTAGCGTTCGCTGACTTCTTCATGTACGTATTTCGAAATCATCCGAAGAAGTTTTCTATATCTTCAATATTCTCAGTTTTAGTCGCAACGTCGGATAAATTATCACCACACTCATCTCGTAGAAGCCTATATTCTCCTTCGTTTGCCATTATCAAAGGCACAATAAAAAAACACCAACCTTATAAAAACTCAAAACTTGTTAATGTGATCGTATTGCAGCCTGTTAGCTTGTTACTCGAACAGAGTACGAGCGGCTTTAATTTTGTCAGTGATAAATAAGTAGTAAATATCAGTTCTAATAGAATTAGTTTTACAGAGTTTGCCATCTGGAAAGCTATTTTCGGAAAGGCAGAGATGAATGGGCCCGTGTGTTTAAAATCAAGGAACTTATTTGAAAAATTTGATATAGTCGTTTGTGTTATTAAAATCTATTGAAGAGAAATATTTAAATGTTTGAAAAAGTAGTATTTAAAAATGTACAGTTTTTTCATTAATTTGGGTTCATAAAATATGTGATTCCTGAACCCTACAAACAGCGTGAAAAGAAGTGCCATAACGGTTAATTTTTTCACTCTTTTGCGTGAAAAAAAGTGCCGTAGCGGTTCATTTTTTAACGCTACTATAAAATTGTTTGCGCAAAGTGTGTCATGAACGCTTCGCAACACGCCGCGAGTTTCGCCGATAAATGTCAAACATTCGTTTCCGATCAAGAAAACTTGATGATTATTATTATCTTCATTTAAAGAAAGTGTTATTACTTTTAATAATTGATTAAGGTTTTATCGAATTTATTTAAAGTTACGGACGTAGAAAAAAAATTGTATGAAACTCGAGAGTAAAGCAACTTTTTTTCACTTGTAGGAATTGCCGCACTCGCCTTCAGCTCGTGTGGCAATATTTCCTACTCGTGAAAAAAAGTACAACTTTACTCACTTGTTGCATAAATAACTAATTATAAATAAATTTTGATGCAATAAAGCTCAATAAAGTGGCACTTGTGAAATAAAGTAAAACCATCAATCGAATTAAAAACAAATTTCATTTTTCTAAGCAAAATAGGAAAGAACTTTATTAGCCAGAATGCTATCTTCGCATGTTACACAAATATTTCATTATCATCATTATTGTTATTTATTAACGGTTTTACCTTGTATACATATGGTAGAATTTACAATTGTACAATTACAACAGCTAAATCTACAATCGTAATAAATAAACAATGTATGGTTTTTAACTTAATAATATAACGGTCAACACAAAATATTTAAATTCACTCTAGAATTTAATAATCTCTACATTTATTAAAAAATAAGAAATAAAATCAAAATTAATTCTAAGTAAATTAGCAAATCTCACTAATCTATTAATAGGATTATTAAACTATAATTATTAAGCAAGGTACTTAATCTAAAAAGTGTTTTAGATCTTAGAGGTCCCATGTAATTGGAAATGTAAAAATTAAATACCGAATTATTTAATATTATTATTATTAAACATTTTTAAGTAATAAGACCATTCAATATTTTAAATAACAAATACAGATCGAAGCTAATTCTACGAATTTCTAACGATTGAATAATAAGTAAACAACAAATAAAGCAATAATTGAAATAACTCCAATTTCACAGATTATTAAACTTAAATGTTAAATATGTAATGAATTTTGAATGTATGCACGCTAAATTTAATTTCATTTCATGTAAATACTGTTGATAATTTTGTGTGTATTGTATTGATTCATGCATTTTTTTGAAGTTTTCTTTTTATTACTATGTTATAGAGGGGTTTTGTTAAATAAATAAATCGTTTTTGAACTCGCTATAGTTGCTCCTTATAAATCTTATAAAAAGTGTATCAAAATTAAACTTATTACAGTTTTTGAACAAAAAGCCTATCAATTTAAATGCTTTTTTAGTAATAATGTCAATGTGGTGTGAAAATGTTAATTTAGTAACAAAGTAGATGCCCAGATCTTTGATGAGTTCGAGTCTTTCCAAGATTACACTATTAATCTTGTAATTATATTTTAAAACATTATGACTACTGCAAGTAGTTATTTTACACTTATTAATATTTAATTCCAAATTGTTGATACTATACCAGGATATTTTCTAAATTCGTCTGGATTTCATAGCAATCTAAAAGATCATCAACAATTAATATAGCTTTAAATCATGAACAAACAATAAACATTTTGAATAATCACAAAAATCAATATCATTAACAAAAAGGAGCAATAATATCGGACCAATATGTAAACCCTGTGGGACCACTGAAGACACTTTAATAACCGCCGATAGTTGATAAAAAGGAGGTCTCCTTTAAGATGGCTTAATAATCCTTTAGTCAAACAATTGTCGACAGGAAACTCAACTCACCTTGAAATATTTGGTGTAAATTCAGTAATTCGTCAATTTGTAAATCGCTTGACAATGACTCTAGTCGTAAGTAGTTGTTTAGATTTATATAACTGTCTTCTCACGTTATATAATATTTTTAACAACTTTCGTGGTTTCAGTTCGATAGATTTATCTTGACCACTTGAAAGCGATTGTACAAAACACTAAACTAACCCAGTTAAGCTTTATTGTTTTTAATTAAAACGATATGCTGCACTCGATCAAAGACTCTAGAAAAATCAGTGTAAACAATATCCACGTATCTATAATCATTAAAATTCAATATAAAGTTCTTAGATTCTAACAAATTGATTATTATTAACCATAAACCATGGGGTGTTCACTCCATACAATTTTTTGGTGCCATATCTCAGTACTACGATCAAACGTATGGTGGCGCTGTCTTCAGTTTTTTAATGGTTTGCCTAAAAACCGTGCCAGCATTTTATGGTTTGCATATTGGCTTTGTTTTGTAAACCTAACAACATAATTATTCAGTACACGTGTTTCGTTCATTTTACTGTTCTGTGCAGTTTTGTGTTTAATTAAAGACAACATTGATTCCTTTGAATTTAGCGATTGTATTATTTAATTGGTAAGCACAAGTAGATGTTTATTTTCGGTAGTAATATACCTAGATCGAGGTTCATTATCAAAAAATAGTTTTTTGAGTACCTTGTTACCTAGTAATTTAACGAGACAATAACATTTGTTGTCTGGTTATTAACCGAGAGCTGCAGCTCGAGGTTAATAACCAGTTGACAACAAATGTTATGTCGAGATGAATTACTAAAAGGTAAAAGGTACGAAAAAAATGTGTTTTTGATAATTCATCCAAGCTCGCGGTATATTTGGGTAGATAATTTATCGAATGAAATAATAATAAGGATCAGGAAGAGTTATGATTTATTACAAGCTGAATAGTTTGGTTTGCTACAAGAGTAATTGTAAAAATTAAAAATGACAGTGACGTAACGTCATGAACAGCATGTTTTTATAACCTTAAAAGCTACTCAGCTAATTACCGTTTTTCTGTTATCGATTATGACAATGCAAAACATTGTTGTAATGTCAAGCTACCCCATTAATTATCGATTTTCTGTTATCGCATCTATTATTATGTGGTAAATTATCATTTATATAAATTCTCATATCAACTTATTGTAGGTACATTACTGTCACTCATAAAATAGAATTGTTGTTGTGTGCCTGGATGTGACGATAGAATGTTGTGCAGAATGAAGTTTTCCTTTAAGATAAGAAAAGATTTAAGTTATGGGTCACTAATATTTCAAATCCAAAGTTAAAATTAAAACGTCTATATAGAACACATCAAGTATAATATTTTAATGTTGTTTATACTGGAAGCTTCTACTTCATTCTACATTTTATATAATAAATACAGTTAGTTGAGGTTTGATCATAGTTCATTTTTCAATACAGTTTAAATAAAATATCATTACTTTGTAAAACTTAAAAATTTTATTTTCGTGACCATAGTTTGGGAATTTTTAACTTGCTTTATCGAAGAAATAGTAAATTAGAATTACCAAGCTGCCGAAACTATGGTCATAAAAATAAAAATAAAATCTAGAACTTTTACAAAATTGTGTGTTATAAAAGTATTTTAAAATTAGCGCCATTTTATCCCAACCAATAAAATTCACGATCAAATAGTAGGTGGCGCTAAATTTGGTACCAACACTTTTCCCCAATTCTGTTGCTTAAGTTGGCAATCTTAATTAATAGTTTATCTATGCCATAAATCCATGTTGTTGACTTATGACATTTTTTTGACATCCAAGCTAACTGACGAGCCACTAACTTATCAAGAAATTTATGTATACACGCATTTATGTAAAGAAACAACGCGGTAAAGTACGTCTTTAGTATCACCATTCTTAAAAATAGTATTAATATAACCATTCTTCCAAATACCAGGAAATTACAAGAATTATTAACTGAGGATTGAAACAATAATTAGTATAGACAAGGAGCATGCACAATTAGCTAAAAAGTACCCAGCTTTTCTACCAAGACCCATACTAAAAAGATTATTATGTAATATCAATTCATGATGCGACTAATTTTGAAGGATTCACAGTCTTCCGATAGTTTAAAATTCGCACTATACTCATTATCAGGTATAACATTATTATGGGCTTCAGAGAAGAAATTTCTGAGAGCATATACTATCGCAGTACCAGTTGAAAAAATATAACCTTTGTATGTCATTGAAGAAGGTATACCCGTCTGATTTTTCTTTTCGCTAATAAATTTCCAAACGTATGCGGGATTTCTTTTTATATTAAATTGAACTTGTTTGAAATGACGATCGCAAAGTTCTTTACTTAATACCGAACACTGCTTGCGAAGATTAGAAAAGATGTTAAAATAATTATAATCCTCAGAGTTTATATATTTCGTGTGAGCAATTTTTTTCTTGTTTATTAAAGTTATTAAATTCTTGTGATACCAATTTGTTTAACCAGAAGACTAATTTCCACAAAGGAACACACAATGCAATTGCATAATTCAGTACATTGGAATTTCACCATAACATCAATATCATCACGCAAAAGCAATTGATTCCAATCAACATTTGACAGGTAGTTATTAACTACTTCATATCATAATTACACTTCGAAAAATCATAAGTGACAGTAGTAAACTTTAAGTTTGACTATACAGGGCTGTTGTTTTAACTCTGAACATATGATTGTTAATGCCCAATTTCAATCGTGAAATAATTACATCAACGCATTAATAGGTAGGCAACCATACTTACTTTGTTTTATTTATTTGTCAAAATGGTATTATTAATAAATGGTATATTGTACAACGAGCATATAATGATGGCTATTAACCACGAGAACGATGTTTGCGGAACGAGCCGTAGGCGAGTGGAGCAAATTATTTGATTGATTAATAGCCATTATATGCCAGTTGTACACTATACTTTGTTTAGGAAAATTAAAATCAAGATCACAATAAAAAAAAATCTAAATCTAAATTAAAATCGAAATTAAAGTTGTGATTACAATTACAATTGAAAAAAAATAGAATTAGTATTAAACAGGGCAAACAAAATATTATCATAAATCGCGTTCTGTGAATTAAAGCGCGACTTAGCGTGTTTAATAACCTTATTAAACACGCAAATGCGTGCGCGTGTTTAATAAGCATATTAAACACGCAAATGCGTGTTTAAGAAATTGAATGTTAAAACCCTATTTGATATATACAGAGAGCTATGGAATTTAAAGTATGTAAATAGTATGCGCCTTTAAAATGGTGAGCGTTGTGATGAAATAGAAAAAAATATATATATTTTTTTGGCATGTTATTTTCAATGGGCCGCTCAAAGTTATCGCTCGGCTTGCCCATGAACGTAGACGTCTTTCGAAACGAGAATTATAAAGTTTGTCTTTTATGTCCATTATTTACAAATAATTTAAACCATAAACATATTTAAATATGTTTTAAGTTTAATTATATATTGTGATATTAAAAAAAAATACTTAAAGATATTTTATTAATAATTAAAATCATAATATTACAGAATGTATGCTGCGCCACTGGTAACGACCACCGGACATTCCGCGCGCATTCCATAGCTGTCTGTATATCTCAAATGGACTATAATTGGTGTAAGAGCGGTAACAGCACTCGAGGTGTTAGAAATTTGTTTTCGGTTGCGTATCCGAGCAGACCATAATTTTGACAATACTGGCTGCGTGAGTAATTAAAAAAAAAATAAAGCGCTTTATTATTCATTTGTTACATAATAGCTATTTATTTAATAAGCACATAATTTAGGACTCTATAGATGAGCGTTATAGCTTAAGGTGCGAGCGAGTTTGTGAGCGAAGACTATAAATGGCGACTCCATAAAGTTTAATTATATACCCGTTACATACAAAGTTTTATATTCGACTGATTTTAGCATTTTCGGAATGATTTTTAAATAAAAACTGAAGCAATGTATTCATATAATGACCCCAGTTTAGGGTCCGAGCGAGCTTGTGAGCGGGGGCTATAAATAAGAGCCCATTTACGTCCTTGATACATAAATAACTATTACGTAACGTCAAATCAGATAATGAGTGTATGAAGGCCACATCAATATTTTTTAAATTTAATACCTTGTGTTGTGTGTTTTTAGAGCATCATTACAGAAACAGTGGCATTTAGTGGACATAACTGATCGATAATCACAGGCCTACAATGATTTTGGTGCCGCTAAAAGTAAAACTGATTTCAAGTACGTTCGGTACCCTAATAAAAAATTGATACTTACTTTTTTAGTGCTACGTGTAGTTTTCGAGATTTCGCAAGGGTACATAAATTAAAAATAATTTAATTCAAAACATTTAAATACATTTAATTACTCGATATTTGACAGGTTAGAAGCTCCTCTTTTTACATTTTCTCCGATGAATGTCTTCAGGATATTCCCGTGTAATACTCCAACAGTAATCTGCCATCATATGCTCATCCCAGCGACCTTGGTATCTATATTCCATCACCTTTAAATCTTGATGGAAACGTTCCCCTTGTTCTTCACTATACGCTCCAAGATTTTCAGGAAAATTGTCTAAATGATTATCCAGATAGTGTACTTTTATGCTCATATTACATCCAAGATTTTTAAAGCTAATTAAGAGCTTTTGAACTAATTCTTTGTAATTTTCGGCCTTCTGATTTCCTAGAAAAATTTTTACAACTGCAACAAGATTTCCAAGCCTCTGCTTCTAAATTATTCATTGAATGAATGAAATCGTTGTCTTTCATTAAAAGTCTTTGGGCCATCAAAAATACCAGCTTTTAATTTTTCATTACTTAAACCAGGAAACTTTCTTGAAAGATACATAAAACACGGACCAGTTTTATCTAACGCCTTAACAAATTGCTTCATAAGTCCCAATTTGATGTGCAATGAAGGCAAAATGATCTTATCTCAAGAAACTAAAGGTGGGTTTATAATATTTTGTTTGCCAACCGTCATGTTATTTCTCAAAGGCCAATCTTTCTTGATCCAGTGATCTTTCTTTGCCCTGCTGTCCCATAAACATATGAAGCATGGAAATTTCGTGTACCCACTTTGTTGACCTAATAGAAAGTTGACCATTTTTAAATCGACACATATAACCCATTGGTGCTCCGAGTACTTAAGTTTTTTTAAAACAAGATCCACGTTTTGATACTCCTCTTTTAATTTCGTTAAATGAGCAATAGGCACGCCTGCATGTTTATTACCAATATTTAGTAAAACACATTTTAAACTTCGATTACAGCTGTCAATAAACAATCTCCATTCTTCAGTTTTGTACCTTGAGAGCCCCAGTTTCATTAAAAGGCCACCAATATTATTACAATAAACGATATCATTTTCTGAGCTAAAAAATGGAAGAAATTCTCTTTCGCGATCTCGATAAAATGTTATTTTAGTACCTTGAGATAACAAATTTCTTTCTTTGAGTCTAGATGCTAGTAGCTCAGATCGCTCTTTCGAAAGGTCAAGGTCTCTAATTAAATCACTTAAAGCATCTTGTGAAAAAAGTGAAGGCGCTGTTGACACTTCAAAATCACTGTCACGTTCATCAGAAAAAACTTCCATCATCTCTGTGTCCGACAAATCTGATAGATCTTGACTCATGGGAGATGGTATGTCACCAGAAAACAATCGAGGTCTTTTAGCACTCGGTAAATCAGGATATGTCATGTTTCTTTTGTTTATGTTACGGTAATTTTGATTAATGCTGAAATTATGCATAATTACCAGTAATTATGTATAATTACTTCCAATATTGGAGAATTTAATAAAGTTATAGCAATTTATTAAATATACTGGTCATTTTAAATATTCTCCAGGGCTCGCTGGTATATCTGATAATTATGAAAGATATAAAACAGGCAACTTGGGTTTCATCCACTGATCTCGTATAAAAAAAGGGTTAAGTAAGATTTTAATAACAAAAATGTTGATGTGCCATGTTACTTTCTCCGATTTTGGTTGTATAATATTTCTCTACATTTATACTTTCGTGATATATTTTCAATTAAAATGGTATTTTAGTTGTAAATCGAGCGTTTTGCAAAGACGTTTAAAATTACCTAACCCAACCTAACCGAACCTAACCCAACCTAACCTAACCTAACCTCACCTAACCTCACCCAACCCAACCTAACCTAATTTACTTTCTCGTACTTTGTAACGGAGAAAGTAAACATGAAAAACAATTCTATCAAAAAGTTGGTGATACAGTGCTTGTAAGAGTGACTTGAAGTAGATTCAAGGAATTGCTTAGCAGTTACAATAATTATTGACAAAAATTGACTATATAAATTAAGTACAAAAAAAGGGAAATTGACCAGAAATCATATGTAATGAAAAATTTATAAATGTTCAATCTTGGAACTATATTTGTGGGAATGTGTTAGAAGTCTTCCTTATCTGCCGGCAAGATTTCAAAAAGTGTCATTGTAAAGGTAAATGTAACAGTAATAAATGTAGTTGTAGGTATAAAAACAAACTATACAATTCAGAATGGCATTGCAGTTCATCTTGTAACAGCAAATAATTTCGCCTTAAGTGTACTTCTTTATTTAAACCTATTGACAAATAAACTTTAATTTGATTTATATTCTTTTGTCCTAAAAATTTCAATTAATTAAAAATGCCAGTAAGTGTTCGACATTATTCATAATATCCAGTATGTTTGATAAATTAAGCATATTCTCCAATATTAATGGGAATTATACATATTCGCCAGTAATTATTTATACTTCCCAATTTATCATATTGACCGTAACATTTATATCATGTAATTCTACAACACAAAAATAACAGTCATCAATGTGATTTTTCGGTTCTGTCCAAATCATCGGCACACTATACTTTAAATGATTACGTTTACCGTTTGCCCACTGTCTTAAATGTTCATTACACAACTTGCACACAATGTTTGGAACCCACGGTTTGTCCAGAGCCTTCATCTCTACATTAAAGTAATCAACGTATGTCTTCTTCAATGCATCTGTTATAAGTTTTCTAAACTTTTTTACCACATATTCACCACAAATGTAACAAAATGTATTTGGATTATTTACACAACACCTTCTTGACGACGGCATATCGATATTATTATTTAAAAAAAGAAATTAATTGATTATAATGACATTAACTATAATAAAATACATTTTTTAGGTTATGATCGATCGGTACAAACCTGAATGTAGCTTCGCGAATTTGACAGCTTCCCACGACGTCTTGTGGACTAATTAATCAAATTATAACATAATATTAGCGGCACCAAACAAAAAAAAAATTTTTCTAGACCTGTGTAATAATTAAAATAAGAAATTTAGTAACTAATAGATGTACCTATAAAAGCTGTAACCTGCCTACAGTTGAATTACTCCAGGTCAAATAATCATTAAAAGCCAAGTAATGAGGACAGTCATTAAATACACTTAAATAACCTAACTAGGTTGTATTTATCCCTCGTCATTTTCATTTTAAGTACATATTCGTTTGCAGGAAATGCTAATAATTATACCTCCCCGTGTTTTATAAATATTTATATTTTATGTTATTTCTCAATTTGTGGCGGACTGAAATTTGCTTGATAAATATTTATGTAACTCATTTGATTATCTACCCTTTTAATATGAAAGTGAAGGAGGTACGTTGACTTCAATTCCTACATATTTTTTGCCCTACTCGAGGACCCCACAATTTAATATTTACTATATAAATATTAGGAGTAAATAATATGCCTAATTTTAATTATAAATTCGAAAGGGTCAATACAGTGTATAATACTTGATGATATTTTTATACTGTACTTTAATGGGCTAGATAATTTGTACTTTGATGAGTTTCATTTGGTTGATTAAGGTATTATTGAATGGCAAATAATATTATAGCATTATATTTTTAGATACTAGCTACAAAATTGGTGTGACTTTTGCCAGTTCTAGGCGTAAGTAATTGCAAGTTTCAATTGTATTTCTAAACTAAATTGAGATATATAAAATTTACGTACACTAATACATAATAAACATGAACTTTCTATTATGGTTTAATATTATTTTAACAACGACACGACTGTAGAATATTGATCAACAAGAAAACTTATATAGAAAGAACGCCAACTATTTTATTTGACTGTTTGGCATACTAAATAGATTAGGGTACAATTTCTAAAGTTAATACATTTATTAATTTTATTTTTTTCTGAAAGAAGTAATCGCAATTATATAATAAAATAAGTAATTTTAGTCGAGTGGAACTGTAGGGCCTAAGTAAAAAAAAATATGGTGCGATTTTAACACCCTCTGAATTCCAAGTTTTTGCACCATTTAAGTTGACAATTAGTTTGTAATTACCAATGTAATGGTAGAAGTTTATTTTATATTACAGCTAGACGCTGCTGATTAATACTAGTTCTTCCCTTATAAAAACTTAAAATTGGCACCGTTAGTAAGCTTCGTGAATAATATGTGACAGGCCACACTATAACCTCTGTTTATTGCTGCGTATATCATAAAGTTCCTAGCTGGGTCACTCGTGATAGAGTCTAGGGAAAAAGTGTTCATAGCTGCACTTTGTTAAGGCGGCGTGATTTATGCGAAAATAAATCAACCTTGCAGCGACGTTGTTCTAATTAAATTAGTATGTCCGTACAATTAGATGCTATCGATTCTCAAGAACAAAAAATAAACTATAATTCATAAGCTCGCATAATTTATGCCCGGGATTATAATTTTAAAATTACGATGGAATATGCAAGCAAAATCGATATGTGGTTCCGGAGATTTTCAACGAAGTTAACAGAGCTTGTTAATATTACACTATACGTGGGAATTTGGCTTGACGAGGGTTTGAATTAATTTATCAAGTCGATGCGGCCTTCGAGTCGGGCGTTATTGACACACAAACATCGACATCTTGTCCATTGATCGCTCATCAAGTGACAAATTTGGGTACGCACTGTATATGCAAACCCGCTGCTTTCAATTTCCCACACCAATTGCATTTAAATTCACCCTGATGCTATCCTATCTTCTCCTGCGAATTGAATAGGTTTCAATCTGAAATCAATAAATCGAACTTAATTGTAAAGGTTTTTTTTAATAAGTTTTCTCATTAAAAATAATAATTAGTATTTTAAATGATGAGGTCCTCCAAATGTTCAAGTGTTTATTTCTTTGATTGCCCATGTTTTAGTTTGAGCCAATGGTATATCACCATTCGTTAAAAATAAGCAATGATTATCATAATATCGATTATGTCTTTAGGAATTAATTATCGGTAGTAATATACCTAGATCGAGGTTAATTATCAAAAAATAGTTTTTTGAGTACCTTGTTACCTAGTAATTTAACGAGACAATAACATTTGCTGAAGCTCTCGGTTAATAACCAGTTGACAACAAATGTTATGTCGAGATAAATTACGTAAAGGTAACAGGTACGAAAAAAAGTGTTTTGATAATTCATCCAAGCTCGCGGTATATTTGGGTAGATAATTTACCAATTGAAATAAAAATAAGGAACAGGAAAAGTTATGGTTCGTTACAAGTTAAATAGTTTGGTTTGCTACAAGAATTATTCTAAAAATTAAAACTTAATGTCAGTGTCATAATGTCATAAGCATTATGTTTTTATAATTTTAAAAGCTACTCGCCTAATTACCGTTTTTCTGTTATCGAATCTAACTTTATAACAATGCAAAACATTGTTGTAATGTCAAGCTACTCCAATAATGATCGATTTTCTATCATCGCACCTATTATTATATGGTAAATTATCGCAATAAACACCCGTCGTCCATAACAACCCCGAATACAAACACATATAAAATAGTATTGAACAAGAATAAACGAAACAAACTTTAAAGTGTAAATTTCATTCATGAAATAATCTAATCGAATGCGCTTCTGGTTTACTTTTCATTATCTAATGAATTTGCTCATTGGTTCTTCAATTCATTGCCAAAGGTGATATCCCTCCGGAAATAACATGTGATGTCTTTAAATTATTGATTAACTAGATAAATTGTCATTGACTTCGGGCTGTCACCTGGCAATGAACTCTAGAAACAATGAATGCATTTATTAACCGATAATTAAACAGCCCTAGATACATTAATATTGATAAATAAGCATTAATTACTGAATCCTTATCATATTACGGGGCGATGTTTACTGAATAAATTTTATACATAATTATACAGTATCTTCATTTTTTAACACTTTAAGATTTGATTTTGGATGTGATAAGACTATCTCGATTTTTAAATTTTTCAGGTTTAGGCAATACGATATACTCGAATTCACTAACATCAATTTTCACACGTCAATTCCAAAATATATAATGATTCCCAAGCGGTCCAATCTGGAAAACTAGGGGCTGTATGTTCGATCCCTGTTGGAAGCATATTCACACCAATTAAATGCGATAATTTTCGAAATTTATTTGCACTTACGAATAATAAATATAAATTATTATTATTATTTGTTCATTGTATGTGACAGTGCATTTTATTTTCCTTAACAAAAAATTAATTAAATGAAATATAATATTCTATTTTTACTTTCTCCGTTACGAAGTACGAGAAAGTATTGTGATCGTGATTTTTTTTCAAATTTTTTTTTTACGGAAATATCCGTTTTGGGGTCCCTAGATACCATTTCAACAATTTGTGTGTGTGCGTGTGTGTGTATCTCAAAAACTAATAAAGCAATTGATATGAAACTTTGAACATACGTCTTATTTGATAATCTGAAGAACTGAAAAGCTTTTGGTAAAATTTCGTACATCGGAAGTGGGTGTTTACCTTAACTGTTTTTAGTTTTTTACCAATATTTTCTTAAATATGAAAAATATCACAAAAACATTTAGACAAACATTAAAGACAACAAAGAAATCAACATCTTTTGCTTGAGAATATTTTTCATAAAATCATTGCTATTCGAGAAAAAAAATTATTATTTTTGTTTCATTTTTGGTATATAATAATGAAACGATAATAGTTACAGCAAATTTATGTTAATACTAATTGTAGAGAATGCCAAAATGAACAACTTATAAAGAATAAGTTTTTTTCAAAATTTCGTTAGTTTTTGAGAAAATAAACCATGGAAGCGTAAATATAAATGATACCATCAAGTCGGAGAAAGTAACATGATGGCCGCATCACCATTTTTAAATTAATGATTAACATGCATTCATATGTAATCAAAATTTCGACTCTAGTTTTGAGGAAACTTCTTAAAGAATTTCAAAATTATTTATAGGTGCTTACCGGTATAATAACGGATAGGATTAAGGGCGGTAGAGTTAAAAAAATATCATGTGATCGAAATAATTTATCCTCAAGAAAACCATAAAATTATTATTTTATTTTATGTTGGCAATGATAAGTAAATGACAATTTTGATATAATCATTTTAGAGAATATTTATTGCGGAACACACTGAAAACCTGCTTTCCAAATGGCGCAACGTTGGAATTTTTGTTGCATTGATAAAAGCACTTGTTCCAACCTAACCTTTGTATTCTGAATCCAAATATGATGTTTTTTGTTTGCCCTAAGGTACCGTTTTTATGCAATTCAACAATGAACATTTCGCGAAATTTGCATATTTGCATAAGTGACAAGTCATAAATCACATACGAGCGTAGAAATATAGTCACATTATGAGCACAGAATGAAGGTCAATACCTTACAGTTTAGCTATACTCTAGTTCGGCCAAAAATTCCTTTTGTAGTTCCTGCGATTATGAACTTTCAGGGCAATCACATTTTATACTCCAGCAGTATTCCGCTGTTATATTCCTGTCCCATCGCTCTTGGTAGAGCTCTTCGATGATATCAGGTTCAGGTGGAACCGCTCAACTTGTTCGTCACAGCCCCAAGATTTTCTGGGAATTCATCAAGGTAACTGTTCAAGAAATGGACCTTGATGCTTTATGCCCAGTTCGCGGAAAGATAGCAACATTCTAGTAACCAGAAGCTTGTAGTTATCTGCCTTTTTTTACCCAGAAAGTTCTGTATAACGTCCACGAAAAACTGCCATACTGCCATCTCTTTCTCATTGATCTTCTTCATAAATTCTTCGTCTCGCACTAGGGCATAAATTTGAGGTCCTTCAAAGACACCTGCTTTAATTTTCTCAAAGGACAACGTAGAAAAAGCAGAAACGATGTACTAAACATTCACTATCATTCTTTAATGCCTACACGAATAGCTTCATTAACCGAGCTTGATATAAAGAGGGGGATTATCTTTGCCTGAACACTCTACCTCAGCACCTATTTAAAATATCAATATAAGGAAAACGGTAGCTTATTCGTGACGTTTCTTGTCACAAAAGTATGGTCAATTAAATTTAAAACAACAGAAAAATCAGGGGAACATTCAGATGTCGAAATTGGCCTAACGCGCACCTCTGCAAAATATCAAAAAACGGATTATGAAATGTTTGACTCAAAAGCCAACCCCAAAGGCAAATCAAAATCTTAAATTGCATGATAACCGTAGCATACAAAAGAAAGCTGAAATTAGTATTGCTAAAGTACACATAATCAGTAGGAAAATCTCATGCAACATGATTTTTTTTTGTTGCCCAATAAAATCCGTTCAGTTTTGTGAAACAGGGGCTGTAACCCGAAAACCTGTCAGTGGTGGACCGACAAAATAGCTGAAAATATCAGAGTCGTAGTGGAATGAATAAATCATTTGCCTGAATAGTCTATTCGGAAGCTTTCACAGCAAACAGGATATAAATATGGCAGTTGTCGGTTAGTTAACGCTTTATAAATTTCATTAGAATACGGCCTCACCGGCGTGAATTCTCGCCGTTTATTTCGCGTTTTTTCACGCTGGCCGGAATTCCCGCTGTAGTATGCCACATTAGCGTCTTTTCACGCAAAAGAAATCTCCTTCTGCCGGGGCCACACAAGCGTCGGAGTCCTTGGAAGGTTTGCGAACAATGGACCGAATTTCTTGCTGCTGCTTACTGCTGTTGTTATTTGCCGTTTACGTCGTCGATGTCGAAGAAAATACCGGGTTTATGCATTATTGGTAACTGAAATCCAGCAATCCCTCTTCAAATCCTTGTTTTTATAAACTTTATGATTTAAATCATTAAAGCAAGGGTGCACTTCCATAATTACTGTTTCACTATCAAAAAATTCCATGACGAAATAAAAACCGGACGTTGATAGGACAAATAGGTTACGGCATGATTTTCCGCCCATGTGGCCACTCCTTTTGCGTGAAATCCCGCAAGAAAATTGATCCAGTCGCATTTTCTGGCGGGTAACCTTGAAGACGCGTCCGCCAGCCGTCCTACCGGCGGGAATTCACGCAGCGTCTGGCCGGCCAAGCTTAAATTCATGTGGTGTATTTTTTCGATGTTTTTCACGCCAGTGTGGCCGTAGCCTTATAGTGTAAGTTTCATTGTGTTCGGGGGTTCAGACCATTGATGACACAGGGCAACACTACTTTTATAGATTTTAGGATTACTTTGTGTCGTCGATTTTATTCAATTCACTTTTTTTGTAAGAATAGATACATTCCTTCATACCCATAAAAATACAAAATCTTTGTTGATAAAATACAATCTAATCATAAATACATAAACTTAAAACCTGTACCGAGATAAAAGATTTAGGCATTTTACTTCCTCTGATTTCAATAGACATATCGTCCCTACCATGTCAAATTGTCGAATATGGAAATCGGTACTTTTCAGGAGAGCAAAAAACTGATTTAATAGTTCATCCAAAATCAGCGCATTACCAAAATAACAATTTGGATTATTTTTACTTTCTCCGTTACGAAGTACGAGAAAGTATTGTGAAAATAGTATATTACGTAACAAGAGTTGTAAATAGCAAATTACGCGCAAGTGAAAAAATTGCGTACGAGCCGCGTAGCGGCGAGTAACGCAATTTCACGAGCGCGTAATTGCTTTACAACTCGCGTTATGTAGTATACTTTATCTACGACCACTCTCACCTTAATTTATATTTGATTCTCCAGTCCATAAATGTTCCTTAAACATTTTTGTATCGCGAGGCGTAGCAGGGAGAAACTTGTTGGCCGCTTATTTAATCATTTTCGTTGTTGCTGTTACTGGACATTATTTATCTCGCAAGAATTGAAAAGAGTTTCATTAACAATGGTTACATACCTCATTATTTGGTACTTACTTCTGGATATCATTGCATTTGAATGAGAATGTGCGGAATAGCGAAGTGACAGCTTCGGGGTGCGTGATGTGACGTTTAACAATCGCGGACTACTATATTTAATAAAAACGAACAAACGCGCAACTCTCAACCAATCAAAAGTTCGTAAACGAAACTCACTAGTACCTTTAATTTACAAGCGGGCTCTAACATACGTGGGTGTTTTGGTGTATTTACGCAGTACGCGCATTGTACGATAATGGGCATTTACAGTAGTGGTCGTAGATAAAAAAAATTGTGTCTGTGTGTGTGTGTGTGTGTGTGTGTGACTGTGTGTGTGTGTGCTGTGTGTGTGTGTGTGTGTCTTTCTGTGTGCGCTGTGTCTCAAAAACTAATAGAGCAATTGATATGAAACTTTGAACATACGTCTTATTTGATAATCCGAAGAACTGAAAAGCTTTTGGTCAAATTTCCTACGTCGGAAGTGGGTGTTTACCTTAACTGTTTTTTGTTTTTTGCCAATATTTTCTTAAATATAAAAAATATCACAAAAATATTAAAACAAACATTGAAGACAACAAAGAAATGCACATCTTTTGCTTGAAAATAATTTTCATAAAATCATTGCTATTCGAGAAAAAAAATTATTATTATTTTTTAATTTTTGGTTTATAATTATGAAACGATAATAGTTACAGCAAATTTGTGTGAATAATAATTGTAGAGAATGCCGAAATGAACAACTTCTAAAGAATAAGTTTTTTTCGAAACGCGTTAGTTTTTGAGTAAACCGAATTTTTGAATTTGAAGTATAATTTTTCCATCTTTCATGATTTTGACGTTTTAAACGTCAGTTTCATCCGAGTTTACGCAACGCTTGATGTACATTTAAAATATGATTTCAATTGAAAATAAACCCATGAAAACGTAAATATAAAGTCGGAGAAAGTACCATGATGGCCACATCACCATTTTTTATATGCATTTTTTTTTCTTTTGTGGGTAGTACTAGGATCAAGCTGTTCACTACGTCTTAATAATTAATTAATCATATTCGTCAGTTTGTATCTGACTTTTTCACATTCTATAGTTTGACATGATAGGGACGATATTACTAATATCGCAATGTCTGCTTCCGAAATGTTAGGGTTTATTAAGCGAATCGGTGCATCTTTCAGAGACATGGAAATCACTGCATTTCCCATGTGTAATTAGTAAACTTCCTATTATGTGTCCGTTCTATATGAATTAGAACATACTACAGTAGCGAATTTATCTCAGATTCTTAAAGTACTTGTCAAAGGTATGCTATGGCTTCACTAGTTCTTAGAAGAGACGAGTTTTCCGGGAAGTTTCTTTGGAAGATTATTCACAATGAAATTGATGCTTCATTCTGATTATCCAAAATAAATTGTCACTTTTCTGGGCCAGGCTCCAGGCAACTTATTTTATCTACGACCACTACTGTAAATGCCCATTATCGTACAATGCGCGTACTGCGTAAATACACCAAAACACCCACGTATGTTAGAGCCCGCTTGTAAATTAAAGGTACTAGTGAGTTTCGTTTACGAACTTTTGATTGGTTGAGAGTTGCGCGTTTGTTCGTTTTAATTAAATATAGTAGTCCGCGATTGTTAAACGTCACATCACGCACCCCGAAGCTGTCACTTCGCTATTCCGCACATTCTCTTATATAAATTAAGGTGAGAGTGGTCGTAGATAAAGTATACTACATAACGCGAGTTGTAAAGCAATTACGCGCTCGTGAAATTGCGTTACTCGCCGCTACGCGGCTCGTACGCAATTTTTTCACTTGCGCGTAATTTGCTATTTACAACTCTTGTTACGTAATATACTATTACATTCCAGTGGCCCGTACCTTTGTACGGGCCAGTTGTTTTCGGCTAGCACCAGTTTCCTAATGTGTCCGAATGCGATGGAATACTTGGATGATTTTGTTTTTCTGAAAATTTGTCTCGAACACGATCCACTTTTATGGAATATTATTATCATATAACAATGTCTTTTTTTATATTATATAATGTATTGTTATCTTGTAAGTGGTGTTTCTTGTTGGACAATCAATGATATATTATTGTTATTATTAGTCACATGAAAAATGTCTTAGATCATCCAAAACAAACATATGATGTACTAAGTGACTAATAATAAAAATGTAATAATGACTGATCTAGACTATTTACGAAGAATGCTTAGAAATCTGTTATCTGTATGATTCTCTTCTAAAAAGTTTATCACGATGATTACGTTGAAGATTTGAGCAGCAATCCGCCATCAAATGTCTGTCCCATCTGCATTGATATCTTTCTTTCATCACATTGATTTCCTGAATCTCACTTTGTTCCTCACTAATATCGCCCAAGATTATCCGTAAAGAGATTAAGCTGCTTTTTGAGCATTTGCGTAGATCATGTCTTTGCAATAGTATTTAAGAAAGGAGTCCAGCGGTATTAAATGGCATAATCTAGGTGGCGGATGAAGTATCTATTTCGATACATCTTATGTAAATTTTGAGCGAAATAAAGTGATTGTTTCGCCACTTGTGTGACATGTAGCGCCCGCGCTGTCCATTTCCAAAGCATGAACTGTAGGCCAAAATTACGAGGATCGTCACATAAGTAAGTTACACTTTTTTTTTAAATCAATAAAAGTAAAATAAATTTAAAAAAGTATATTTCGAAGAGTACATATTTAACCTGTTTTTCTACATAATCGCCTTTTTTCCAAACATTTTTGGTACCGTAATGCAATTTTTTTTAATCCAGTGTCATACCATTCTGCCGCCAAACTGCTTAGCCATCTTTCAACTTCTTGTTTCAAGTTATCCTCGCTTGTGAAGCGTCTTCACCAAAGATGTTGCTTCAGCTTCGGAAACAGGTAAAAGTCACTTGGTGCAAGGTGAGGGGAATAAGGCGGATGGCCGAAAACATCCCATCGAAACTCCTCAAGCAGGTCTTGAGTCAGACGAGCACCGTGCGGGCGAGCGTTGTCGTGCAACAAAAAAACTGTTTTTGACAACATTCCCCTCCTTTTATTTTGGATCACCTTTCTGAGTTTTCACAACACCTCACAATACCCTGCAGCTGTGATCGTGGTCCCACGGGGCAACAACACCCCCTTGGAATCCCAAAAGACCGTTGCCATGATTTTTTTCGCGAATGCCACAACTTTCGCTTTTTTTGGTGTTTGCTTATCCTTTATTTTCCACACCATACTCTGTCTTTTGGATTCGGGGGTCCAGTGATGGATCCACGTCTCGTCTCCGGGCACTATTCGGTCGAATAAACCGTCTCCTTCGTCGTTGGAAAATTTGCTGAAATCAACTCTCTGCTCTTTGTGCTGTTCTGTAAGCAGGCGTGGAATTCACCTTGCACACACTTTCGATAAACACAGATCGTCAGAAATGATCCTGTGAAGTGATGCACGGCTTATTTCGACATTCGGAGACAGTTCCGAAAGGATTTCATTAAGCGTTAGGCGCCGATCGGTGTCAATAATCCTTCGAACATCACTGACAACAGTCGAGGTGCGACAAGTGGAGGGACGACCGCTTCGTTGTTCATTGTGTAATGTTGATCTCCCGTCATTGAATGATTTGCACCAACGAGAAACCATAGGCCTTGACATAACATCTTCAACATAAACACTGCACAACTCGCGAAGAATTTGGTGGCCCATCTATCGGTTGCTTTTTGAACTATCAATTATTTAGGCTTTGACAGCTCGAATGACTTTGCCAATGTGTCAAATATTTAGTGAAAGTTTACGCTCGAAGAAAATTCGGGAATATTAAAAACTTTTCCAAAATGGTGAGTCTTCAACCGAAACTACCAGAAAAAATCGGGAAAAATAAAGCGCCTTCCAGGCAGTTTGTGGATAAATTTGTGAAGCGTGTGCGTGAAAGTGGCTCGTTAATGGACAAAGCAACGCATTCCCGTGCTCGTCCAGTGCGCTCAATCGAAAATATTGCTACTGTTGCCGAAAGTGTGAGTAACAATCCATCAACATCAACTCGGTACCGCTCGTAGGAATTGAACATTTCTCGCACGTCCCTTCAAAGAATTTTGACGAGAGACCTGGGTTTGAAGCCATACAAAATTCAATTGTTGCAAGAGCTGAAGCTGCAGGACCATCCGATGCGATTTCGGTTCGCCCAATGGGCCGAAGAACGTTTGATGGAAGATGAGCATTTTTATCGAAAAATCATCTCTTCAAATGAAGCTCATTTCCACCTCGGTGGTTATGTCAATAAGGAAAACTGCCATATTTGGGGCTCAGAAAATCCACACGTAATCATGGAAAACTCACTACACCCACAACGAGTGACTGTTTGGTGCGGTATGTGGTCCGGCGGCATCATTTGTCCGTTTTTCTCCGAAAACGAAGCAGCAGCCGCCGTAACCGTCAATAGTGAGCGCTATCGCGGCATGTTGGAAAAGAGGAAGACATCGGCGACATTTGGTGCCAGCAGGACGGCGCCACGTGCCACACAGCCAACGTTACAGTCGAACTCTTGCGCGGTACGTTCGAAAATCACATAATTAGCCGAAACGGCGATGTCAATTGGCCGCCTCGCAGCTGCGATTTGGCCCCGTTGGACTATTTTTTTGTGGGGAGCCGTCAAGGATAAGTGCTACGCCAACCATGCAGAGACTATTGACGACCTAAAGCACGAGATTGAAGTCGCCATTACAGCCATTGAGGGCCACACCATCGAAAATGTCATGAAAAATTGGGTCGATAGAATGGACTACTGCAAAGCCAGCTGGGGCAGCCATATGAATGAAGTGGTCTTCCACTATTAAACCGCAATGTTGGGGCTATTCAATAAAAAAATAATTGAAAAATATTCACCCGTCTTTTTTTACAGCAATTTTAAAATGCAACTTTTTCGTGGGTTACCCTATATAACCAGAGTGATATATATATATATATACAGGGTGTCAATTTGAAAACTTTCAATGCGAATATCTGTGAAAATAAAAGAGTTAGAAAAGCGCAATTTGGTACAAATGTTATACAGGTAGGGGGAACTAGAACCACCATATTTTGGTTATGAGGTGAGTGACCCCTTGGGCCCCATTCACCCTAACCCCAAAATTTTAAATGGCATCACCCCTTTTGTGATCGCTTAAATTAAACGTTTTTTCGAGTAGTATTCACCAGTACAAGAATTTTTTTTTAAATTTAATACAGGGCCGAACAAAAAAGTATAATTAAAATAAAATAAATTCTATGAATTACTATTTTATTTAATTGGATTCTTATAATTCATTCCATTTTGGGCTACAAAAAAGGATAATAAAATTTTTTGCTCCAAATACTCGAAGCAGTGGGTCAGTTTTCAACAAATAACAATTAGCTATTTCAGTCAGATGTCTAAATCGCAATTCTTTCAGCCATACTGTAAACCATGTCTAGTACCGGATAAAAAAGAAAATAGTGAATTCGTCTGAAATTATTTCACTTCGATCGTTTTTGAATTTGACGTACAATCTAACACACCTGACTGCAATAGGTGAACCTACCTGTATAACATTTGTACCAAATTGCGCTTTTCTAACTCTTTTATTTTCACAGATATTCGCATTGAAAGTTTTCAAATTGACACCCTGTATATATATATATATATATATATATATATATATATATATATATATATATATATATATATATATGTTTTTTGGGCGGTAAGGTGTTTCTATTATTTTATAATTCAAACTAATATAAAACAGATATGTACCCATATCTCATTTCGCCAAATGTACGATAAATTATGCGCTATCTGCAAAAATAGATAATGTTTTTGTATTCTCAAGGGATATAAGTTTCGCCTACTATTTGATAACTTCCTGCAATTAGTTTGCATTATTTTAGTTTAAATTTCTCTAGAAGGAATCATATATGCAGATTCTGGACGAGTGATATACATAGCCACGTAAGAGTTATGAATGCTAATTATTTATTTGTAAATGATAGTAGATTATTATTACTACCTAATTACGAATATAACGAAGGATATCTGAAGTCATTTAACGATTTGTTTGACGGATATTTTTCAGAATCACTTCAAATGCTAGTTTATTTATTCAGTAATTTGTTAACCTACAAATTATTCGAAATGAACTGTATCTTTCATATAATTGTTGAAAATGAAAAGTTAAGTTTAAACGCGTGAAGCTCCTCGCAAATCCATCTATTTAAAAAATAATTATTGTTGAAATTTAGTGATACATTAATATCGATTTAATTTTTATTTATAGAAAGTACTATTACCAAACCAAATCTGAGTTTGAATATCAATTTAGGACATGAAGTTTTAGATTATTTTGCTCTATAATAACTTACCAGTTTCATTTCTCGTTAAATAAAATAGTCGAATAAAATGCGATTGAACGATACTCCTAGAATAAAAACTAAAGAGTGCTACTCAACGTCTTGTGAACAATCTTGTACATTTAAGGCCTAACATGTGTGTCTTCTAACTCTCAAATGCCATACTTCAACCGTGTGCTATGATAAGTACTTACAGAAGTTTAATTTTTTATCCTTTTTTTCTTTTCGGAATAATTGCAATTATTTATTTATTCATAAACGGGAGATCCCTTTTAACAAAAATTAAATTACAAATATGAAGTATAATTTAAGTAACAAAAAGAATTACTTTAAAGTATAATAGTTGTTAACACTTAACACGTGTAATAATACGAAATAAATCTGAAACTATAAATACGACGTTATAAATATGTAATTAACCTCTGCTTAAAATCATCACCATTTGAGTTAAATAAATTGAACCACCATTCATCGGAAAGTTGATTTGCTGTTCTCGTCATTCTTGCTATTGGATTGAAGTGGCAGTGGTTGCTACTGAAATTCTTCAATCGAAATATTTGAACGTTCCTGAGGATCCTTGAGTGAACCGGAACATAAAAGATCACCTGTTCCCGTTAGATCGACGGCTTTAATCTATAACTGTTATTAAAGAGAACTGTAAACATTGTAAACACTGACGTTAATAAAAAAATGTGTATCAAAAAATAATAATTTATTAACTCAAATTTAATTTAATTTATAATTTTGTTTTGCTTCAAAAGATGGCATAAGCTGACGTGATTCCAATTTTGCTCTTATTACGCCATCTCAATTTACGCGACTACAAACTGTGGCTGAAGCTTCTGAAACTAGTTTGACTGCCCGTTCAACTGCTTGAGTGTGGCATGGATACAATTTTGTTTCTGATTGCAGCACTGACGTATCTGTCTTCTACGAAATCTTTAATGTTTCCTTCTGTAAATCCAATTAGTAATGGCGGTTCAGTAAGAGTAACGGTATGCCAATCAATTAGGTCGATGCAGTTTGTAGCTTCCAGATTCATCAGGGTTGAAGGTGCTTGGGTAAAAACCTGGATAGTTGAATCGTTTTCCAGATATTAAAAGCTTCTTGCAGGCATGATGGTTTTGTTTTTATGATAAACCACATTGGTGCGTATCCTTTTAAAATGTAGGCTGCTATGGTAATCTAATTTTCTGATGGATTGACAGTTGAAACGTATAAACGTAAAACATGATTCGTTGTTGTTAATCATCGCGAATGTACCATTTTACCTGGGCTGCGGGTGGATAGGCTCTCGGTAACAATTCCATTTGAAATTGCTTGACAAATGTCAGACACTTATAATCTGTGCCTAAGTTGGAAGCAACTGAATCCCAAGATACGTTTGACTCAATTATGAGAAATTTGACAACATCGAGCTTTTCAGATACCTTCAGTGCTTGACCAATGGGTCCGCAGGAGTGTTTAAGTCTGGTTGAGCCGCCATCAAGATGTTGCAAAGGTAATTCATTGACGTCTAGCTGGAACACAAACCACTGCAGGGATCGATTTAAATGTTTTTCCAAATGCACAATTACGCGATTACATTATCCAATATTGACATTTGTTCCACGGCATCCTATAGATCTTAGGTGGTCGGTTAAAATAAGTGATTCATTCAAATAATTTAAGATACATTTTAGGATGTTGTTCTTCTCAAAATATCTTGCGATGATTATCCTAGAAGTTTCGTCCTTTCGACCGTCAAATAATAAACCACGAAGTATGGGATTGTCAGCGTTACTAATTAAACCGTCACGTTTTTACTTTCTCCGTTACGAAGTACGAGAAAGTATTGTGATCGTGATTTTTTTTTTCAAAAATTTTTTTTACGGAAATATCCGTTTTGGGGTCCCTAGATACCATTTCAACAATTTTTGGAAAAAAAAAATTGTGGGTGTTTACCTTAACTGTTTTTTGTTTTTTGCCAATATTTTCTTAAATATGAAAAATATCACAAAAACATTTAAACAAACATTGAAGACAACAAAGAAATGAACATCTTTTATTTGAAAATATTTTTCATAAAATCATTGCTATTCGAGAAAAAAATTGATTATTATTTTTTTAATTTTTGGTTTATAATTATGAAACGATAATAGTTATAGCAAATTTATTTGATTAAAAATTGTACAGAATTCCAAAATGAACAACTTCTAAAGAATACAATTTTTCCAAATCTCGTTAGTTTTTGAGTAAACTGAGTTTTTAAATTTGAAGTATAATTTCTTTATCTTTCATAATTTTGACGTTTTAAACGTCAGATTCATCTGAGTCTATAAACGTTCGATGTACATTTAAAATATGGTTTAAATTGAACATAAACCACGAAAGCGTAAATAAAAATTATACCATCAAATCGGAGAAAGTAACATGATGGCCACATCACCATTTTTTTGCTTTGGCGCGACGGACCTTGTTTTTATCAATTGTATTGCTGGTTTCTTAATCTTTTATATCTTTTATATCTATATTTATACAAATATCTTGCAGGAGGGCTGAAGATACAGCAACATCAGCTTGATCTGAAATATCGTAGCTATCAAATGTTCTCGCAAACACGGGTAGTTGTAGCACATTGTTAGAAAATTAATATTTGATGTCAGGTAAATCTGAAGGTCCGGAAATCTCACTAAGATTACCGAGTTCTTGTTGAAGTTGTTTTCCTTTGATTTTCTATTATGTCCAATTTTATTTTCTATTATGTCCAATTTTATTTTCCATTAAATTGACGCATTAATTTGTCTTTTTCCCTTATTCCATTTTTTATCTTTCCAATCGCGTCTGTAACTGTCTTGTAGCTGTTATATCTACAGAACCAATCATCATATTTCTAACAGATCTTTGGTCTTGTAAAAAAGGTCTTTCTGCTGCCGGAACTTTGAAACATTGTTAACATAAGCTTAGGTCTGAGCATTTGCAAACAGCTACATCAAATCGGCGTTTGGATTGTGTTCGGAATTCCTGCAGTTTTTTTAGTAACACCCTGCCGTTGCTTAAATGGTTTTAATAAATTTCTAATTTTAAGACGAAAAGTTTTTATACGCTTGATTATCGAGCACTGAAGAACCATTGTATCGTATTGAAGTGGCCTTTCAAATGTCTTCTATATTTTGAGTAACAATTTTGCATGCATCAGTGGCGGTTGTCTGTGGATTTGTTAAAGTAGCCTTTAATTCATGTTCTACGCAGTCAAAATATCTAGTTAGGTCTTGGGATGTTGGCAGAACAGTGATGTTAATACTTTTTGGAGCTCCGAAGAGCATTACATTAATTTTAATACGCAAGAAAGCGTTTCCATGGTAAGAATGGAAACGTAAAAGCTGCCTCTTTCAGATCGTCAAATATTACTGATAGCTGAAAACAAGCTGTTTCTACCGATACCGAACTTCCAGGTAAACCAAGTTAAAATTCCATGATTTTGGAAAGATTAGATTTTGAAATATCCAAAATACTAGTACATTTCTATAATAAGTTTGTCTGTTCTGGGAAGGAAATATTAAATTCTGTGACTACTTCAAATAATTTGTCAGTATTAGTAATTCTAGAGTTGGTATGTTTGTTTATAATTTCTGCTAATGAATAAAAACCCATTCTTATTTTTGGTTTAAGAAAATGCAATCAAAATATGAAACTGCTTCAAAATTTTTTTGCACAAAAGCAAACTATTGTTTTTCTTGCAATATATATTTAAAGTATTTAAAATATAATCTCAGTAATAATAAGTTTCTCCAAATAAGTCTTAAAATTCTAATAACTTGAGGTGAATTTGATTTAATTTGACTAAAAGGTATCTATTAATAATAATTGGGACAATTTTTAGCTCGAATTTATTTGACGAATAACTTGTTAAAGATATTCAACAATTCATCAAATATATTAGACTAAACTAAACATCCGTAAGAGAGGTTTTTTGATATTAAACAATAATACACCTTATACCAGTATTATTATCTTTATTTCCGACGTAAAAAACACAATTACAATACACGTTTTATTTGATAAATGGAATAATTGTTAAATAAAAAAAATATTACACTACAGGTTTCAATTTAGGGAAGTACAGTTAAACACAATCTGTCAAAAATTTTGTCATAAACAGATATTTGCAGATTTCCACGTAACATACGATGTTATTGACGATGTTAAACAAAAATAAAACTTCTAAAATAATGCTGGTGGGTAAACGAAATCGAAAATGTTACATGAAAATTCCCTGCGTCTTAAAACACGGTATATAAATTTTAATGCAAGGAATGAAAGTGCATATAACATACAAACCAAGGCATTTCTATTTATTTACGCTTTTCGTGATTTATCTTTAATATGTGACTGACTGTTCGCCACTATTGCTGTAAATAGTTATAGCGAATTAAAACCCATTACCACTCTAGTGATATTTTTACCTGGCAAACTAGATAATAAAATAATTTATTGACGATAAAACCGGAATTATTTTTTCGAATGATGTTGAATTGTGAGGTTTATTTTATTTTTATTGTAGTCATGTCATGGTTCTTAGCTTGATATTTAGATACGCACAAAATGTAATCCTAAATTGTCATGCAAAAAATGTACAACACTAAACATTTAGAGTGTGTAACTCAAGTTTCAATTCATCAATTTTATAACGCTACTTCCTCGGCTTGATAATTTTACCTCCATACAAAAGTTATAGTGGATGATTCCGGTTAAAGACCAACAACCGTTACCGTGACCTTCTTTTCATGCAAATTTAGTTTGGAGGATTTTTTGGTGCTCCGTTGAAGGTTATCATCTTTTTCGACATTGGTAACTACAGTACAGTAATGTATGTAATAAATCAATACATATTATTGCCACACGTTTGCATTCAATTTGCTTGTTACTAGATATATGTACACGTATTTCTATACGTCGATTTGTATTTATAGTTGACTGAACCATTGTAGTTTCACTTGAAAGAATTTTCCGAGAAATTGTCTAGCCATGAGTAAAATCAGTACATGTGTCAGATTCAGTAATTTGGAATTCCCGTTATTAATTTTATATTCAGTCTCTGTCATGAATACCAGCAAATGCATACATGACTTTTATGTAAAACCGATTATTATTGCTTTTGCATTTCAATTTCTATCATTTTTATTATTTATTATATTTTTATTTTACAATCATAAAAAAAGTATTAGCGATATGACCGAACTCAGTATATTCAATAATTAAATAAAATCCTTGATGTAATGTCCATGTCAGTTGACATTATTATTGATTTATGAATTATCTAATTACATAATTGGTTGTAAATTAAAACCATTCATTCAAATAATTTCAAAAGTCCGTATTTATTTATCATTTATGAACGGAATCAATAATAATTAAATTTTAAAACCCTCACTTGTTGCATATGCATTAAATAAATTAGAGGCAAAATTTGGCCTAAAAATATAAATATTCAACCTGTTCGCAAATATTTCTAGCTGACTCACTTTAATTGTAATATTAACTGTTTAAAGTTTTAAAATTTAATTTTAATTGTAGATTATACCGGGTGACTATTCCAAAACCGAACAGTCTTTTAACATGGGAAAAATAATTTTTTGCAGATTCCTGCTCCGAATTTTAACTAAGAGGATTTATAATGACACTCATCGAAATAAGAATTTTCCTTATTTAATGATATCCGGACTAGTTAATTTTCAGCTGTAATACTTTATTATTTTATCAAAGTATTCGCATTAAATACAATTCAGAAAATCGTATTGAGCCATAACTCGTAAGACAATAAACAGATTCAAACGTCATTCGAGTGACAAACTCATTATGCCGTTGACGATTGCGATTTTGAGATTTCCAATTTTCTTTACTGAAATCAATTGTAAATTTTCTAAATAATTAAAAAAACGCTGGTAGAATTTCTGATAAATGTAAAATTTAGTGCACTTCATTAGCATCGATCGCATCGTGTTTATGAAAAAATTTGTTTATACAAAAATAACATAAATACATTTGAATAAATGAAATAAATGGAAGAAGTTACTTTACAACATTTATTGCTGGGGCGCGATTTGCAGTATCCAGTTTGATCAATTTAAATTAAAAAAAAACAACGATCACAATGATACACCTGTTGGTAATTATAATTATAAATAGTTAAAGCAAGTGTTCAAATAAACCTCCATTCTGCATTAAACAATACTCCATTCTATTGTAAAACGAATTTCTGACGTTTATAAACTGTGTAGTCGTTACAAACCTGCACTCCTCAAATATTTCATTCCTCAGAGAATTAATGTTTGGATGACGGGTTTTGTAAATTTGGCTTTTCAGGTGACCCCACAAGAAGAAATCGCACGGTGCCTAATCAGGAGATCTAGCAGGCTAGTTGATTTCACCTCCTCGTCCAATCCACCGATTTGGAAATGCATGATTTAAATATTCTCTGACGTTTATTCCGAAATGTTCTGGACATCTGTCGTGTTAGAACCAGGTATCCTACACTCGGCGTTAAGAAAAAGCGCCACTCGAAAAATCGCGAAAAAACTTGATTTTTCAAACCGTAACAACGCTATGGAAAAAAAGGTTTTTTATGTAAAAAATTGTCCAACTTGCACAAGCTGTACCGTGCGCAAAAAAAAATCGGTGGGAAATTTCACCACAATGGCAGAAAAATTTAATCAATTTCCTTCAAATGCCTTAAAAATTGGAGTCGTTCCGATGATTTGGAGCAAAGTTATGAATTTAAAAAAAAAATACATTTTTCACTTTTTTGGCCATAACTTGAGTAATTTTGCACCAAAATCGATGAACTTTTGCAGTCTGAACAGTTTCAAATTTTCTCTTCAACGTCATGTGAATTGTTTTGTTGCTAAAACGATTCCACCCACTAAAGGAAAAAAATATATAAAGTTTAAATGTGCAAATTTGGTTTCTTGCACAGTGCAAAAAAAAAATAATCGTGGACTATAAAGCATGGCAATAAAGTTCAATCATTTTCCTCCATTTTCCTCCAAAATTCAATTCAAAAAATACATTTTGCGCCCTTTTGGCTATAACTAGGCGAATTTCGCACGAAACGCGATGGAATTTTGCGATCTAAGAAGTTTTCGACTTTCTTGACACCCTGAAAACCCCTACAAAAAGTGTTTTGAATTGACAAAAAATGTTAAATTTTAACAACTTGTTTTCATTTTCAATGTCATTTTTTTCAAAAATTCATAACTTTGCTCGAAATCATCAAAACCACTCGAATTTTTAAGGCATTTGAAGGAAATTGAATACATTTTTCTGCCAATGTGGTGAAATTTCCCGCCGATTTTTTTTGCGCACAGTACAGCTTGTCAAAGTTGGACAATTTTTTACATAAAAAAACATTTTTTTTTCATCACGTTGTTACGAGGGGGTGGGTTGGACTTGGAGTCAAAATCAACTGCATATTCTTAAAGATAAAACTTGAATCTTTCCCAAACTGGAAGATTTATCGATTTTCGACCAAATTGAACCAAGTTACGACGGTTTTGAAAAATCGAGTGTTTTCGCGATTTTTCGAGTGGCGCTTTTTTTGACGCCGAGTGTAGTTTGGATGTGTCACTTCTTCTATTGCAGGGCCAACCTTAGTAATTAACAATTCTAAATAATTTTCTGAATTTAAATTTCCTATAATATGATAATTAAAAATACCTTTCCAAATATTATTTTTTTGAGGATATTGCGTTCTAAGATTTAAATTCAGGTGGGGATTCTCATGTATCCGGTATCTATCGTTTTAAACGTTTGGTTCATTATTTTATGTAAATGTACATTAATCCGTAAAGCAAATCGACGAGAGTAAATTGTGATTGGCATCAGCATGTTCTTGAATAATTTCACAAAAGGATTGTCTAGGTTCTTCATCAAACGGCAATGGTTCTTGATGGCATTGAAACTTGTACGGACGGTAGCAGTAGTTTCTTAAAATTTTGCAGACCATTCCTTGCGATTTACCACATTCTAAAGCAATAGATCTTGTACTTAGTCGAGGATTCCCGGATACCAGCCCAATAACAACTTCTTCGTGAATGTTTTCCCGTCTGTTGCCATTTATTCTGCGATGTTCTAATAAACAACCATAATGAGTTAATTTTGAAACTATCACTTGAAGTGAATCTATTAACTTGAATTTAAACTACCAGAATTTTCTACTTGAAAGTTTGAAACCATTATTTTCGTAAAAAAAATACATTTTTATTTTATTATTTTTTCGGGTTTTTATGAATGCAAAAAATATAAATAATAGTATGACTGCGTGCAGATATTTTTACTTTACGAATAATTTATTTACAGGTTTTCTTTGATCACGGAAGATAATATTCCAATATAATATATAATCCGTTTTGTTCATCTACATTTAAAGGTTTATGAACATATTTTAAACTTAATGAATGATCCTTATAGTGGATATCACATTATAAAAAATAGTTTAAATTAATTGATTGTGTCGGTAAACACACAACAAATAAATCAATCCTATTAAACAATAGAACAATGAAATGTATGTTAATTTTCTTTTTGTAATTGGGCTTGAGCGGCGACCATTTATTACGCCACAAGAAATAAAGGAATTAGGTGTGATTTATGCGGGTTAGTTTACTGGACATTCGGCACAAATTCATTTGATTAAACTACAATTTGCATTGCGGCTATAAATTACCGAGGAAGCGAAAATGAATTTATAAGTCCGGCCCAACTTTTGAAACTGGTGAAATAGTAATGCCCTGGGCGTTATTTATTTCAACACTATAGTCGTACAAGCGGATATAACTTTATCAGAATGGCTATTTGAACGGTTTTGACGAAACTTTTACGTTTCCGCATATAAAACATTTGTTATACGCGACAAACAAGCGTTCAGGCAATAAAGTACTGGGTAGAACACACGAACTTTGTTAGTTTTAGATTTTTAGTAAACATGCCAAGACAGATAGAGTATTTCAAGACATGTAATCGATCTTCAATTTCCCGAAGGAACGTGTGCGTGGGCACGATTGGGACCACCAGTGACATTTCTTGCTGGAATCATGTACGTTCCACGCAAATTATAAAAGTTTTTAAATTGATAAAACCTATTTTATCCGGGACGTTCTTTATTTCAATCGAACATTCAATTCGCTGCCACGCACGGCAATTTAATTTCAACTTTTATATCACTTACGAAACTGAATTAATTACCGGGGAATTTCTCAAATAATATTTCTTTTCTCGTATTCCCAAAGGCTTGTCTCTTTTTCGCCTCACCACTTAAATAATATTGAATTCGTATAAAATATAAGATAAGGGACTGTCTAGAAATGTGAAAGGCAGAAACACAAAGCACTTGACGTGCAACACAAATCCATTGTCACTCCCACACAAAAAGTATTTATTTATTAAAATAACGCCGGCACAGCTGCAGGGATATTTCATTCCAGGGGTATTATTTCTCATTATATTTTGGGATGTAGATTCGCCATAAGTCGGGAAGTTCTTCAAAAAATAGCCACCATCAATTTCCTTTTATTCCGCTCTTATATTTCACCTCTACCAACTGCGGGTTAAAATGGAAAATCATGCATACATGATGTGTGTTATAAGTCGTAAATCTCATGTTTCTGCGATTATGTGAAAGGCCAATGAAAAATTCATTTAGCTTTTTATGGCAGGATAAAATACCTCTGCAGATGTTAATTCCAGTTTGCAATCTTAGTATAAAACGAAAATGATGTTGGAATATTATTATTTTATAAAATTAGTAACTCACTTAAAGTTTTCAAAAGAAATGCTTTGTGTTGCAGTACGTCTACTGCTTTTACCCTCCTGGGCGAACCGAATAATGTACAATGCCCAATCCTCGGCGTATAGAAATTGAGAAAAATAATTACTTTACAGTAGAAAGTAACTTGGTAGAGAGAGCGAGCAATGAAAACGTTCACAAGAGCCAAATTTAATTAAATAGCCAAATAATTCAAATAAACGAACTAAAAGTTAAACCAAAAATGCGTGTAATTCTATTGCTTGCCATCCACTCCATTTCAAATTGATTAAAGAAAATGATACTTGGAACATATTACACACGTTTGCTTTTTCAATTCGTCTGATTAACCATATGATTGCAAATTTTTAATTCAAATCATTTGTAAAATCCGTAACTGTAGGTCGTGTCAAACACCGACAACAACATATATTATATAATTTTGTAACCTTAAACAAATTGAATTAAATGTCAGTTATAACTTCAGCATACAAACATGTAGGGCGAACTCCCATTGTTTTGAATAGACCGCTCTATTTAATTTCAACTTTGAAGATTATATCTAGTATAAATAAACACGAGGGACAAATCAAATATAAACACATTATCGTCTGTTATCTTTCAGAAATGTTGACTGTACTTTCAATGTAGCTGAAAGCGTCCATTTAAAAATCGGAAAATGCAATATTGAAAGTTTTAATGTATTGTGATTATGAATATGTATTACGAAGTTATTTTTGATTCCCCACCACAGCAAGTGGTCCGAAATAACAGACAGCTCTGTAGCGGACGAAGGCAACATTCGATTTAATATGCATATTTCTTTCACTTCCAAAAAGTTGGGAAAGTAGCGATTCCCTTTGTAAGGGCATACCTCTTGGTCGGCAAAAACATTTTGCGAACCTCTTTTTCGAAGTAAAAAAAAATGTCAAATGCCCGGTTTCTCCAACGAATCTACTGGCAGGAAATTTTTCAATTCAGTTTAACTATGGATTACTGCCCAGTAATGGTCGCAACCATCTTCGTTAAATTAAGTCTTATTTATAAGTATATCGTAATTATGTGTTCTGTTTCACCAAACAAATTTATACATATTTTAAGTTGGCAATTTTGCTCTTTATGTAAATTTCTCAGGCCGTCTAATGTCAAATCAATCCCAACCTCATAATAAGTTTCAGTGTTCTCGTGGGTATGTGTCAATTAAAATATAATAGTGTAACGGAGACGAGTGAATTTTACGAATAAAATCGTTTGCAGGCGTCGCGTCTCCAGAAAATTAGGATCATTTACCAATTTTACAATATCAAATGCATTTAAGCCATTACAGATAATAAATTATTTGCCATTTTTAGAGTTATTCGAAATGATTTCCGCAAGTTACAAATTTGTTTCACTTTAAGGTTGGATTCCGTTTTTAACGTCTTAAAATGTTCGCCCTTGCGAGTTTAGGGGCCGATTTATGATTGGTGCATTTAGAACGTCTTATTTTTAAAATCGATTGTATGCAGTTGAAGTCTCGTTGGAAAAACCGAGCGTTTGTTTGACAAAAGTTTTATAAATAAAGGTCTGACATTGAAATGTGTACCCAAATCAAACAATTTTGCCATTATCGTTACATTTCGTGATTGTGAATAATAGTATATTACATAACTAGAGTTGTAAGTAGAGAATTACGCGCAAGTAAAAGAAATTGAGTACGAGTCGCGTAGTGACGAGTAACGTAATTTCACGAGCGCGTAGTTACGTTACAACTCGCGTTATGTACTATACTTTACCTACTCCCACTTTGTAATTGATGAATTACCGAACTGTTTTCACCAATCGTAAGCGACCCATTACGAATATATAGAGCATATACATAAATGTTAAATGTTGTACATAAATGTGTAACATGTACTATTACCACTTATGTACCTCGCTATATTATATACTCATTAGCCAATTACAATTAACATCCGCCGAGTCCCTCTGCATTTGTCTGTTCGTCTTTAAACATTAAAAGTGACAGTGACATTTAAACGTCAGATTATTACAACTTATTGGTTAAACAATAACCGACACAATAAACTTCACGCCATGCCTTATTGATACTTCCATCGCAATGGTATCTTAGTAGGATAACACTTTAGAGTGAGTATAACGATCCGTATCCTTAAATTTGTTCAACAAAAGTATTGGACAATATATTATTCGACGGAAAATTGTTCGAGAGGTAATTCGTTTGTTTAGTTGGTAGTTGTCCTACCGGCCATTACCCGCTAATTTTATACAAATTTAAACGTCACTCTGACAAGATTTAGTTTCAATATGTCTTTAGTTTAAGCGAATAAATGTAAGGTCGAAGGTAAAGTATAGTACATAACGCGAGTTGTAACGCAATTACACGCTCGTGGAATTACGTCACTCGCCGCTACGGGGCTCGTACGCAATATCTTTCACTTACACGTAATTTGCTACTTACAACTCTAGTTATGTAATATACTATTACCTTCGACATTACATTTATTCGCTTAAACTAACGACATATTGAAACTGAATCTTGTCAATGTGACGTTTAAATTTGTATGAAATTGCCCGGTAATGGTAATGTAGGACGACTACTAACTAAACACACTAATTACCATTCGAACCATTTTCCGTCGAATAATATATTCTCCAATACAATGATTGAACAAATTTATGGATACCTATCGTTGTACTCGTTCTGAAATGTTAATCTGCTAATATACCGTTGCGGTGGAAGTATCAATAATACTGTCAGTTATTGTTTTAACCAATATCTTGTAATCTGACATTTAAATGCCACTGTTATTTTAGATATTTAAAGACGAACGGACGAAGGGGGAACTGAGCGGACGTTAATTCAGTAATGAAAATTGAAAAGGCTAAAAGTGCCACAAAGTAAAATTTTCAATATTCAATAAAAACTTCCTAATCTTTTAAAAATCCATAAAATTCATTAAAAATACAAAATATATTTTTATTTGTTTTTCAAGAGTTTTTTTTTAAATTGTACATATATAACTTGATTTTGCATGTGAAAAGCTGAAAGTGCCATCGTATCTTTTTTTGGGAAACGCTGTGCCATACCTTGTTAGTTAAAAGGCTGGAAGTCCAGCGCTCATTACACGCAAATAATCAATGTTCATAGTGGTTTCAAAAACTACGGAATCCTTAAAAAAACCTGAAAGAACTACAAAAAAATTTATTTCAAAATTAAATACAAAAGTAATTAAATACAAACTAATTTGTTAGGCCTAATTTTTATAATTTTTTCCCTATTTATGTTTTTTACTTTAGAATGTCAAGTTTTTAGAAGATATTACAAATAAACTTATATTAAAAAAAAAGACTCACACATACATATTGTATATTTCTTCTAAATCCTTAGAAAAACCTCAAAAAACTACAATCAACTTTATTTCAAAATTAAATACAAAAGTAATTAAATGCAAACTTATTAGTTAGACCTACTTTCTAAAAAAATTTCCCTATTTATGTTTTTTACTTTAGAATGTCAAGTTTTTAGAAGATACTACAAAAAATAAACTTATATTTTAAATAAAAAAGACTCGCATATACATATTGCCTCTCTCTTTCTTCTCTCCTATCCCCCACCTTCTCCTTCTAGTAGTCCTCTAGAAGTCGTCTTCTGCTTCCTCCTGATTGTCGTCTTTTTCTTGCTCCTCCACCGCAGGCTGCTGAGGTCCATGAACAATGGCCCTGTAGAATGCCTTGTCTTCTTCTTTCTCCAGGTATTCTATCATTCCCTCTAGATCCTTTTTCTTTTCTTGAGATATCTTGCATTTTAACTGAATTTTTGGTAAGTTATCCAAATAGGGAAGGTCTTCAAGATTTGCATTTTTCTTTAAAACATCTACCTTGACCCAAGTTACCATAATATCATTTTCTTTTGCCAAAACTGATGCCAATTTTACAATACCAGCATTCTTGTGCGAAATACGAAAATGTGAAATTTTACTGATTCCAAGGTTTTCAGTGTTGAGGTACTTTTTAGCAAGCTCTTTGAAGTCAATGAAATTCTCAGATTTCATCGAAATAACAGTAAAGGGGTTTTTTACACATGCAGTAGCAACAACATATTCAAGATCTTTTGGGACCATTGCTTTGCATGTTTTGCGCCGCTTTTCAATGAGACCGAAGTCCCGGTCGCAGTTCATGTAACTATATCCACTAACCAAGTACTTTAAATCTATTGAGCGATAAAACCTTTTTTTTACCAAGTAAATTACTGCCATTAGGAGGAACTGGTTCTTGTTTTGTGCTCCACAGTTGTCACACCATAAAACAAACCTGCTTCTTATTAACAAGGCCTCAGTAGTGGTAACCTTAAAGAAGCAAGATGATATCTCATTGGCCCCTCGACCACTAATCCCTTCGTGCCACATACACATATATGGAGAGGAGACCCATGGTTACTCACATGAATTCCCAAGTTGTAACATGAGAGTGGCCGGCAGTAAAAAATATCACTGTGTGTGAGCATTGGTACAAACATTACTTATTACAAGTCCATACACGCTTGTGCTTTTTCTGCTTTTCTATGGTGTAACTCCTGCTTTACTTTTATGGCATTTCTGCCTTTTTCACTAACAGCTGCTTGAATTTGGACTTTAAACACGTCACATTTCTTACAAGAGTCTGTTGCTAAACATAAATTTTAGTGAAAGTCTTGTTGAAAAACTTAAGCATAGTATTTGTAAGTTACTTTAGTTGTTGGATTTTGGGCTTTGAAAGATAAAAACATACAGTTTTTGTTTAGGTCCGGGGATAGAAACTCATGTGTTGTCCTGTTACGCCAATAGTGGCTTTCATACCTAGGAAACGAATTAATGTGGTGCCGAACTAGATTTCGATCATTTTCTGTGAACTTAACTTTATGTTCATGTGAATGTGGATTCTGACCTCTAGTATCTTTGTAAACCAAGCAACCCTGTTTCTTTTTTGTTTGAAGAGTTTTCAGTTTCCTGGGAGTTATTCCGAAAATCTGACGAAATGTTTTACTACACACTTGAACATTTTTATCAGAACCTTCTGGCACACTGTAAGTAAAACTGAAAGAACGCCTACTTTCCTCTGGACCATCGTAATTTCCATGACGCCTACGGCCGACAGGTACAAGTTGCATATGGTTTAGTAAGTAGGTACCTTGGTTTTGTTCATTAACTTTGTAAAAATCCATGAACAGTAACTGAGTCAAGTTTTTATAAAAGTACTTGCATGAGCAAGTGGCGACATCAGGGGGGTAGGTTTACCTGGTACGTTTTTTCCTTTACTAGTGGTATAAGGCTGTCCTTTTTCTCGTGCTTTCCTCCTCTCTTTTCGAACGTGGGCTTTTTTCGGCGGAGGGGTTTGATTTTCACTCATTGAGAAATCACAGCAAATGTAAACTTTTCTCAAAACACACACTGCAAAACAGCAAAAGCGTACAAACTATTCGCAGTACGCGAAAACGCAGGAACTACGAAACACTTGTCATTCGCACACGCCAAAAGCAACTACTGCAATGGAAAGGCACATTCATCGTGGCGGGTGGCACTTCAGCCTTTCCCACTGACGGTCAGCGGGCACTTTCACGGTGCTGTTCCTTCGACTGCTCTAGAAACTAGTAGGAATTTTTCTGGCACTTTGGACCTTCTCTAGCTTATTGGCGATGTCGTTTACAACACATTCCATGCAAAGAATTCGTTTTTTTTTATTTTTTAGCACTTTCAGCCTTTTCCATTTCCCCTACACAATTATAATTAGCTAAATAGTAACTAGTAAATAATATATCGCGTTGTACAGGGTTAAAATTCGATGTTTATATGCGGATCTCGATAACTATGACAGATAGAGAAAACCCGATGGCGCATCCTCGATCTCTTTTTTTGAGAAAAACTCAATGGTGAAAACTAAATCTATTTATCTTTTTTTTTGTTTTCGAGTAATAGTCAAAAATTCAATTTTTTTCATTTTCGATATATTGAAATATTTAAGTTGTTTATCATTTGTCAATAATGAAAGTTATATGTTGTTTAGGCACTTTCTTGAAAAGAATAAAATAAGCTTAGCAGAATTCCGATATCATTAAAATGAAAGTTATAACAGAAAGTTGTGTTTTTTAAATATAACCTATATTTGGCTTTAATCTATTTTATTAGGTTATTTTTTTCTCTTTTCGACACATGTGGGGGTTGTATCTGTAATTTCATTAAAATCTATTAAAAATTATTATTTTCGAAACATTCAATACATTTTGTGACTTTCGCTTTGATTGGCTTGAGTTATTTATAGAACATTAATTGTTTTCTATTAAACAAACCAATTTTCTGTCAGTTTTTCTTCTGAAAGTGTAAACATGGCATACAAAAACCATGAAAGGTTTGATAAGTTAGAATGCTTTATTCGAAGCAGTAACAATGCTTTGGAAACATTTTCAAAATAATAATGCATACAGAAGTGTCATGAGGAAATGTAACCTATGCATTTTGAATAATGGGTATCAATTTGAACATTTTTTGTATTTTAATGTATTAAAAATTGATATATTTGGTTGTTTTTTTTTCGTGCTGGAGCTTAATAACAGATTGTCGGATTGTACATTCTCTTGACTATTAAGAAATGCCAACTTACTTGTAGTACATTACTTAGATCCACTTATAAAAACATAAAATGGTGCGGCAAAGATCATTTGATGATTTCGAATAATCTAATTCTCTAGCCTATTAACCTCACAAATATAGTATTGATGGCAACAAGAGATTCGTCGTATTTATTGAAAACATGTCAATCCATAAAAATGAAAATTAACTTAACAACATAAACAAGTTTTGGTAAATTCCTCGAATGTGATTGCTCGAATAGAATTCCTCGAATATTACTTTGTTCGGAATACAAGTACCTGGAAACGCAATTGTCAATTTTCAGTTGCTCGAATCAGGTTATTTGGAGGATGTTAATCAAGTTCTGTAAAATATTACACGATAGTTGATCACTCGGCTTTCTATTCTATTGCGCGTATTCGACAACCCGGGCTCATATGCGTAACGAACGTAACGGATTGCAAGTTTGTCTAATGTCTGTTAATCTCAGGAGCGGTATGACTACATTTAATTTTTATTTTTACCTGCTGTAAGTTAAGTGTTGACAAAGCTATCACGATTGCCTAAGAATTAGTTTTGCAGGCTCACTATAATTGATGGCGAAGCCTTAGCGGAGCCATTAATCCATATTACTTAAGAAGTTCACCAACTAAAACGAATATTTTCGGGCTCGTCATCGGGTAGCAAAGAAGATGCATGTATTTGTTTTTAAATTCTTATCCGCAGTATGTTAAGGTCACTAATGTATAAGAAGAAATTTTGCGGGCTCGCCATGAGCGATCGTTGTTTTATTAAAAAGCGTTCACAACGCACTACTCCATGCAATAATGCACGATAGATGTTAATGTGTATTTGGATTTGCCGAGATTTCAATACTTGAATACTTTCATCAAATCAATAGTTCATAACTTTTTCGAGTAAATTCTATTTCAAGCAATTAAGATTAGAGTATTTGATTTTTCGAGGAACCTGTACTTCCGGATGTTTGATTCGGGCAATTAGTTTTCGAACAATTTAATCTCGAATCAGTAATGCTAGAAGGCATCTCTTACTCCATGTATCTCTAACAAGGAGAGGATCAGATGTGTGACTCACCGATTTGATCCATCTTTGGCACACGTGTAGGTCATGACTAGGAGTGTAACAGGTGCGAATAATAGGGCGAACTATTCAGCCGTTTTCGAGAAAAAAATTGATTGATTCTAAAATTAAGATATTTAAATATACATGGATTTATAAAAACCATAAAAAGAAAATGAATGAACCCAACTTCAACAACGGGGTTCGATCCTTCGACCTTCCGACTACGAATCGTTTGTTTTATCGATGCGTCAAATGGTCGGTATATGTTTGTTAACGCAAAAGGTATATAAACATACGAATGAATAACAAATTTAAAAACCATTTGTTCTCGAAAACGGCTGAATAGTGCGCCCTTATACTTGCACCTGTTACACTCCTAGTTATGACCTACACGTGTGCCAAAGATGGATGAAATCGGTGAGTCACACATCTGATCCTCCTCTTGTAAGTTAATTTCTTAATTCGATAAAAAATAAGCCTTATTTTAATTTTAAGAAATAGTTTAGCCAGTTTTTATTCAATACACACTATAGAAATATAATGAGACAATTTTTGGCAATAAATTTAACACCATCATTGAGGTTTTCTTTTGAGAACGATGAAAAATCCACTTCCCATATCCCATAAATATTTACAACAGAGTTTCCATTATAATCTATTTAATCAAGTGTTAAATTAATTCTCAGCTGGGTGAAAAGTGGGACAAAAAGTTCCGACTGCATAATCGTATCCCCGAGAAGGGAGAAAAATAATAAAAATCGAGAAGGCACTCGCCGCCATCCAGGAAAGTTTAATTGAAAAAGAAATGTGATAAATTCGTATCAGATATATCAATGTCCGCTGAAATCGTGGTTTAAATTGCGCAGTCATAAAATTATGCTCCGACAAATGGAATTCTGAAGCCAATTTAATTTTCATTTAAAAATTATGTTTCCATTATATGATCTTTCAATTTCGTCCATAGATAGCTAGCTTCATGTTTTTTACAGATTGCGTTCGAGTTGATAGGGCGTCAATCGAATTTAAATCAAATTCTTTAAACTTTGAAGTAAGCATCTTAAGCAAGTCGGATATTTAAAATTAAAGAAAGATTGGTATTTACACTTTACTGCCTCCATTTAATGGAGCACTTCCTAATTAAGAACCGGGGTTCGCTTCTACTGATTATTTGTTCTGATAATAATCCTTATGATATGATTACATTAAGACAAGTGTGTCAAGTTGGCACCCCAATGAAGAGTTCTGATAGTTCTGAATAAAGTGCTCAATTCCTTTTGATGTATCTAGAAGTACTATCAACTTTTAAAAAAGAGTTCTGTAAAATAGGGCTGTCAGGAATTTTTTGAAAAATGGGGTGCCAACTTGACACCGCACCCCAACATTGTTATCAAATAGTACTGGACTAGTTTTAAGATGTGTTTGAGTTAGTACTATAGTTCCTGATACTTCCTGATTCAAAATATTCAAATTCATATTACTCAGTTAATATTGGTCGAATCTAAATATTTCATAACAACTATGGATAGAACTCACAAAGAACTATAGGAAACACCAATCAGCATTATCCGGAACTATCAAAAATATAATTTTTTTTAAGTCGCAAAGTAAAAAAAAAATAATTGAGAGTTCTAGGAGTTCTGAGTTAATTTAATATTTCTGCTCATTGAGTACAATAATTCTTTCTTATAAACAAATTTGATACAATTCCGATTTATAGCATTTTTAAATAAAATTTAAATTCGAAAATGGACAATTTAATTTCGAAAATACCTATTGCCTGTCATTTAATCGCAATTTGTCATTAGAGTTTCGTTAGAACTCTTCTAGTACAACCCTTAAGTCAAATCAGAACTCCCAGTACTATTTAAAAAAATCAACATTTTCAAAATTAAATTTTCTATTATCGAATTTTAAATTTATTTAAAAATGCCATAAATCATGATTGTATCGAATTCGTTTATGAGAAAGAATTATTGTACTCAATAAGTAGATATAGAAAATTAACTCAGAACTCCTAGAACTCTCATTTTTTGAATGTCACAATTGTCAAAATACTATAAACGTAACCACAAATATGTAATAATAAAACGCTTGTTCTTTGTGTTCATTATTTCGTTTGAATCTGATTGTGAGTCAAACTCTTCTGAATGAAATCATTTTATTCCAGTATTTCACGACTGCAAATATCCTTGAAATATTTTGTTTTGCATATAAAATCATTTGCTTAATTTATTTGTAAGATAAGAATCCAAATTTTACATTTTAAAGTAATATAAATATGCATTCTGCCTTTCAACTATGTAAATTATTGACGATATGAAGCACTGACGCAGTATTTGCCGGTTGCTATTGTTTGCCTTTTAGCGAACTGATGCGGTTTTTTTTCTTTGGCCAGCGTTTCCCAAACTTTTTTGACCGCGGCCCGGTGCGAGGTTTTAACATATATTTACAAGACAAATTTATTTTTTTTAATAAAAATCAAGTTATTTGTTTCTTTATTTCATACACAAAAATTGCAAAATAATTATATAAGAAAAATATAAGGAATTGAAAAAATAACAATTATATTCATTTAAAACTTTAGTACATGAAGTAAACTTTGTTTTACATATTTTGTCCTTTGTGAAGGATGATGTTGTTTATCATCACATAACAATTTAAAATTAGGAGGTAATGATGTTAATTTTATTGCCAAATTAGTTTCGACATCCAATCTGTTTCGATACTTATTTTTTAAGTACACCAAGGCTGAGAATTCAGCTTCACACGTATAAGTGGTGACAAAAGGCATTAAAAAATGTATCGCTTTTTCGCTTACCCGTGGATACTCCTTTTGACACCGCAACCAAAAATAAAGTAGTAGTACAGTTTCAAATACTTTTTTAAGAACAATGTCGCATAAAATTTCAATTAAATTATCAACTTCTTGATCACTAAGATTCAATATTTCTTCCTTTTCAATTCCGTCAGAAAAATAATCTTTAATCCACATTTAAATACTAAAAACTTACATGCAAATTCAACGTTTTGCAAATATACAAGTTTTTACTTTTTATTTTAGCAACGTTTAACAACATTTGGTTCTAATTTCGAAAAACATAATCTTGATAAAATTTGAGCGATTTGTGCCATTTCTGCAGGATGGTATTCTAAATGCATTCGCCCCCACAAAATGACTATCGGCCCCCAAATACGGATTGTCGGATAAACGCCCAATTTAGATGTTGATCGCCCACCAGGGGGCTATATCGCCCACGTTGAGAAACACCAATCTAGCCAAATTTTTCACTTTCAAACATGTTTGTGTTAAAATGTCGGTAAAACTAGCCCAAATGATTTTTACTTTCTCCGTTACGAAGTACGTGAAAGTATTGTGATCGTAAAATTTTTTTCAAAAAATATCCGTTTTCGGGTCCCTTGATGCAATTTCAACAATTTCTGGAAAGAAAATTGTGTCCGTGTGTGTGTGTATGTGTGTGTGCGAGTGTGCGTGTGTGTGCATCTGTCTGTTGGTCTGTGGGTCTGTGTGTCTGTGATTTTTGTTTTTTTGCCAATATTTTCTTAAATATGAAAAATATCACAAAAACATTAAAAAAACATCGAAGACAACAAATAAATGAACATCTTTTGTTTGAAATGATTTTTCATAAAATCATTTTTATTCGAGAATTTTTTTTTTCCTTCTTGGTTTATAATTATGAAACGATAATAGTTACAGCAAATTTATGCTAATAATAATTGTAGTGAATGGCAAAGTGAACAGCTTATAAAAAATACGTTTTTTTTCTAAATCTCTTTAGGTTTTGAGTAAACTGAGTTTTTGAATTTAAAGTAAAATTTTTCCATCTTTCGTAATTTTGATATTTTAAACGTCAGTTTCATCCGAGTTTACAAAACGGTCGATGTACATTTAAAATATGATTTAAATTAAAAATAAACCATGAAAGCGTAAATATAAATCACTATGATACCATCAAGTCGGAGAAAGTAACATGATGCCCATATCACCATTTTTTTGATTATTTACTTGTTTTATTACTGGAAGTCTATAGAGTGTACTTTTAAAGTTTGAAGATAATCCAATAAGAGACTTTCTTGGAAATTAAGAATTTCTAGGTGAATGCATAATTTTGCACTCAAAAATATTTGAATTGATATTTCGGAAAAACCAGCTCATATTATTTTTTTATTATTTACTTGTTTTATTACTACGAAACTATATAATGTGCTTGTAAAATTTGAAGATAATCCACTAAGTTGTTTTCTAGGAAATTAAGAAAATCCAAGGTTTGAGTTGAAATTTCGGAAAAAGTTGAAACCGTAGATTATATGTTTTGGGCAAATTGAAGTAAAAAATGCTTTTTTTTGCACGTTCGATTATTTCAAAATTTGGGCCTAGGATCTTTGCTATTTTATTATAGAAATAAAAATTAATCCGTTTTGAGTAAATTTGAAAAGTCTGGAATTGTTGCAATTGGTTTTTATTTCAAGGCAACTAGGAAAATGTCCAACCTCAAAATTGAATTCAGTGTTTAAGGGTAAATATTTCAAAATTGAGGCTAAGAGCGTTGATAAGTTTTTAATTTTTTTATTGGGGGGGGTGGCTTGTAAAATGTTCGACCTCAGAATTGAACAGGAGTGTGATTATTATATCTAGGGCAGGAATGTTTGCAAATTTTTATAGAAAAATGAAGTGCGATGCATTTTCAGAGAATTAAAAAATTTCAATTAGTTTTATATTTTTTTGGCGATTTGGAAAATACTTGACTTCAGAAATGAAATGAGGGGTGTTCAAGTGTGATTATTTTGAAATCTAGCGTAGTAACGTTTGCAACTTTTTGCGGAAAAAGTAAGTACAATGTATTTTAAGTGTATTAAAAAAAATGAGAGGTTGCTTCAATGATTTTTTGGAGCCTGCCCAAAGTGTCGAATGCCCAAAGTGCCGAATCGGTATTTTGCCCGAATTTCATACTACCGGTCATGCCCAAAGTGCCAAACGACGCTAAGCGGCGTCGCATCGTTCGTAAACAAGGCGTCGGAGCGGAATGCGAATCGACACTTTGGTCATTTGACAGAACGTCTTCGCAAGCACCTACGAGTAAGGCCCAAAATACCGAATGCACACCCTCATGTATGTTCGTAATGTGCGAAAATATTTTTTGGTAATACGATAATAAGTTTATCAATTTTTTTATTTAAAATATAACAAATTCAATTTTTGTTTTAAATGTTTTTAAATGTATTATAACATAAATATTCGGCATTTTGGGCCTTATTCGTGCCTTACTCGTAGGTGCGTGCGAGGACGTTGTGCCGAATCGGCGGGCATTCGACAGTTTGGGCCTTACTGATAAGTCGGTCCGAGGACAAAGTGCCGAATATCCAAACTGCCGATTCACATTCGGGTCCGACGCCTTGTTTACTAACAATGCGACGTCACTTGGCGTCGTTCGGCACTTTGGGCATGGTCGGTAGATGAAATTCGGCACTTTGGGCATTCATTTGTCCCGGACCTGATTTTTTTTTTCATTTTTTGCCGGTTTGGAAAATGTTCAACCTCAGAATTGAAGCAGGGATGTTAAAATGTGATTATTTTGAAACCTAAGGTAGAATGTTTCCAAAATTTAGTAGATATTTAAAGTGCAATCTATTTTAGAGAAATGTCAGAAGTTTAAGGTTTGTTTCAATTGTTTTTTTATGTCTTTTTTGCGGTTTGTAAAAAGTTCATCAGAATTGAACCGGGAGTTGTTCAAGTGTGATTATTTTAAAATCGAAGCCAGGAATGTTTTTCAATTTTTATAGAACTATGTAGTGGAATCTATTTTAAGTGATTTTAAAGTTTGTTTTTATTGTTTTTATATTTTTGGCGGTTTAGTACAGGCGCGCACCCTTAAAGAAAAATTAAGTGTAATCTATTTTAGGTCGATTGTTTTTTCTTATTTGTTGGCAATTTGGAAAATGTTTGATTTCTGAATTGAACACCAGAATCAAGTGATTATTTGAAGGAATATCCGGAAAGTAGTCTTTGAAACCATTTATTAGCTCGAAAGATGTTCTTAAATTGAAACTGATAGTGTTTCTAGATGTAAATCTTTTTCATCATAGTTTGCATAGGTTTCAATAAATGTATGTAATGTTTCAAAAGATTTAAAACTTCTCTTGAAAGTCGTTGTTTCCACAGAGTTTTTTTTTTAATTCTTGCAGCGACTTTTCCGATACTTTGAAAATATTGAAACCAAAGCCTTGCAAATTTAAATTTAATTAATTGAATGCAGCAGATAAGCTACTTTTACTCAACATGGAGAAATCTATCCTTAAATGAAAAAACAAAAAATAGCATCTTTTTTATACGGTGGGTGTTCATTCAGAAATACCAAAGCTTCGTCTTTTGGCTCAGACGTTTTAAAACGTTTTATTTTGAAAGCCATCGTGAATTACAATACAAAAGGAGGTATTTATGATCACTTCCCATTTCCTTGCATAATTTCGTAAAAAGTCTGCTATACGAAAAACTACAAATACACACTTTGCCTCTATCCTAGTAACTAACTGTTATACAAAAATAATATAATATAATTTTTTTTTGTGTTTTTACAATATTTTTTCGCGACTCGGCTTTATTTATATTTTCCGATGCCGATGTGATATAAAAGTTTATTGCTGGGTACTTTCCTGATGGAAATCCCAGATTTTCTAGACAGGAGATAAAAGCCATGGTTTCTATTGTTATAAAAAAATAAAAATTATTCAGTTAGGATATGTACCTTTGGCCGATTTGGCCCTAAATTTATATTTTTCGATGCCGATTTGATATAAAAGTTTATTGCTGGGTAGTTTCCAGATGGAAATCCCAGATTTTCTCGACAGATGATAATAGCCATGGTTGCTATTGTAATAAAAAAATAAAAATTACATTTGGGATATGTAGCTTTGGCCGTTTTGGCCCTAAATTTAAATTTTTCGATGCCGATGTGGTATAAAAGTTTATTGCTGGGTAGTTTCCAGATGGAAATCCCAGATTTTCTCGACAGATGATAATAGCCATGGTTGCTATTGTTATAGAAAAATAAAAATTATTCATTTGGGATATGTAGCTTTGGCCGTTTTGACCCTAAATTTAAAATTTTTGGATGCCGATGTGATATAAAAGTTTATTGCTGGGTAGTTTCCAGATGGAAATCCCAGATTTTCTCGACAAGAGATAATAGCCATGGTTGCTATTGTTATAAAAAATATAAATTATTCATTTGGGACATGTACCTTTTACCGTTTTGGCCGTAAATGTATATTTTTCGATGCCGGTGTGACAAAAAAAGTTTATTGCCGGGTAGTTTGCAGGTGGAATTGCCAGATTTTCTCGAATGCAGATTTTAGCAATAGTTGTTCTTATATTACAATATAAATCATTTGCTTGGGATGTGTAACTTTTGCCGTTTTGTCTTTATATTTAAATATTTTCGAAAATGCCGAACTCGAGATTAAAAATGTTTATTGCTGAGTAGTTACGGCATAGAACTCCTAGGTTTTTTACCTTGTATATTAAGGTGCTTAAAAGTTTTTTTTGTGAAAATTCATAAACCAGAAGTACTGTTTACTCTTAGCGATTGTTTGCTATCTCTTGACATTTAGTTAAAAATTAATAATATCGAAAGATTTTGAATCGCTTATTATTATTACATTGTATTACCGTCTCGTTACTGTTAGCTAAACCCAACATAGACAGGCCATTTGAATATGTTCTGAAACATGGATAATTAATTTCTTCGGGTAATTTCCATCGGATTAAGTTGTTTACAACTATATTTATTTATTGTATAATTTACATAATACAATATGTAATACCACAATTCCAATGATCAGTATGGCAAGTTGGTGATGAACGTTAAGTGCAATTGTGAGTTGTAATTTTTTCTGAAGATATTGGTGAAAATATTAATAAATTGGTGGAAAGTATATTTTAGTCTTATCAGCATTTTGCCGAGGATCATAGAAAAAATGCATAAAATGATTGCAATCCAAAATAGGGAGTAAAATATTGTCAAAGTTATTTTGAAAGTAGAAGGTATGTTCACTCCATAAATTGGATGGAACACATGAGAATGGCTTTTCATAACTGAAAATGTGTAAGACATAATCAATTTATATTGTCGAGCCATTTTCTTTTATTTAATATATTAAAATTACTAAAATACAGCTTGTCTGATTTAAATTTGCTGACAATGTAGTCGGATTTCAATTGTGGGAATTTTATTCAGTTCTTCAAAATAAAGAGGAATAGTTTTTTTACTTGGATTTGATGGTAAAATATTTACAATAGGTAGCACTTTATGTTCTTCCTTAAGTATCTGACTGAAGGCATTTCCCTTTCTTCTTCTTCTTATCGAAATCTTAACTATTTTAGACCATGTTTGGTTCCCCCATCAGCTTTATTTGATTAATGCATTGGAGAAGGTTCAGAATAAATTCCTGCGAATAATTGCGTATAAATTAAATAGTAGGATTGCTACTGTCAATTATAGTCTTATGTTAGTAAACTTAGACATATTGACATGTATTTTCTTTATTAACTTTTAAATGTTCCTCTTTGATAAGATTGATAGATTTTTGGCATCAATCGGGAGGATCCTCAACCAGATTGAAAAAACTTTTCAGAGAGAAAACCCGTCGAGTTAATTATGGTCTTAATATACCTCTGTCTAGGCTATTACATATTGCTAATAAACTCTTACCTTCACCGAATTTCGATCTATTCTTGAACAATTACAGCTTGTTCCGTAAGTCATTAAGTGTTTTTTTAAATATAACTGTTTTATAATGCATATTTTATAATTTTTAGTTTTAATTTCCTGCTATTTAGTTTCAATTTGGTTTCTTTTATTTTGTATATATGTACCCTAAATTTAATTTCATTTCATGTAATTCATCCATTTTGTCAAGTTTTCTTTTTATTACTATTTTATATAGAGATTTCGTTAAATAAATAAATAAATGTCCCTTAGTTTTCGTACTACTCGTGATCCCTTTTGATGATGATCAGCTTTTAAAATTACATTTTTATTTAACTATGGCTATAAACTACTGTCGAAAAAATCCGGGATTTCCACCTGCAAACCACCCGGCAATAAACATTTTCATTACATCGGCATCGAAAAATATAAATTTGGGGCCTAAACGGCCAAAGGTACATATCCGAAATGAATAATTTTATTTTTTTTATAACAATGGCAACCAGGGCTATTATCTTCTGTCGATGGAAATCTGGGATTTCCATCTGGAAACTACCCAGCAATAAACTTTTATATCACATCGGCATCGAAAAATATAAATTTAGGGACAAATCGGCCAAAGGTACATATCCCAACTGAATAATTTTAATTTTTCTATAACAATAGCAACCATGGCTATGTTCTCCTCTTAAGAAAATCCGGGATTTCCATCAGGAATAAACTTTTACATCACATCGTCATCGAAAAAAATAAATTTGGGGCCAAAACGGCCAAAGATACATATACCTAATGAATAATTTTTATTTTTTAATAACAATAGCAACCATGGCTATTATCTCCTGTCGAGAAAATCTGGGATTTCCACCTGCAAACCACCCAGCAATAAACTTTTCTATCACACTGGCATCGAAAAATATACATTTAGGGCCAAACGGCAAAAGGTACATTACCACAAATGAATAATTTTTATTTTTTATAACAATACCATCCATAACTATAAACTACTGTACTATTTGTAGGTGATTACAAGGTAAATTATTTATGTTTATATGAGGATGCGCCAGGATATTGCTAGAAATATTGCCAACTTCACATACATTATTTATTTGAGTTTCTTTTATAAAGAAGAAGAAAAAGATCTTTAAATAAATTTAATAAAACGAAATATGGCCTGAATATGTGAATATTCAACCTGTTCGTATGCAATTCAAAATTAAGTCTTACTAAGACTATAAACAAATAACTTATTGAAACAACTACTTTATAGTCTTAGTAAGACTTAATTTTGCATTGCAGAGTTACGAACAGGTTAAATATTGACATATTCAGGCTATATTTCGTTTTATTAAATTTATTTAATGCTTCTGCGACAAGTGAGGTTGCCTCTAATTTATTTAAGCTCTTTAAAGTCAATATTATTAATTTCCAACGGAGTAGTTGTTGATTGTTCTACACGTGGTAAATTATTTTCTACGGTTAATGCATCTCTTAAGTTTTCACATTCTAAATTATTAGGTAGTAATAATATGAGCTCATTGTTTTGCCGAGTTCAAATTATTAAACTTTTTTTTCCAAGTCCGTTATAAAATGCACAGTTTTTTTTCACTAATTTGCGTTCATAAAATATGTTTTCTAAAGCCTTCAAAAAGTGCCATAACGGTTCATTTTTTTCACCTGAGTGGCAATGGCCAACTTGTTCACGAATTTAATACTATACTTTTTCGCATCATATTAAATAATTACCTAAAGATTTTTCTGTTTGTATAAAATTATAACGAATAATTTTTCTATTTGGAAATTGCGGCAGTTCGCCGAGAAAAAAACGAATTGTAACCATAGTAACAACTAAATTGTTGGGAAATGAATCCACTATCATTTTATTGGACGTCACCTGTGGACATAATATAATGGACAACTTTCTCAATCAAAAACGATTTAACAACCTTTATACTATTTAATAAGATGCGAAAAAAGGCATGAACACTATGTAAATCATCGATTTTTCTCTAGTTAAAATTTATTCAAAGTTTTCTAATCTCAAATTGAACATAATTCGTAAAGTTGAAGTTAAATATATCGAATCAACGATGTATAACAATTAATTAAGGTTTTGCCAAATTTACTTACTCGAGAGTAAAGCAACTTTTTTCACTTCTAGGAATTGCCTTCGGCTCGTGCAGCAATCTTTCCCAGTCGTGAAAAAAGTATTGCTTTACTCACTTATTGCATAAATAACTATTATCGAACAGTACAGTTTCAAGCTGAATTAATACCGAAGGCAATATTTTAATATTATTATCGACAGCATGTAGGGGAAAAAGGGCTGATGCCGTAAGAATATTTTCTAATACTGCTTTATTCCCATGTAGTAAGCTAAAAGTTGAAATAGCAGTAAGTGTTTTTAACTTATAATTTAGGCAGTATACGTTTATATTATCTTTTTACTGTAAACTGATAAAGGAAATTTTGACGAATACAATGATACCCATCCTCAATTTTAATTTCTTTGCAATTACTACTTTCTTTCCGAACACGGCAGTATATAGAATAAACTATTCCTGTACTCTCAGTAAATTAGAGTAACAACCCCAACGGTTAAACTGGAATAAATATTTTTTTTAGAATACGCGAGCTATTTCATACATCTATATCTGCATATCGCTGACGGAAGATAAGATTATTATATTATAAATTGTGGTTAATTATTATCACTCTTCGCCATTGAATACGTTGTAATAATAATTATAAGCTTAAAAAAATTAAGTTAAAGTTCTCAAATAATAACTCGCCCTTTACTCAATCGCTACAACGCGCAAGTTTATGACGAATGCTCTTGAGCTGTTTCTGTCGTTTTATAATAAAACTCAGTGATACGATTATTTTTCTAAACATTTTAATTTTTGTTTTAAGAGACGTATGTTTGAATAGTATTTATACCTCTTCAGATGTTATAATATTAAACCGTTTATTTCAAATTAATAAATTTCATTTACGAAGAAGCAAAATAAGTCAGGAGAACAAAAGATCTTTTTTTTATTAAATTTATGGAAAAATGTATATGAGTATTTTGAATAAGTGAACATATTGAACGCGGCCCCTTAAATTAAATATTTCTTGTGAACATTTCAGCTGGAAAATTTGGGGAATTTACGGCATTCTTATAATATATTTATTACATTGGGGCTTGTCAGTTGAATGAGGGGATTCGAAGGTATTTGGTCGAAATTTAATTAATTAATAATTTATATAACGCTAACAATGAAAATACGTTGCGTTTAAAATTCGACGGAGATCTAACTAATCAATACGTTATATCGACGATAATGATGTGTATTTGAATAAAGGGATTAATCTGGAACATCCCATTCTCGTTCTTGGATAAATAAGGGTGGGCGGATCGAGTTGCCTCTATTATTCAAGGGCGAAATATATAAGGGTCCCAGAATCTTGATGGGCCAGATGAGCCATTCCGAGAAGATACATTCTATTGAATTAGATATCATCGTAATAAACTATTCTCGTGAATATGCTGTTCCTGTTTATAAAGGATATTGTGTTATAAAAAAGTTAGGAAATTATTATTCCACTTACTAGTCAACAAACGAACGAATTTGCGACAATCGTTATTTCCACGAGTTGTATTTGTTAAGATTATTTCGTAGGGAATATACATTCATTTTAATAAATTTTTTTTTATTGCTGTATTATTCCAAATCGTTTTGATTACCATTTCCTTGTACTCAGTTCCATCCATGTTTCGCATATTGAAAGCCTCAGTGAGTATATCAGCAAATTGTTCATTTGATGTATTTTCTTCAAGGCAGTGATTACGTTCTTTACAAAATTCAGAGAACTGTTTCCAGACGTATTTTTTTAACCGCACGGTATTTTGGGGTGTATGTGCTCATTGTTTTTTATTTCACTTTAACTAAATTCTCCAAACCATTTTGGATTCATTTTAAACCTTTTACAAGTGTTATGTAAATGATGACATTGACATTTCGTAAGATCAAAGCTAAATGCGATGCTTCCACATTGACTGAAACAGCCAATAGCCAAGTGAAATACAAAAATGAAAACACAGAACCCAATAAACCAATAAAGAGCCGAAGCATGAAATCGAAAACATAGAGTTGTCAGTTATGAATACACAAATTTGAACCAGTGAAATAAGTGTATTTTATGTTGGACGAAATAATCACACTAAGTCGTGTGTTTCTGTCATGAACTACAACTGAACCACAAAGCTTCATTAATGAACCTTAACCTTTTGTTTTCTCAAAATATAGAAAGAAAACAACTAAGTTATCCGACATTACTCGTTAATATATTTGAATAATGTATTAAATAAATAAAACTTTTTAGAAAAATTGCCAGATTTCGGTACTTATTATTATTAACTGGGAAGTATACAAAAGTGGGACACACCTATGTTAGAGAATAATTAGTAAGTGTCATATTTAATCACAGGTATCAAATCATGAATTATTCGAAACAAAAATATCTATAAATATTATTTATTTTATCCAATACTTATCATGTTAATTACTCTTTAGCAACGAGTAACGTTAAGGTACCTTTAACAACATTAGTGTTGTTAAGAAATTCTTAACAACACAAATGTTGTTATATTATCTTAACGCAACTCGTTGCTATGGAGGTATTGGTAAACAAACATGACTTCACTTTTTGACGTTTTTCATTAAACATTTTTCAAATTAATAAAAATAGAAATAGGATCAAATAAACCGTGTTACGACACATGTAACGTTATTTGCTTTTACATTACTCGAGAATTTAAAAGCACTCGCTCCTACGTCGCTCGTGTTTTCAAACTGTTATCTCGTAATGTAAAAACCTTCATAACGTTACTTGTATCGTAAATTACTATTAAAATATTGTTGTATAGCTATTAAATTATGTTTAAACACCACTTTATATCTATTAAATTTTAATATTAAGCAAGTATTTAAAATAATCTATACTTTAGATTACAACGACTATTTGAAACAACTCGTCCAAAACATTCCAATGATTATTTCATAAAATTGGGTGTCAAATTACTTATACGCCTAATAATTCGGGCAAAGTTTTACTAGTTATATTTACAAAGATATTCCATTTGTCTACTTCAAGGATCCATCTAAAAATGTTATACACAATTCAAGTTGGCATTTATTTAAGACCCTGTTTAATGAGGTGTACTTTCGGCTTGTCTAAAATAAATAAACAACCATCTATTGATCCTTTCAATTTAACCGATCCATTAATGCCATTTAATTCAAGACACCCTCATAACACAAATTAGCTGCATTGAATTCGACGATTACGTTTTCCTTATCGAAAATTGGCCGTAAAAATTTAATTGAAACGATTCATAAATTCTCATTTAAAAACAATTATTCGTACAAAACAATATATAACGTATTAATCAGACAACTACGTATCAACCTGAATTAAATTTTATACGCAAGTCCTAACTAAATGCTAAAGTAATTCGCAATTTAAAAACAATCTATTTTTAATGTTAAACTCATATGAATAAATTAGAGAGATTCAGCATTTATAAATCAACGTGTAATAATTGTAAAATAATGAATCTGGTCGTAATTTCAAGATTAAAGGAACATCTAAGATCCGCTTTATTAATTTAACACAATTTCACATTCGCGAATCACTTAATCGAAAATATGCATTATTTTATTGAGATGTTCTCAAGGTAATCATTTTGCCAAAATAGGACTCAAAATGAATTTGGTTGACTCCTTAGAAATCACAAAGTGAAGAGTAATCTGCAGTTTCACAAAATTAATTTCACTTGCTATTCTTGTCACTGGTTTTATTCGGTACAAGCACTTGCTTCTTTATTTACTTCAAGTAGATGAATCAAAAATGTTCTGTTTATAATGGAAACTATCGTATGTTCATTAAAAAAAAAAACTCAAGTGTGCCATGATTTTTTATTTAAAACAATTTAAGTTAGCACACATGTTAGGAATTGACATACAAAACGTCAGATCGTTCTAAAAGTCACAATTATTCCGTGGTCACAATGGTTTACAGCAACCAGCAAAAACGTTTCTAGTTGAAAGTTATTTCCGAAATGGGATTAAAGAGGAAGGAAATTGGGTGTATTCATTCGACGCATCTTTGGAGTTTCAGGAAGAATTTCTTAACGTTCTCATTATTTATGATCAATTTAAAAATATCTTTATAATACGGTAGTATTCACCGTAAACCAGGGAGTGAGTGTAAACTCAATATCCTATTAACACAGCCCAAGAAATTTTGGAAGGTGAACCTACGTGTTTTATCGGTAGGAACATGCCGCAAGTAACATAACCTGAATATATATTACCAACTTAAATTAAAAAAAATAAAAAATCATGGCACACTTGAGGTTTTTTTTAATGAACATACTTTATAATCAGTGTACAATAAAAAAGTGTGATATTAACAAGGATGGTGTTTTTTTTTAATTTCAATTTCCAATAAATCACGAAGCTAATGTTTTAACTATTAATTAATTTGATTACTAATTCATCATTTAATTTCGTATTTCAATTCTGAATAGTTACCTTGAACTGACCACTTGCAGAGGGGTTTTTAATTAGGCGCATAATTTACATGGTGATAATTTCATTTTTATTTATTTATATTTAGTAATCATTCACTTCCGAATATCATAGTATTCTGCGCGATAACTCTTTATATTTTTCTGATTAAAATTTAAAATTATCTACATCTTAATACCCAAATTTTTGGAAACCTGACAAAGCCTCACCAGCAGCTTCATCACCTGCTAGGAATCGGCTCGTGTATGGTTATAAATTTCATTTTTTTTACGGTTAAATCTTGGAAAGAATCACTAGAGGTTGGTGGTAAATAAACCACACATTGCATTCATTGTAGATTTAATTGTGAACATTTCGTTCTCATCACCTTAGAACCACTGCGCAGTGGTCCAGCTACACTCAAAAGCTGGATAAAATTCTAAATTACAAAGTCGAAAAGAAGCTCAAAAGTAAGCCAGTTTGAAAGATAAAGGTTGATAGAATTATAAAATATCGATAATTGAAATATAGTCGTACCCCATAGTCCATGATGGACCGCTAAAGTCCACAGATATAGTGACTGTTTTGAATGCATAATAATACAACTTGCGAATATAAAATGATCATATTTGTGTACGGAGCATACAGAAGGTCTTTGTAGAAAATTTTGCTATCATACGTGCTCCATTTCTTTAAAAATAAAATACAAAAATTTAGCCGAAGGGCGAAAAAATTGAATCTTTCATGATTTTTTGAAGCTGAAAAGTTCGAGTTATATTGTTCTTGAAGATTATACAATGATGTTTGAAAAATATATACAACATTTTACAAGCATATATACTATATATAGTTATATTATACCGAGTGTCTGGGATAAGGGGCGAACATAGGGATTTAACATGTAAAATAAAATATGTGTAATTATTAGCTCCCCTATTCACTTTAGGGAAAAATCGTAAAGGAATATTTTTTAGAGAATTAAAAATTGTAAATGTATTATTCATTTAATTTACGTTTGAACTAGAATCCACCTCAGAAATAATAAAAATAAGTTGAACAATGTACCATTTAAAAAAAACCCTTGCCATGAATTTGACAAATGTCATGTCATAGTGAAAATAATTTTGCTAGTCAGATATCAATTCACGCATTGTAATTAATATTTAAATTTGCAAAAAGATTTACACATTGGCAACCCTCGGTACTGGATAGATCCTTATAATGCATGATACTGGGAAAATCAAAATCGCCATTAGTGGTTTTTACAAAATTCCAAAACTTCTTAGGATTCAGATGAATGCTGCTATTAACGGACTCAATATATTTATTATATAAGTAATCTCTTAAATGATTACAACGGGTTCGCAGCAATTTGAACTTCTGGTAATTAACCGAGGTTTGACTCGCTTATATTTTACATGTGCACTTTTTTTATCATTGATTAATTTGATCAAATCTTTGTTAAACCAGGGTGGGAATGTAGAAAATCTAACACATTTAGTAGGAGAAAGATACCCACAATAATCATCATTTTTTATTTCATTTTTGAGTAGCTTTTCACTTAGCAAAATTAATGAAACAACAGACTAAATTTTGTTTGCTACAGGAGTTATCTAAAGTTAAAGAAAATTTAAAATGCGCTAAATGAAAAATGGATTCGCCATTTTGTTTAAAATCATTTTGACTTTAGATTTGTAATCTGTGACCTAGAGAACCCCATATACTAATTTTCATCAATTTTTTATGCCATTTCCATATATTTTGCCGCCATATTGGGTTTGCCATTTTGTTTATAGTAATTTTGAATTTAGACTTGTAATCAGCGACCTGGAAAATCCACATATACCAATTTCTGCTCAAATCTAAGTTCATTTGAAATTTTGGCCTGTTTGTGAGGATAGCTGGACCACTGTGCACTGGTGTGAAGTTAGCTATAGATCCTGAAATATAATTTAAAAATTAATATTTCTGAAAAAATTCATGCAAGTCGTAAAAATGTACACCATACAATTAGCAAAGGTCTAAGTTAAGACCATAATTTTAACCCTATATATTTAATCACGCCTTTAAAAAAAAAACCAAATGTTTTTTTTTTAAGTTTGCAATCCGCCTTTACTAGTTAAAATGTTTTATTTTTATTACTGATACAAATACTTTAATAACCAAAAGTCATAAAAATGTTACGGGCACCCGTAATCAAATCATCTTGAAAAGAAAACTATTTTCCCCCGTCATGCGCATCAATTCATACCTCGTGATCTCGCGATATAAATGCTGATTTTAGACAGTTTGCATAACTATATAATAGTAATTAATATAGGAATGTGGTATGTACGTAATTAGTCCCGCAAGAAAAAGTTCAAAATTTAGTAAACCTCTACCACTTTCCTGCGTAAGGCTGTTTTCTCTAAAATTCCTACATCCACTAATGCCAAAAGAACAATACTATGCCCTCTTTATAATTATAATAAGAGAAATCACAGTTTTTCGAAATTGAAAATGTATATTTACCATCAAAGGCTCCAATGCGAAAGAGATAATTCCAAAAGTTTTCAAAATAATGAGCCACTTATTTCTATTATTGTTCAGTATCTTCAACAGCTTTATGTAACAAATGCTTCTGTACTTGATTCTATAATTACTTTAAATAGATATCAATAAACATGTGCAGTTATGGTATTGCATATTACAAATATAATGAGACTTTCATGTATTCTCGTTGCATATATCAGATCTCAAAGTATTACGAACAGCCAATCGGAGAGTTACTATTAGTCTGAAAAATAACATTCCTATTTGTTATTATATTTTGTATAGCAAATAATAATTCATTATAACAGATTATTTAGTGATACCTTTTTTCAGTACTTTCACAGAGTTGAGTATTTTGCTTTGTAATATCCACCCCTATTAATGTTAGAAGCTCTATAATAGTAGAGTTCTTAGAAATTTTTTATACGCGTCATGGTATTCATGATGTACATTTTGGTGTAAAAGATTTAACACACCCGGCCCTTTATCTCTTCGCGTAACCACTTTCATGTCAAATTTTCCTATATCTTTTTTAAACGATATGTTTTTTTTTTATTATTTTAATAGTTAGACAAGTTGCATCACATAGAAACTCAAGTTCGTAAATAAATTTTCTAGCATAAATAAATTGGAACACAAAACTGAGCAATACAAAGTTACAATCTAATTTAACCCAATGTAAGGTTTTTCATTGCCATGACTTCTGGGACGAATCTTGAACCATATATTATTTCAAATACTGTGTAGTTTCAAACACATACGATCTGGATCTGGATCTGAATTGTTCCGGTGGGAGGGCAGAGAGGTCCGCTATACATAGGCCTCAATGGGCCCTTTGTACTCCTCCCATCTGAGTCCTCATTCCCCGGTGCCGTCCAGCAGGATTGCACCAAGGATGTCTGTCGTTTGTAGACATCCCTCTCCCATTATTGTGGACATGGCCGTACACTCCAAGAGCACCCTCTACAGATGAGACTGGGGCAGAGGTCTATTCTGTTTAGGTGCTTTCTTAGATTACAGTGTCCAGTCAAGAGTCCCACGATTGTTCGTAGGTTCCCCGTGGACAGTTGCAGGCAGTATATGGCAATTTTGGGGTGCATCGAAACGACACCTATGATTTCGAACCAAACAACTTTTCACTTAATTTCCTGTGAAAGAATTTAAACAATACATTGTGTAGTGAAATATAACTTACCATATAGAGGTTTATCATGTACTAGAATTGTGCCTATTTTGTTTCATCGTGGTCTTTTAAGAGATCGTTTCTTAAAAAGCACCCTGAGTCCTCTCGGTGGGCTAAACTCCCTACTTTACACTTTTATATGGCATTTGTAGGCTTTGAATTCAAGTGATGAAAGGAGCTAGTGGGCTTGTGAATAATATATTATATTTTATTCGTGGACTGCAACCAGATAAGTTTATAAAAGAGATTTGTCTAGGAGCAACCGAATCTGTTAAACTATAATTCAACTTTCACATAAATCTATCGATTAAGCTTTTTACCGCCATTTAGCCTCTAGCGTCAAGAGCCGTCGCAGTTGGACATCGACTCTGCTCCACTGTTGAGAACTATAGTCCCAAATAGGAGTGCAGTTGGTTATCTGATGGAGAATAATAATTCATTATTTAAATCACTCGATGAATTATCTTTATTTATTAATTTGGAAAATAATATATCTGGAAGTTAATATTCGTCAAATAGAATACTAGTTGTAGCTTTCATTTGAGTTTATTGGCATAAAACAATATTGCAGATAAATTATATATGTGCGTGTAGTGAATCGAATCTTGTGATTTTTATAAATAAAAAAATCATACATATTTATTTTATATTTTATATTTAATGCTTTCTACATGAAAGCAATCATAGATATGGAAGAAACTCATGTTAATTACGAGAGTCCATTTCACTAAATCTATACATATGGAAAAATGTGCGGCGAAAGGCCCACGATATAAATGCGATGCTAATAATATGATTTCACATACGAATTACTAACACAAAGAGTAGATATTTAATTAAAACAATATGATTGCACCTCCATATTATGATGATAACAAGAGAGAAAATATGTTTGAGGTCGCCCTAAGCAGAATGTTTATTAATTCAGTTGGCAACTGAGTTGTTTCGAATTAGGGGCGCTAAAATTATAATTCATACATATATTTGCGGCTGTGTGGATTATAGTTGTTATGGTGTATATTAAATAGGGACAAATTGGATACGAGTATTCTCGTAATTTCAGGTTACGCCCAATTCAATTGCACCCCAATGTCTGTGTCAGTTGCCAACTAAATTAATAATAAACGCGCGACACTCTCCAAGGGAGGTTTTGGTAATTCGAGGGAATCTTTAGTATCAATATTTACGTCTTGGGGCTACGCACTCACAAGAAATTGATTTTCCCAGAGGATGTAAATCAAGTCCGAGGTATCATAAATTTTCGAGGCTTTTTCATTATTATTTTTACATACATCCCCCAGAAAGAAAATACTGTCAAGGTGTGTGTTCAAAACTGAATGATTTACACCGCAGATTTACGGTGAAATGGATAAATAGATTACCCTTCAACCACGGAACTAAAGTTTAAATCGAGTTTCAGATTGTATCTGATATTGTGTTTCAATTTTATTGGTCTTCTTCCTTTCAATTTAATTAAAATGCACTGTTCACACTGGAAAATTTTAAACATTCTCACACCACAGCGCAACGGTCTAAATAGTTACAAAATTTAGGATCAATATATTTCAGTTCGTTTTATATGTCCTTAACAAGTACACTTAAAATACCTCCTTAAATATTTCATATTCTGATTTTGTTGCTAATATAATATTTTTAAATTGATGTAATAATCAAATCCACACCTGTTTTTAATATTTAAAATAATTGGTTTCTAACCCCATAGAAATCGTTAGTGATAATAAAACTAACAGTAATCAGCAGCCAAGTTCACTAATAACTAGAAAAAAAAAATATTTCTGATAGAATATAACAGCGAACTGAGAAAACTCCAAAGGAGAACTAACATTGATACTCGTTTACTTCATCTTGGAATATAAATTGAAACATTTTTTTTGTTAATTTAACACGATTTATTAATAGAGACTGTGGTGTTGATCATTTAAAAAATGATAAATCCATTTCTTATTAGTGAATTTTTAACACAATGTCATCTGCTGCACTGGGATTTGGAATCTAAACTAGTAAGATACCAACATAAATCATTTAATTTAATCAAAAATTATTTCAAGTCTCTTGGCTTTATTTGTCGGAATTCAAGTAATTTTCAAAATCCAGTAATTTTAAAGACTATTTATTATGCTTATGTGCGTCCGAAATTAGAGTATGCCTCCTTAGTGTGGTTTCCACAAAATCAACACCAATGTCAGCTCCTTGAAAGTGTCCAACGTAGATTTTTAAAATTTCTGTGCTTTAAATTGGAAAGTAACTATCCTGTCCGGGGTTTTGATCACAGAACGTTACTCAGTAAGTTTAATGTTAAGTCACTTGAATCCCGGCGACAAAAATCGAGCGTAATGTTTCTTCATAAACTAATGCATGATTTAATTGACTCTTCTGATATATTGGGGAAAATTAGGTTGCATATACCATCCTTTAGCAGCAGGCAAAAGCCAACATTTAATATCCCTGCTCATCGAACCAATTATGGACCAAAATCTCCATTGCACATTATTTCCCGTACTTTTAACAAACTGTCACACGAATGTGATATATTTTATGACTCTTTAAATTCAATTTGTTCTCAACTTGAAGAACAGTCATAAGATATTTTGCAGAGAACGTTATCATAGTATTGTATTTATATTTCTAATTATATTGTATTATTTTGTATATTGTATGTATGATTGTATGTTGTCTTGTAATCGGGACATGTTTCCTGTTGGGCAATAAACGTCTATTATTATTATATTATTATTATTATATTTAAAACTAAAAATATAGTGCTTTTAACAAAACATCGTGTGGATATAGCGCGTCTGAAATATCAATAAGCCTTCGTCGTTATTCCAGAGTTACTCATGTGTATCACCCCAACCTATTAAATATTCATTGTGCCATGAAGAGGGGTAATTTGATCACGTTTCGGTTATGTACAAAAATCACGCGACCACAGTAATTTCCGGAAATGCATAGCCATAAAATTAGGTCAATTTACTAAATTTACGTAAAATTGGTGTCGTTGATGTTGATATTCCTCTCAAAAAGTGTAATGGTGTATATGTATGTTATTTTGAGTACACGTGAGATTACAATAGCGAATTTAAAAAAATAACAAAGTATACATATTTCATATGTCGAAGGTTTATTATGCCCATGGATCCCCTCTAGCAAAAACCTGACCATGAACCCCCAAAGTCTCCACTCAACTACATAATAGCAAAATTATAGATTTAATATGAATATATGATTATAAATATAAAGAATAAACAGCTTAACATTGATGTCTGAAATGGTAAATAGTGACGTAAAAAATTAAAATTTTATGTAGCTATTGCTATTTATATCTTTTTGTTGATGTAAAGTTGACCAACAATTTAGTTATTACTTTTTATTTTTAACTGTCTTTATAATAAAAATAGGTCACAATTATTTTACTTTTTATTAAATCTTTCGTGGACCTTGACTTTTTCTAATCGTCTTTCCCTCACTCGGTGTAATAAATGCCAGACTACCATCATATATTTTTAAACAAAACCAAACACACATGAGATTACTTGAAATTAATTAATCAATAACATGTAATACTTTAGACCAGGCATGTCAAACTCGTTTACCACCAAGGGCCACATCAAGTATTACACACAAGCCGCGGGCCGCATTACCAAAAAGAAAACTACAATAGAAACCAAACAAAAAATAATTATTTTTACCTTGTATATAATTTTTTTTTTAATATTTGATACCAACCTTGTCGGGCCGCGTGTTTGTCATGCCTGCTTTAGACTTTCGCAGTGGCGTATGATTTTCAAATGCATAACTAGTAAACTGCAGAATTATAATTCGCGTATACCGGGTGCCCGGATTTCGTAGGGACAACATGGGGAACTTCTGCATTTAAAGAGATAGAGAGATGGTCAAATTAGCAAAAAGGTGCAGGTTCGAGGGCTTGTTGAGATTTTAATATTTGATACCAACCTTGTCGGGCCGCGTGTTTGTCATGCCTGCTTTAGACTTTCGCAGTGGCGTATGATTTTCAAATGCATAACTAGTAAACTGCAGAATTATAATTCGCGTATACCGGGTGCCCGGATTTCGTAGGGACAACATGGGGAACTTCTGCATTTAAAGAGATAGAGAGATGGTCAAATTAGCAAAAAGGTGCAGGTTCGAGGGCTTGTTGAGAATCCATCCCCAAATCCCACTTGTCATGACTCACTTGTTCAAAATTAAAATTAAAACAAAATCTCCCAATTTCAGATTTTCTTTTAATTTTTATTGTGAAGGCCATGACAAGTGGATTTGGAGGTGGATTCTTAATGAGCCCACGAACCTGCACCTTTTTGCTAATTTGACCATCTCTCTGTCTCTTCAAATGCAGAAGTTGCCCATGTTGTCCCTACGAAATCCGGGCACCCTGTATATATAACCGGACACTGAATTTTAACTCATGATTCCGATTTTTTTGTTAATTTTGCAGACGCATTCCATACATGAAAAAATGGAAATCATGTTTCGCGAAAAAAATTTGGATTTTTTTTTAAGAAGATATGCACGGTTTTAAGTTGCAAGAATTCTCAGAAAAAGTCGGTCGTGCGATCATTCAAACAACTGTATCGTCAAATCCCTTGGTCGTACAAAAAAAATACAAGAGGTCGATTTTGAAGATCTTGAGTTATTCTATGGAGTGGTGTATTTAAAATTTGCTTTTAATATTAATAACCTATTATTAATTTGTTTTTAAATTTCATTAATATTTTTCACCATCAACTCACCAACTTAACATTTTGGAAAAAATATCATCGTGTTTCCACTTCAATTCTAAACAAACTATGAACATTTGAAAATGGAACTCAAACGGACTCAGATATAAAAAAAATATTTAAAAGTGTGCAATCGCGCGGCGCGGTGGCTGAACATGTCGCATACGACGCAGAGTACGTTTACAGAGACGATAGGTCATAAATTAATGAATCAAGTATGTTTATTTTTATTTTTACACATTTGCAATAGTCGACGTAGTAACAACAATGTGATTTTTACTTCGATGTTTCTGTTTTGTCGTGAAGTAAATGAAGGGTACGTATGATTCGGGCTGCGAATCATCTTTGCTTTCTCAAAATATCTTGAACATGCTGGAACAGATCTGTAAACGGATCTAGCCATCTGAGCGAGGAAGAGAATAGTCCTCACTCCTCGCTCTCACTTACTGACGCGTTCAAATCGAAATCGATTTTACACGAGGTAAACTGTTTTTCTGAGCGAATATGAAAGAAGGATTACTGTTATAGTGTTTAATATCGTACTGTTAGATATACAGGTATGTGTACTTATAAATTAACACGTTAAACCCGGGCATGGAATGCAAAATTTTGGGTCAGGGGACCCAAATTTGTTTCGTATTTCAAATAGTCCCCTGGATGGCTGCGTGTGGCATGCCATATGTTTAGTATTAGACTCCAGGTGACACACCATCCGAATAAACTGAACTAGCGTGACACCGCGTTGATATCACGTCGTCCGGAGGGTCGGTGAAAGTGAGACCTAGTGAAACACTGCGTAGATGCCACGCGTGCTTAACATGTTAATAATTTATCATTAATTATTTGCTGTTAATAATTACAACAATAATTAATTATGTGTACCATTTTTACAGTCTGATATTTGGTACATCACAGACGAAAAAATGAGACCACGTTACGATACGTGTTTTAATCCATTTAAAAAACTTAATCACGGTAAAAAAACAATGAAGAATTTACGGCGAGTCACTTCGGACCTGCAAAGAAAATTGAAAATTATCTTGCCGCCATCAGAAATATTGAAGATTTGTGACGCATACCGAATAAAAACTAGGAAAATCCCTGCTTTCAATTCCGAAAGTACTGAATCAATGTCGGAAAACGTTGTTTCAATATCAAAACCTGGACCTAGTACTCGCTACGTTACAGATAGTGATTCGTCTGTATCAAATAACAGTGCAAAAATTGGGAAATTTAATGAAACTTTGGAACTATTATACAAATCACCAATTAAGAAATGCAAATTATTACAAAAGAAATATCCCGCCGCAAAACGAAAACAAATCATTGACGTAATAGACAAGAACATATTTCATATTGAAGACGAAAATTATGAAGAAAATTCCGAAGAAGATGTAGAAACCTGTGTTGTATCAAAACTAGAAGAAGCATTTAAAAAGGACAGAAAACAAGCAGTTACGATTGAGTATTTTGACCATATTCGCAAACTGGCCTTATCGACAAATTCAGAATCATTTTGAAGCATCTGAACACATGATAACTGGCAAAAAAATTAGCTCAACAAAAAGGAATTCTTTCTTCTCCGAATCCCAAACCAGGCAAGACTCTTGATGAAGTAATTGTAAAAAAAGTCATTGAATTTTATGAATCTCGGGAAATTAGCCGCGAAATGCCGGGAAAAAAGGACTGTGTGAACACATAAGAACTCGTACCGAAAAAGTAAAAGAACAGAAAAGATTAGTTCTGTGCAACTTGAAAGAGGCCTAGCTGATGCAAGTAGAACTCATGCTGTTTGTGTCTATTGTATACATCAAAACGTTAAATTAATGATCGATGGTGCACAACTTTCTCAGATAACAGGCGATTCTTTGAAACTTAACACTTATAATGATTGTCTTTCACACATAATTTGTAACCCGCCAACTGTGGATTGTTTTCTTCAGCAATGCAATGGGCGTCCTGGTTGTTATAATTTAATACAAAAATTAACAGGGATTTTTAAGGAAAATACGGTGAATAAAATTTTGGGTAACGGTCGATCGAACTTCACTCGAAACCATACAATCAAGCACCGAAGATTATTTAGAAACGTTTTCTGAGAAACTATTTCGTTTATTGACTCATTCTTATGTTGCAAGAGAACAAAATATTTTTTTTAATCAGAAAAAAAATTAATTGCGAACTGGAGAATGTTTAGTCATTTGCGATTTTTCCGAAAAGTACGCGTTTGTTTTACAGGATGCAATTCAAGGCGTGCACTGGAATATTGACCAAGTAACAATCCACCCCTTCGCAATTTATTTTAGAGAGAACGGGAAAACACAGTTTTCATTTTGTCGCAATCTCAGACTGTTTAAAACTCGATACAATAGTCATAAATTTATTTCAGCGTGGTTTGATGATTACTTTTTTAAAGAAAACATTGGGTTCCTTGGAAAAAAATATTTTACTTTTCTGACGGAGCGAGTGCTCAATACAAAAACAAAACAAAAATCATAAATCTGTGTTATCACAAAAATGATTTTAATGTAAGTGCAGAATGGCACTTTTTCGCCACGTCGCATGGAAAAGGACCTTCCGACGGTTTAGGAGATACTATCAAAAGATTAGTTGCAAAAGCTAAGTTTACAGAGTATAAATGACCCCATAAATAACCCTGCCAAATTTTTCACGTGGGTTGACATTAAGAATATTGATACCGAATTCTTCTCTTTTCAAGATTATTTCACAGAAGCTCAAACACTTCAAAGCCGTTTCGAGAAGGCAAAGAAGATTCGCGGCACTTTAAAGTACCATTCATTTATTCCACAAGAAAGCGGAAAAATCGAAGTAAAAGCGACATCGTTGGCTACTACGTCTACTATTGCAAATGTGTAAAACAAATAAAAATAAAAATACTTGTTTCATTAATTTATGTGTTACGCATTTTCTTTTTCTACCTGTTGTTCCTGTAAACGTACTCTGCGTCGTACGCGACATGTTAACCCTCCGTGCCGTGCGGTCACACCCTTTTAAAATTTATTTTAAATATAGAGCCCGTTCGAGTTCCATCTTCAAATTTTCACTGTTTCTTTGGAATTGAAGTGGGAACATTTTTTTCCAAACTTTTAAGTTGGTGAGTTGATGATGAAAAATGCTAATGAATTTTATAAACAAATTAATAATAGTTTATTAATATTAAACGCAAATTTTAAATACACAACTGCATAGAATAACTCAAGATCTTCAAAATCGATGTCTTGAATATTTTTGTACGACTGATGGGTTTGACGATACAGCTGTTTGAATCTTCGCACGACCGACGTTTTCTGCGATTTCTTGCAACTTACAACCGTGCATATCTTCTTCAAAAAAAATCTCAATTTTTTTTTCGCGAAACGTGACTTTCATTTTTTCATGTGTGGAATGCGTCTGCATAATTTAAAAAAAAATCGGAATCATGAGTTAATATTTTTATTAAAAGCGTCCGGTTTGACATGGAATGAGCGATGTGCGTGCGGCTGCTTACGTATATATCCGCGTCCCGCATATAAGAGTGTGTTTTTTTTTTTAATTGGACTGACTGTAGCAACAACAAAATATGACCCTTTTGATTTCGTTTTAATTATATCATCAATAAGAACTTCATATCATAAAAGTCTACTTTTTTTTAAATCCAATCAAGCATTTGATTTCGGAAAAAATAAGTATACAAGACTCGTCATGAAAGTATTTTCCCCTGACGGCGGAATTTAAAGTACGAGGCTGCGATGCGAATCGCAGCATATCTTTCTCGACTTTTCTGTAAATATTACTACTATAATGAATAATTAATAATATTTAAGCGTACACACTAATTTAATTAACACGTATGCTCAAATAGATATACATTTTGATATCGTAAAACTGAATTAAAATGATCAAAACTTTAATTTATTAATTCCGGACAGTACTAATTTGACTTCATTTTTAATTGTATCCTATAATAAAACCCATCTTAATTGAGTCTAATAAATTAATATGAAGGAAATCACATATTACTTCAGGAATTTCAATAATAGAAATTCCTAATTTTGAAAAAATATTTCCATATACATATTCTTTGTCGTTGTGCAAACATCAACTTTCAACACGTAGTTTCATGAAAACCAATTTCGCACTTAATTTTTTTAACGACAGTAGAAAAATATCATTGATGGATTTTCTTTAATATAATCATAAATAGCTGCGTTCCTCCTGACTCACCCTGTATACAAAGGTATCAGCTTCCTTGTAAAATTAATAAACGAATCCCATGTTTGGAACGAACAAAACCGTTTCCTTGGTATTATAAATGAAAGTTTGTTAAAGTAAAAAAAAATAACAAGCGTCCTTTCTTCTAAGTATAGAAAGATAATCGCCGAAAATACCGCATTGTAATTGATTCCGAAATACAAATCCTCCAGTAATGATTCCTTTGCGAGAAGGGATATTTTTCATCAACGACTCGATCTTGTTATTTCAGGATTATGTGGCGGCTTTGGGGATCACGAAATGTGTACATACATATCTCGAAAGCCTACATCTCGTAATGAATCAGTTTCTTATTTTTATTGAAAAACCTTATATTTCATTTGATAAGAAGAGACAGTTAATGTAACGCTATTGATTTAATTAATTAATGTTTTTATAATCATTTCACAGCTGTTGGATGCTAAATAGGTGTATAATGGTTTTAAGTCAATTGGGCTTGATCCATCTGTGCTTCACATAGTGCATACATTTTAATTAAAAAAATACTGAGAATGATTACATCAATATCTCTAGGATATACTATTAACAATGATAATAAATAAGAAAACTTATTAAATATATTAGCTAACGATCTTATATGCGAGAAAATCACTAATAGAATAAAATGCCTTTTCAACCAAAAATTTAGTCATTATATCTTAACACTTTTATTGGTAACTATTACCAAGTGGTAGGAAGTTTATTAAAACATTTAACGGCACAGTAAATTATGCCGGTGCGAGATTTATTTAGTCTTATTTTATTTTGACAAAGATTACCTTTATGTCTGCTATTATAGTTATGATGGGTATGCTCTACACTGAAGTCTAATAATTATGTGTCTAAATAAGAAATTACCCCAATCAAGTAAACCATATCTAAGCTGAGATTAAATAAGATCATAATAAGTGCTTTTTAAAATTCTGTCTCCTTTACCATATACAGGGTGGGGCAGAAAAGGGAGCGATTTTAAAAAGTCTGTAAAAAAGAAGATTTTTGTTTTTTCTTTCAAATAAAGTTTTTATTTCCTGTCGGATCCGTTCTTTCAAGGCTTTAACTGTTTGTGGTGGGTTGTTTTGAAACACTTTACTCTTCAAGTAAGAAAAAGTTGCACACGTTGTGAAGTCCGGTGGAAATAAACCTTAAAAAAATTAGTTCCCTATAATCCCTGATAAAGACATATCGCACCACACTGTAACTTTTTTGGGGTGAAGAGGTTTCTCATTAATTTGTCTAGGATTCACGGCACAATGTCTAAAGTTCTACTTGTCTACATAACCGGAAAAATGGAAATAAGCTTCGTCACTCATCCATAAACGGTTTACAATGTCCTCATCTTGATTAATTAAATGTAAAAACTCTTCACAGAATCGTTGTCGAGTCACATAATCGGTTTCTTTAAGAGACTGTATGAATTGGATTTTGTATAGATGGAGATGTAGGTCATTGTGCAAAATTCGTCTGACAGTTCTGTTTGAAATCATAAGGGCAGTGCTGTGTCGGCGAGCTGAGCGACGCGGGCTTCACTCAATAGCAATTCTTACACACTCGTCGAGTGGCATGGGAAGTAGCGAAAGGAGGCAGAGACGTAGTGTGGCAACATTACTCGTCATGCCGCACATCATGCTCCTCGTCATTCCCACTGCTCCCTGTTTTGCCGTTTTTTTTGGCGCGAGTCAAAGGACTGGCAATATGAACGGGTACGACCTAATGCGGAGCGCTGCGATTAATTGCACGAGTGAAGCAGTGTGTAGGCAGAGAGGGAAACATCGCGGCAGCGCGAGGAGTAGAGCGAGTAGTTTGGCTGAGGCATTAGTTTGGTCTTCCATGCTTCTTTCTTGTTGTTGACGAAGTCTCCTCAAAGGCACCGGTTGATTGTGATTGATGTTGAAATGGTTGCGATGAGCACGACTCGCTTCTACTTAACAATTACCATTTTGATAAAACGCTTTCACAGCATACGCGCGCTGCTTAGGGATCCACTGCTCCATTATTTCTAAATGCTAATACGCAGGAAACATGGTCGGTGGCGTGGGTACCACCTCCCAACAATACGGCGTGGTTGGCGGGATTTTTAAAATCGCTCGTTATTCTGCTCCACCGTTTATATGAGGCACTGCCCAAAATATCCGAGAATTTCATTGTACCTGTCACACCATCGCAATACGACGTTCCGTTGCTAAATCTCTCGAGATACACGTCTTAGCTACTGCGGTAAAAAGTTGCGTCATCTTTGGGGCATGCAGTTGTGAGTTGTAGTGGTGCGTGCCAGGACTTGTTTCAATGCTTCTGTGAATTATCAAATTGATAACGTGGAGTCAATTTACGATGTTGTTTGTAACAGACTTGGGCGCACGGTACATATCAATGAATTCCAGCCGATGAACTGAACATGAGACAAATTGCAGCGAAGTTTGTCCCTCGCCTTCTCAGCAACGACCAACGAAACCTCATGATTAAGGTGCACTGAGCTGCAAAAAACATTTTGAGAGTGTCCAAACTTCTTGTCCAGAGTTATAAAAGGTGATGAATCTTGGGTCTATGGTTATGACCCTGAAACGAAGCAGCAGTCATCACATTCAATTGAAGATGCAATATTCTCCAAGGCCGAGAAAAGCGCGACAAGTTCGCAGCAACCTCAAGTCAATGCTGATAATTTTTTTCGGCATTTAGGGAATTGTGCATAAGGAGTTTGTTCCACTAGACTGTCAACGGTCGGTTTTACTGCGAGGTTTTGAGGCGACTGAGGTAAAATGTTCGGCGCAAACAGCCAGAGTTGTGGAAAAAGAAAAACTGGTTGGTGCACTATGACAATGCACCTGCGCACACCTCGCTTATTGCGAGGGAATTTATGGCCAAAAACAATGTAACAACGGTCCCCACCCTCCCTACTCAACAGACGTAGCCCCATGCGACTCCTACCTGTTTACGAAGATAAAAATCTCACCAAAAGGGCGACGTTTTGACTCCATTGAAGACATAAGTGAAATCGCAACGGGGCCTGAACACGCTTCAGGACTGTTTCTAAAAATGAGAACAACGCTGGGATCGTTGCATACGATCAAGGTGACTACTTTGAAGATGATGGAGGAAATTAGGACACAAGTATAGTTTTCTGATTTTACAATGATATTTTGGGTAGTACCACGTATGTCGTAGGCAATAAATATTCGCAGCCAACATTTTGGCTAGGTGATTACCATGCTGATCCCAATTCAACTGCGAATCAAAATGTAACCCTAGAAAACAATGGCTTTCATTCACGGTGCCTTTTTTTGGAGAAAATGTATTTTTTTGTTTTATTGTCAAGAAACAAGTTATTCTTAGAAAACCAAATAGTGACAGTGCTTATAGTATTGTTCTTCAGGTTAGCCTCATCAAAGGTGTTCCTTTTATCAACAAAGGTAAACACATCTGCAAATAAAATTGTTTTTGATATTCCGTGTAGGAAGATCATTTATGAATATTAAAAATAAAAGGGGTCTTTTATAGACGCCCCCATAACGGGATGGTGCTGGAGTCCCTGAAGGACATACAAGCTAAAACTCCTCCACTTGTCGCCGTGTGGATAGGCGTCCTCTTGAACGTTGGTTCAGCCGCCTCGTCTGTATGTAGATCGGTTAGTTGGAGTTCGGTGGCGAAAGAATTGCCACTGGGACTCATTGTTGTCTTCGCTGTGGACTATCCTGGAACAAAAAGAAAAGGAATGCAGCCTAAACTCTGGTTTCCAAGATCACCAAGACGATCTTGGGAATTGCCGTGACCACAATGGCAGCGTAGTATGCCGATCCGTTCGGCGCGATGAGGTCCTGGAGCATGACGGCCACGATGTTGCCGACCTGGGCATAGTCGGGTCCCTGGGAGGCCGTGGGTGCTGTCCTTCTGCAAAGTTGAGCCCGGCTGCGGCGAAGCTCTTCGTAAGAGGCTTCGGTGTGGTGTCTCTCTTTTTCATTTGCGCCCTTTGCCGGGTCCGTCCTTGGCCTCTCGCATAGGTGCGACAGGTGTGCACCTGCACACTTGACACAACCTGGGGGCATCGTGCAGCAGCTCTTGTTGTGCCCTATCTGCTGGCAACGGTAGCATTTTTGCTTGCTACCGTCGTGATGTTTTCGCTCGATTTTCACATCGAGTCCTAGGACCTTCTTGACTGCGATGATGCGGTTCAAATACACGCCAGCGTCGAGTCTAGACCAGGGGTCTCCAAACTACGGCCCGCGGGCCAAATACGGCACGCGACCTCATTGAGTCCGGCCCGAGGCAAGCGTTGTATTTTGTGTAAATGTCAAATGTTTAAATACTATACCGATTTTTTGTTATAGGTTTTGAAATTAGTTATAAAATTGATTAAATCTTTGCCCATTAGGTTATTAAGAATTGTATATATGACCATCTTTGTCTTTTGTGCCGCCTTCTTGGCGGCGGCGGAGGTCACAGGATGTGACGCGAAGTACTCAGCCTCGGTGATGGGGTCGATTCTTCTTCTTCCGAGCCGCCCGTGTCCATGAGGATGGCATAACTCTTTCTCATGGGAACAGTCGGCGTTGGTGTTGGTGTCGGCGTTTTCGGAGTCGCAAGACGTAACAGCGCGTCCATGCGTCTCGAAATCCTCTCGAATCTGGCGTTTCTCGTCAACTTCGTTGAACCTTCCGGCTTAACTGGTGAGCTCTTGGGTGAGTTCGAGCCATAGGCGTTTGTAGTCCATTTCGTCGTCGGTGTCATAGGCAATCGCGGCCTGAGCCCTAGTAAAACTTGACAAAAACTGGCATGTCTGGTAATTATAAATGGAGAACGAAATCTGAAGCGGTGGGCAGAGCATATTCTTAAGCAAAGCAATGAGAACCGCCAAAATATTAGCCGCGTCAATGAGTCGTTCACACATGTAAATCTTATTGTTAGCCGATAAACCTCGCACGAATTCTAGGCGACTGAGAAGTGTCTCTTCCCACATGTCATATTATCCCGGTTCGGACTATAATATACCATTAACGAGAGGGGGGGAAAGCAACGTTGTTAAAAAGAAAGAACGAGTCTGTAGCCGTGGTAAATTCTACCTCGGATTAGAAGCGTGCTCCGAGTGTGATGGTAGAGGTACTCGGGCAGTTGGTAGTCAGCTTTTGTAGCATTCACTCTTTAAAATTGTTTTTGCAATATTACACAATTAACGAGGATATTTATGTAAAACGATACAAAAATAAAATATTCTAGAAAATTAAAAATAACATTCTCATAAAATGTTCCTAAATGAAAGGAAATTCTCATAAAAATTATTTTGCACTATACAAAAATAAAGTATTCCAGTAAATTAAATATAACATTCTCATAAAATCTTCCTAACTAAAAGGAAATTCTCATAAAAACTATTCTGTACGATACACAAAATATTCTAGTAAATTAAACATAACATGGGTTCAAATTAGAGGCTCCAGTATTTTACCAGCTTCAAAATTCATGATTTTGGTAAAAATCGGTCATAAAATTCATTTCTGGTTTTAGCAAATTGGTTGGCCGAAACATGAAACATTTTCTGACCGATTTTTACCAAAATCATGAATTTTTTAAGAGTGGCCACAAAAAAAATCGCAAGGTACCAAATTAGGGGACCATGGGGCCAATTAATGGGCCCATCATGCCCATCCATCGATTGCTAAAATTCTCACTTAAAAAATTGGCCACTTCTCTGGTGCCATGTGCTGAGCAACTATCGTGCTAAAACCATGTGTCCTAAATCCTCCACCCCAGTTTTTTTCCCGAATGGCAGCGACCATTTGTGTTTGCAGCATGTCTAGATAATAATGACTATTTAAATTTTCAGCTATAATTAATAGCCCACTAAATTATTATTTAAAATTTCACGTTTTGTGGATATTCATGTGGGAATTGTTAGGTGTAAGTTACTTCTGGCCAATATCTTGAGATGCTTTGATTGTGCTGATTGATCATGAATATGATATGACCGATACTCATGTTTCCTCAGGATAAATTCTGGTTCGAATTTAATTCGCGGGAAATTTGTCAAGACGGTAGCGTCATGTTTGATTCTGTCTATCAAAGCGCACAAAGGCGAGATTTTGTTCATCAAACATTGTTCCAATTAGTGATGGGCATAATCGAATGATTTGAATAATCGAATGATTACTATTCAAATTAATCTGAAAATCGATTATTCATTCGAATGGTAATTCGAGTGATCATTCGAATTATCTGAAAATTGATTGTTTATTCGAATGATCATTTGAATGGTCTAGAAATCGATTATTTATTCGAATGATCATTCGAATGATTATTAGAGTGATCATTCGAATGATATGAAAATCGATTATTTATTCAAATGATCATTCGATAAAAGTTCGACTAATAATTCGAATAATAATTCGAATGATCGTGAATCGAATATGGTATAGACATATTGGAATGATCACTCAAATTATCGTAACTTCAATATCTAAAAACAAAACTCCGGTTATTTTGTTAAAATCGTTCATAAACACTTGTGGTCTGATTTCAGCAATATATCATAATAAAATTATAATACAGAATATATCGTAAACAATATCAGAATACGTCGCCGTAATGTTTCGTGGGAAAGATATCCTTTTAATATGCTAGTCAAGTTTTGAATAATATATATTCGAGTACAAATTGGTATAATGACATTCAATTGCCAATCGAATGATCATTCGAGTATAGATAATTCGAGTACTTATAAATAATTCGAATGATCATTCGAATGCTCATTTGAATGATCATTCGAGTACCGAACATTCAACTGATCACTCAAATGCCGATCATTCGAATGATCATTCGAATTAAAAAATAGGTTCTAGAGATAATTGATTATTTTGATAATCGAATGAATCGATTATTGTCATTCGAATGATCCCATCACTAGTTCCAATTTTATGCTGCTCCCTTCGGACTGAAGTAACATGATAATTATTTACACAACCAGTGTGTTCAAATTTTCCTAAAATTCGCTGTATGGTGGAAACACTGGGGATTGGTCATTTGAAAAAGCACACTAAACAAATCCCTAGTTTGCTGAGCTGAATTACCACTAAAATACCATTTGCAAATTTTAATTTTTTTCTCCACTGAATACATGATGGAAACGGATAATTTCATGTAACAGATATATTTCATGAAAAAAAAAATGGGAGAAGAAAGACAAGAGTGACGCTACAGAAAACAATCTGCACAATGCCAAAGGCCTTCGCCTGAATAATTGTCGATGAGAGATGCGAACGGCGATCGACTTCTCCCACTACTCTGTAAAGTACCTTAATGCTGTCGCATCTATCTTTATCTTCGTCAATCGCAAATAAATGCCAATGTCAGCAGCTTTTTCGCACTTTAAGCCAAATCGCTTACTTGTTTTCTCAAGAATCATACAGTGTACAAGTGCCTTTTTTATATCAAAGGGCATATTGAGGATTACCAGTGTGCTGACTTTATACAGTTAAAACCCGCCATGAGAATAATGTCTATGTTCAGTACTCACGATTAAATAATAGAAGGGATAGATTCAAATTTTATAATAAACTACCCGTCATCATCAGATATTTATAATTTAAACAATTTTTAGATTTTAATAATAATAATCAAGAGATTCTTGAATAATTTCTGTTCATAAATCATGAAATTTGGCAGAAATTAGGTGCTTTGGACGAATTGTTCAAGTGTAACTCCTTTCCCACTCCCGTTAGGGGTTAGGATAGGAGTGTGAAGGATTGGGTGTAAGATTGCTGTGAATTTTTTCTGAATAATAATAAAAAAAGTAAGCAAAATAGGACTCGTGGAATGAATTTTTAAACGATAATTCTTCTTCTACCCTCCGGAAAGGGGTGGCGGTGAGCGGTGTGGTTGGGATTTTGGGTTTTTATAAACAGTTTTCGGTCGACAATCCAAATCTGAAAAAAAATTGGAGGTCCTATTTAAGTTTACGAAGTTAATTCACCCCCTGAGGATAGGGGTGGTTTCTAAGTGCCACGGTTAAATACCTCCCAACAAATAAAGAAACATGTGTTTGTAACTTTGCGATCCGTCGCTTAGTTTTCGAGATGTTCAACCGTTCCGGAACTTTTGGGACACCATGTATATATACAGGGTGTCCTAAATAGAGTAGGATTGCATGGGTATCTTTCTTATTCTTAATGCTAGAGATCTGGTTAAATGGGCAATGTTGTGCAGTTTTCTATGCTAATTCAGATTATGTTGAGAAATTTTCAAAATTCCGAGCAGTTTAGAAAATATTTAAAAAAAACTGAAAATCGCGATTTTCAAAAAAATCAAATATCTCAATAATTATTAAAGATGCGACAAAAAGTTTTAAATAAAAGTTACTTGGTTTAATTAGGCAAACATAGAAATCAAGTCAAAATAAAATTCAAGATGGCGGTTTCCGAGATATTAATGCCAACTTTCTTATTTCAAATGGCCGCCATATTTGATTTTTACACGCATAAATAGACTTTTTTTTTCTCTTTTCAACGATGTACAACAACCTATGTTAAAATAAAAAATAATGGAAATATTAATTGTTTATACAACTGATAAACTAATGTAAGATGACAGTTAGTCGTTATAACAAATTTTGTTTTATTTTTATTTATGCCTACTTGTTTTAAACTTACAACAATTAATATTTCCATTATTTTTTATTTTGACATAGGTTGTTGTACATCGTTGAAAAGAGAAAAAAAAAGTCTATTTATGCGTGTAAAAATCAAATATGGCGGCATTTGAAATAAGAAAGTTGGTATTAATATCTCGGAAACCGCCATCTTGAATTTTATTTTGACTTGATTTCTATGTTTGCCTAATTAAACCAAGTAACTTTTATTTAAAACTTTTTTTCTCATCTTTAATAATTATTGAGATATTTTTTTTTTTGAAAATCGCGATTTTCAGTTTTTTTTAAATATTTTCCAAACTGCTCGGAATTTTGAAAATTTCTCAAAATAATCTGAATCAGCATAGAAAACTGCACAACATTGCCCATTTAACCAGATCTCTAGCTTTAAGAATAAGAAAGATACCCATACAATCCTACTCTATTTAGGACACCCTGTATACAGGGTATCCCAAAAGTTGCGAAGGGGTTTGAACAGTTCATAACTTTTTTGTTTATTATTCATATTTTAATATAACATAATATAGATCATGGAAATTTATGTGCACTATGTGGCGTAAATCACATCCCGTAAACGCCTCCCATTTTCGACTTCGCAAAGACGGGCTCTTTCTACGACATGTTGCCGACTGTAGTGCCCTTATTGCGGCACGAATGTTTTCCTGCAACTCTTGGACAGAGCGGGGTTTATTCTCGTAAACCTTTTGCTTTAAGTACCCCAACAGAAAGAAATCAGGAGCCGTTAAATCGGGCGAACGGGACGGCCAATTAAATTCCACTCTATTCCAAATTATTCGGTCCCCGAAAATGTTCCTTAAGATAGCCATTGTGGTTCTAGCTGTATGACAAGTTGCTCCATCTTGCTGGAACCACATCTCTGGTGTATCCTCTACAGCAGGGCGTACAAAATTATCAAACATGGCCCGATATCGTTCTCCATTGACAGTCACTGCATTACTATTGTGATCTTCGAAGAAGTAAGGCCCGATAATGGTTTGCGAGGTTACATCGCACCAGACTGTGCACTTGAGTGGATGCAATTGACGTTAGTGAATAACCCTTTTTAAGTACTCCATATCCTGCAATTTTGTTTATTCACAAAGCCATTGAGGTGAAAGTGAGCCTCATCGGACATAATGAGATGGTGAACAAACGTGTTTTCTTCTCTAGCCAATTGTTGAAAACGAATTGCAAAATCAACACGTTGCTGATAATCTGCAGGTTTCAACTCCTGCACCAATTTAATTTTGTACGGGAAGAGGTTTAAACGTTGCAAAATACGCTGCAGGGATGACCGAGAAATGCCCAGCTCGGCGAATCGTCTTCGTATCGACGTTCCTGGATCTTCTTCAACACTATTTCTGACACGTTAAATATGCGCGTCTGCAATAGCTGAACGTGGTCTCCCTGCACGTGGGAGATCACTTACATAACCCTGTGCCAGAAAACGTTAGACCAATAGACGAATCATTGCTTCCGAGTCAGTATTTCGGGTGTGAAAATATCGTATTTTTAATATTTTCTCGACCTGTTAGAGAGCACTTACCGAACTTGTGTCCTAATATACCATAAAGACGAATAGACGAATGCAGAAGGACTCGGCGGTCGTTAATTTTAATTGGCTAATGAGTACAGGGTGTCCGAAAAGGTGTTTACTATTTCAAGGTCATATTTCACGAGAACTATTAGGAGTGGGAGGATCTGACCAGTTGTAATCGTGAGCGTGTCTCTCGCAATTTTAGTAACAATGGTGCGATACACGGGACCGTAGCGTACTTTTTGTGTAAAAGCATTTTATCAAAACAACAATTCTTACGTCCAACTTCGTCGTATTTATCATGCACATTTTAATTTACACGACATAAATCAAGCTCCGACGCGTCCCTGAAGATGGAAATCAACGCAGTGTCACCGTTAACTCTAATCATTATAGGGCAATGCTGGAAAATTTTCTTGAACCAGAATTGCAAAATTTTGATGGCTTGAACCAAGATACTTGGTTTCAGCAGGATGGGGCGACTGCTCACTGCGAATCTTACCATGCAGGTTGTTCAAAGGATGTTTCCAGGAAAGGTCATATAAAAAAATGGCGATATCAATTATCCTCCCAGAAGTCCCGATTTAACTGTCATGGATTTTTTTTGTGGGGGTTCCTTAAATCAAAGGTTTACACTGACATTCCTGCAAATCTAAATCAGTTGAAGCAAAGAATTCGCGATGAAATTCTAGCAATTCCACAGGAAGTCTGGGTCCGCGTGTTCGCCAATTTCAGAGAGCGTTTGGACCATGTCGACGGCATAATTTTTCACAAATAAATTTTCACATTTTGTAGTAAATTTTAAAAATAAAAAATGTTAATGCAATTTAAAACTGATTGAGTTATAATTTTTTTAAATAGTAAAAACTTTTCGGACACCCTGTATATAATATAGCGAGGTACATAAGTGGTAATAGTACGTGTTACACATCTATGTACAACAATTAACATTAATATATGCTTCATATATTCGTAATGGGTCGCTTACGATTGGTGAAAACAGTTCGGTAAATCATCAATTACAAAGTGGGAGTAGGTAAAAGTATCTAAAATGAATAAAATCTAATTGTATGTACAATACTTTTACCAGGTTTCGCTGACGTATACGTAGTTTTTGGTATCAATCAATTATTATTATTCTTTAGAAAACAGTTTTTAGAAGTTTTCTTGTAAAATTGACAGAGCGCTGAAAAAATTGAGAATTTTAATATTAACCCCAAATATCATTTTAATTTTAATTTTTGAAAATGCTCACCTATGCGTTTGCCAATATTATGTATTTATATTATGTATTTAAAAGAATTTCATGATTTTTCAAAAGATGAATACAATGAGTTAACAAAATAGCAGAATCTGTAATTTTCAAGACAGTAAAAAAAAAACCTTCTGTTTTATTCAAAAGTCTTTTTAATAACCTTATTTCAAACACCAGTTAATAAATACATATAAGAACCATCCTATATTCGTATACATACAGTCGAAGTAATCAGCTTTATAACATTGGTAGTAGAGAGGTATGTGATAAGTTTGACGCTCCTGTACAACAGACATGTAAACTAATTGTATTATTCAAACACTGATTTGAGTAACAATCTTTCATCTTCAAAGTTTTGCTGAAGTTTATAATCAATTTCAATAACCTGTATGCCGTGTAGAGGTACGAATTTAATAGTATTACAGTGTGCAACGGAATTACGATACGCTTTCGATAACAAAGCACGTTACCGACGCTCTTCAATTAATAACATTCTATAAAATAAAACCGATGAAAATTCTGGTAAAACATTAGATCACCTTCATATTAATTTAAATTAGCAATGATCAGGTAATTTGAAATAAACCAATTTTTATTTTCAGCGTTTTATACCACTAGTTATTGAATAATTGGCACACACACACACGCACACACACACACGCATACACACACAATGTTTAATCTGTTATATAAACAATGCTGACACAATTCTGGTGGTGTAATATGGCGAAAGTGGTTTTATTTCAAATTACCGGAAAATGGACTACCATATAGTAGCGGTAGCAACCATCATCTTCATTCATATTTTCTACATACCGCATCTAATATTGAATGAAATTTTATTTAATCCAATTAAAAAAATTGCTTAAGCGATCAAGAACTTACATGAATATACATAATTAAATGCTAACTTTATGCTTTAGAAACTGAGCAGGACTTAATTAAAAGCGCACTCTTATATAAAATACTATAAACGAGAATTTTCGGCTTGTCGACTGCTTAAAACTCGCTCTACATATTCACAATAAAAATGCAGAGAACGTGAAATTGCTTGAAAGTACTTTGATTTGTTTTATTTTCCGGATGCTGTTTCATATTATTTAGTTTCGTCGGTGGTTTATTTATTGTGGTTTTGAAAAGTTAATTCTGCATTTTATTATTTAAGCAATCCCCATTTATTCCATTGAATGGGAACATGTATTTTTTTATCAAAAAACTCGATTACCTCGTATTTTTAACTAACCCAGTATTCCCATTTCGTTATTGCCAGGGATTCTCGTGGCATCTGGCGAGAAACGACCCTATATTGAAAGCTAATTTGTATAATGGATGATAATTAAAATTTAATTTAATGACTATAAAAAAAGGGAGAAATTGCTTTCCAGATCCAATTTGATTGAATGGTTACGTGTCGGTAAAGTTTTTTTTTATTTATGCGGCCGTTCTGTTTTATAGTCCAACTTCGGATTATGCTGAAGAAAGGAGATCTGCACTAAAGTCATTAAAAGCAAAAATTCTCGCAGATATAAAAGAGATCACCTAATTAATATTAATTTACGTTCAATTTGTTTTAAATTTATAAGAAGATAATAATAAAATACGTTTCTCATAAAAAGTATAACTATATGCAGGGATTCCAAGTTATTGTTAATTTACATGGTCGAATCTGCAAGTTTATTGTAACAAGGTTGATTTCAAAATGAAATCAATTTGATTATGTATTTTCTCTAGTTTAATGTTAATTTAATTATTAGTGTTTAATGATTATTTAATTTTATTCACTAAATTATATTATATTGTTATTATTAAGTTATATACATATATATTATAGTTATAGAGGTTGTACCCTGTAATTGGACCTTGTGTCTATTGGGTCCGTAATAATAAATAAATAAATAAATAAATTAGTAATTGCATATCCATACTACCAGATACAGAAAAAAAGTTTTGGCACTGAAGGGTTAAATTAACTGGTAAATATCATAGCAATTACTTTATTTATTTATTTATTACACGAACCAAACAGACATAATGTTCAATTAATGAGCTTACAAATATATACAATATATGTGTTTTATAATAAAAACATTTTCAAAGATAATTATTATGATTTCATTTTAAATAGATCGCATTAAAATTTAAGGAATGTTGAGGCAAATATATCGAGATTATTGAGTAAGTGTTACAAAAGTTGGAATAATGTTATAACATGAACATTTAAGTAACAATTAACACTCGTGGTACTTTATACAAAATTTTTACAATTTTTTGTTGATAAATACTGAATTTTGAAATCAAACTTACCTAATAATTTTTGATTATCAATTTTTAAATGAATTATTTTATATAAAGAACATGGCCCATATAAGTACGTCTATTAACCCTTACCTAACAAATCCCGCCATATTATTGTTAGGACGTTATCATGACAATAAAAATATTCTCTATATTCTCATACGATCGAATGCTCCTTCGGCGAGCGCATGACTTAAACAAGTCCTGGCGCATCCACCATAAGATTACATAGCAAATGAGCTAATTCTAATTGCCTGTAAAGCGATGGTTACAACCATTATAAACTAATCCCGATGGCTAATGGTTAAAAACAGAAATTACATTTAATTAAATTAATTATCCAAAGTAAGGCAAGTCAAAGAAGAAAAGTTGTTTTATATATTCTCTAGGATGGTAATATACTTTACATATATAGGTGTTTAAATTCCAGGACGATTCCAGAATTTAGTTGACTTGAAAGTTTTGAACAAAAGACGTAACACTTTAACATCATTAAATGACTTACAGTTATGCCAAGTAAACAGTAACACTCACGGGAAATTTGCGCAACATGGTTAATAAACATCAACGAACAATCAAAAGTAATTCAAACATCCTTATCTTCTCTAAGGCTGGGTAACACAATGCCATTTAAAGTGTATGGATTCAAAATTTAATTTGTTTTTCTGGCGTAAGTAATAACATTTTGAGTTTTTAAGTTTCGCAACACTCAGTAAAGTCATCCATGTCAGATTGAAGCTGGTAAACATCGTTTATACTACCAACAACACTTTAACATTTAATATCATCCGCGTATAAAAGAAAACTTCATTTAAAAATTGAACATGCGGCATCCGTATACAGAAGGAGCAAAAGAAGGGCCAAATTTGATCCTTACGTTATACCACTAAAAGCAACAAAGCGTTTAGACTCCTTAAATTTCAACTCGTTGACCACGGGTATGTAAACATGAAATTAAAACCTGATTAATATGATTGTTAGGCCCAAATTTTAATAATTTAAATACTGGCAACTCGTTGGCTTAGATTTATGTCTCATAGATCTCTGTTGCTGTGTGATTCAAAATCCTTGAATAAACTATTAAGGTTAGATATACATATAGATCGATAGTTTTTATATTTCTGCGGGTTCCTGTTTTGAAAACAGAGTATATCCTCAGTTTTTTCGATTTGTTGGAAATCTTACCACTTTTGTAAATTGACCAAAAATGAAATTTCTGAATAAATCATTCTGTTTTTGATTCTAGATAAGTTGTATGGAAATTTCATTAATATTGCAATCTTAGTAGATTACAAAAACTTCTGGTTTTTAAATCATAATAATAAGGGTAATAAGTTTAAAACATTACAAATTAAATATTCCCAATGCCAAATTTCAATGAATACCTTCAACCCATTTTAAAACTATTTAGTTGGTTTCATACATATGTAACTGATTCAAACTTAGATATATTCATTTCTAATCATGTTCTCTATTTTAAAGACGTTACACAGATATAAATATAAAATATTTGTCCAGATGTTCCCAAACAGGAACATTGGGGTTGCATCATGTTGTAGCAATAAAAATGAATAAAAACTTACAAATTTCACACAAGTCTACTGCACCATAGTTATATCTACCAATAAAAAATATTGAACCTACTTGAAAATTATATAAAGTATTATATCTTTATATTTAAACACATAGATAACAAATCCGGCACTTTGCTAACTGGTAAACTAAAAAGAAAAGGGTATAAAATGCATACATCTATGGACAAACTAATTATTGAAAGTAGGACATTATACCTTATCAAATTGAAACAGAAGTTGCAAGATAGCAACACTTTGCGTAGCAAAAATTGTTATGTTCCCTTTTGGGAACAATATGCAATATAGAGTTAAATTCTAAGAGTGAATTTGATTGGGTATTAACGGCCAGAATGTTGTTAAATTGTGCAAACATACCCCGTGACCCAGGGATCTGTAAAAGCCCCCTAACTTATTTGCTATTTGAGATATCGACTTCTGGTTTTCTTGAACTGGTACCCACACTTATTCTACATATTTTTAAAATATGTATGTTTTTGTACAGGGTGTCCCAATATACATAACAGAACAAAGTTATGTTTTTTTTTAATGGAACACCCTATATTTTATACTTTATTTTCAACCCTCTTGAGAAGCTGATAAAAATAGTATAAAATAGTATGGGTCTTATGGACGGTTGGTTAGTTATGGGCAAATTTGTGACAAAAACAAGGACACATTAAAAAATTGCAGAAGCGCTCGTAGCAAAGCTAGCGTCATTTTTTATACACTAAAAAAATTTTCACATCATGAAGAATAATACAAATACGCAAAATATTGGATAACTATTTTTTTTCAAATGAAACACCCTATATATTTTGCCACTAATGCATGGAATTTTTAATAACCTTTCCAATGATGTACAATTTGTATAATGAAATATTAAGGATTCTTGAGATTTATCCATAAAAACATTTTTCTTTTGTCACCTCCTGCTCATTTTTGGATTTTCAGCCAAAACTATGCATTTTCTGAAAAAATAATAAGAAACCAAAGTTGTAGAGCAGAAAATTTTCGATCGATATAGTTCTTTAGACTTTTCAAATAATGCGTGCATTACCCGCCAGAGTGCGCAAAATCGTGACCGTATATGCATTTTAGCGTTTTTCTCAAAAATTTTATGAATTAATTGCACTATGCTTTATTTTCCACGTCCTCTAGCGGAGAAATGGGTAATTATTCAAACGACCTACATTGATTGAAAATATTCCGCTCTACAACTCTTAAAAGAAGTAATTTTTGCCCAAAATGGATAGGTTTCGCTAAAAATGCAAAAAACCATTGAAAAACGCAAAAATTTATACATACATTTCCAATTTGCATTTTTAGGGAAAACTATGCATTTTTGGCAAAAATTACTTCTTTTAAGAGTTGTAGAGCGGAATATTTTCAATCGAAATGGGACATTTTAATTTCCCTATAATTTCCCGTTTTTCCGCTAGAGGGTGCGGAAAATAAAGTATAGTGCAATTTATAAATAAAAAAATTGAAAAGAAAACGGCAAAATGCATATACGGTCAAGATTTTTCGGGCACTGGCAGGCAATGCACGCATTATCTTAAAAGTTGAAAGACCTATATCGATCTACAACTTCGGTCTCTTATAATTTTTCCTGAAAATGCATAGCTTTGGCTGAAAATCCAAAAATCAGCAGAAGGTGGCAAAAGAAATATGTTGTATTGATAAATCTCAAGAATCCTTAATATTTTGTTATGCAAACTGTATATCATTGAAAAGCTTATTAAAAATACCATAGATTGGTGGCAACTTATATAGGGTGTTCCATTTGAAAAAAAATAGTTATCCATTGTTTTGCGTATGTTAATACCCTGTAGAACCAAAGGCGATGTGTATTATTCTTCACGATGTGGGAAATTTTCTAGTGTATAAAAAATGATGCTATCTTTGCTAGGAGCGCTTCTGCAATTTTCTCAATGTGTACATGTTTTTGCCACAAATTTGCCCATAACTAACCAACCGTCCATAATAGACCCATAATATCTTATACTATTTTTATCAGCTTCTCAAGAGGGTTGAAAATAAAGTATAGAATATAGGGTGTTCCATTTAAAAAAACATAACTTTGTTCTGTTATATATATTGGGACACCCTGTACAAAAACATACATATTTTTAAAATAAATAGAATAAGTGTGGATACCAGTTCAAGAAAACTAGAAGTCGATATCTCAAATAGTAAATAAGTTATGGTGCTTTTACAGATCCCTGGGTCACCCGGTATATGAGAGGGAATCCAAGACGGATCCATTTCGTTCTTATTAGAAAACTCGTCAGTTGGATCTACCCGCAACCTCATATACATTTGCGTCTATATTTATATTTATTAAACTGGCGAGTTTTCCAATAAGAACGAAACGGATCCGTCTTGGATTCCCTCTCATATATGTTACGAAGTACCAGAAAGTATTGTGATCGTGAACATATTTTCAATTTTTTGTAAGGGAAATATCCGTTTTAAGGTCCCTAGAGACGATTTCAAAGATTTCTGGAAAAAAGTTGTTTGTACCTCAAAAACAAATACAGCAATTAACATGACCCTTGAACATAAGTGTTATTTAACAGTCTGAAGAACTGTAAAGCTTTTGGTAAAATTTTGTACACCGGAAGTGTGTTTACCTTAACAATTTTTTTTGTTTATTATGAATGATATTTTAAAAAACATTTAGACAAATATTGAAACCAGCAAAGAAATGAACATCTTTTGTTTGAAAACATTTTTCATAAAATTATTGTTTTTCGATTAAAAAATTAATTGAATATTTTTGTCTATAATATAATTTATATTAATAATAATTGTAGAGAATGCCAAAATGTACAAGCTAACGTTTTTTCGAAATATCTTTATTTTCTGAGTAAACTGACGGCAAAGGTGATTAGAATTTGAAGTAATTGTTATTTTCATCTTTCATGTCAGTTAATTAAAATTATAAAACAAAAATTTTAAACTTACCACACATATATTTTTTTTAAATTTTAAACGTTTTTTGGCAAATATAGTTCGCCAATTGTTTACTTCTTTTTGTCAGATAAAATTGTTAGATCTTTACATTATTTTGACAAAGTAAACTTTTCGCAAATAATTTTTTTGTTTTTAAATCTTTCGGCAATATTTAACTGCTTTTCGTCAAATAAAATTTTAAGATTTTCAACTTTTGATAACTAAATTTTAAGTATACGGTTCTTTTCACAAATATTTTATCTAATTTTTAACTGTTTTTGACAAATAGATTTTGTTTTTTTTTTCGCGTTTTCTTTGGCAATAAAACTTTAGAAGAATGAAATTTTGAAATTTTTAACAATTTTAACAGATATAATTTTTCAATGTTGTTTTTGGATTTTTAACTTTTATTGACCAATCATACTTTTGAAGAGTAAAATTGAACTATTTTCAACTTTTTTCGACAGTATGACTTCTTAATATCGTACTTTTTTTCATATATATTTTTTTTATTTTCGACAGCTGCAATTATTTAAGTTATAACTTTTTTTTGTCGGAGTTGGTATTTTTGTGGCAAAATGGTGTTTTAAATTTTTAAGTTTCGTCGGAGGAATGTTTCTTTTCGGCAGAAATTTTTCTTTTTAATTTTAAACTTTCCTGACCCTTTCTTTCCCGCAGATGGCATATCTTTTATCAGGTACCCGTAATCTGTGTTTTGATTTTCCTTGGTACCATTTTCCTTATGGAGTCATGATTTTGTTTACTGCAAAAATAAGGAGACACTTTTTTAAATTTAATTTTCTTGAATTAGAATTAAATCAAGAATTAAAAAAGATGATTGCCAAAGATTAATTTGAGAAAGAGAGGGTTAACAGTATTTATTACTTTTTAATACCCCAACATCTTTTGATAATTAAACTTTCGAAAAATGCTATAATCCAATTTTTAACTTATTTCCACTTATTTTCTCTTGGATACATGTTTTGGCAATCAACTTTCCACAAACAAAATTTTTCAGTTTTCAGCTTTTTTAATGAATAAAATTTATTGATAATCAATTTTTTTGTTAGATATAATTCTTACATTTTTACCTTAATTTAACAAACTATTGGGAAAAAAATAATTTCTCAATTTTTTTAGGCAAATATGTTGTCAGAATTTAACTTCTTTTTGTCAGATGAACTTCTCAGATTTTTTTCTATGCTTTGACAAATTAAATGTTTTGTTTTTTTAAATTTTATAGCAGATATGTGTTGTCATTATTTAACTTTTTTGTCCAATGAAATTTTGAGATTTTCAACTTGTTTTGATAATTACATGTTTAATATAATATTTTTTTTTAATTTGCTTCTATGTTAAAAGGTATGATTTTTCAATGTAAGTTTCTAAATTTACAACTTCAATTAATAATTATTAAATAAATTCAAAAAACGAAATATAGCCTGAATATATAAATATTCAACCTGTTCGTAACTCTGCAAGCAAAATTAAGTCTTACTAAGACTATAAACAAATAACTTATTGAAACAACTACTTCCCTGGCTAGTGCCACGCCGGATATTGAATGATACAAAAGAAATTTGCGTTATTACTAGTACTAAGTACTAAGTGAAATAACATTGGTTTAAGATCCCTTATTTCTACCCACAGGACTAACTTGAAAAATAAAACTAAATTTAATTTGAAAACTTTAAATAATTTAAAGTTAAATAATTTAAAGTTTTCAAATTCAATTTAGTTTTATTTTTCAAGTTAGTCCTGTGGGTAGAAATAAGGGATCTTAAACCAATGTTATTTCACTTAGTACTTAGTACTAGTAATAACGCAAATTTCTTTTGTATCATTCAATATCCGGCGTGGCACTAGCCAGGAAAGTAGTTGTTTCAATAAGTTATTTGTTTATAGTCTTAGTAAGACTTAATTTTGCTTGCAGAGTTACGAACAGGTTGAATATTTATATATTCAGGCTATATTTCGTTTTTTGAATTTATTTAATACTTTCTGCAATAAGTAAGGTTGTTTCTATTTTATTTATAATAATTATTCTCTAGACAAATAAAAAAAAATCATGTTCTACATTTTTTAACACGTATTGTCAATTTTGAACTTCTTTTTGCCGAGTGAAACTTCTATTAACAATCTACTAGTGGCAAATAACATTTTTAAATTTCAACTTTTTTTTATTTTCCCCATATTTAACTATTTCTTCATATAAAACTTTTCTCATTATTCCTTTTTAGACAATTAAACTTTTGACAAATGTTTTTTTTTTCATTTTCTATCTACTGTGGTCACTGAGAAAATTAAATTATATGCACTTTGTTAAATATCCAGGCCCTATTATTTGTATTTTCCTTTTTGTGTGACTGCTTACCTGTTCTATTGTTTTTTTAAACATTTCAAGCTTATCAAAGTTTAGTTTCTATGTTAATAGTTAGTTGTTTTTTACTTGTTTACTCCACGGCATTCACAACGTAAATATATTTTTTGGTCCCCCCCCCCCAACGGAAAGCTGAATACGCCACTGGTTAATACACAATAAAATTCACTCTTAAAGATATTATTATACGGCTAATATCCTCCATCTTGATGTTAAATTCTAATCTACATTCTATACTATCATTCTGCTATTTCTAAACCTTTTACTTTTTTTATTTTAACTATATTTTCTTTTTCAGGTGAGTTTCAGTACTACAATATCTCATATATGCGGTAAGTTTTGTAAATTATTTAGACTGCAGCATTTTTTAATCATTTTGATATGTTTTCAATTTTTAATTATAATACCAAAAGTGAAATTATACTAATTTCGGCTGGCTCTTTTAGGTTATAAAATAAAATCAGAACTTAGTCTTAAGCTTATTAAAGTGGACTTACCTTTATCATGTATTATTTCTTCTTCGCCCGCTATTATTTTTTTAAGAATCAAGGGTAGTAATATGAAATGAATTAATTATATCAAACAAATGGACAGTTTAGACTATGACGGTAGATTTTACAAACATTTATTTAGGCCATTTTTAGCTGTGGAAACGTTCTTTATGCTCCATTGACTGTCACTGTCAGTCACCGAATACATTTTTGAATCGTTACTCTTTAAATTTGAAATGGAGCCTCAGAAGAGCATTTAAGGTAAAATATAAATCTAATCAGAAAATAAATTGTTAATAAACATTGTGAAAGAGTGAATATCAATATCAATCAAAATATGTGTAAATTATGCATTCCATTTTAGATTTGAAAGATTGTTTACACAGCCCGGAAAAATAATACCAGTGTATTTAAGCCGATGTTATATTTATTACCACCTTTGTGAAATCCACCGTGAGTGTTTAAAATTCTAGTTTTGCGGCATCAGGGTATTTACAAAAGAATTTTGAAACAAAATCTTTGTATCAAAATAAATTTATTTATCTTAAAATTAATGTATTTATTTTAAAATTCTCTTAAAAATGCCCCGATAAGACGAAACTAGTCGAGATATCTCTTACGACTACGTATTACTATCCGTAAAAATATGAATTACCATCACGTAATTTTTTTTTGGGTTTATTGACGTCGGCAACTAGGTCATCTGCCACAGCCGTTATTACGTTGATATTAAAACCATAAATTATCTTCAAGAATTAGTAATAAATAAGACATTTAAACAGGGTAATTGCGGGAACACAAAATGCAATTAGATACGTATCTTACTGGCTGATCAAGATTTATACTATTGTCTTTTTGACGACGCGATTCCGGTCACGTTTAAAAAAGTACTGCTGCAATATGGTGAAAAATTTAAGCTTAATACAACTTTAAATACGAACACATTTTATCTTATAGCATAAAATTACAGATTTATCTGAATTACCTCTAAATAGCTCAATAATTGATTTAGATAATATTGTCGATATTTGAAGGCTACAATGCTGTCCCCAATTAAGTTATGATTAAGTATAATAAAAAATATCATTATATGCATCTTAAAGGAAATAACAATGGAAACAAACAATCCATTTATTAGCCTAAGCAAGTACACGCACTTGTGCAAATAACCGGAATGTAAACTCTGTGAAATATAGATGGCGTAATATGTATACTTCCACCCGTGATGTGCCTGTTATATACACATAATAATCCAATTCCCTGCTTTTCCGTATAAACACTCATACACTGTAATAAGCAAGATGCAAGATGCAAGATGCAGAATGTGCAAGCAGTTGCAATTTTCAACTGTTTGCCAATCATAATTGTGTTTATATATAATTATAAGCTGGCAAAGATCGGATGGCAGAATAGCAGCACTTTATAATCGGCTTAAATCACTAAGTAATAAGATTTTCCATACAGTGGAATTAGTTATTTGTGGGTTTTGCGTATAATGCCGTGGTTACACACTGATAAGTCTTCCGAGATGTGAAAACTTTTTAAAGTGTCGTTCTTAGCCAGTAACTTTAAAGTATGTACTGTACGAGTATAAAGCTTCTCTTGGACAGTGTAAATTATTCTATCGCAACAATTTCGTCTCTAAATTTCTACATAACATGTCTTCAACGACAATTTAGGGAAGTTTAACATAAATATTTAATCTTATTGAAAGCATATTTTCTTCGAATGCAAACCCGTTTACAAAAACAGCATCTATATTGATTCTCTGTTGCTTTACCATGAGGAAATAATACTTATAAAAGTGATTCAGCTAAATCCTTGAAATAATTAAAATCCTCCCTCTCGAGGAAGCTCTTAAATATTTAATTAGACCGTTTGTGGCTTTCTACTGATTATGGTTCGCTGTCAGATACTCTAGCAATTCTTGCTCGTTAAGTTAAAATAATTATTATTTTGCACTGGCTAATTGCGTTCTTAATAAAATAACTATAAAATAAATTATATTATAATTAATTATACATATCCTTAGGTAAAGTGGCCCCTTCGTACTTATTGTAACCGGCGTCTCGGGGTGACGTGGATAGGCATGGTATTTAGTGTTAAGTAAGCCATTCAATAACATGAGTGCATAGAAATATGGATTTATTTAGATCAGCCATACAATAGTTGATATAATTATATGAACTTTTGTATCATCGGCGGGTCTTGAAAAGGTCATTTTCATCCTGGTGGTGGGCTGCTCGGTCCTGGTGAGAGGCGTTGGGAAAGGCCCAAGTGATGGGGGACTGCTTGGTCCTGATGAGTAGCCTTGGTAATGGTCCTCTTCTTCCTGGCGAGCGACCTAGGCGGTGTTCCTCCTTGTCCTTGCTTTGAGACTTTGGCAGTGGTCCTCTTCTTCTTGGTGAGTGACCTTGGCGGTGGCTCTCCCCGTCCTTGGCGAGTGACCTTGGCGGTGGCCTTCTTCGTCATGGTGAGCGAGCTTGGCCGTGGCCCTCTTCAACTTTGGTGGGTGACCTTGTTAGTGTCCCCTTCGTCTTGGTGACCTTGACATCCTTGGTGATGGTCCTCTTCGTCCTGGAGCAGTCCAGTGGAGGCCATCGTGTGGCCGTCCTGTCCTCAGGTCCATGGTGGATGTTCTTCTCGTCCTGGTGGGTTAACTTGGCGCTGGCAAATCGGTTCCGGTACTGGTCAGTTCTCCTTGTGCTGGCTAGTCCTGGTCTTGGTAGTTGTAGTGGTCTCCGACTAAGAGATAACTCGGGCTGAGTCAGCGAGGGTCGGAGGCGTCCGCATTTTATTCCTACGGACGTCCGGTGTTGCTGCTAGATACTGGCGGCTTATTGCTTACGAAATAAGGTTGATAGCCTAGTTTAATTATTTATGGCATTTAAGAATTCGAAGCTGTGTATTATTATCCTTCAAAAATTGCTTAGCAGCTCTCCATATTTCTTCACTAAGAGATATATTTCTTCACCAATCAAATTTAACAAGCTTACATTAGGATATAAATTCAAGATCTCTTTTATATTCTTTTGGCTATATTCGTCTTCTCAAAGTTGAATCTTCTTCGTCTTCTCAAACTTGAATCTCCTTCGTCTTCCTAAACTTTAATCTTCTTCGTCTTCACTGCCAGTTAAATTGAAGCTATATTGAAATTTGATTGAATTATTCCTATAGATGGAAGGCGATTGGTTGAACTAAACTTTTCTTGTTCCTAAATTATTTCTGTGACCAACTTATCCTTCAGTCGTCAGAATATTTTTTATTTTTGAAATTAACTCTTTACTGAATTTATGTAAAGTATCATTACTTTTTAAACCAGTTGATATTTTAATTACTGACTTTTTTATAATTTATATTAAGGTTCCATTAATGGTTGGAAGCGCATTTGTTAGATATCTAATTGTTCTAAAAATTCATCCGTGTATACTTACTAATAGGACGTGCATTAAGCTGGCACAGCCACTTTAGCACAATCACATGGGACTAGCATAAAAATTTAGTACTATTTTGTTGCTTATTAGTTGCCGTAATACCGATTTTGTTGCTCCAGCCGTTTTCGAAAAAAACAATGGCTGTGCTAGCTTAAGTTAAAGTTAGCACAGCCATACGAGAAAAAAAAATAAAGAATAAAGATATATTTTTGAACTACGATTTTGTTGCTAATTAGTTGCCGTATTACCGATTTTGTTGCTCCAGCCGTTTTCGAAAAAAAAGAACAATGGCTTTGCTAGCTTTAGTAAAGTTGGCACAGCCATATAAGCAAAAAAAAAACAATAAAAACAAAGAAACAAAGACATATTTTTAAACTACGATTTTGTTGCTAATTAGTTGCCGTAACTTAAGACTTTAACTTAAGCTAGCACAGCCACTGTTTTTTTTTCGAAAACGGCTGGAGCAACAAAATAGGTAATACGGCAACTAATTAGCAACAAATTCGTGGTTCAAAAATATATCTTTGTTTTTTATTTTTTTTTTGTTTTTTCTCGTATGGCTGTGCTAACTTTAGCTTAAGCTGGCACAGCCATTGTTTTTTTTCGAAAACGGCTGGAGCAACAAAATCGGTAATACGGCAGCTAATTATCAACAAATTCGTGGTTCAAAAATATATCTTTATTTTTTATTTTTTTGTTTTTTTCTTGTATGGCTATGCTAACTTTAACTTAAGCTAGCACAGCCATTGCTTTTTTTTTCGAAAACGGGTGGAGCAACAAAATCGGTAATACGGCAGTTAATTAGCAACAAATTCGTAGTTAAAAATATGTCTTTGTTTTTTAATTTTATTGTTTTTTTTTCTCGTATGGCTGTGCCAACTTTAACTTAAGCTAGCACAGCAATTGTTTTTTTTTTTTCGAAAACGGCTGGAGCAACAAAATCGGTAATACGGTAACTAATTAGCAACAAAATCGTAGTTCAAAAATATGTCTTTGTTATTTATTTTTATTGTTTTTTTTGTATGGCTGTGCTAACTTTAACTTAAGCTAGCACAGCCATTGTTTTTTCGAAAACGGCTGGAGCATCAAAATCGGGAATACGGCAACTAATTAGCAACAAAATAGCACTAATTTTTTTGGCTAGTCCCATGTGATTGTGCTAAAGTGGCTGTGCCAGCTTAATAGACGTACTAATAGGCTTTCAGGTAGCATTGGTTACTTAAAAAAGAATTAAATTTAATTATGTTTCAATGCAGTTAACCAATGTTGTATCAATGGTAGTACTTTTTTTGTTTTGCGTAATTAAACATCTGGCTTTTTCTTCGTATTTTAGTAAATTACACGTTGTACATGTATTTAAAGGTATTGTTGTTCAAATAAAACAATAACATTTATTTCATGAACATTTTATTTCTAAATAATATAAAAAAATATAAACCCCAAAGAAGAAAGAAAAACTAAATATTAATTTAATTTGTTCTTTTTCATAATCAAGGCAATCAAAGTTTTTAATTTATTTTCTATGGTTAATACAAATTGGTTTTCTACATGTGTTGCAGAAAATTCTTGTTTTACGATCCGGTTCTCTAGGATAAAATTTGCACCTTGAACTTATAGAAGTTTGGGGAATATTTACTGCATTTTCTTTTTCTAGTAGCTCCGACTTGGGTTCTAAAAATAAGTGTAATAGCATATTTGATTGATTTATGAAAATTTTTGCTATTTTCTTTTCTCAGCGGTAGATTGTGTAGTGCAAGTTCTTGTGATAATTTCTGAAGAAATTTTTCTTCTATAACTTCTATCTTTATAAATAGTTATTTCCATAAAAAAGTCTTAGCGGCCACCTTCTTGTTTGACGTATAGAAGTGTATTGTCTGGTCATATGATCTCCGGTATCAACTGCACCTTTTGTATCGTTACGATTTATTATTTCTGGTTTGTTTTTCTCATCGCCAGTTGTCTCGGTACCATGAATCTGGCGAAGAGTAAAAGAACACCTCTTATTTTTTTGGGGGCATATGACACAAGGATAATTTCATCAGAAAACCCAAATATATTTGAATATTGTGGACTGATACACGAGGCAAAAACTCATCAGGAACTCCTCTTAGTTTTGTCGTAGTGTTCCTGTAATCGTCAGTTTCAATAGCTCTTGAGCTAGAGAAATAGACGTGAAAAACATATCTGTAGTAACTCTTCTCCATGAATCAAAATAGGGCCTTACCATGCCTCACTTTTTGCCATTGTTTCACCTCTCGTTTATTATCTACTATTACAGTATAGACTTGGCTGTTTAGAATATATCCTGTTTCAGAGTCTGCCCAAACCCTAATTTTGATGCCATTTCGCCCGACTTTACTTTTTATATACATTATAAAAAGGCATTTTCCACGAAATGTTACCAAACGCTCATCAACTGTAACATTTGTAGATGGTGAATTTTTTTTACATTTTTTGACAAAAGTATCATAAACTTTGCGTATTGCTTCTAATGTAACTTTACTTATTTGTATTCTGTGGTTCCTCGTTGTAGGATCATCAAATCTCAAAAAAGCCTGCCTAAAGATTCCTTTGAATTTGTTTCGTGATAGAGTTGCAGAAAAGTAGGGCTGTTTGAATAACTCATTTTCAGTCCATATTGGAGATTTCTCCCATGATTTCCACCATCAACAACAACTAGTACACCAATAAAAGTTTGTATGTATGTTTTGTAAAAGTGTATATTTCTCAAATATAACATCTTTCAATTTCCTTAGATTTTTAGGATTTTCTTCATTCCACTTTGAAATGCACTTATATTCATGCAAAGGACCCCTCACAAATCAAAATGGAAATTGGCTTTCGGTGAAATTGACCAAATTTTGGATATGTTGTTCCTTTCGCTGTCCAGATCAAAAGTCTCCACGGGCACAAAGCTCGAAAATTTGCCCTGCGAGCAGTACCCAGCTCCGAAGGTCAAATCAATTTCCATTTTATTTGTGAGGGGTCCTTTGCATGAATATAAGTGCATTTCAAATGCACTTATATTCAACAGCGCACCGTTTTGTTTAATTTCATGGCAACTATTATTTTCGTGAAAATGATCATTTTTATTTTATCATTTTTTAAGCTTTTTATGAATGCTAAAAAATAAATAATAGCATGACTGCATGCGGGAATTTTTACTCTACAAAACATTTATTTACATGTTTCTTCTAAAATGATCAGGGAAGATAATATTCCAGTATAAAGAAATTAACTTTGAAAATCCTATGTTCCGTTTTGTTCCACTACACCCTGTATACTTGCGTTTACAATATTATGCGTTCGACGTCTTATGTTTGCAGGTACTGCAGATTTCCACTAAAATCCAAAAAATATATAAAAAAGCTCTATACAATCGTTGCCTTCGTCTGTTTCGATTTCGTCAGAAATATGATTTTCTTCTTCCACATGATCCTCTCTGTCACTTTCTTTATCTTCGAAGGGCATATATTCAACGTCACTATGCTCTTCTAGAGCCGTCAAATATTTGCGTGCCATTGCGAACAAAAAAAGAGTACTGAACTGTTTACATTTGTATTTGTTCAATTTGGTGAAACCATTTCCATTTGATTTACACATTAAATGTGTTTATGCACGATTCAACATATTCAAAACACGCGTCTTGCATATCAAAACAGTCCGTGCGAGGTAACATGGTTATCCTGACCAAAAAAGTGAAAAAAGAGGTAATTTTAAAATTAAAAATATAACAAATTTGCTCTATTAGCTATTGTTGATGTCTGCCGAGGGCTTGCAAAAAAGTATATTGATGTAAATTCATTATTAAAAAGAAAATAATAACAATATATACTGTTGGGGTAACTCAGATACCCCGCACGGTCGGAAGGGTTAATATTTGGTTTTAGTTTTTGTAAGATATATTTTCTAATACTTAATGTGCATGTATACAGAGATGGACAAAGTGACTCATTTTAATGATCTGCTAAAGTGAAGAGCTAAAAAAGAGACGACTTATTTCGTAAAAATATCTCTGACATGAACTGAAGTAGCTCTTCACTTCATGTCAAAAACGTCCTCACTATCTAAACTATTCCAACATGCCCCGTACATAAATATAATTATAATAATAATAATAATAAATTGTCTTTACTGCGAGAAAAAAATAAAAGTACAAGAAATATCATGGCAGAGTAGGCGAAGTTCAGTGAGGTAGTAACCTATTACTGCTCTTCCACTTATCTTTTCGAAATCTTACAAACTACACATTCTGCTCTCTGTCATATCTCAAAAAGACCTTCAATCGGGTCACTTCACCATCCGACTTACTTCACTAACTCTTTGAGTTGGCTCACTTAACCTCTTCTTTTTTTTTGCATAAATGAGTTAGTTTGTGACAGTGGGATGATATTTTACTTTTCAATAAACCTGGGATTATGCTATAACTCAATCAAAAAATGGTGATGTGGCCATCATGTTACTTTCTCCGATTTGATGGTATCATAGCCATTTATATTTACTTTTTCATGGTTGATTTTCAATTGAAATCATATTTTAAATGTACATCGAGCGTTGCGTAAACTCGGATGAAACTGACGTTTAAAACGTCAAAATTATGAAACATGGAAAAATTATACTTCAAATTAGAAAACTCGGTTTACTCAAAAATTAACGTGATTTCGAAAAAAACTTATTTTTTAGAAGTTGTTCATTTTGGTATTCTCTACAATTATTATTCAGATAAATTTGCTTTAACTATTAACGTTTCATAATTATAAACCAAAAATTAAAGAAAAAATAATCAATTTTTTTCTCGAATAGCAATGATTTTATGAAAAATATTTTCAAGCAAAAGATGTTCATTTCTTTGCTGTCTTCAATGTTTGTTTAAATGTTTTTGAGATATTTTTCATATTTAAGAAAATATTGGCAAAAAACAAAAAATAGTTAAGATAAACACCCACTTCCGCTGTACGAAATTTTACCAAAAGCTTTTCAATTCTTCGGATTATCAAATAAGACGTATGTTCAAAGTTTAATATTATTTGCTCTATTAGTTTTTGAGATACAGCGCACACAGACACACACACACACAGACACAAATATTTTTTTTCCAGAAATTGTTGAAATGGCATCCAGGGACCCCAAAACGGATATTTCCGTAAAAAATTTTTTTGGAAAAAAATCACGTTCACAATACTTTCTCCTACTTCGTAACGGAGAAAGTAAAAAAACAAGCATGGGCACGAAGTGGTTAAGAGTTATCCATCTCTAATTCAGACTATATTTCGTCTATATTTAACTTAATGTATTTAAAATAAATTTATCTGTATTTTATTGTGATTATATGTTAAAATGTGTCATTCATGAAGATTGATTTAGCATTTGATAATTCCACCCATATTCACATTATCTCAACGTTTACAACATGTTGGTTTTGATTCCCACCACTGAAATATGAAAAACTGATTCGGCTCTATAAGGTTTCATTGGCACTGTTGGATGACAAGGTACTAGTTGTTTCTTAAAATTTGTTCGTTTTCTTTGTAATAAACGTTTGAATGGCAATATCCTGTCATTAATCTATGGCTTGAAAAAAAAAAACTAACATTCTTGAGCTTACAAGGTTGCATGGGGAATATAAAGGAATTCGGGAAAATCAATAACAAAAACTCCAAATCCGGGAGATCAACTTTTCAAACACAGGCGATATCGAGAATGACAGCGAAAATCAATCGGAATCTACCGACTGAAAAAAGAAACGTTTTATATTATATTATGGAACGAATTCAGTCAATACAAGATTTTATCAGCTTATATTTCGTAAAACGACATGTACTATAAATTTATTTCTACCCCTATACATTAATGAACTCATTAAATTTACATAATCTGTACTGAAGTTCATTAAGATACAGATTATTGACCAATAGCACGACAGGATTTTAGTTCATATATAAAAACAGTAATTCGACATCAGAGACGTAAAAGTAGGGAGATTGTGTTTTATAGATTCAGAAAAATATTGTAGTGTTTCTACTTCCGCTGATTGTTTCGAAGGGTCTAAAATGTTGCGATTTTTAATTATAAATACTTCTGCCAAATTTAACTCATCTAACATCTTATTATTTATATTTACAATATTATATTCAAATCGCTCAATCCATGCTGTAACACGTACTAATTCATAATGGATATTTAATCCATTTCTGAATCAGTTTGGTTTTCTGTTAAAACTAATATTCTAAATTCTATGAGCTGATTAACCTTTGATGCAAATTTTTGAGGACTGATTTGTTTCAAAATTTCCGGTTTGTATCACCTCAATTTGTTATTGAATTATAATTCATATGGCAGAGATCCTCGCGATATTATATCTGCGTGGTTGTCTTCTGATTGATTATAATACCCATGATCTATGTTAGATAAACTTTGAATTTCACCAGTTCTGTGTGCAACTTTTTTTTTTAATTCGGATGCTTCTCTCTTTAACCTCGATAGCACAATAGTTGAATTAGTTTAATAAAAACAATTGATTGAACCGCCGCTCATGGTCTTTTTTACTTGTTCTACGAGATTAGTTATCGAAGCGGCAGCACATTATTCCAGCCGCAGCAAAATTATTGTTTCAAGAGGTGCAACTCTAGACTTCGCACACAAAATACTTGATAATGTACCAACTGGATTCACAGATTTTACACTAATTGAGGCCCTGTTTGCGGCCAAAAAAGTATCACCAAACGCTTAAATCTCAATACATAGTAGCATTAAGGGACGATATAACTTTGATTTGATTATTAATTATTTCCATTGAAAATAATTCGTTCTGTAGTTGAAGCCATTAATTTAAAATATGATCAAGGACACGTTCATCCCAATTTATTAATTTTTCCATACATTCTGTAAAATCAGTGGCTTTCGCTGATAGTGGATCCAATAAACTCAAAGGGTCAAATTATTTATATATTTCTTACAAAATTGTTCTTTTTGAAAATCTACCGAAATTGAAATTGAATTAAGCATACTTAATTGTATCTCCTTTTGGGTTCCACTATACTCCCAATGCCCTAATTTACTCGTTTGTTTATATGTTATCAACATTTTTGTAGTTGATACCCGCCCCTTGAAATTTTTGCGCTTCAAAAGTTGATGCACCAGTCATAAATCGTCCTTAAAAATCACTTAAAATTGCATTTGAAGTTAAACTATTTGGCGCCTCTTTATTCTTGAAGACAGCGTAAAGATAAATACGATGTACAACACGTACCGTACGTCCATGTATTTAATTGATAAGTCTTTATAAACTGAATAGGCTAGTCGTGCCACTAAATTTGTAGGAATTTACGATCAGATTCACAAATTTTAATGTGCCCGTCATCCTTATGTCGACGGTAATTACATACTGATGTGTACGGAATCTAATTAGAATCATCCTGGCCTGTTTAAAGTTAATCGAGTGAGTTAATTGAGTGATGTTTTATTGTAGTATGTTGCACTAGCATCAAATACTTCGCGGAACTTCGTGGTCAAACTTGAATTTTAAATTATCTCGCGATGTGGTAATTTGCTATATTTTCTGCTGAAAATTGAGTCATTTCCCCAATTCCCGCTTGAATATTTTCCGTCCGTAATTCTCAATTTCGTTCAAATTTACATTCATAATTCAAAATCCTTTTCTTAGCACCATCATATGAGTGCTTAACTGTTGAATTAATAATAATAATAATAATAATAATAATAATAATAGGCCCTTATTTTTATAACGTGTACATAGAATACAAATAAATTAAAATGTATCTTGCATTGGATTTCTTCTATTTAAAATTTGTTAATTGGGTTCAAGATTTTTAATCACCCAAAAACGAAAGATTTGTATTAATTTGATTCAAGGTAACTGAATGGTAATTTTGCTTACAAGGAAAGGTCCTGGCGTTTCTGCTAAATGTTGTAGGTGTCGCAGGAATTGCGATGGCTTCCTGTCACGTAGCTCTTCGCGGTCTAGTAACTGCCGTGTTCTGTTTTCCTGGCTCACGCTGAGACGTCTGATTAGTTCGGTTTTGATTGTATCGTATTTGCCTGTTGCTGGCGGTACTGTTAGGATGTCCCGTATCTCCGTAGCGTAACGAGGTTCCAGGCTTAGAACCACGTGGCTATATTTCGTGTCATTAGGGGATATTTTTTCGAGTTCGAATTGGCTCTCTACTTGTGCAAACCAAACTTCCGGGTCGTCGTCCCAGAATGGTGGAATCCGTACTTGAATCCTGTTTACTTCTTTATCCGCCATTTTATGTTCGTAAGTTTCCACTTATCGCGGGTTGTTTTGCTTGTTCTACCTGACCTCTGTTTTTGATCAAGTCGGGGTCACCAATTTGGGGTTGTTTGTGTTTGGTGATCAAATAGAGGTGGTCTTTAAGTCGTTTTATTTCTATTCATTTACAAGTGTATTTACATTGAATACTGGGTGAGAGTCTTCCCTCTTGTGAGCGGCGATATTGTCTCCGCACTGAATGTCTTCTGGGATCGTCGAGGCGAACCCTCCAAGGATTCAGTTCGGCGTAGAGTGTCGCGAACGATGCGATGCGATGTAGGCGAGGATATGGTTTAGCTGTCCGTTTTCTTCTGGGAATCAGAGGTAGTGGTGACACTGGGACTGAAGTCGAAGTCGAGTGGTCCTGGTCCGGTCTGAAGAGGGCCCGGGGCGTCGTTCGTTGCTGGTAGTCTGTCGTCTGCCTCGGCGGCGTTGTCAGCGGGTCTGACCGAATCCTCCTCTTGGTTGTCGAGATCGGTGATAAAGCTGCTGGGACTTTTCTTAATCGTCGCACTCGGCGTTTTAGATTAAGATGAAAGCTCGACGTTTTCCGCATTACTGTACCAGCTAATGAGTCCTAGCTGTGGTCCCTCCTGACGGTTTGTCGGAGGAGAGCTTGCCTCTGCTTCGTCCACAGCGCGTTATGAGGAGTCGTCGCGTCTTTGCCCTAGAAATACTCTAGGCGCGTCCTCTCTCGTCGGCGGGTGGTACGTTAGCCCTTGCTGGTGGCGCGCCCATCCCTTGCCGGGGTGGCGCGTCGGCTTGTTTGCTGGTCTCGCGTTTGCTCGTGATCGCAAGGTGGTGTGTATGCGTATATATGGTTGTCTAGCGTCGGTCCCAACAAAAACGAAAAAAAGGAGGTTATATACAAAAGTATGGTGAAAATTTTCAAAAGTCTAAATTGGCCGGGCTCGCATGATTGGGCAGCTATTCCTCGGTACCTGTGTAAAATAAGGAGAAGAAAACTGATTTCAGATTTGAAATCAGCATTGTCAAAATACTTAGAATCAGTTGAAAAATCTCATGCAACAGGAAATATTTTTTTTTGTTGCCCAGTATAATTAGACCACTATTATATAAAGTTAAAGTTTACTGTGAAAACTCAAATGTGCTCCTCGTATACACATTTATCTCAATCCCAATGTAATATGTCTATTTCTTTTGTAGTATTCCTGCATTAGCACTACTTAGAAAATGTACGTTTTAGTAAACATGTTATTATATTTTAAAATTAATCATTAATTAATTAATACAAGGGTACAGCATATTAGATAATATGAGTGGCGTAAGAAATATTTGATGGCACACTCTGTCATCACCTAGTACCCTTAATTAAATGTTTGTAACGTTTCGAGATAATTAATTTCAATCATTAACTAGTAAATATGAAAAAGGCCCTCGGGCAGCTTTTAATACACATGCTATTCGAGCGTAATAAAAGGTTTCAAATTTGTAGGCAAATTTAGCGACGGAATTAATTAGTCTAATTAAATATTACGGGTCATTACTGTAATATCCTCTTCAAGGGTAATTTCCTTGGCATTAATTAAAATAAGCCATGATTAACGGACCTATCAATCACCGAGCGTAAGATCACCAGCCCACAAAATCGTGTTTATCAGAAGACATGACCCACTTGGAAGGTCTATACAGATTTGGGTCGGGCATTAGTCATGGGGCTCAGTATATGCTGGTGACGTTCGACTGCATTTCTCTCCTAGAAATTAAGAACTAGAGATTACACGGAATATAAAGCAGCGAACGGAGGGCGGGCGCAAAAACAATCAGACAAGCTGTAAATCTGAAACGATTCAAATTCGTCCTACTTCATATCGGCATGAAATTTCTTTAATCATCATAAATTCAGGTTATAACTTGTTTCCTTTTATGTATGTGTAATAAAATATGCGGATCTCATCCCTTAATATTTTAAGGGCTCTCCGCATTGCTACCAGTTCTTTTGAACAGATTTCATTACTATTATATTTAACTTAATAATAAATAAAGATTTAGTAATTTAATTAAAGATATAGTTTATTTTACAAGTTGTGAGTTTGATACCGAATAATTGCTTAACGGTGTAAGGTAATTAGCAATTCAACCTATTTACATACAGTCTTGTAAGGAAAAATACATTACCTCTTCGTCGTATATTGCTCAGATACATGGTTTTTAATATGTAACGGTATATTGTTTCTCCACGACCACTGTAGAATTTATGCATTCTGCAATCAATTTTGATCATAGAACGTTCACATTCTCACTCTTGTTATGGAACAAAACACTATGCGCTTATGCGTTTTGCATGTAATTCATTCCATAACAAGGGAGAGAATGAATATTCTCACATCGTTCCGAATAAAACAATTAGCCTTGGATATCACAATTGTCAAAATACTATAAACATAACCACAAACGTGATAATAAAACGTAAGTTCTTTGTGTTCATTATTTTATTAGTCTATTTTATCTGGTCGAGGAGAAAGTATAGTCTGATACTCGGTAAGAATGGAAATTCAGATGCTCGTGGTTCCTCGCGCTCGCCTCACGGCTCGCGCTCGAAATATTCCACTCGCATCGAATTTCTATTCTAACCTTGTTACAGAATATACTATTACAGTATTGTTTACAGTCGTCCTAAAAATTTTAAATTTACGTTTGTTAACTGCCCCAAGTACATTGCGCCAGTTTTGAAGTAAACCATCATAGTTCAGAGGAAATGAAAATATTATTACAAGATTCATGGCAAGAATTTCGCTGTCAATCCAGCACCTGTGCACGTAAAATAAATGAAAGCACCAAATGATTAAATCATACGGTGTTAGAAGCCATTAATTATGGCAGCATTATTGGCACGTCGGATATCAATTATGTATTAACATCATTAAATATTTCGCAAAATTGGCAACTTCAACATATCATAAGGTTGATAGTCAGTTAAGCCACCGTTTAGTATACCGAGTCTGACAGTAAAATTATTTTCACATTTCGGGTACGTAATATCGATATCATGCATCCATATCCATAATGTAATGACATCATTTACCAAAAACCGGGATGTAAAGTGTACAACAGGATGCACTAGTGCATTTTACTTTACCTAGTTTATGGTAAATACGGCCAGATGTCTAAAGCAAAAGGAGGACAAAATTAAAAAATACAAACTTATTCAATATTTCAAAACTAAGGCTTACTTGTTTAATCACGCCCACTGGATATACATACAAATAAAGAAATCACTACTGTTCACCGCTGATCCCACCGGATTTATTTTCACAAAGGGCTTAGCGGGATAAGTATACAAAATCTGCCCCCGCATTATTAATTAGTATTAAGCTCTAATTAATGTCATAAGTTATATCTATGTGGTATGAAACTCTGCCAAATTTTAACCTCAAAATTTAATTTGTATGGGAGATATGGAGGTGGACAGAAAAATGAAAAAAAATATTTTTCTCAAAAACGGCTTAACCAATTTTAATTGAAAAAATATGTGTTATAGCTATCAATAAAACTATTTCGTAGAATTTTTTTAAAAAAATTCTGACAAAAATTTCAGGTATTTTTTTTTTAATTTTTCGAATTTTTTGTTACGTTCTTTAGTGACATCAACCATTTTTCACATATGTTCCTCAAAGTATGTCTTTCAACATATATTTTTTCCAAATGTTTTGGAATGGTGCAACATTGTAAAAAAAATAAAAATCTTATACGTGATACTACGTTGTGTTATGATGTACTGCTCTTAAACGGTTATCGTTATGCACAAACTTTTTTACGGCTGAAAAATATATTTTTGTCTGAATTAGCACCGTAATGGATGTTAATACATATTACCACGAGGAGGTGGCGTTGTAAACTCCATATTTCGGGTGCTTAGTGAGTCCCCTTGCATCCCACGATTTGAAAACTATCTCAATCCTCTTCGATATCTTCATTAATCAGTGAAGGGCAATGATTTGTTTTGAATATATCGCAAAGTATTCGTGCTGGTTGAATAATCTTTGATAAATACCTACCATGAGATAGGTAGTACACAATGGTCGCAATGTGCGAACAACAGCCGACAGTTCTTCTACCATTAGCACAGTCACATACGTAGTGTGTCACACCAGAAATATCTACGCTGTTGGGTTTTTATCTAATGAAACATCTGTATGATGTTCGGGAAATATATCGGGATGGAACTTTGAATTTAAGGACAGTCGACTCTTCTTTGACATATTCAAGTGTCAGTTTGCCATCCGTATCTATCATTTCCGCTAAATAAGATGATACAGCCTGAGGAAGTTGGTATGATCCTGTGAAAAAAAATCATTAAATCCTTTTCGGTCATTTCTGGAAAATCTGGAATTTCATCTGATGTAACGGCTTTAAAAGGAGTTTTCCGACGGATCCAGCCTTTTTTATTTTGCCTGGATAGCTAAAGTATTTTGTATATCTTTTTGAAATTGCATCCTTTCTAAGATTTCATCCGAAGTTGTCAAATCAGATTCTAGCATTTTTCGATAAGGATACAATCCTAAAATAGATTCCAATTTTTGGTATCAACTTATTATCTATTCTATGGACCAGAAGACTATATTTTTGCTTTATTATACCGTGAACAGCTTCAACTGCCCAGCGGATTTTAGTCACAAAACGAGAATGGTTGGACTCTTCTGTGGACAATTGCTTCCTTTTACCTTTTAAAGCGGGCATTAATACCTTAAAATGTTTTTCTTCCAGATATTTCTGTACTTCACGAAAGCCACGATCAAGAACAAAAACATCATTTCTTTCTAAGATTCTACATAAATCATTAGAATGTTCAATAATTATTTTTAATAAATTCAAAAAAACGAAATATAGCCTGAATATATAAATATTCAATCTGTTCGTAACTCTGCAAGCAAAATTAAGTCTTACTAAGACTATAAACAAATAACTTATTGAAACAACTACTTCCCTGGCTGATGCCACGCCGGATATTGAATGATACATACATCCGGCGTGGCATCAGCCAGGGAAGTAGTTGTTTCAATAAGTTATTTGTTTATAGTCTTAGTAAGACTTAATTTTGCTTGCAGAGTTACGAACAGGTTGAATATTTATATATTCAGGCTATATTTCGTTTTTTTGAATTTATTTAATACTCTCTGCAATAAGTAAGGTTGTTTCTATTTTATTTAATTCTTTTTAAGATATTCGCATCATTTTCATTTGCGAGATAAGGTCCAAGCATGTATATCGATCAGTTGTGCAAATCGTAAAGGGCTTGCAAAGTGGTACTTTTTCTGTCCAGAGAAAGATTTTCTTCAATATTCGTTATTGGTACTTTTCTGATGTCTTGCACACGTACCATCATAAATCAAAATTAAAATATCATGAACATCGAACAATCTTTTCGCAATGTCTGCAGTATTGTTTTGAATTAGATCAGCCCTGTTAACAAAATGCAATCCAAAACGAAGTGTCAGAACGTTATTTTCAAAAGATTTAACTATACTTTTAGAATACTCTGAAATAGATTGTTCATTATTTATGTTGAAAGAAGCTATCATCTTGTTCGAATTTCCTATACGTAATTTAAACAGAAATATAACAAGACCTTGAATCACTGTGCGAGATTGGGTGTTTCGCAATGAAGTCATTATGTCTTTTATTTCTAGAAGATTTTCCCAAGATAACCCAGTAAAAACTTCTATCTGTTTTTCCGAAAGGCTGAGTTCACCGATTTTGTCAAATAATGTTGAATCACATTTGATGGAAAGAGTTTCCATTACTTACTCTACTACTACTAACTACTTACTACTCTAACGCGTTGAGACTGTTTGTATTTGAATATACTTTTAAAGAACCAAGATCTTCCTCATATATTCGATTTTTAATGATATGAGATTTACAACAGCGATTTCCAGCGGGAATAAATATTTTCTTTTTAATATACGATTGGAATAAAGATTTTCTTTTTAATATACGATTGCATTCGCGCTTCTTCAGGAACAACAGTTAAATCTTTCGTAGAAGAACAAATGCAACAGTATTATATATTCAGTCTCGGAAACAGCTTCTTTCGGTTTAATTTTAGCTTCAAATAATGGATCTGCGGAAGGTGATCCAGGAGGAGAAAGATCTGCTTCGGTTTTATACTCAGTATTTTTGTCCGAATTCCCTCTATACCGGGTGTGGCACTTAAGACGCCTCGGACCATAGCTCCTTTACGATAAAAGCTATCGAAAAAAATCTAAGAACAAAGTGGTGCATAGTTACCGTCGCTATGTTTCAAAAATATTTCTAATCATCAGTGGCGTGCCGTACTCCAGTGGCGTACCAAACTTATGTTTTTTTAAATGGAATGCCCTATTTTTTATTGCAGATTTGGAAAGTGCTCGACGAGTACTTATTTTTTTATCTAACATGTTATACCCTTCACTTTAGCGGTTTCGCTGTTATAACCCCTTCTTTCAAAATTGCGCCCCATTTTTGAGATTTTTTTGTAGAGAAACTAACTGACGCCGGCGCCTAAATTTTGAATAGAGGTACAGGTTAAGACCTCGTATACCTTCACATAATTTTTTTTCGGGTAATTTATGGAAAAAAAATAATTTTTGATTGATCTTCGCATGTTGTCATTTTTTCCGAAAATTTCAAATGGCACCCCCCTAAAAAAATTACGGCGTTTTACAGACAAAACTCTAAATTTTTCATTGGTGTAAAAAAAATTACACATTGCATAACAAAATTTTGGAGAAAAAAGGAATTTCATCGCAAATGTCGGGAAACATTTTCCGTTCCCAAGTGTGCCATGAGAAAACAAAAGATTGGTAATTGTCAAAGTAAATTATTAGACGTCAGTAGCAGCCATAAGTCATTTTTGATAAACGTTCTAAAAATGTTCCGAACTCAAGAGGAAATGGTTGACATGATATTTATTCTTGGAGAATGTAACATGAATTGTTTCTTGGCATCACGAGTGTACGCTGGGAGATATCCGCACAGGACACATCCAAATGAACGTGCGTTTCAAAAAGTGTTGGAGAGATTTACTACTACGGGAACTGTGAAACAGCCAAGGAGAGTTAGAAAGAAGGCAGTTATTACCGAAAATAATGAACTGCAGGTTCTGGAGGCAGTTATTGAAGATCCTCATACCAGTATCCGTGATATTAGTAGGAATCACGATATTTCAACGCGATCCGTACATCGTGTTCTTAAAAAGTACAAATTCCGTCCATTTAAGATTCAACTGCACCAAGAATTGCAACCTCAAGATTTTCATGCGAGGCAAGATTTCTGCATGTGGGCTATCAACAAAATTGAGCAGGAGGAATCATTTCTTATGCGCGTATTATTTTCTGATGAAGCAACGTTCCATAGAAATGGCCATGTCAATCGCCACAACTACCATTATTACGCCGATGAAAACCCACAAGCCATGCGAATGATAAACCACCAGCAAAGATGGTCGCTGAATGTTTGGGGAGGCATAATTTGAAGAACACCTTTTGGGTCCTTATTTCATCGAAGGGCACCTGAACGGCAACAGTTATTTGAGGTTCCTTCGCGACGACTTGGATGATCTCTTGGAAAATGTCCCTCTAGCCGCTCTTCGACAGATAGTTTTCCAGCACGATGGAGCTCCTGCACATAATAGCTGTGTCGTTCGGGAATTTCTCGATGAAACGTTTCCGGACTCCTGGATTGATCGTGGGGGTCCTGTGAGGTGGCCGCCAAGATCACCAGACCTCACTCCCCTTGACTTCTTCCTTTGGGGCCATATCAAAGACGAGGTTTACAGGACGGTACCAACTACTGTCGAGGATATGAGGGAGAGAATCCGCGCGGCTTTCCGCGGTATATCACCAGAAGTCCTTAGGGCAGTGTCTAGAGCCTGTGAGTCGAAGTTGCGGTTATGCCTCCAGCAGGAAGGTCGTCATTTCGAACATTTAGTTTAAGTTGTTAAATTTTCTTTATCTGCATTTTTCATATCATGTTGAATATGTACCTATTTATTATACTATTATACTATTATGTTGACCGTATTTGTGTATTTGTTTTCTCATGGCACACTTGGGAACGGAAAACGTTTCCCGACATTTGCGATGAAATTCCTTTTTTCTCAGAAATTTGGTTATGCAATGTGTAATTTTTTTTACACCAATGAAAAATTTAGAGTTTTGGCTGTACAACGCCGTAATTTTTTTAGGGGGGTGCCATTTGAAATTTTCGGAAAAAATGACAACATGCGAAGATCAATCAAAAATTATTTTTTTTCCATAAATTACCCGAAAAAAAATTATATGAAGGTATACGAGGTCTTAACCTGTACCTCTATTCAAAATTTAGGCGCCGGCGTCAATTAGTTTCTCTACAAAAAAATCTCAAAAATGGGGCGCAATTTTGAAAGAAGGGGTTATAACAGCGAAACCGCTAAAGTGAAGGGTATAACATGTTAGATAAAAAAATAAGTACTCGTCGAGCACTTTCCAAATCTGCAATAAAAAATAGGGCATTCCATTTAAAAAAACATAAGTTTGGTACGCCACTGGAGTACGGCACGCCACTGATGATTAGAAATATTTTTGAAACATAGCGACGGTAACTATGCATCACTTTGTTCTTAGATTTTTTTCGATAGCTTTTATCGTAAAGGAGCTATGGTCCGAGGCGTCTTAAGTGCCACACCCTGTACATAGTTAGAAGACATTTATTACATAAAATATCATCTACCGCAATCACTCGTTTAAGGCAACGAGAAAAGGTATTTGCTTCAACTTGATTTCTTATCAATTTCTTTTCACCCATACTTTTTCCTAACAACATATCACATCCTGCACACATGACCTTCTTTTCTAATGTAGACATTTTTAACAAATATCATAAATTGTAAGGTTGCGACGCCGCACCGCGGCGACAATGCGAACGAACAGCTCGGCTGCTCGGCTTCAGTCGCTCGGGGTGTTCCGTGCAGAGGCAATTCTTGAATATAGTACAATCGCACAGAGGTGACAGTGACTCATGCTTTTTCGATCTAATCATCGCGTCTGGATAAATGTCTATACTGGTTCGCATGCTTAAGAAAAACGAAATGAAATACGAAACGTATGTCGATATGTAAATTCAAGGGCTAAGTACAACGTATGTCTTTTCTCATTCTATTTATCTAACCTCAACATTCACGTCCTTGTATTGTTTTGACCGTCTTGGATTTCGATTTAGTTAAGAGCAGAATTGATTGTATCCATTTCATTAATAAGAAGGTTAAATTTAATGACCAATTTCCAGTTGTCTTTATCGATTTCCGAAAAATGCACTCGCGAAGTCGGGAAAATATTTGCACGCTCGAGAATTTTTAAATTTCCCGCCTAGACTGAATCGAATTATTTTATGGACATACGTTTACTAGAAACTTAATTCAGGCCAAATGGAGCGATGAGTCACTGTCACCTCTGCACGATTGTACTATAACTACTTATTCGCTGAAATACTAATTCTGACGAAAATTCATTCTGACGGCGGAACTGAAGTAGATTTTTTTCACTTTAAATAACCGAATATTCGAAATTAATATGTAATTAAAAGTTTTTCGTACGTTATAGATCCCTTGCACAGTACCGTAGCTTTGCAAATAATATTTTTCAGATTATAAAAAATCGAATAAATAATAGATCTTTTAAAAATGTACTCTAACATAGTTATAATCAGTACGTATAGTTGTGCAAACTGATAGCAACTCTTCCCATCAAATGCAATGGAACATTGTTCTATTTATTTTTAGTTTACATACAGGGAATCCTAACAAAACCTAAGCTTCGATTTTAAATATGAATAGCTAAGGACACAATTCTCCGAAAGTATAATGAAATATTCGGAAACGATGTCCTGTAACTTTCAAATTTTTAGAAATTGTAAGAAAAATTATTATAGGGTAACTGCGGACATCCCAGAAGAATATGTATTAACATGTATTACAATGCTAATTCAGACAATAATACCATTTTCAAGCAATAAAAATGCAACAGGGGTAACCGTTTAAAAACCGTTTCAGAATATTTGGTAAAAATATATGTTGAAGGACACACTTTGCGGAATATATATTTGAAAAATGGTTGGTGTCACTATAAAACAAACTCAAAAAAAAAAATTAAAAATTTAAAATATATTTTTACCTGAAATTTTTGTTGGATTTTCTTAAATTTTTTTTTTAGAAAATAGTCTCATTGATAGGTAAAACATATATTTTTTTCATTGAGATCGGCTAAGCAGTTTTTAAGAAAAATATTTTTTTTTCTTTCCCCCTCCATATCTCCCGTAAAAATTAAATTTCGAGGTTAAAATTTCGTTTCATACCTCATGTATGCAAACTTATTACATTAATCAGAGCTAATTACATGCGGGGGGCAGATTTTGCACACTTATCCCGCTAGACCCTTTGATATACAATATGTCTCTGTAAGTTGGAACCATATGGAAAACTTGTTTATTATTAAATTTAGAAAAAAATATTATTCTTTATAAAAAGTACTGCATGGTCTAAAATGCAATCGTCAGATATCTAATTTTTTCAATGGTTTACTAGATTTCTCAAAAAAATATTGATTTTGCTCTGGAGTAAAGTACATTTATTTTTGACAATATCGATAAATGTTATTAAGAGAAGTTGATCACAACTAAAAACCACGTTAAAATTTGTAATAACGTCCGTTTACATTGAAAAAAACTGTTTTTTTTTTCTTTATCGAAACATCTCTAAAATAAGAAAGTAAATTTAATTGTAGTTACCTGTAATCTAGTATTCACTGGCAAGTGACACGAAATTTTCGACAATGGCCATCAAAACGTGTTAAAATTTATAAAATACATACAAATGGCAGTTTATTAACTTGCGAAGAAAAAATTGAAATTGTTTTGATTGTATGAGAAAACTATAAAACACATCGAGAAGCTGCAAGTATTTTTAACAATAGACATCCCAATAGAAATATTAGTCATTTAACTGTGGCGAAAAAAGTGAACAAATTCAAGACCAGTGGAAGCATTAAAAATAATTTTAATGTAAAATGCCGAAAATTAGTTTCCAATGAGAACACGCAGTTAGAAGTAATGCTGTCTGCTGTAGATATCCAAAAATGTCATTGCGCAAAAGGAAATCCTTGATACAGAATAATGTAAGTAAAGATACAGTGGCAAGAATTTTAAAACTAAATAAATACAGACCACTCAAACCAAAATTCGTTCACACATTGAAAGAAAGGGATTATGATAGGCGCTTTGATTTTTGCTGTCTCATCCAAGGAACGTTAGAAGATGATCCTTTTTTTATGAGACGTATATTTTTTTCCAAAGAGGCAACATTTTCTGCAAATGGAACTGTCTCTTCACAACATTGTCTCTGGTGGTCTGAGAAAAATCCTAATTTTACAATAAAGACTCGTGACCAAAATTCGTTCAAAACGAACGTGTGGTGTGGTATTTATAAAAACAGATTAATTGGACCGGATTTTTTCCACCAATCTATGAATGCCGAACGTTATTTACAATTTTTACAAAATCACATCAATGATTTTATGAACGAACTTCCCTTACAAGAACGTCAATGTATTTGGTTCCAACAAGACGGTGCCTTATGCCACAGTACATTAAATACTAAGAACTATATTGAACATATTTTCAATGGAAAACTGATTCACAGATATTCCGATATTTTTGGCCTGCTAGATTCCCCGACTTAACCCCTCTGGATTTTTACTTATGGGGTCACTTAAAACAAAAAGTTTACCAACAAGGGCCGTTTCAAGATGTTAATCATTTGGAGAGGATGATTTAAGAATCATGCCGAAAATTTCTCCAGATATGATAAGAAAAGCTTTGCGAGAATTTGCCAATAGAACGATGAAATGTACTGAAAGAGTGGGTGGATATGTCGAGGCAATAGTGGAATAGGTGAAAATTAAATTTGGATTTTTTTCATTAATTATTATGTTAGCGACACAATTCATTTTTTGTATTTATTGTTTTATTTGCAAATTAAAAGGAAAGGTTATCATGTTTTTATCAATCACAAAAGAATAATGTTCATTATTGAAATTAGCAAAATTAATAGTAATTTATAATGCAGAAAAATAGTACAAAATAACAAGATCCATGCTAGAAGGTTGTAATTGAATAATTGAACGTGATTCATCTAAAAATGCTAATGTGTACATGCAAATGACAAAATAGAAATTAGAATTATCAACAATTCGTGAAAACAAAACAAATCTTTCTTATTTTCAACATAAAAATTCGTTAATGTGAAAAATATTGTACAATATTCGTGCTTAATCGGTTTTACTGCTTTCGCAGACAGTAATGTCCGTTCACGCAGTAAAACAGTCTATTACGCACTTATATTTTAAATATATATTACAAAGGCTGATGGAATGGATTAGCACAATGTGGTTACAATTAGAACTTTTAATTAATAGAGGTCCATTAAAAATAACATGAAATTTGGTCGCGCTACTTACACTTTGGCACCTGGCTTTCGATGACGACTTTCCATATGGGTAGACAATTTTCCATCGTTTTTCCTTATAATATTTTATTCATAGCTTTGTAATGCTTCCTCTTAAACTCATTTCTTAATTATTGTCTCTCGACGGCATTAAAGTCAATGTACTGCTGCATCCAATAACTTTCTGTAGTATAAATCTATTTTTGATGTTTAAGGTAATAATGTTTCTGGCTAAAATGGTAAATAATTAAAAATAACAACCCTCACTTGTAGATGTATTAAATAAATTCAATAATGACGAAATATCCTGAATGTAGCGTATTTCTTTAAAATTAATTCTAAACTAAAAACAAATATCTCATTGAACCAACTACTTCCATCCGGATATTGAATAATACAGAATAAATGTGTATGTTATATTTGCGTGTTAATAGCACTGGTTTAAGATCGTTTTTTTTTATGCATGACGAACTTGAAAAATATTCAAAATTGAATTTTAAATATTTTTCTGCGTCAAGAAACCTAGCAATCTTACTCGCGAACCTATCATAGCAAGGTGGTTTGTTAATTTGTTTTCATTATTCCTGAAATCGTGTGAAGGAGTAAAATCTTTTCAGAACAAATTAATTACAATATAGGTGAAGCTGTAAATGAAGATACAAGTCCTACGAGTGTTTCAAAATGTATGTTTTTACCTTGGCGGCATACATTTTTATGGTCTAAATGCCCCAATATATCTGCAAATAAAACTTAAGAAACCCCGCGGCCATTCTTCATCCTTAAAACGGAAAAAAAGCACACGGAGAGAAATCATTTCAAAACGCACCCATGTTAAAAAAATGTTCCCTTTGAAAGTCAAGGCACAATTCAATGAAAAATTAATTCGCCCTTTTATTCCTTCCTTGTTTGGATAAAGGTAACCAAACTTCCTTCGGTTTAATCATGTGTTTAAGTATGGCTATATACGACAATAAGTCCAAAAAGTGAGTGTGTCAAGTTGGCACCCCAATGAAGAGTTCTGATAGTTCTGAATAGAGTTCTCAATTCCTTTTGATGTATGTAGAAGTACTATCATTTTCAAAGTTGGAAATTCGAAATATTCAAATTCATATTACTCACTTAATATTGGTTGAATTTAAATAGTTCATAACAACTATGGATAGAACTCACAAAGAACTAGAGGAAACACCAAGCAGAACTATGCGGAACTATCAAAAATATTTTTTTGAAAAAATGGTGATGTGGCCATTTGTTACTTTCTCCGACTTGATGGTATCATAGCCATTTATATTTACGTTTTCATGGTTTACTTTCAATTGAAATCATATTTTAAATGTACATCGAGCGTTGCGTAAACTCGGATGAAACTGACGTTTAAAACGTCAAAATTATGAAACGGAAAAATTATACTTCAAATTCAAAAACTCGGTTTACTCAACAACTAACGAGATTTCGAAAAAAACTTATTCTTTAGAAGTTGTTCATTTTGGCATTCTATATAATTATTATTCACACAAATTTGCTGTAACTATTATCGTTTCATAATTATAAACCAAAAATTTAAAAAAAATTAATAATTTTTTTTCTCGAATAGCAATGATTTTATGAAAAATATTTTCAAGCAAAAGATGTTCATTTATTTCTTGTATTTACTGTTTGTTTAAATGTTTTGTGATATTTTTCATATTTAAGAAAATATTGGAAAAAAACAAAGAACGGTTAAGGTAAACACCCACTTCCGGTGTACGAATTTACGAAATTTTTTTTTCCAGAAATTGTTGAAATGGCATCTAGGGACCCCAAAACGGATATTTCCGTAAAAAAATTTTTTGAAAAAAAAAATCACTATCACAATACTTTCTCGTACTTTGTAACGGAGAAAGTAAAAAGTCGCAAAGCAAAAAAAAAATTGATAGTTCTAGATGTTCTGAGTTATTTTTCTATTTTTAGTCAAAGAGAAACAAAACAAAATTAGCATAAAACTTCTTTCTAGAGCATCTAAAACAACTTTACAACTTTACATCTCCTTCTAATGCCGGTAATGAAAACCAAATGATTTTCTAGAGAAATTTTCTACCATAATTGAGACACAATATCCTCAGCTGATACATCATCAGATGCTGGGGACGATAAGCATCAAAAGGCGTTTTAAAGCTGATCCCAAGCTTGCTCAATCAGGTTCAGATCAGGAAACAAAGGGGCATTTGCCAAATGCCATGGCTTTCCGGTGCTTCGGCTTCTGTATTTGCTCGGCGTGGCAGTGAAAAAAAAATCTCCTGAACTGTGATGAAAATTTGGAAAAATATTGTTAACAACTATGCCAACACCTTATTCATAGCAGAATTCATAGTACTAAAGAATAATTGATAGGATAGTCGTACCATTAAAGCAAATGCTCCCCGTATGTTAACAGTAGTGCTAAACTTCTTATACTATGCGACGACTTCTGTATTCTTACGCTTGCGTCCATATCCGTACTCGCCGGCCATCAGAAAAACTGCTATATCTAGAATCGTCTATTCTTCATGTCAATTAACCTGTGTCATTGCTCATTTTAATCTCTGGACTTTATGGTCTCATGTCAAGGAATACCTTTCGTCCTTAAACCGCTACCACGACGACGTCTCCAATGCGGGCAATTGGTCGGGACGTTATAGTTGAAAAGCTTTTGATAAGTAGTCAGTGGTTCCCTTCGTGATGGAATCGGTAAACATCGGTCTTCACGATGAATCTTTATTCCTAGCTGATTCTCTCGGCAACACTTTGGTTTTCAGATGGCGCTCCAGTTGACGAGAAATGATGTGGCTTTCATTAAAGCGATTCGCCACTTTGGTCTGACTTCGGCCTTCTATTAGGAAAGAGACCCATATTTTCATCAGAAAAGGTTAAGCTTCACCTAGGCATTTATGATGTTACAAAAACGGCTTGAACCCTCAATTTTAGAATTTTTAGACAGTGTTTTCGAAATTGTTTCTCCGTTCATTTGTAGCAATGAAATATTTTGTTCGGAAAATCCTGACTGAAGATTGTTAGAGATATTGGCAGCAAAAATCAATATTCCCGTACCAAGTTCAGTTTTAATTTTGTAAAAAAAAAACAATCTCAATTTCAAAAAAAATTACTAAATTTAACATGCTAATATCAGTAAATACGACTACATAAGTGCGGAAAATGCACTTCACACGAGGTAGACACCTACGGATGATCAATACCGTTCTCATGTCGCACGTTAGCGACATGAGAACGACTACGAGTATACTGATATTCTACCTGAGCTCCAGACGTAGAAGTGGCTGTAAATGCCACACTTACTTTCTTGCCAGTGAGGTCAAGGGATATTTACGAAAAAGCGCTTCTTTAATAGCAGATAGTAGTAGTAGCTCCATTAATACAATTAGTAGTATTTAGCAACTATAAATTTTAATACCAATATAAATTGTGAAATATATACGTTTATAAATTTAAAAAGTTCTAATGTTATTATTAAGTATATTTACCTCTAGTTTCGCACTAATCATGCGTACGTGGCAGGTGTGAAGTGTTTTCCACACTTCAGCATATCGGCGTCGTTATGTAAACATAACTTTCAATATGGATCAGTTTCATGAAAACCAATTTCACACTTCAATTTACTAATGTCTGTAAAAAAAAGATTACGCACCTCATGGTTGAAAGGGGTTCAGGTATGCGAGAGTGTGGCTTTCTAAGGCTGTGGTAGGTAATCATTAAGTTGGTCGCCAACGTACTTACTAATAATTGTTGAATGATCAAGGGACTGAAGAAGTGATATAAATCTACTTGGCGCAGAATTAGTCAAATAAAAAAAATAAAAATATGATTAAGCAGCCCTTACCGCGTGATAAGATTAGGATGTGATTGAATATCATTCATATAGCACTTATTAACGAGTTAAATCCATGTATTATGAACGTGTGTTCATTCTTAGTAGTAATGGTGGCATTTTTTTTTAAGTTATTTGCTTAACTGGCCATCGATAGCAAAGTTTTTAGCTTTTACATGTCAAATTGAATCAATTGATGTATAACCGATACTGGTATAAACTAATGTTGCCCTACTTTATAAATGAGCCTTAACACGTTGACTGACAACTACGAAATATATGGTAGTCCAGGAAGTCGACTACGAGTTGCCTCGTAGTTGTCCGGCAATTTCAAGTATATTTGTGGAATATCAGTGTAAATAAGCATAGATTAATTCCAGAAAGAGAACTAATCATGTTTGGTTTACGTGAATAGAACATTTATTCATAAATAAATATAGCATACAAATATATGTATAAGATTCTACTTCATTATACATGTATGATCAATAAAACACTTTGTATAACACATCCATTTATTAGTTGACTTTCGACAAATACGCTGCCATTATCAAAACCAAACGTTTGCAGTCAACTAATAAATGAATGTGTTATACAAACAAAGTTAAAAAGTGTTTTATTGATCATAGAATAAAAAATATTCCTAATTAAAAAGTAAAAGCATATTTTTTAACAACACCATAACTACAGTTTCAATCAATATTATGCCATTAGATCAAAAAGTGTTTTTGACTGAAATCCTGAAAATTAACGTGGCTGTCAACGTGTTAATTGTCATCTCAATTATTATTAGAATCCATCAGCTTTGAATTGTTTTTTTTTATAGTAGTAGAATTTTTTGTACCAAATACGTATGCTGTTAAAATGTATTTGAACAGAATCGCACATGTGCCTGTGTAATTTTATATCCGTGCGGAAGTAAATCAATACGCTTCGGACAGCCCATATGTCCCCACTAAAACTGCAAATTTCGCAAAGGGCCTTGCTTTAATTAAACGCCACCTTCAAAGAAGACGTTAAATAATTACTCAACTCTTCACCTTTATCGAGAAACCGAACTATCTCTCTCGGAAATTATTCCTTTGATAAATTACCATCAGTCTCCTAAAGGTGGTGTGGAATATAATGTTTGTAACAAGCAACGTATAATAAAGTAAAACCTAATATTTTCACACCCCTTTGAACACATGACGGACACATGTAATAGTATTTTATGTTGTCTTCCCGGGATAATATATTCGGTTTTCCCTCTGTATGTCAGAGTATGTGTGTATAAGAGAACATCAGATAAAGGGGAGCTTTACTTCTTTTCACTTCTTTTCTTGCGGCTCCGATGACATTTCGAGTTCGCACATTTCAATATGTTCGTAGTTATGCGCCCTTTCACACGGCATTTTTTATTCGTGCGACGATGCTATTAACTTTTATTTAAGGGCCATTAAGCGGGTATAAAAATACAAATTGAATTTGTACATACAGCTGTATAAATGCTAATTCATTTCGTATCAGATTTTTGTTGGCACGGCAATACAAGAATTTTATTACATAATAATGAAGATTTATGGGCACTATATTGAAATGGCAAAGTTTCAGGCATCGGGTAACAGCAGGGTCTAGGACAGCGTTTCTCAATATTTTTACCTTAATTTGCCCACTTTCATTATTAACAGCTTAAAATTACTTAAGAATCACTAAAATCCGTGATGTAAGTTAGGTTTAGATTACGTTTTATTACTAAACAAAGCAATTTCGAAGAAACAAAAGTAAAATAACTTGTGCTACTTATTATTTTAACTCACAATACATAAAAAAAGATACGTGAAAGTATAGTTATTTATTATACGAATGTGGAATGTAATTAGTCCTGCAAGAAAAAGTTTACCCGTGAGCTCGAAGAGCGAACTGGTAATTTTCTTAAGGCAGTAATGAGTAATTCCACATTAATATAATATAACATTTTATCGCATTACATATTGAAATAATGTCATAAAATTTTGACAAGAAATTTTGACGTACCTGGTGTCAATTTGAAATTTTTCAAAAATCCTACGAAGGATCCATGTATTTCGTGAATCCGAGTTATTCGCTCACTAGGGGGTAAGGAATAACATTACATCCCTCAAATGACCGCAGTAATTCGCTTATTTTGGATAAAAATATTTACCATAAATTTAACATAACATCAAAATAATAAGGTAGTTTTAATGGGAATCTTGAGGTTTGTAATCATTGCAAAGTTTAATAATATTATTATATATATATAATCACCGCGTCTACAATTTTTTAGGGAACTTGAACCACCTAGGCAATGGAATATTCAAAATACAGTTGCCCACACAAGATGATCATCGCTTCAATATTGGGATGCGGATTGTCAGATGATCGTCGATTTTTAAATATCGCCCTCGTTGAGAAAAACTGGTCTAGGACAACTCGCCGTCGCTGACTCGTCTTCGTTAATGGAAGCAGTTTTCTATCGCGAGCCGTCATTTGATTTATGGTCAATACAAAAATATGTTTAGTTTAGAATATGCTTAGGTACATTCACTGTCCACAAACGACATCGGTTGGGTATCGTATCCGCATGAAACGAATATATTTTCTAATGCATCAATTCTTGCAAAAAATTGTATTAAAATGTGTTTAAATTTCGCAAAAACTTTCTCCAAATTTCATCAAATATCGAGTTGTTGTTTGCATCTTCATGAAACCGAAAATGTTTCCGTACACTGTGTAACAAAACTTGAAGCGTAAAATGTAAACATGTTTTTGAGATTTTACATTAAATTAAATTATTATTAAATTAAATTTTAATTGGCGACGATAACGATGGCATTTCAATGTTTGTCATCAAGTACATAATACATGCCATTGTAAAACGGCTGGTAAAACTGATAAACCAGTCACTATCCGAAGGCGTTTTTCCGTCTCCACTTAAAATGGGAAAAATAGTACCCTTCCCAAAAAAAAATGGCTTCGCATTTACTATCTGATTTTAGACCAATATCTATTCTGCCAATAATTTCAAAAATATAGGAACGCTGCATTTACAACCGAATAATCAAGTATTTAGAACATCATAATACCTTATGTCTGCAACAATTCGGATTTAGAAGGGGATTTACGACGATGCATGCAATATATAATTTCATCGAGTAAATTCTAAATAAACTAGAAGACAACAAACATGCTTACTCAATTTTTGTCGACTTGACTAAAGCATTTGACAGTGTACCACAAGATATACTGCTGAACAAATTAACGGATTATGGAATCAGAGGAAACTGTCATCGTCTTTTGGCGTCATACCTACACAGCAGAAAATACATTACGACACTTTATTTTGAAAATATTCCGTATGCATCCACCATCGCCTCTCCTTAGGTCGGGGTGCCGCAGGGTAGCATATTAGGTCCTTTACTTATTCCTCTTATTCGTTAACGACATGCCACTTAATATTAATGGACACATTACAATATTTGCCGACGATACAACCATTAACACGCATAACAACTCCCTAGAAGACCTCAATGTAGCATCGAACGATATACTCGCAGAACTAAACACTTGGCTTGCTACCAACAACCCAAAAGCTAATGTATCAAAAACACACATTATCCATTGTAGAGCACCCCCAGGGCTAACACACGTACATATGAAAGGAGATAAAATTCAGGAAGCCAAACAAGTGCAATTTCTTGGAATCACTATTCAAAACGACTTAAGGTGGGATACCCACATACAACACGTCTGTACAAAAATAGCCAAACATTCATATCTTATATACGCAATGCGCAAGGATATACATGAAGAAGCGGCAAGAATTATTTACATGTCGTACTGTCAATCTCAAGTGTCCTACGGCTTACTCTTTTGGGGCTGCACAACGTTGAATAATTTGCAAAAATTATTTATTGTCCAAAAAAGGTTAATACGGGCGATAGGGAATACTAAGCCTAATACCAGTTGCAGGGAACTATTTAAAAGATTACAGATAATGCCGTTACCCAGTCTTTTCATATTTGAAACAATGAAATTTGTTAAAACCAACCTTAACCTTTTTAAAACAAATCAAGTGCACCATGATCATGACACTCGAACTAGGACCTTACGACTCCCGAAACACAGTTATAGTTTCTATCACAATTCGTGCATTGTCCAATCCGTTAAATTGTACAATGTCCTACCGGCTGAATAAAAACAATTACCAAGGAAACGGTTCTTAAAAAAACTAAGAGTTTATTACTACAGCAAAACTTCTATTCAGTTGATGAATATATCAAACCGTGCGAGTCTTTATGAAATTACTTATTTAAACTTAGGCGCCCACACCTATGTATGGCCATCGATTTTACTTATTTGAATTATTAAATATGTATGTAATATATAAGTTTTAGATATTTTATAATTTAGACCTATATTTTAATTTGTCTGTAATTGTAGTTTTAATTTCTAAGTTTTAGGACATTGAATTATTAATATATGAATCTTTGAAACGTATTAAATTCATAAAATATGTATTGACTCATTCATGAATGCTATTCTCTACTGGAAATAAAGAAATTATTATTATTGTTATTATTATTATTATTAATTTAGCACATCTGGTTTGATGTGACTTCATAATTCAACAGTAAGTTGAAAATAAGAGAATCGTTACTTTTTACTTTTTTAAATCGAGAAAAATGTTTTTCAGGGGTTTCAAGAGAAATGTTGCCTTAAGAACACCTATTTGGATGAATTGAAGGGTGTGCTTTTCAACCAATTGTTTGTTTATGTTGCTTTTTAAGAACATGTCAGTTTGTTCAATTTAATTTATTTATTCAATTGTAATTTAATAATTTAAAAAGTTGTTTTGTCATGACTGCTACATTAGAGCAATATCATCACATAATGCTTCATCATTATCATGAAATTCTTAATGCGACTGAAATATATCCTAAAATTTGTTTTTAAAGAACGAGTAGTCCAGATATGGTTTGTGCGTTTCCATGCTGGAAATTTTGAGCTTAATCCCGACCAAATCTAAACCATGGCACTTGCAAACCCACATCTCAAGATCGACGAGATTAGAGACATGCTTCGTGAATTACATGGAAGTGTTGTGACCTATCAATTGCTATGTGAGCGGAACGGGTGTGTGGGTGCCTCATAAACTCAGCGATACACACCTGCAACAATACTTTGAACACTTGCGATCTGTTGCTTGAAAGTAGACGGAAAACATCAATTTATTCATATTGTTACTGAAAATATAATATGTATAACAAATGTTGCCTAGAATTGGCCAATAGTATTTTCCATCATTATAACGCCCGATCTCATACAGCTTTGGGTACTCGCCAAAAATTAATTAGGTTTATCTTTGAATGTTACCGCATCCTCCATATACTCTCGAAAAAGCACCTTAGGATTATCACCACTTCCGTCCCATTTAGAATCCCTTTAATGAAAAATATTTTGAGAATTAGGATGATACAAAAAATCACCTTGGCCGGTTTTATGGCAAAGCCTAGAGATGGCAAAACTGCTACTTTTGAATCACGTTGCTACCTGTGATTGCTACTTTCTAATATCAGTGATTTTAAACTGTGACTGTGATCACGGTTAGTAAACGTCGTAACACCTTCTGAAATTGTTATTGGTTTCTCAAAAATGTTTTCGATATGATTCTGCTAATATTTGTCCACCCGGTCACGTAAATAGTGTTCCTTTTGATATTATACCTGTGACTGAAGGTCATATTTTAGCTATATTATCTGCAATACCAAATAAATATACGACTATCCTTGATTTAGTTCAAAATTCGAGAAGTATTTGGAGATTTCTGCAAACAGAATGTTTGTTCAGTAAATTCGAAAAGTTGAAAAGTTTAAGGCATGCGCAAATGTTTTGTTATTTTGGTTTTACCTCTGAAAAAACGCATCTTTTGAAAGATTATTTGTTCTGTTCTCGATTATTTTGAAATAAAATCATCAAGCAATGGAGATATGAATTTTTGAAAATTTAAGTTTTATTTTTTTGAGCACTTAAATGAAAACATCGCAAAAAAATATAAAACGCGCAGACAAAATTCCATAAAAAATCATCCTCAATGACCAAAGTATAGCTAATTTAAAATCAATTCGGTTTTTGTAAATTCAACAAATTTCAATAGAGATATGGATTTTTGAAGATTTTCGTTTTAATTTTTTGAACACTTGAATGAAAACATCGCTTATTCAAAATCAATTTGGTTCTTGTCAATTCCACAGTTTTTAATGGAGATATGGATTTTTGAAAATTTTTGTTTGAATTTTTTGAGCACCTGAAATTCCATCAAAAAATATTCTCAGCGGCTGAAGGATCGCTTATTAAAAATCAATTTGGGGTTCGAAAAATCAACAATTTTCAGTAGAGATATGGATATTTGAAGATTTTTGTTTTAATTTTTTTATCGCCTGAACAAGGAGCATTTGAAGATTTTCGCAGTTTGGTAAATTGTTATTTTTTTTCAGTTCATGATGTTTGTAATTTTAAAATTAGTTTCGTGGTATTATTTCAAAATGAATATTTAGATATTTGCACTGAATCTTAAATTAAAATGAACTTTGAGTCATTTTGGGTTTATTAAGTCGTCGGACTCACTTTCGATCACAACGAGTTTGTGGTTCAATTCCATGCCGGGCAAGATAATTTTTTTGTTTTTATTAAATCTTAATGAATTAATTAATAATTATTAGTATATAAGTTGTAATGTATTTCATTTTATATGGAATACTATGGCATTTTATAAATGTTTGTCTTTTTTATTAACTATTTATTCAAAATTTAAAGCAAAAATGGGAGAATAAAGTAATGAATATTAAATAACATTTGGAAATGCCACCTTGTACTGTCTTCTTACAATTGTGTTTTAAGTAACAGTCACAGTTTAAGTAGCAACCACAGTTTGTCACAGTTTAAATAGCAGTGATTTTAAGTAGCAGGGATTTAATGTAGGAGTGATTTAAAGCAGCAGTGATTTTAAGTAACAGTGATTTTAAGTAACAGTTATATTAAGTAGCAGTGATTTTAAGTAGCAGTGAAATTCGCCTATTAGTAACAGTAACGACCTTTGACTTTTCAATACCAGTGAAAAATCACAATACGTGAAATATCGCCCATCCCTAGCAAAACCTAAAACTTTCTGGGAGAAGATAACATTTGACATGAATCGTTGGGCTAACATTATAAAAGAAAACTTAGATAGATATATTTTTTGATTAAACATTTATATTTACAATAAACTTATTTCTATATTGACCAAAAAACTGCACGAACTTTCTTATTGGTTTAGTTGGAATGACGAAATTATTAAAAAATCCGTTTAGTGTTATTTAAACTTCCAACGAGTTTAATTGCTTTTAAAATTAATTACTTCTCATTTTCAAGTTAAAAGCGATGCTATATATATAAGAAAAATATCTAAAAACCGCCTTAAGATGACAAATGAATTCAAGCTACTAATTTGTGTATTTATTTAATTTACCTTTTAATATCCCTTTATTATCAGCTTTGATTTTTCTTTCTGGAACCGCTAAAAACGTTTACAATTAATTAAGAACAAATTTAATATGTATTTACTTTGTAAATACAAATGAATGAATATAAATCAATACGGCTGAAAGAGAAGAGCTCATGGTATACAAACAGTTGATCATAGGCTTATGAATATGATTTCTTATGAAACGAAAAACTAATACTATTTAAAATATAAACACATCACCTATTAACGATTTGTATCTTGTGATATCATACTTTTTGAGATACATGTTTCGAATACTTGATTTCGAGTTAGATAAAAACCTCATTACCGCACACATTTTAAAAATGTGCGTAATTCCATCACATGTATATATTTTGTTATTCTAAACGCCTGTAGTTATTTCTACTTATATTTTGCAGCTCCTACGTGCATTATTGGTCTTAATTTTTAACTTACCAAGAAAGCATGAAAAAAATAAATTAAATTTTTTTTATTGAGCCTTCACTGAAAGGTTCAGTGTAAAAATAAAATAAAATTAAAACTGAATTAAAAAATGTTGAATTAAGTTTTAGTTAAAACATTGTGAATGTTTTAATTCAAATTAATTATGAATTATCACGTAGTACCGATCGCAACCATCCCCTTCAATAAAAATAAAGTTATCACTGTCAATACAGAATTGAACAGCATTGTGTATGTAACTAAGTTTTATTTTTGAATTGTGCACTTTTTGGGACCCCACAATGCGCAATACAAACAAAGAGATTTTAATTTGGAAGCGGCATCAATAGCGCTCAGTTACAGTAATGGCGTAAAATTTAAAAAATCTCGCGCACAAGATATTGCTGCATTAAAAAATATTTGAGTGTAAACCCCTGAACCCAGTGCCGCTGAATTAACCCTAGAAGTAAGGTACCTTCGGGTACACTTTTGGCGCCCAACGCGTGGCCCGTAGTGTTATGCCAGGACATTACCCACAGTCTGCAATCATCTTCTAAACCTTGCCTTGAACAACAAGTTATTGTAAATTCAATTCTCAACAAAATGCAAGATAAGACTCACCTGGAAAACACAGTTGTTCACCTCGGCGGCTAAGTTAAGAGTTCCATCTCCTCTCCAAACGGATCTTAACATGCGCTCTCCACTTAGCGTTTTCGATATCTTAAAATCAAGCTCGATACCTCAAAAAGTACACATGGGCGTACTAACTCTCCGGCCATGATTATCATAAAAAGCAATTCTACTTACAAATACAAGAATTTGCGCATTATCAAAAAGTAGCCGTCACAATATTAACACTGTTTATGCTACACACTAGATGAAACAAAATCACAATTGTGGGTATATTTTAAATAAAACTCTTGTTTGGGTTTTTCATGTTAAAATATTTAGTTTTCTGACACGTGTTTCGGTTTAATCCAACCATTCTCAAAGCAGATTACAGTTAATACTGAGTTGGAATACACCGAAACTCATGTCAGGAAAGTGAATATATAACACAAAACCAAGAAAGAGTTTTGTTTCAAGTATACTCACAATTGTGATCAAGTGAATTAAAGCGCTCTTGATGCTGTTCGTATTGTTCGTATGTTGCGTGAAGTTGAAGGCCAAGATGCCATCTTAGATTCGACTGCAAAAAAACAGACCTTCAATAGTTACGGAAAAGTTTATAGACAATAATGTAGCTTCCCTACACAGTTTTTTTTTTTATTTTTTTTAAAGGAAGTATGATTGATGGGAATTTGGGTTGAGGAAGTGCGGATGATTTGGGAATTGGCGTAAGCATCTAGGCTATTCGGCCACTAACGATATATATATAGTTTGAGATTTAATTTTAATAATGAATGAAACATACACTAAACATCCATGGACCCGCACGGCCACTTCTTCATTCTGAAAAAGTGACCGCACGGATGGGATTTGAACCAACGACCGCGAGACCCGTAAGCAGGAGCTCTACTTACTCTAACTTATTAATTGTTATCTTAAATCTCTTCTGGGTAGTGGTACGGCTCTAACACGTGCATCTACGTAGACACGTCTCTAGCATCACCGGCCCCTATGTTCCTCCTGTAATGCGGCAGGAAGTTCTTCGTTTACTTCATGAACTCACACATCCGGGTACTCGTGCATTGAGACATCTCGTAACAGCACGTTATGTGTGGCGGATGAACCTTCGTCAAGTCCTGTTTGAAGTGCCAGAAGAACAAAATTCATCGCCACACTGTGTCACCTATTGCGAAATTTCCAGACCCGGATGACCGACATCCACATCTACATAATCGGCCCTTTGCCTGTTTGTGACAATTTCAAATACCTTCTGGTCTGCATTGATCGCTTTACGGGTTGGCCAGAAGTAATTCCTCTTACTGAAATTACTGCAGATTCCGTTACACAAGCATTTTTGAGTGGTTGGATTGCACGTTTTGCACACCATCTACGGTCATTACTGACTGGGGTCGGCAGTTCCAGTCCAACACTTAGAAAGAATTCAGCAGGACTTGTATCCAACACAAATCCACAACCGCCTACCATCCGCAATGTAACGGCCTGGTAGAGCGGCTCAACCGCCAAATCAAATACTCAATCCAAATGAGCACCGATCCTAAGAACTGGGTAACCCAACTCCCTTTAATTCTTCTAGGACTCGGGACAGTTTTCAAATAATCTCTTTCGGCGACAACTGCAGAGCTCGTCTACGGCAAGACATTACGCTTGCCGGGCGATTTTATATTTCCAAATATGGCGCGCAAAAAAATACTTCTGGTTCAATATTTCTCGACGACCTGAGGGACAATATGCAGGCACTTGGTCCAGCAGCGGCGCGGCCATCCACTCGCAGGAATTATGTTCCTGCCGACTTAAAAAATTGAACACATGTGTTCGTCCTCCGGGATTGTATCAAAAACGTAACGCACCCATGCTATGACGGGCCGTTCAAAATTTTCGGAATTCAAAATTCTACACAACTAAAGTTGACGGTAAAAAGAACGACGTTTCCATTGACCGATTAAAACCTGGATATATTTCCTCTATTTCAGCCACTCCAGTAGAAGATACCCAAAACACCACCAACCTTTCTGTTTTTCCTCGTTTAATTATAAAACATAACAAATATTCTTCTAAACCTTCCACCTCTCACAAACACGTATCCTTCTTGTACTGTATCCTTCCATAGCCTCTTCTAGACGGGGAGTGGTGTGGTGACTGCCTGGACCGGAATAGGAAAACGAAAATGAGGATCATGGGTAGCCGTGACGTTCGGTTACTATAGAGAGGAACATAAACAACTAGACGAGAAAAATATTACTTGTGAACACACGCTAATTCTTCTTGTAGGAAAAACTTTAATACATTGGAGACAAATAAAGTAGTAACTGTATACAATTACACTACAGATGGATCAAGTGTACGCAGTTTTAAGAGAAAGATATTCCGCATTAATTAATAAAAAATGCGTGCTGTTCCACAAAGATAATGCTAGTCGTCATACTGCCCTCAGAAACTAGAAGAATTATATAGGGTGGAGTTGCTACAACATTTAGTTTACAGCACCATCCGATTATCATCTTTATAGGTCAATGCACACTTTTTCTTTGTGTGGAATTTTACCAATGTTGCCAGGTCAAAGAAGGATGCCGTGAGTTTTTGCCGCTAAACGAGAGGGATAGTACACGCCGCGAAGGGTAGAAGGCCTTACGAGACAATAGCAGCGAGCAATGGATTATATTTTAAAAATTAATTATCTTTGTGTTTTTTTATTTCGTTAAATTAGATTTTTCTCAAAAAAAAACGAAGACACCCTTGCTCCATCTTAAACACACATGAGTGCTAGTTCTTTTATCCAATTTCTATCGTAAATACATGTTCTGTACTCAGCTTTTTTTCTAGTGTAACTTACAATTTCAAAAATGCAGTATATTTTAAAAATACACCTTATTTTAGATCCAAACATGAAAATTAATAATACGTTGATGATTAGTGCATGTGGAATCAATGCCTCTTTGCTGTTAGTCGCTTTAAAAATACGACGTGTTGTGACGCGTCTAATGCGAAGAAAGATAAATTTTAAAAGAAAACGACGAGTCGTGTTTCTACGTCGAAAGGATACACTTTGCATATATCATACATGATGTCTGGGAAAGATGAGAGGTGACTAGGGAAAAGTGACTCCGAGGGTACGGCATTAATATTTACATCCTGGAATAACTTCGAGCCCCACGTGCTACATTAATACTAAAATCCCACATTATCACATTACGTCTTATATCTAAAAAACATAAGATGCGGTTTTTGTGAGTGAGTAAAATAATTCCTAAAAAAATAAATTAATGTAGCCTGTTTTTCTAAAAAGTTCTTAAAGATATAATATAATTTTAGTTGCATGGAAATTGATATCTTAATTAAAGATTTCTGACGCTTTGTGACATCTCCGTTTGGAAAATCATAGCAGTTTTCTGCTGCACTATCATATTATTACCAGCGAAATCGCAAGTGAATTGCAATAAAATTGGAATCTGGAGATGACCTAATAATCTAATCTAGCCATGCTAAATTTATATATAACTTGGAGTGCAATGCATGGCGTATTTTACATTTATGGAATGCATCAACTAGAGAAGAATTAATATTCACGATGAATAACGTGAGATGTCGAACATCCCGAGACGTTCGGAAAAGAAATTCTTGAAAAAGATTAGAATAAATAACATCTCTACGGATTTACTTATCTTCGATGCATACCTTGTCTAGACTAATTCCGCATCCTTGCAATATTGAATTGTATTTCACGGAGCGTTTCCTGCACAATTTAAGAAATTATTTACCCTTGCCAAGAGATCAATTGTGAATATTCATCGACATCCGTTCCAGCACGCGCCTCAGGTCTGGAATCATTCAATTTTCCAGTTATTAGGAAAAGACAACGGATGCTTATATCAATAATATGATCAACTAACCACGAATATTTTAACTATAATTTATTCTATTGATGATGTGCTTTGCATAAATGGCTTTCTAACTTCCTTTCAGAATAATTACATCAAATTATTTCACGTGGCGTACTTTAATAAACGTTTGATTTATTTCTCGTTGCACAATTGGTAAAACATTTTGGATAATGAAACTTAATATTTTAATATAAAACAACCTGGTGTTGTTATTTCATTACTACTAATAAATACTCAATCAATAAAACATTTTTATATTCCACAAATGCATTATTAACTAACATATAAAGTACATTGATATAATACGAGCACAGTGGCCTTTATTTTGAATCTATAGGAAATTGGTATTATTGATCTCAGTAACAACAATTACTATTGTTATTCCTTGGACAATAGCTATTTACTATTACATGGTGCAAACAAAACAATATGTACATTTCCGTTACAGCCATTATTGCACTTTCATTAGAGATTAGCTTTAAATGTTAACATAAAAAAAAAACATTTATTGTACTCAACACTTGATTATTTAATAGCAATTTTCTCCCAATTGTTTTTGATAATTTTTACATTGATTTGACACATTTTCTAGAACGGAAATTACAGGATGATCTAAAATCGCAAAACTTGTTGAACTAAAATCTGAAAAGGATTATTAAGACGGTGGTTACGCGGTAATCCATAATTTAAAACAGTTAAAACATGTTTTAAAAAATAAGTTTTGTTGCAACCGCCTATTTTCTCCAGTGAAATAAGTTTGGAAGGGTTTAATTTAGTTTGAGTGTATTGTTCTCTTCTCTGCGGAAAAACAGGGTAAAAAATTGAAAAAAAAAACATCAATGACTGCCATTAAATTAAAAAAAAAAACATATCAAATGATGAAACAAAGTTAAACCAAAATAATCCGAACTTTAATTTAAAATTTGCTCTATTGGGAAGAAAGTTATACCATTTTGTGAAAATGCTTGTAATCACAAAAATATACATGTTTCAAGCTCCATCAGGGGACATATCACACAGAACTCTGTAAACATGTATTATTATACCGTGACCGTTATTTCCCAAATCGCGATTTTTTTTTAGAGAACTAGTTAAATATCTTCTTTTCTATTTTGAAATAAAAAAAAAACTCATTGGTAACCGTATTTTCGTGTGCATGCAGGCAAATCAAATTTCCCATTTGATTAGCTTGGGAAAATCGTCTTTAAATGCTCATTTTTTTTTACAAATTGCAGGTCTTCATATATGCCAACATACCGTGGCAAAACTTAAAAAGAAAACGTGTATGGAATACAGGGATTTGTTTGCAACAAGAAATTTCCGCTGTAAATTGAAATTTGATTTGCCTGCAGGTACGCAAAAATACGATTACCAATGAGTTTTTTTTTATTTCAAAATAGTTATTTACCATAAAAAGAAGACATTTAACCAGTCCTCTCAAGAAAATTCGCGATTTGAGAAATAACGGGCACCCTAATGTATAAATGCGTGTGCGAAATATTAAAAAAATTAAAAATGATGCTGCACAACGTTTTGCTGAAATAGCATGGAATGATCCTGCTTGCAATTTTGGTGAATTTCTTCACGCACCATACGGGCACCACGTAATATTTTTAACATGCAAATATTTGCTTCTGTATTTATTTTAGACCAAAACCATAAATATGTAGAGAAAAAAATATCCAATTTATTGATGCTACTTTACACTGATTTCTATTTTTCCACCAAGGAAAAATTGTGGACATTAATTCTTGCACTTTGACAAAAAATAGTTATGCCTTTGAATTACCCAAATAAAACAACAGGAGAGGAATAGGGGGTAAGAAAAGAAACTATAAAAACAAAACCGCGAGTTTAAAGTTAATGTTTAAAAAACAACACATAAAATGTACATAACATAAAGTCCTATACAAAATAAAGACAAATAAAAGTCGCGGTTAATTGTCAAAAATAGGGAATATCGGATTAACTAACTTGTTCATACAATTAATGGTTCCATCACTCCAACTTTTCTTTGTGGTACCGATATGAAGATAGCCACGGATTTCACGGCACCTTCACCACCCAATAAAAATTTCTAAAATTTTAATTAATTATAATAAATCAAACGCTAAAAATGTTATTAACATTAGCCTATATATGTACAGTCAATCCACAATTTAAATTATTTTTTCTCGAGTCCACGGGAACTCTCTTTTTAAAATGACAAGAATTCAAAGTCTAATATGGCAGTGTTTGACGCGTTTCAAATTTATTTTTTTAACAAAAACGTGTAGATAAGAGTCTACTTAAACGATTTAACGCATGAAATTTTGGGTAAAATTGTTTATAACTTTTTTATGATTTTTTTTCTCGGGTCCACCCGAACTATACATATAATATAGCAAACCTTCAAAGTCCAATATGGCACTGTTTGACGCGTTAAAAATTTATTTCTTTAACAACAACGTGTAGATAAGAGTCTACTTAAACGATTTAACGCATAAAATTTTGAGTAAAATTGTTTATAATTTTTTTATGATTTTTTTTATCGGGTCCACCCGAACTATACATATAATATAACAAACATTCAAAGTTCAATATGGCACTGTTCGACGCGTTTCAAAATAATTTTTTTAACAACAACGTGTAGATAGGAGTCTACTTAAATGATTTAACGCATGAAATTTTGGGTAAAATTGTTTATAACTTTTTTATGATTTTTTTTTCTCGGGTGCACCCTAACTATACATATAATATAGCAAACTTTCAAAGTCCAATATGGCACTGTTTGACGCGTTTAAATTTAAATTTCTTAACAACAACATGTAGATAAATAGACACTTAAACTATTTATAACATTTTTATGTTTTTTTTTTCTCGGGTCCACCAAAACTATATAGATAATATAGCAAACTTTCAAAGTCCAAAATGGCACTGTTTGACGCGTTTCAAATTTAATTTTTTAACAACAACGTGTAGATAAGAGTCTACTTAAACGATTTAAAGCTTGAAATTTTGGGTAAAATTGTTTATAACTTTTTATGAATTTTTCTTCTCGGGACCACCCAAACTATATACACTGGAGGAAAATAAATGAAACACTTGAAATTCCTGAAATGTTGACCATTTTTAAACCGCCATAACTCGGCGTATTTTTAATCGATTTCGATTAATTTTTGAGGGCGAAAAACTTTGAAGTGTCTTCCTTAAAGTCATGCATGCGAACTTAAGCGTAACCTCTTCCGCCCCTCTCTAGTACCCCTGTGAAAAAAAAATGTTTTTTTCAGGAAACCATGTCCAACTGACGTGTCTATGGAGTTGGAAAAATTTTGTCGACTCGATCCACCATAAAGGCATTAAAATCTAATCAATTCCCTGTGCAGAACTCGAAAAACGAAGTTCCTGCGACGATTTGGCACCAAGTTATGGGTGTTTGAAAAAAGTGCATTTTGAGGTTTTTCACACATAACTCAGCGACTTTTAATCAAATTTGATTATTCTTTTGAGAAAAAAAGTCCCACGAACAAAAAAACACGATTTTGGGTAAAAAAACGTCTAACTTTGGCAACGTGTACCGAGTTGGATAAAATGCGTCGACTTGATCCACCAAAAGGGCATTAAAATGTGTTAAATTACCTGTGCAGGACTCAAAAACGAAGTTCCTTCGGCAATTTGGAACAACGTTATGGGTGTTTAAAAAAAAGTGCATTTTGTGGTCTTTTTATTTTTTCGTTTATACCGAGTGACCCAGGGATCTGTAAAAGCCCCATAAATTATTTGCTATTGGAGATATCGACTTCTAGTTTTCTTGAACTGGTACCCGCACTTATTCTACATATTTTAAAAATATGTATGTTTTTGTACAGGGTGTCCCAATATACATAAGAGAACAAAGTTATGTTTTTTTTAAATGGAACACCCTATATTTTATACTTTATTTTCAACCCTCTTGAGAAGCTGATGAAAATAGTATAAGATAGTATGGATCTATTATGGCCGGTTGATTAGTTATGGGCAAATTTGTGGCAAAAACATGTACACATTGAAAACATTGCAGAAGCGTCTCTAGCAAAGATAGCATCATTATTTATACGCTAGAAAATTTCCCACATCATAAAGAATAATACACATCGACTTTGGTTCTCTTTTATTCATAGTGCTATACAGGGTGTCAACATACGCAAAACAATAGATAACTATTTTTTTTCAAATGGAACACCCTATATAAGTTGCCATCGGTCTATGGCATTTTTAATAAGCTTTCCAATGATATACAGTTTTTATAACAAAATATTAAGAATTCTTGAGATCTATCAATAAGAACATATTTCTTTTGTCACCTTCTGCTGATTTTTGGATTTTCAGCCAAAACTATGCATTTTCAGTAAAAATTATAAGAGGCCAAAGTTGTAAAGCGAAAAATTTCCGATTGACATAGGTCTTTTAACTTTTAAGATAATGCGTGCATTGCCAGCCAGAGCGCGCAAAATCGTGGCCGTATATGCATTTTAGCGTTTTCTTTTCAAATTTTTTATTAATAAATTGCACTATACTTTATTTTCCGCACCCTCTAGCGGAAAAACGGGAAATTAATGGGAAATTAAAATGGCCCATATCGATTAAAAGTGTTCCGCTCTAAAACTCTGAATAGAAGCAATTTTTGCCAAAAATGCATAGTTTTTCCTAAAAATGCAAATTGAAAATGTATATATCAATTTTTACGTTTTTCAATGGTTTTTTGCATTTTTAGCGAAAACTATGCGTTTTGGTCAAAAATTGCTTCTTTAGGGAGTTGTAGAGCGGAATATTTTCTGTAATTACCCGGTTTTCTGCTAGAGGACGTGGAAAATAAAGTATAGTGCAATTAATTAACAAAAAATTTGAGAAAAACGCTAAAATGCATAATTAGAAAAGTCGAAAGACCTATGTCGATCGAAAATTTTCCGCTCTACAACTTTGGTCTCTTATTATTTTTTCAGAAAATGCATAGTTTTGGCTGAAAATCCAAAAATGAGCAGGAGGTGACAAAAGAAAAATGTTTTTATGGATAAATCTTAAGAATCCTTAATATTTCATTATACAAATTGTACATCATTGGAAAGCTTATTAAGAATGTCATGCATTAGTGGCAATTGTGGATTTACTGTACAACTATACGCTAAAGTTAATTACATTCTCAGCGTTTGATTTATTATAAATAATTAAAATTGAAGAAATTTTTATTTTGGCAGTGTTGGCGCCGGGAAATCCGTGGCTATCTTCACATCGGTCTTAGTGGTTCCGCTTCCTTTTGAAAACTCCCAGGTTTCATCCAAAAGTGCAATGTTCCTGGGATGAAGATCGCTGAAAGTATTTGTGTTAATCTTAAAAAGTGCAACCTTTTCAAAATGCTTTTTAGCTAAAATGTTCTCAACGGACAATTTTTTTTTGTGTACATTTCGTAAACGACTTTCCTAATTTCACTTTTTATAGCAACCGACAAGTTCTTCACTTTCGGTGATGATCATATTCCCGTTTCAATTTCGATTTGACAATTGGACAGCATCAGCCACTCTTTGGTACATTTTGTTTGTAGATGTTAGAGGTCCACCGTTGTCACGTTCAGCACTGAAGTAGTTGACCACATTTAATAATAATTTTCGACCTTCTTCATGTAAAATTTTTCTCGATGCTACTTGGAAGTAAAAACTGAGACCAAAGTAAGTTTTGCAAAATTTCACTTACATCATAAATGAATTTAATCTGAAATTTTATTACACTTTTAAAATGGTTTAACATATTTTTTTATATTTTTAATAGTTGTTTACTATTTCAGAAGAGTTTGTTATTGAAATTGTATTACCCAATACACAAATGAGGGCGGTTCAATTTAATTCTCTCATCTCATCGTAGCGCGGCCAGACTATATCAGCAGTTTGGTCACCTTGAGGAAATTGGTGGTATTATTCATTGTGCACATTCCCTTTAAGGCTTTTAGTTCTGCTTATAAAAAGGACCTATTTTTAAAATATCACTGCTGGGTTCATGGGTGGTTGGGATACCTATCATAGAATGATAGATATCCGTGTTTTAAGTATACTGAGCAAAAGGGCGCGCCGACAGTGTGCGGCGTATTCGTTGTTTGTTTTTTCTTCACCATAAAATTATATTAAATGTTGTATGTGCCTTCCTTCTTCTTGAACACAAGCCTGAACTCTTCGTCGCAAACACCCTCCATTACGCTCCGCAACAACACTGGATTATTGTTAATTTCTATAAATTTATCTCGAATTCGTTGCCGCATGTCTTCTAGATTGTGTACTGGTTGTGCATAAATGCAATTTTTCAGGTATGGCCATAAGAAGAAATCGCATGGTGTTAAATCGCATGAACGGGGCAGCCAGGGAATCCGTGCATTTCGACTTATTATTCGGTCCTCAAAAAATTCCTCCAAAATGGCCAAATTATCCACTGTGCAATCAGGAGTTGCTCCGTCTTGATGAAAATATCCACTTTGCAGTTCGTCATCATTTAATTCATTTATGAAAGGCAACAAAATCTTTGTACGATAACGGTTTGCAGTTATCGTACCTAAAATGAATGCACGGTTATTGAATTTTTATTATTAATAATAAATATAGGATTTTACCTTCAAAGAATATCGGTCCAACTAATCTTCTCCCACTAATCGCTGCCCAAACGCCAACTTTCTCTGTATGTAGTGGTTTCTCTCGATATATACGAGGATTTTCATTCGACCAAATTCTCATAGTTTGGGCATTAATGTACCCATCCTTGTAAAACCAAGCTTCATCGGTAAAAAAAGTAATTTGTAAAACATCCTCGTTTACATTTTGTAAAAACCACTGACAAAATTTAAGTCGTCTGGGGTAATCAACAGGTAATAACTCTTGCACCGATTTTATGCGATAAGGGTATACTTGCAAATCTTTTCGTAGAAGCTTGTGGCATGTTCCTACCGATAAATTCATTTGCTGTGACAAATAATGCAGAGAAGTCGTAGGTTCATCTTCCAAAATTTGTTAATAGCATCTTGAGTTCGTTTAACTGGTCTACCATATCCTGGTTTACGGAGAATACTACCCGTTTCACGAAATAATGCAACAGATCGTGATAAGGTATTTTTAAATTCATCATAAATAATGGGCACGTTAGGAAATTCTTCTTGAAACTCTGCTAAAGATGCGTCGAATGAATACACCCAATTTCCGTCGACTTTAATCCCATTTCGGAAATAACTTTCAATTAGAAACGTTTTTTTGCTGGTTGCTGTAAACCATTGTGAGCACGGAATAATTGTGACTTCTAGAAAGATCTGACGTTTATATGTCAATTCCCAACAAGTGCCAAGTGTGCCAACTGAATTTTTTAAAACGAAAAAGTCATGGCACACTTGAGGTTTTTTTTAATGAACATACGATATATTGTGTTTGCGTGATCTTCGCGTGATATTCGCTGATTGATCAGCGCAAACGCATGTGAAGCGTGTGTCACGCAGCCGAAATTTTTAATCAGTCCCGTTGTTTACCATGTGATCTCGTGTTTCTATCTTATTTAAATGTACCGATTACGTTCTATCCATAAATATCCGTCTTTTTCAATTACAATTAAATAGCAAGTGGTTAATAGTTAGTATTTGTGGGTTAAAGTAGTAAGATTTATATTTCCGGTACAAAACTAAAATGTGGAAATGCAGTGTACGTAAGGCTTTTTATAACGTCTTTACGAACTATCACGAGAACACGGAGTGAACGCAACGTAATCATACCACCGAGTCGGCGCGCCGAGTATAGTACACCACTGACTCAACAAAATTAATAACTTCAATTTTACTCTAAAATTAATAAATTGTACTAACATATAAAGTAATTCCCAACATTACTACTATTCATCAATTCATCTAATCTTTTCGTCAATAATAATGAGCATTTAAGCGACCAAAGATCAAATAAGCTGAAAGACCCCCAGTTCATTAGCCATTTAGCAGAAATTTACTTTTTGAACTATATTTATTCTATACTGTTGTACTATATTTGAAAATAAAGATGTTTTACGTATACATATGAAGTATTTTTAACATTTTAGTTTTATTCCAGTGCAATCAAAATTTAGAGCATTGAATAAGCAAATAACTAAATTAATTCCTTTCCTACATATTCTATCAAAATTTTAATTCATATATTTATTTATTTGTTTTATACTTTACATTTTATGTATAGTTTTTTGACAAACAAACAATAAATATCGTACATAATTATCAATAGCGTAAATACGCTGGTCCGTTAATTGGATTGGTGACATGACATAGCAAATTAAAATGAATCAATCATTTCAAATTTTCCACCACTTCTTTAAATTATATCGATTTCATATTTACGTCCGATTGTAAATCTATCGATTTTATAATAAAGTACACCTTAAAAGAAAACAGATCGAAAGCCTATTATACTAAATTACGTTAAACTTATAAATTGCCTTAAGGGGGATAGGAAAATGCGATACCAGTCATAAATCAAATTGAAAATCACATAATCCCAACTTAAATGGATTTCTGCCACGGAACTTCAACTCGAGGTTTAACTTAATTCCGTCACTCTTACGTATTAATTATAAAATTTGTAAAAGTTTCCTACGTCCAGGAAGCAAACTATAGATTATAGTGAAGAAGATTGATTGATAATAACCTATATTGGGTTTACTTGCCGAAACATTAATTTAACAAAATTATAAAATATTTAAACCTGTTTAATTTATAACTATTTTCGGAAATTACTGTATTCGTTGGTACACTAAATACTCAAAATACAATTACAAAATACAATATCGTATTTGATCGCCATATCCAAAGATTACACAATCATTAAAGAAATCAAATAAGTAATTGTGTTGGCTATTACTTCGTGATACATTTTGAATAATTAAAATTTAAAAAAAGTAACTTTTTTGCTATCACTTGATTAAAGACAAAAATTATTAAAGTAATACCAATAAAGTTTCTCGTTTTATTTGGATTAATGAAATTGGTCTTTCTGCGTTTCATTTGGGTTGTTATTAAAATACCTTTTTACAAAAAGAACCCAGCACTTCCATTTTCGAATACCTATTCGTCCCTAACATCATTAAATTATTTACATTATTTGTACGTAGCTTTAAACAATGTAGAAAGAATTACCACGAGAGGTAACTACGGTATTTCCAACGTATTCTACGTACCTTCAAGGCCACTTTTATATATTTTTTTCTACGACTTATAAATAAAGTGGACTTTTGCGCATTCATTTGACAATGCAAAGTAGACGTTTTCTAAACAGCTGTACTTTCCTGCACGTTACCTATAGCAACGCGTGAGATTTTAGTTTCCCGCATCCTTGAATTTAATGTTGGCAGTGGCAAATTGCCCTGGCATGAAGTGAAAGTCACGGCCCCCGAATCCCTAACATGGTGCAAAGATTACATGGTGTGCCTAGACGGCCGCGTTCTCTCTCTCTAAAATCTTCCCCTCTCTCATTTGGCCGATGCTCAGTGATGCAACCATGTCAAATTACTTGCTTAGCTAAAAAAAGGTCGATATAGCTAATTTAAATGTCTGTCGCACGTACTTTATTCACATTATTACCAACCTAATTGCTTTAAATAAAAAAAAATACTTTAATGCTCGCGATATTTTAATATATCAATATGGTATAAAGTAAACGTTTTATCGTGTTTGTATGTCGAAAGCGAATTTTTACGTGTTTTATAATTTATATTCGTTATTGTCGATCTTTATAGTTTCATTCTTCGGGGTTGGTAATTGCAGCATCAAAAATATTAAAAAGGGGCGTGGTACGGTAGTTATAGGCACACCATGTAATGTAAAGGGGGCGAGGCTGCGTTTTGTGGATTTGCGTTATCATGGAACGTGAGGTGCAATAAAATTAAGCAGAAATTTGTTATAGTTTAAAGCGGACTTCCTGGTTACGAAAATATGTCGTTTGTCAATTTCTTTAATGTCAAAATTCCGCGTCACTTAAACAACATGTCAAATTATCGAATTATATACTATATATTATAATAATTATTAATTATCGAATTATAACAAAAATATAGAAGATGGTTTTTAGTCTTAGTCTTAGTTTTGGCTTTTTAATAAAGGTGTTATTTTCATGTTTTGGTGTTTTATCATGTAGTGAAAATGTTGCAGACCCGAATTATACAACTAGAATATTGTAAAAAATACTCATAAGACTTGTGCTCAATTTTATTGCTCAGAAGTGTACATAGCTGCGGATCCTAAACGAATGTACGCAGTATTTGCAGTCCACAGATCGTATCGTAGCGCGATAGAGCTCGCAACATCTGCAATATCGGGCGGTATACTTATATAATCACTGTCCTTGTTATTTTCACTTATAATTATTTGTTGAAAAAACAATTTTGTCAATATCACACAATAGCTGACAGTTTTGTTTCTAATTATCAGCCCCCTGGATACGAGAATATCCAAGGTGCTTCATTTTATAACAAAGCGAAAATAATGGCATATGTTTGATATTTATGTATATAAGTTATACAAATTTGTTAATTGTGTTTGGATTGTTGTGCGATCGTAGAAAAAATATAGAATTCAATTTCGAGCACAAAGCCTGTTTGCCGATTTAGATATATGTCTATCTCAATCGCCAAACATATACTTTGCGCACTTAATACACAAATAGCTGCTGCTTTATATTTTAAGTACCAATTTAAACACCAAGATAAAACAGTCCCCATGTGGTTGCGGTGTGAATTATCTCGTAAATTTATCACGTATGAAGAAACATTCTATGCCGTTTGTTATTGCTTTCGTGTGGAAAGGACCTACTGATCATGTAAGTGATTACTCTTCAAACAAGCAACATTGAATATACTAATTTGCCTTCTGAACTGGCCTCTACATTGCTAGAAATTACCGGTGGAAATTGTTATGTTTTCCACTGATTATAATTCTTCATCGGGATCTGATCAACACTTTCCTGAGAAGACCAGTTAGTCCAGTAAATAAAGGTCGGAAAACTCACCAAGTTGGGGAATTTGCAGAGGATGTTCATTTAAGGTGTAATTGGTAGATCTTGACTAGTACTTTGAAATTCGAAAATATCCTGGGACAAAAAAGTATGGGGCAGACCCTGAAAAATGAAAAATGAGATTCCAAAAATTCGTTTTTTGCTAATATCTTCAAAAATATGGCATTTAGAGAAATTTTGTTTAGGGAAAAAATGAAGATCAGTTCATTATCTACAAAAGTTGTTCCTTTGATTTTTTTTGCAACATCAATACTTTTTGCACAAACGGGGGTTAAAAAATCCATAATTTTGGTACTGAGAAAATATGGCAGTTTCTTATCAACTTTGCGATCGAGGGATCTAAAAATTCGCTGAGCTTCATGTTTTGGACTGTAAAGACACATTGTAGATGGCGCTCCCACGTTCTCCTACTTGCGAAATTATTGCGGCTATAAATCAGAACTCCCGGAAATAGTCGATTTCTCAACAATTATTGGTGTTGCACACGTGATCTTTTGCCTGGAGATAAGTGTTTAGACTACATTTATTGGTTAAGTACATCTTAAGCGTTATAACATGAGAATGGGGCTAAAAAATTGATCTGAAACTTGCAAAAATCACTTTTGCCAGGTGACAACAGCTTCAAGTCCTCAGGGTTTTGTATAAGGGAAATTATAATGTTTCAGGAGTTTCAGGAGTCAGTCACCACCCCAAATCAAATTCCCCCTGCTCCATTTCTTCCTCTATTTCTTCCTCCTCCTCCTCTTATTCTTCCTCTCCCTTTATTTCTCCTTCTTCGTCTACTTCTTTGGATACCATTATACCTTCACTATCTTTATAATTTGAACATGGGCTAGACTGACATGAAGCACAGATAGATGAACATTTTAGCAACGCTTTCTTACATGAACATTTCCCACAGTCCGCCTTGCATTGGCAAAAAATCATCTTCAGGAGTTCCGTATAGCGCCTCCTGCACTCCTGGTGGACTTTCAGAGAGGATTATTTTTTCCAGCAATATATAATGATTATCACCCCTCTCTTTGCTAACCCTAATCAGCATATCCAGGCCTCGAGTGACGGTAGTATCGTCCTCAGAAACAGCCTCACGACAAATGAAGCATACCAATTTACCATTCTCTGTATATATTCTACAACAAAGTATAGGTAAAACAATCAGGGTTAATAGCAAATTGTTACAATAAATGTTGTTGAATAAAAATGGGGCAAAATGAACGAAGGCTTACCTTTTGCTTCAAATCACCAGTATTGAAAAGTTTCCAATATTCTCCCCTTTTTATATTACAAAAATAACCTCAAAAATAAGAACAATTTGGACAAGCCGAGGACTTCTAAAACACAAAATGTTTGGACTAATACACTGACACAAGGACAGCTGATTGCGTGCGTGGCGCCGACCACGCTTGTACGATACTAGTACTGCGCATCTACGCCGCGTGAGAATTATTAGAGAAAGTGCTTTATATACATGAATGAAAAGCTTAGAATCTCATCTTCATGTCGAACAAACTATAAGAGTGAACAAAATCAAGAGCTAAGAGGAAACAATCATTTAAAAAAAATGACCGTACTTCCCTCCCGTGGCCGATTTCTAAAAAACTGCGTGAGAAAAAAAAGAAAAGTGCTATCAAAAAGGGAACATTGTAAGCTTTCCAGTGATGCACATTAGAAAGCGATACAGTGATTGATACATTTTTAATCCACGATTAAGCGCGAAATTTTTCTAAACTCGGAAAACAGCAAAAAAAACGAAAATGAAAAAGTGAGTTTATATTAAGAAGCAAACAAAAAAACCAAAACAATCTTTCTTAGCTCTTTCTACACCTTTCAATGACCTATTATGAAAAATGATCTGAATAAATGACTATTGATAACAAAATTACAGGTCAATTTATAAAAGTCGAAAAAATCTCTTAAAAAAAAAACTTTAACCACTTTTTGCAATATTTTAGAACAATAGAAATGGAGCTCAAGTCACAGCATATGATAATGAATTTTGAATCATCAAAAAATATTAATTTTAACTCGAGTTATCGAATAATTTGTCGGTCCAGCTACGAGTAAATGCATAAAACGTGCTCTTCTGGAATCAGGACCGGAGCTAGAAATACAGGGCACGTTCGGGTCCCGTTATCTCGAAAACTATCAAATTTTTGACAAAAATGATAAGGACTGATTTTGTAGAAAATCAACTGATATTCATTTGTTGTCCAAACAAACATCTTAGCAGGGGTTGGTGAAAAACCGATCTCTTGGAACTTTAGGGCCATTTTTCAGAGTCTGCCCAATACCCTTTTGTCCCAGGATATTTTCGAATTTTAGAGTACCAGTCAAAATCTACCAATTAAAACTTAAATGAATATCCTCTGTAAATTTGCCTACATTGGACCCTTCATTTACTTGACTAAGTAGTGACCCAACATGTTTATCAACCACCAGTGAACTTCACTTAATAACTCATAATAAATTACAATACCCTGAGCTTCTGATATGTTTACAACCGTACAAGACAAATTGCACAATTTTGTCGTCCTTCCATTTTGTCCATATCTTTCTTAAACTTTTATTCTGTTACCCATAATAATGCAAATTTCGTAAACTTTCAACAGTGGAACCAAATTTTTATAAAATTGAAGGATACCTTTGCATCTGTCATGATATTGATGGTATAATTAATGAGAATAATTTTGAACATGTACCTTCCGAGTAGCGTCTTTTCATAGATTCATACAGCCAAAGCGCAGTCTTGCTTCGTAATGGAAACAAAAAAAACATGTATTCCTTCAGTGACAATGACACAAAACTACGATAACTTAGCTACCATAGTAAATCAGGTTAAATATGAATTATATCACTGGGACTGTTGTTGGGATTTAAAAGTTATAGGTAACTGCTAGGGCTTAAAGTGGTTTATACAAAGTATTGCTGTTTTTTGTGTTAATGGGGCATCCGTGCTACAAAAGAACATTTAATTAAGAAATATTGGCCCGATAGAACTTTAAACGTAAAAGAGAAAAGATGAGAACTATATAACCCTCATACGTAACTTTCAAAAGCCTGTGAATTACTAGGATGCCGTATGTCCTTAGAAGTGCACTTTTGTACTTACATTTGAATTTCTTCCCAAAATATTTGGAGGAGAGAGAAAATCAGGGCAATCTATGCAGGGCGATTACTGCGGGTAAAGTATTTGATCGCTGAATGGAATATTTATGTAACATTATATTTTTTATTGCACATGATCGTTAGTAAAATGTCTGCATAGATTTAACATGTTTTATATGATAAAATTAAGTACACATTTTTTTTTCGTCCGACCACGAAACATTTTAACAAGAAAATGTACGTTCTACATTATATAGCATATAATTTTCGTATTTATTACCACAAAACACTTTTTCTATTTTGGTTTAATAATCGACCTTTTATAATATCAAAAACAGTTATTTTTTTATTTTAGAGTTTTTGCTCATTATTTAGCTATTTGTGGTGAAATTCTAGTTATCGCGATTGGCAGTACTTAAACGTAACAGGTGTCGACATCAAAATGTAAAATTACGTTAACGATAATTCATTAGATAGTTGAAACCCTCCAATGCGTTACACACTGAAAACTCGGTGACAATAGAAAGGCCGGACGCATGAATTCACCCAGCGCTCGGTATGTTGGCAACACAACATACACTTGTGTATCAATTTTCTTGATTAAATATTAAAATATGCATATTTCCTAATTATCTTCTTTTTCATGTTTAGGTGAGTCAAAAATGTGTGGTTCATTTAGAATTTCTTACTAGCAAGGAGATGTTTAACTAAAATTTGATTAATTAAAACACTTGGTTTTGTTTCACTGCTTTTATTTTTCTCTCATCAAATTATATAATTATGTTTCACCACGGGTTAAGTGAGAAATTCATTAATCATATTTAACTAAAAATAAAAAAAAAATATAAAACACATCACGCGAGTACCAAACAATTTGTTTTGTTATATTCGACAAACAAATAGTCCAAAAATAAATTATTTATAAGTAAATCAATATTGCAATTTGGAGGCCAATGGTCACCTGCGCGACCTTTAGTATTACAAAAATTAGCGCGGCCGCTCTAGTGTTGAATATACAACAAAAACATGTTTCACCATACAGTCACTTCCATCAGACCGATGCAAATAAATCATTGTTATTGTTGAATTTTTATTAAATAATAAAATAATTATAATGAACTGACAACCATTATATATATATATATATATATATATATATATATATATATATATATATATATATATATATATATATATATATATATATATATATATATATATATATATATATATATATATATATATATATATATATATATATATATATATATATATATATATATATATATATATTTTTTTTTTTTTCGTCCGACCACGAAACATTTTAACAAGAAAATGTACGTTCTACATTATATAGCATATAATTTTCGTATTTATTACCACAAAACACTTTTTCTATTTTGGTTTAATAATCGACCTTTTATAATATCAAAAACAGTTATTTTTTTATTTTAGAGTTTTTGCTCATTATTTAGCTATTTGTGGTGAAATTCTAGTTATCGCGATTGGCAGTACTTAAACGTAACAGGTGTCGACATCAAAATGTAAAATTACGTTAACGATAATTCATTAGATAGTTGAAACCCTCCAATGCGTTACACACTGAAAACTCGGTGACAATAGAAAGGCCGGACGCATGAATTCACCCAGCGCTCGGTATGTTGGCAACACAACATACACTTGTGTATCAATTTTCTTGATTAAATATTAAAATATGCATATTTCCTAATTATCTTCTTTTTCATGTTTAGGTGAGTCAAAAATGTGTGGTTCATTTAGAATTTCTTACTAGCAAGGAGATGTTTAACTAAAATTTGATTAATTAAAACACTTGGTTTTGTTTCACTGCTTTTATTTTTCTCTCATCAAATTATATAATTATGTTTCACCACGGGTTAAGTGAGAAATTCATTAATCATATTTAACTAAAAATAAAAAAAAAATATAAAACACATCACGCGAGTACCAAACAATTTGTTTTGTTATATTCGACAAACAAATAGTCCAAAAATAAATTATTTATAAGTAAATCAATATTGCAATTTGGAGGCCAATGGTCACCTGCGCGACCTTTAGTATTACAAAAATTAGCGCGGCCGCTCTAGTGTTGAATATACAACAAAAACATGTTTCACCATACAGTCACTTCCATCAGACCGATGCAAATAAATCATTGTTATTGTTGAATTTTTATTAAATAATAAAATAATTATAATGAACTGACAACCATTATATATATATATATATATATATATATATATATATATATATATGTATATATATATATATATATATATATATATATATATATATATATATGTATATATATATATATATATATATATATATATATATATTATATATATATATATATATGTATATATGTATATATATATATATATATATATATATATATATATATATATATATATATATATATATATATATATATATATATATATATATATATATATATATATATATATATATATATATATATATATATATATATATATATATATATATATAGAAAAATAACTCACTCTGTGCCCGAGAATTGAAGGGGCGTAAGTCCAATTTTAAAAAATTATGGGTAATGCTCAAATATGTCACTCATACAATCGAAAATATAATTTCTTGCAACTTTGAAAGAAAGTATCCATCAATAAAATTTCTAATAGAGTTATTTAAAGGATCACTAAGCATAATGATAGCTGCCCTGCGTTTTAAAGCCATTATTTCCGAGAAAGGGCTTGTAAGGATTTTTTTTTTACTTAGGCATGAGCCATTCAGTCACATCGACTATTTTTTTTTTTTAATTTTTGGATGAATAAATGAACAAATGAATACATGAATAATGTCAGACGTATACACAAGAACCATGGACCCGATCGAATACTTCTCGATCCCCGAAAAATCTTTCGGCCGGGCTGGGATTCGAACCCACACGGCACGCAGTGCAACCGACCCAAGCGCTTGCCTGTAACCACTACACCAATGGGCCGCCCTTTGTAAGGATTATGACTTGAATATTTAAAAAAATGTGCAGATTATATTGCAAAGAAATTAGGAGGGAATAGCAAGAATCAGCTAAGAAACGGCTTTTTAGAAAAATATTTAATGAATAATTCAATTTGTCGTTCCATTTACTACACGACGGCATATACGATTTGTGTGATTATTTTAATGTAAACCTAAAGACTTGCCACTGTTGCCGTTGTGACCGCTGCCCTTGATTTGATTTTACTGAAATTTCTCGCGTGTATATATTTTTTTTGAACATTGAAAATTGTATGTCATTGTGTAAACCGTGTATAAATAATAGCGATTGTTATCGCCCCAATACGATTTTTTTAATATTCTGCCCGATCCTTTGTGTTCCGTAGCAATTCTCATCGACGCCGACTCCATGAGCCAGGTGGAGGTCAACGAGGGCGGTTTTCACCCCGTCGCGCAACGGTTTTTGTTTGTTTCCTTTTTTTAGTTCGTGCCGTCACAAAATATTTTAGAAGGCAATATTAACTCCAGACATTTTTTTTTGGGAGCTAAAAGTAGTAAGTCTAGTCATTTCCAAAAAGAAAGGTGTGTTTTTAATGAATAATTAGAGATGATTAATATTAAATAATAGCTATTTATGTAACAAGTACATATATTAGGACTTTATGGATGAGCCTTAAAGTCCGAGTCCGAGCCAGCTTGCGAGTTTTGGCCAAAAACGAAACGTTTCTAAGTTTTATTTGTGAGGTAAGTGCATCAGAAGTATTATTATTATGAAATAAAAATCATATATTTTCGGTCATTCCACAATTAAACAATTTTGGATATACGCCCTTTAGCTCTCAAGTACCAAACTATGTAAATACAATTTCGATAGTTATGATTTTTTTCATATTGTGGAAATAAACTTTACCTTCATTGAATAATGTTTCTGGGTAAAATCTACAAAAGAGGCATTAAAATTCCCTGTTCCTAAATTGCATCTATTTTTATAAGCAAATTGATTTTATTATATGATGTCATAAATAATAATTCGTTATGACCACTTGAAAAGGTTGAACTACGAATAAGTTATACCATAATACCACATAATTTTATATTATGCAAATTTGTTATATTACCTAATAATCTTTTATACCTTTAACTACTTAGACGAACGAATATATTTCACTAGATTATACTTCACCGTGCGTGTTGAGTAGATTACATATTACAGCCCCAATGAAAGCGTTGACTGGCGCATTTAAATGTGTATAGATTTTTATTGGCGGTTTTCGTGTCGGATGGTCGGTTTGCTATCGAAATGGTCGCACAACTCACACATCCCCGTCGACGCAATAATGTTACTCGGTATCCTGACGATAATCAATGTGTCACATAATTATAGATACATAGCCGTTCCATCAATTGTTGGAACTTACACGCACCGCACACGCGTTTGATATATGCGCTGGAAATTCGACAATGGTCTTGAAATTGGCTTTACATATTGACCACTCGAATGCTTCCGAAGAGGAAACTGCGGCGCTTCTTTGTTAAGCAGATACACTTCAGCGCAATTCATATGCAAATGCTTACAAAGCGAATAATTCAGTCATTCAATCTTCATTTCTGGTGAATGCGCCGGTTGGCCAGATTTAAAAGTATAATCCCATCTGCCATAAATTACCTTGCATGATATTTATTGATGCTTTTAATCCCGTTGTATCAATAGGGCGTGACTGTGCTCACATCCTGACTATCACCATCGGCACGGCGGTCATTAAATGAAGTATTTGTACGATCCCCGCCGTGCTCTTGATTCTATTGTGCGACGATGTCGTAATTTCTCGTGTGCACAACTAATCAATTATATATGAAAATAGAATTGGTTTGACCTACTCCAAGATGTTGATGGAATAATCATACAATTTATGTTACTGCACATCATCCTTCTATATATTAATGGCACTTCGTTTTCGATTAATAATATTATCAAATGATTGCTTCCTCAGCTACACTCTCGATGAAGGATCTATTCAATAGATTGGTTTGAATTAGTGCACTTATTACTTTTCCACTGTGTATTAACACGTGACGCATGTTCGATTCTTGCGATCCAAGACGTGTATGATTATAATTACTTCATTTATTATCACGCAAACTTACTAAAGAAACTGATGCTTGAGGATATATTAAAAAAATATTTTAAATCTTTTTTAAAGGGGCCGCGGTGGTCTAGTGGGTAGAGGTCCGGCCTCTGGACCCCGTTGGTGCGGGTTCGAGTCCCGTCCGGACGGTCACTTTTTCAACACGAAAAATGGCCGTACGGGTCCCTGGGTGTCTAGTGTTTGTCCCCATTTCATTTAAATATGAATTATTACTATATTTCGGTTGTGGCTGAATGCCCTAGCTGGCTAAGCCAAGTCCCCATCATCCTCGATTCCCTAACCCGAACTCCTGTCAATCATCTTTCCTTTTTTTAAAAAAAAAAAAAAAAAAAAAAAAAATCTTTTTAACACGTGGAGAATGTTATAATGAGTTTAGTGCCAAATTGTCAGTGTCGAAAGAAGTCATGAATAGTTCGAATCAAATACTCAGGATACTGTAGAAATATAAGCTTACAACTTTGTCCTTTCTGCCAAATTTTGTCGAACGCCTTGACCATTCCAAATAAAACCAGAAGCTGTATCTTTATTATAAAAAAAAATCTTCAACCTAATGTAGGACTAGATTTATGATCCATGAGCAACTTCGTCCTGTATAAATGACTTCACAGCGTATTCGACTTTGTCTTCAAAATCATCGTCACCAGAAGAGTTAGTGCTCAGGCGAATTTGCATACGCTTCAGACCTATTGCGCTCTAAATAAGCGAGCATTTCTCATTATGAATCGTGAATTCCCACAACGGCCTAGCAAATAGGGGGCCAGGGGACATACCATATAACAAACTCCTTTATTTAAAAGGTATTAATCGGTATAATTCGTTCACAAGAGTTTGATTGGGTGTTGGAATGCCAGACAAAAAAGCATGGATATGTTTTAATGTAGGATTCTGTAAAAAAATTACATCCCTTGTAACGTTACGCCAATGCACTCCATTATGACCTTGAACGGAATGATTTGGAATCATTTGGAATTGATGACATGAACGCCAGCATTCGTGAAAAAAAAACTATACCATCTATTTTCGCACCCATCTTACGCAATTTTCGAAGGTGCTTATAATTTTCAGGATCCAGGATGGACTACTCTAAATCTAATTTTGTTGATTTCTCTGCCACCATAATCATAACAGTAGCGAGTGGTTTGATAGTATTATTTAGGTCTACTTTCGATTTAGTGTTCGGAAGAGGTTTAATTCAACATTCTAGCAATTAACTGTAGGACTTCTTAATTTTAGAGGGGAGTTGGTTTGCTATCGCAACGTTCAGTATTATAAGATAACATTCCAAAAACTCTGACCAGACATAATGGTCTGCGTACAGATTACAAACAACTGCAATGTGGAGAATATAGGGCCGGTAGTCGTGTTGGAATCGAAACATTTTGATGCATCATGCGCTTTGGCGTTATATCAAGTAGAGAACTCTCGGTTATGGTTTGCCATTTCTTTCAAACCGGGCTCACATTTACCAAATTTGACTGGAGAGACCAAAATCCGATTTTTTATCTTTCTGGGAAAAGATTATGTACTAAAATCTCAATTTTGGTCAAAATGGCTGTTAGGCAGTATTGCCGCTTTGTCGACGATATATTACTTGGAAACATGTAAGGTGCACACTGCTGCGATAGGAACACTATAACGAAAGCAGCACTACAGCGATAGCAACACTACAGCTATATTTGCCGATGTCGTATTACTCGAGACGCCATGGAGTGCAGGTCTTCTACGATTGGTATCATTCTACATATTTCAGTCAAACCCTGATGGGAACGACTTTAATGATCTCATTCATCAAACTGGTTAAAAAAAAAACTCCGGTTTATGGAATTTCACCTTTAAAAGTTACTCCAGGATAGATAACTACTTTGGCATTGAATAAAACAGCTTGTTTAATTCTCTGACATTATACAGGTGCACCCAGTGCCTCTTTTTTTATATTTGTTCTATCAGGTAGTAAATGCTAGTATGCCGCAACAAGTATTCTTCACTTGAGGAGATCACGACTAAAACTGATTAAAAAAAAGATTTCTTCCGGTGGGTACAAAACTATTGCACAGATAAATGTCTCGTCGCGCGATAGTTATCGTATTGCATAAGTATATCGTTTCATGTGCACTACGTCTGTTTGCTTAGAACAGTTGCGATTTGTGCGAGTGATCAAGTCTTCTTTAGATATAGATATCTGTTTCAACACCAGAATTTTGATTTCAACTGGTTTCGTATTGGTGGCAACCTCGGATTTTAGGATCCCGACGTGTTTCGATCGCAATAATAATTCGACAATTTTTGCCAAGTCAGTCAAAATCATGATTGAACCCCAAGATTGCTAGTATAACAGTGACTAATATGTTGCCATCAAAGTCAAAAAAGTTATATGATATAGCCTATAGAATAATCGCAATTGGTTCATGACCTAGAAGATAGTGACGTATACTAAAAATGCCTGCTAATATATTTCAGCGAACAAACGAAAATGTTTAAGTCCTCCATGCTATAGACTCAGTATTTGATGATGAAAGCTGCTGAATCTATGACTAATTTTGCTAATTATTTTATCGCATGCTTCTTTAGCATCTTCTATCAGTAATTGTTTGGTGTATTGTATCTTTTCATTCTTGTTTTTTTCGGTATTCCATCGTGATCATCAGATGAAGCAGAAATAAATTTGGAGGTACAATTCCACACGGCATTAATAGATGATTAAAATGTATTTTCTACTACATTGAAACTGATACTGTTGCTTTTATTTGATTGCAATATATTGAATTAAAAAAGGAAGTTGCACTTAAAGTTTTCCAACGATTTTTAAAACCAACTGATTCTCATACGCTTTTGTCATTCTATCATTCTTCGTTTATAAGTTTGTTCAAGCATTTAAGAAGCTCTGTATGATTATGTTTTATATAATTTACTATCTTGGAACCAAAATCCCCACGTGTTTCACAAACTCTCCTGGGGCTCTTGTAATTTCACAAAGCAAGTAATTTCGGCTTGGTGAAGATGTGTGAAGACACACCAAATCCACTTTAAGTCGAAAGACATGTTTTTATTAGCTTATTTGATGAAGATGCGTTTTTTTAAATTAAATTTAATGTATGCACATAAGTCGAACAGTGATTAATCAATTTTGTGATCTGCTTATTACTGCTGCACCTTCAACTGGGGGCACCTCAAGGTTCCCGCTTATTTATTTTGTTTGCTATTGATATTCTTGATTTTTTTTTCATAATATGAAGTGTTGATGTGTGCAGAAGCTCATGATTTTTAAAATAATCACCACTTGGGAAGACTACCATATCAAAAAAAAATCTAGATTATATGATTGGTGTAGTCCTATTGATCTTTATTTAAATATTTGTAAATATATGACCATGACATTTTACTCAGATAAAAATGATAATAATTATACATATAAATTAGATGATCAGAATTTATTCAAGTTTACCGAAGTCAAGGACTTAGATATCACCTTTGATACAATGCTACTGTTTGAGTCGCACATTCCAACTATTTGTAGTGAAGCTTTTAGGATGTAGGGTTTGGTTTCACACGTATGTAAATACCTGAATGCAAGGTGAATTAAATCGTTATCTTGTTCGTTTGTTCGGAGTCGAATATACTCAATAATAATAATAGTAATAAGTAAATTTACTTCCCAACAGAAAAACTTATACAGGAAAATTAATAATTTAAAATAATGCAAATAATAGTAAACATGTTGTGCAACTTAAAAATAACATATTAACCCTTTTCACTCGTATGTCGACTTATTGTCGACGCAATATGTGTTATCACTAATAAATAGAGTGCAAAGGGTTAAATGATAAATCATCTTCCTAATGCTACGAATATTTATTGAATGTAAGATATATGTTATATCGTTACAATAAAGTATGTTACGGTGAAATTCTGCAACCGATGTGAAAATGTCAGCATGCCATTGTACGTTGTGATAGTTCAAGGTCATCCTCATAAGTGAATTTTGATGTCCATGTGTCTTGGATACTCCATAGTGGAAGCTGCGGTTAGATCTTAATCTAGCAGGTGGTACATAAAATTTTATTTGATGAATACCATATAAACCGCATTAAGCATATTCAAAATACATTTTTAAGACATGTCGAATACAGACAGAACACCTGTTCAAGGAGATTATTCCACTATATTGTCTAAACTGCAACTACATAATCATTGAATAATCGCAGATCTATTTTTTTATTACACATTAATTATTGTTTTTATTGAAAGTGTATTTGGGTATTTGTCTGTTAGATCCAAGAATATTTTTATGTTTTGCAGTTTTATGTTGTCTACAAACAAACTTAACAAGGAGCCCTGGTTTGATTTATTCATTTCGTCTGCGTCAACTTTCAAACTTTAATAATTGGTGTAGTAAATGTGATTATATTTTAGTATGTAATTTGTTCAATTATGTTATGCGCCCCATATATTTATTTTATTATAGTTTATATAAAGTTGCAAATGGAGATTCCGTCAATAAAGTAATTTGAATTTTACTTTACTTGTCCACAAGCTTTCGCCACCTATGAAAACACAATGAACACAGAACAATAGTAAATTGTACAATAAATGTTATAATTTGACAAATTGTATGTGAGCGCAAGTTTGTGTCGAGTTTGACATAGTACGCTGGCAATTTGTAATTGTAACATAAATTGTACATGCTATTTTACCTACTCCCACTTTGTAATTAATAAATTACGAACAGTTTTCACCTATCGTAAACGACCCATTATGAATACATAGAGCACATAGAAATGTAAAATGTAACACATAAGTTGTAATTTTATTACAGTAGGAATAGTACACGCATCTGTTCGTCTGTAAATACCAAAAGTGACAATGACATTTAAATGTCAGATTAAAAAATATTGGTTTTATTAACTAACACAATAAACTATTATCCATGCCTTACCGGTGCCCCAGCTTCCTTCGCAATAGTATCTTCGCAGATTAACTTTTCAGAACGAGTAAAACGATAGGTGTCCGAAAAGTTGTTCAATCAATGTTTTGGACAATATATTATTCGACGAACAATTTCTCGGTAATTCATTTGTATAGTTAGTAGTCGTCCCATATTGCCATTACGTACGGGGCAATTTCATACAAATCGTCCCATATTGCCATTGCCGGGAAATTTTACTCGTTAAATGGAAAAATCACAATATTTCAATATAAAATGTGTTATGTGCTAGTATACTATTAAATGTTCAGTTACTTGCAGCAAATTAAATGTGAATTGCTGCCTCTTGGTAATATAAATAGACAATTGTAATTAAGTAGAGCCTTGAAAATTCAAACGTCACACTGATAAGATTCAGTTTTAATTTGTCTTTAGTTTTAGCGAATAAATGTAAGGTCGAAGGTAAAGTATAGTACATAACGTGAGTTGTAACGCAATTACGCGATCGTAAAGCCGCTACACGGCTTTTACTCAATTTGTTTTACTTGCGCGTAATTTGCTATTTATAACTCCAGTTATGTAACATACCATTTCGTGACAAATAATCTAACAATCATATTTACATTACAAGTTAAGTTATCTCGAATTTATTAATAATAAGTAAACGCGATAACTTAGTTCCATATACATGTGATATGGAAGATCTTCCAAGTACATCAACAAACTACCACCGTTGAAAGATATTGCCTGTAGATCAAATGATGAATGAAAGTATCACTTTTCTCAATATTGTTTACCAAAAAACTTTTAACCGTCATATACAATATGTCTCTGTAAGTTGGAACCATATGGAAAACTTCCTTATTATTCAATTTCGAAAAAAATGTTATTCTTCATAAAAAGTTCTGCATGGTCTAAAATCTAAAATGCAACCTTCAGATATCTAATTTTTTCAAAGGTTTACTAGATTTCTCAAAAAATATTAATTTTGCTCTAGAGTAAAGTATATTTATTTTTGACAATATCGATAAATGTTATTAAGAGAAGTTGAGCACAACTAAAAATCACGTTAAAATTTGTAATAACGACCGTTTACATTATTTTTTTTTCTTTTCTTTATCGAAACATACCTCTAAAATAAGAACGTAAATTTAATTGTAATTACCTGTAATCTAGTATTCACTGGCAAGTGACAAGACATTTTCGACAATGACCGTCAAAACGTGTTAGAATTTATAAAATATATACAAACTTGCGAAGAAAAAATTGAAATTGTTTTGATTGTAGGAGAAAACTATAAAACACATAGAGAAGCAGCAAGTATTTTTACCTATTCCCACTTTGTAACAACGATCCGTATCCCTAAATTTGTTCAATCAATGTATTAGACAATATATTATTCGACGGAAAATTGTTCGAGGGGTAATTCGTTTGTTTAGTTGGTAGTTGTCCTACCGGCCATTACCCGCTAATTCAATACAAATCTAAACGTCACCCTCACAAGATTTAGTTTCAATATTTCTTTAGTTTAAGCGAATAAATGTAAAGTCGAAGGTAAAGCATAGTACATAACGCGAGTTGTAACGCAATTACGCGCTCGTGAAATTACGTTACTCGCCGCTACGCGGCTCGTACGCAATATCTTTCACTAGTTATGTAATATACTATTAACAATAGACATCCCAATAGAAATATTAGTCATTCAACTGTGGCGAAAGTGAAAAAGTGAACAATTTCAAGACCAGTGAAAGCATTAAAAATCATTTTAATGTAAAACGCCGAAAATTAGTTGCAAATGAGAACACGCAGTTAGAAGTAATGCTGTCTGCTGTAGAATATCCAAAAATGTCATTGCGCAAAAGGAAATCCTTGATACAGAATAATGTAAGTAAAGATACAGTGGCAAGAATTTTAAAACTAAATAAATACAGACCATTCAAACCAAAATTCGTTCACACATTGAAAGAAAGGGATTATATTAGGCGCTTTGATTTTTGCTGTCTCATCTAAGGAAGGTTAGAAGATGATCCTTTTTTTATGAGACGTATAATTTTTTTCCGATGAGGCAACATTTTCTGCAAATGGAATTGTATCGTCACAACATTGTCGCTGGTGGTCTGAGAAAAATCCCAATTTTACAATAAAGACTCGTGACCAATATTTGTTTAAAACGAACGTGTGGTGTGGTATTTATAAAAACAGATTAATTGGACCGTATTTTTTCCACCAATCTATGAATGGCGAACGTTATTTATAATTTTTACAAAATCACATCAATGATTTTATGGACGAACTTCCCTTACAAGAACGTCAATGTATTTGGCTGCAACAAGACGGCGCCTCATGCCACAGTATATTAAATACTAGGAACTATCTTGAATATTTTCAATGGAAAAGTAATTCACAGATATATGGATCTTTTTTGGCCTGCCAGATCTCCTGACTTAACCCCTCTGGATTTCTACTTATGGGGTCACTTAAAACAAAAGTTTACCAACAAGGGCCGTTTCAAGATATTAATAATTTGAAAAGGATAATTTCAGAATCATGCCGGATATGATAAGGAAAGCCTTGCGGGAATTTGCCAATAGAACGATGAAATGTTTTGAAAGAGAGAGGGTGGATATATCGAGGCAATAGTGGAATAGGTGAAAATTAAATTTGGATTTTTTTCATTAATAATTATGTTAGCGACACAATTTACTTTTTGTATTTATTGTTTTATTTGCAAATTAAAAGAAAAGGTTATCATGTTTTTATCAATCACAAGTGAAAAATGTTCATCATTGAAATTATAAAAATTAATAGTAGTTTATAATGCAGAAAAATTAGTAAAAAATAACAAGATTTGTGCTAGAAGGTTGTAATTGTTGTGCTCAACTTCTCTTAATAACATTTATCGATATTGTCAAAAATAAATGTACTTTACTCTAGAGCAAAATTAAATATTAATTTTGAGAAATCTAGTAAACCACTGAAAAAAATAGATATCTGAACGTTGCATTTTAGATTTTAGACCATGTAGAACTTTTTATGACGAATAACATTTTTTCCTAAATTTAATAATAAAGAAGTTTTCCATATGGTTCCAACTTACAGAGACATACTGTATATCCTTGACTTGCATATATGCGAAAAGTCGACCTTTTCCTCTAATATAATAAAAATAAATAATTTCTAATTGACAAAAGAACACCCTCTCCAGCAAATACTGATTGGATTAAGGTTACGATCCTTCCGTACAAAGAATACGAATGTGTAAAATATTCAACACTAAGTACATATTTAGTTAGCTACGTTTCCGCCAAGTCGATGCTGTCAAATTCAGCTAAATTGACTGCAGCATGAAATTCAGTAACTTTAGAGTGAAGCCCTCTAAAGTTTTGATCATTTAATGAGTTGATGTTGGGTTTTATTAGTTTCCCGATATGACCCTTGAAATATCAATCATTCTAGGTATATTATCGACATATTTCAATTTCAAGTTAGTTTCACTATTCGACTCTCAAGATTTAAGCTCTGAAATTGTTTTATTAAAAATTTGGAATGGCGTCGTGCATTATTTAACAATCTACCTCACGTTTATTTCTCGATTGTATAAATTCTAAAACGTTTATTATTCAGATGTTTTTTAACAACCCAACTTTTTCCTTTTCTTATTGTTTGCTATTTGTACACAAATAGATCTCTTGATTTTATTCTATCATAAAACTCATGAATATTCGAGAATTTTCCATTTTCATTGGCGGTATTTTTTCTTAGAACATGATATAATTCAATTATTCTAACAATTAGCGTAACACTAATAATATTTTATATGCATGCATTTTTGCTTCAAAGAATACAGAGTGTGTAAAAAGTCCCGGATCAGTTAATTATTTCGGAAATTGTGCACAATACAAAAAAGCTTCCAATATAAAAGTTGTAGGACTTGAAGCAATCTATCAAGCTAGAACTCTTGCAATTATACAGGGTGTCCCAAAAAGTCGTGGTAAACAAAACTTCCGTTTTTTTAAATGGAATGACCCTTTTTAAATCGCATTTCCTGATTCCGCTAAACATTATAAACAACAATTATTTAACATATCGTATGGCTAAACTCATTAGTTTCAGAAATAAAAAATATTTAATAGCACGAATGCTATAGGAATGATATTACCAACATTTTGCATTGTTTCCAGTCGAATCAAAATGTTCCATGTTATACCTTAAAAAAACATTGTATCTGTGTTAAATGCACCTCACTCAAGAATTATTCAACTAAATTATTAAATATTTACATTAAAATTAACCATAACTTTAGAACAGCAGTAACAATTAATAAGAATAACCGATAATACAAAATTGAGTGTATGAGGTTATTTAATTAAATGATGAAAATGTCCTCCTCCTACGGTTTGACAATGGGCTATAGGTTATAATAAAATTTGTCGATGACGTTTTGTAACATTTCCTGGTTGATAGATGCACATTCGTCAATAATTCTTCTCCTCAATTCGTTCAGATCTGCAGGTTTTGTTGAAAACACTTTAGTTTTCAGGTGTCCCCAAAGAAAATAATCAAGGGGCGTTAAGTCTGGTGACCTAGCGGGCCATTCTATGGGGCCTCTTCGCCCTATCCACCGGTTAGGAAAAGTGTTGTTTAAATAAACTCTAACAACTTGCCCAAAATGAGGAGGAGCTCCATCCTGCTGAAACCACGTATGGCGTAATAGTGGTCCTACAGCATTCGTTATTGCTGCTACAATTTCATTTGGCAGCATGTGAAGATACATTTCGGCTTTCAAATTCCCCTCTATGAAGAAAGGTCCCACTAATCTGTTGCCAATAATGCCAGCCCAGACATTTACTTTCTGGGGATGTTGAGTATGTGTTTCACTCATCCAATGTGGATTCTGATCAGCCCAGTAACGACAATTATGTCGATTCAAAGTCCCGTTCAACATAAAAGTTGTCTCATCCGAAAAAAACTATTTGATTTAAAAAATTGTTGTTTTCTTCATGTTTTTGCATCATTATTTCGCAAAACTCCAATCTACGATCGAAATCATCTTCTGTTAATTCCTGGACAAGATTTATTTTATATGGGTGAAAATTACTGGTTTTCAAAATATTTTCAATTGATTTAAAGCAAACATCAACTTGGGTAGCAGCTTTCCTCAGTGATAAATGTGGATCCTGAACAAAATGTAGTAATGTATCCAATTTTTTTTCATCAGTTGTTGCCGACTTTGGTCTTCCTGAACGAACTTTATCACTGCAAGACCCAGTTTCCTGAAATCTTTGAACTGTCCTCACAACTGTAGATTTTGATATGGGCCGTCGGTTTGTAAAGTAGTATTAAATAATTCCTTTGTTTCGCTAACTGTTCTTTGTCGGTCTCCAAAACCTCTCATCATTAATAAAGTTATACGTTCCCTTTCGCTAAGAGACATTTTCAGACTTTTCTAATTTGACAGTGACGCAAAACATTCTGGTACCAGCTTGTCAAAATGCAAAATGTAAATAATATCGTTTATCGCCAATCGGCACTAAACACATAGCTTTATGTCTTTCAATTCAAATTATTTCTGAAACTGATCGGTTTAGCCATATGATATGTTAAATAATTGTTGTTTATAATGTTTAGCGGAATCAGGAAATGCGATTTAAAAAGGGTCATTCCATTTAAAAAAATGGAAGTTTTGTTTACCACGACTTTTTGGAACACCCTGTATAATTGCAAGAGTTCTAGCTTGATAGATTGCTTCAAGTCCTACAACTTTTATATTGGAAGATTTTTTGTATGGTGCACAATTTCCGAAATAATTGACTGATCCGGGACTTTTTACACATTCTGTATATTAAATGTTTGTAAGTGGGGTTTTTAATTCTAAATGAAATTGTATAACATAAATGTAGCCTTTATAGTTACGAGTACATCCATGCTTCAGGAGATAAGTACAATACGTCGCATAGCTCGTAAGGAATACAATATATGCATTTCGATATGTGACTTATCTATTGTGCTTCAAACATTGCTCCAGGATAATTTTACCTGCGAGTAAGTTCTATGTCACGTTCAATTTACTCCGTGCCATTGCATGCACGTACGTCGAACGTATACGTACAGATATTTGTATTCGTAAATAGCTGGCGCCATTGCCATAATGCGGAATCTACACGTAACCGAAACCCAATCCACCCTCCAAAGAGAAGAGGAGAGCGATGAAATGTTGGCGCGATGTACCGACACGATCGTACATAATAAACATACAGCCAAAGCCACTCTATGAAAAGCCATCTATTCTCAAAACAAATATAACAAGCAGTCGGTTTGTTTAGAGCTAAGTTATAATTACGAAACACATTCGGGCGAATGTTTACTACCTACTCACTTAAGCGAAACTAGAACTAGTGATGTCTTTATAAAACCTTAAAACCACAAAGCACCTCTTGAAGGACCCCCTACTAACGGAATGTGCGTTTACTTATCACTGGATAATTAGGGCAATCATGAGAAAGCCGTGATCCAAACTAATTGAGTCAATAAATCTTAACTAATTTTACGCTTGAACTAATCATTAAATTAACATGCTGATTGCTATTGGAATTATATCACCTGCGCAAAAATAATACACATATCTGCTAATTTACTGTAATGCATGGGATGAAAAATTGGGAGAACTTATAACTTATAACATAGCCAAAAAAGGTAAGGACTTATAATAATAACTAAATATAGTCTATATATACAGTGTGCCCACTTAAGTATACAAATTATGTAAAACTGAATTATTCGCGATTTCTCAAAAAAAAATTCTTTATAGAAGTTTGCGCTTTTTCTAAAACCAACAAAAATCACATGGGGCCGCGGCGGCCTGGTGAGTAGAGCCCCTATTCATGGGCCCCGTGGTCGTGGGTTCAAATCCCATCCGTGCGGTCACTTTTTCGGAACGAAGAAGTGGCCGTGCGGGTCCATGGATGTCCAGTCGTTCGTCACCAGTTACCTTGCTTAATTTTTAAGGGCTACGCATATATGGTTTTACAGGGTGTCCCAGTGTAAATAGCAGAACAAAGTTATCTTTTTTTTTAAATATTTTATACTTTATTTTTAACCATCTTGAGAAGCTAATAAAAATAGTATGATACTATAGGTCTATTATGGACGGTTGGTGAGTTATGGGCAATTTTGTGGCAAAAATGTGTACACATTGAAAAAATTGGTGAAGCATTCCTAGCAAAGATAGCGTCATTTTTTATAAACTACAGAATAATTTTCAACATCATGAAGAATAATACACATCGGTTTTGGTCCTTTTTTGTTCATACTGCTATACAGGGTGTTAACATACGCAAAACAATGGTTAGCTATTTTTTTCGAATTGAACACACTATATGTGTTGTCACCAGTGCATGGCATTTCTGATAAGCTTTCCAATGATATACAGTTTGTATAATTAAATATTAAGAACTCTTGAGATTTATCCATAAAAACATTTTTCTGTTGTTACCTTCTGCTGATTTTTGGATTTTCAGCCAAAACTGTGCTTTATCTGGAAAATCATAAGAGACCAAAGTTGAAGAGCGGAAAATTTCCGATCGATATAGGTCTTTCGACTTTTCCAATAATGCGTGAATTGCCCGTCAGAGTGCACAAAATCGTGCCCGTATATGCATTTTAGAGTTTTTTCAATTTTTTTATTAATAAATTGCACTATACTTTATTATCCACGCCCTCTAGCCGAAAAGGGGAAATAAAAGGAAAAGTGCACAAAATCGTGACCGTATATGCAATTTAGGGTTTTTCTCAATTTTTTTATTAATAAATTGCACTATACTTTATTTTCCACTATAAAAATTCAAATGGCCTATATCGGTTGAAAATGAAACGCTCTACAACTCTTAATAGAAGCATTTTTGCCCAAAATGCATAGTTTTTGCAACAAATGCAAATTGAAAATGTTTGTTTCAATTTTCGCGTTTTTTAAATGGTTTTTTTTTGCATTTTCCGCAAAAATTGCTTGTATTAAGATTTGTAGACCTATGTCGATCGGAAATTTTTCGCTCTACAACTTTGGTCTCTTATAATTTTTCCAGATAAAGAATAGTTTTGGCTGAAAATCCAAAAATCAGCAGAAGGTCACAAAAGAAAAATGTTTTTACATCGATCTTATTGAAATCTTTACTAGTAGCATCACATCACAATAGTATCGTTGAGTAGATGCAGTTGCAGTAATTGCGTTTCAAACTACCATCAATCATAGTAAAAGCAAGTTCGTAAGTAACTATGATCTCGTTTCCATTTATTATAGTTTTAAAAGGGATAAATAAAATAGAAACAACCTTACTTATTGCAGAGAGTATTAAATAAATTCAAAAAAACGAAATATAGCCTGAATAAATAAATATTCAACCTGTTCGTAACTCTGCAAGCAAAATTAAGTCTTACTAAGACTATAAACAAATAACTTATTGAAACAACTACTTCCCTGGCTGATGCCACGCCGGATATTGAATGATACAAAAGAAATTTGCATGTTATTACTAGTACTACTAGTGAAATAACATTGGTTTAAGATCCCTTATTTCTACCCACAGGACTAACTTGAAAAATGAAACTAAATTGAATTTGTAAACTTTAAATTATAAAACTGAACCCAAAACTATGTAAAAATTAAGTAAATAGCCATCTGCAGACGCGTTTCGAGATTTATCTCTCATCAGTGCAGCTTCGCATTTAAATTGAATGTTAAAGAATAAAATACACTTACGTGAAGGTGACCGTGACCGTGAAGGAGTCGTAAACAAATGAGGAGATTATAGAAGGGTTGGACTGATTTTATACCTGAATTTAGGTGATTAGTGAAAGTACAGATGTGAAGAAATAAATGATCTTGTTTTCAGTTGGAAAACCGAATACTCGATTTAAATAATAAATAAAATAGAAACAACCTTACTTATTGCAGAGAGTATTAAATAAATTCAAAAAAACGAAATATAGCCTGAATAAATAAATATTCAACCTGTTCGTAACTCTGCAAGCAAAATTAAGTCTTACTAAGACTATAAACAAATAACTTATTGAAACAACTACTTCCCTGGCTGATGCCACGCCGGATATTGAATGATACAAAAGAAATTTGCATGTTATTACTAGTACTACTAGTGAAATAACATTGGTTTAAGATCCCTTATTTCTACCCACAGGACTAACTTGAAAAATGAAACTAAATTGAATTTGTAAACTTTAAATTATAAAACTGAACCCAAAACTATGTAAAAATTAAGTAAATAGCCATCTGCAGACGCGTTTCGAGATTTATCTCTCAGTCGAACAAGCGAAGTAAAAAAGATACTAGCATCTGATTTATTTCCATCATCATCACTAAAGTTTTGCTTGTACATACTTTGGGCAGAACTGCTATCACAACACCCCTTACAAATTAAATTTAAATTTAAAAGTTGTTGATCCGGCAAACTTTTTACGACATCCATTTGAGTCGTCAACAGTCGGTTGATTGTATGGTCTAATAAAGCTTGTAGTTTAACTTCTAATACTACCTTTTTCAGGATAACATTAACACTTTGCTTTTAATACTAAACTTCAAAGATTTTCTATACTTTCGAGCTTTAGATGGACTACTCGAGGTTATATATTTAACAATTTTAGCAGCTTCCACGTTCCCTTGGATTCGTAAATTCATCTGAGTTGCGTAGGAGAGTTCTTCGGTACTTGATTGCAATCGAATGTCTTCGGTTCTCATCCGCTTCGTTCTTTCACTGGATTCTTCAAATCTCTAGTTCGTACCATATTGGAATATAACTCAACTATACGGTCACCATTCATCACTATTAACATTGAGCGTATTGAGCATATCCAAAAGAAATTCTTAAGGTGTATCGAGTACAAATTAGGACGTGTTCACATCCAATGAGACTGTACAGCCGTATTATCTACCCTCAATATGAAATCACCAATAGGGTTGACGCGGATCTATGTATTCTATACCGGCTAGTTAACGGTTATATGGACGCATGAAATATATTATAGTCTTTATCGTTTCATGTTGCTAACAAAAGGACGCGTTCACCTACTATTTTTTATCTGGATACACATACCACAGTATCCGGTTATAACAACTCACTAACAAGACTAATGCAGCTTGGAAATGTCGATAATAGTTCGGAATGGTTCGACCTGTGCAATCATTCCCCTAGCTCTTTTAAACGGTGCTTGAAAAATATAATCTAGGATTTTTTTTATATATCTTGCTCCATATTTAATTTGTTCATTGTTATATAATGTTTAATTCCTCAATGTTTAATATGTTCAATATATTTTAAATATGTTCAGTATATTCTGTACTTTTAATATCTATGTACTGAATGATTCATAACTTCATATATTTTATTCTATACTGTAACTTCTGTTTTACATATTTTATTCGTGATCGGATACGCATCTCGCTGTTATTAATACATGTTAGCCATTATATTATCCTATATTGCATTTATTTATTTACTCTGTATTATTAATGTAAAAGGCGTTTGCCGTAAATAAATGATTATTATTATTATTAAAATTGTTGTTTTGGGCGGCCCATATGTGTTGTATCGTGCCTTGTGTTTGCTTGTGGTGATGATTCATCTTCTTTGCTTTCATCTAAATAAATGATGACATTTAGCCATTCCTGATTCTTCTCGAAGAATTTTGATTCTCTCCGCCTAACTTCCTGCCACTTGGCTTTTAATTGATGTAATAGTGAACGAATTACAGGTTTCGCATTGTCTGATAACATAAAATATCGCTTTAATTTTTTTGGACAAATTATTTTAAATCTTTTCATAAGCTATTGTAGCCCTGACATTTAAGTCGTCTTTCAGTAATTTAAAAAATTTCTTCCTTTGACATACTAGAAATTTGGTTGGTACTATCAGTACCTGAAACAAAATAGCAAGTTTTAAATTTACATGTTGAAGTGAAAATAAAAACTTTTGCTAACATATTGCATAAACTAAGGTGAAAGTCCCAATTTAAAACCATATCACAATGAATGTCCCAATAAAAGTATATTCAGAAAATATACATGAACCCATATGCAGATTTATTAAGAAGAAACAAGGCGATGATCATAAAATGGGACATTCACCGTAGAGTTTACAATAATTTTGTGAATAAAAGTTTGCGAAACATGACTTTATCTGTATGTTAACTGACACGTTTACACGTTATTTTTCATGAAATAAATAACAATATCTTTATTATTTGTTAAACATGTAAAAATAATGCACTTACTTGCACTTGAAGCATCTATTTTGCAAAACGATCCACTTTACGATGTTTGGCAAATTTTTAAATATTCTTTTACTTTCTGTACTACACGACAACAACACAACAGCCGCTACTTCAAGAAAGGTCACTTCGATACTGCGTCCTAACTAGATTTGCCATATGCGTGCAGTCTTCAGGCATGCGCAAAGCATGCCTCAGAATTTCCAGACATGTGTATCAGAGGCCCGGAAAGCCCGGCCGTCGGGCCGGGCCGTATTTTTCAAACTCCGGGCCGGGCCGGGCCGGGCTTTTCGATGGATAATTTAACCCGGGCCGGGCCGGGCCGGGCTAGGATAAATTTGATTTTATTATATTTTGGAAACCAACAACTAAGTGAATTAAAAAAAAATGTTATTAACACGAATTCAATGTATTTTAAGAATTTTAAGGAATACATGGGTCCAGTAATTTTATTTATTTAATTTAACATTTTTCGGCGCCGGGCCGGGCCGGGCTTTGAATATTCAGCTCCGGGCCGGGCCGGGCCGGGCCCGCAGCACATTTTTGTTTCATCGGGCCGGGCCGGGCCGGGTTTTAAATTTTCACTCTCGGGCCGGGCCGGGCCGAGCTTTCGAAAACCCGCTTCTTCAGGGCTCTGATGTGTATAGCAATAAGGAACACATATTTTGGAACAAAGAACTACCCTCAAAAAAATTTAACGCAACCTGTAATAAATTAACCAGTAATAAATTGCAAAGCGAATGTAATTTATTATTAGTTGATTTATCATAGACGGTATTAAATTCTATAAAAATAACATTTCTCTTTCAAAATATATAACTCTGCTCATAACTCGTAAGTTTTTGCGAATCTCACATTTTACAACAAATTGTTTAAACTGGAAAGAACTGTTTTTTTTTTTTCATAATAAATACTTTAACCCAATATTCAGTTTTTCGCTATGTCTGCTGGTCTGTTCATGGGCAGAAGCGGGTTTTATGGGAGGTAATTTATTTTTAATAACAAATTTGGTTGAGAACAAAATTATTCAACACATAAATTCTATGTTATTTTTTCCGTAGAATCTATTGGCGCCATCAGTATTCGCGTATTTCACATTTTTCGACTAATTGTTTAAATAACAATTGTTTAAGCAACTGGAAAAAATCATTTTCTTTCATATTAAATCATCTTTTAATAAAATTGTTTCATTCCAATATTCACTTTTTTGCCGGGTCTGCTGGTCTGCCCATTGACTTTAACGAGTTAATGTGAATTTGTAATTTTTTAAATTCAAATGTGCACTAACAACGGAATAGCAGCTAGGACCAGCTGATTTTGACTGATTTTGTTACATAATAGTACAAACTTTATTCAAATACTTGTTTCATCACTGAACTCATCTTAACTTACAACGTTTCCCCTATTTTTCTGAAATGATTGCACGTAATTTTTCATTTTTTTTGTTCTGTAGATATTGTTTCGCTATTAATTTATATGTAAATTCAAAAAAACGAAATATAGCCTGAATATATAAATATTCAACCTGTTCGTAACTCTGCAAGCAAAATTAAGTCTTACTAAGACTATAAACAAATAACTTATTGAAACAACTACTTCCCTGGCTGATGCCACGCCGGATATTGAATGATACAAAAGAAATTTGCATGTTATTACTAGTACTACTAGTGAAATAACATTGGTTTAAGATCCCTTATTTCTACCCACAGGACTAACTTGAAAAATGAAACTAAATTGAATTTGAAAACTTTAAATTATAAAACTGAACCCAAAAGTATGTAAAAATTAAGTAAATAGCCATCTGCAGACGCGTTTCGAGATTTATCTCTCATCAGTGCAGCTTCGCATTTAAATTGAATGTTAAAGAATAAAATACACTTACGTGAAGGTGACCGTGACCGTGGAGGAGTCGTAAACAAATGAGGAGATTATAGAAGGGTTGAACTGATTTTATACCTGAATTTAGGTGATTAGTGAAAGTACAGATGTGAAGAAATAAATGATCTTGTTTTCACGTGAGGATTTTAATATTTCATTTTTAAATCATTCTTAATTGTATAGCTTAATTTAAAATTAAAAAAATAAGTAGGCAAAGAAGTTCGACCAAAAGTATTTAACAAATTGACTAGTACTTACGTGTATTCTTAAGGATTTGCTTAATTTATTATAACCACTAAACAAAAATCATTATCGATCTGTAATAATTCCTATAATCATCAGGTTAGCTAGTGAATCGGTTTATAATAGTGTCATTCTTTGATTTTGTAGTTACTTGTATATTATGATATTGTAATTAGTTAAGTTGAATGCTTATTTTATTAGTTTTTATTTCTTTACCATGCGCTTTTTACGCTTTTATTTTCTTAATGTTTTTGTAAAAAGGATATTATCCGTATATAAAGTTATTATTATTATTATTATTTGTAGTCCAAATCTTTGCTAAATTCTGCCCACGATACTAAAGGACTCCGAGCCTGGTTTTACCGTTATTAAAATTACTAATATAATACCATTTTTCTAAAATATTTCATTAGCTCCAGGAGGCTTCAAAAACTTTTCAATTATGTTACGATTACATTCACGGACGGTAGCATCGCAGCCGACGAGGCTTAAGATAGCGGATTTATGACCATTGTTCTGGGCCATTTGCAAATGCGAAATTTTAAAGGCATTTTTATGATTGTGAAAAGCGTGAAAACTATTATTCGCGGGAAAAGTGAACAGCCCTATGCGAAAAGTTTTCGCGACAGTACGACGTCTTTTTGAAATATAAAACTTATTAATGCCTCCCATGAAGTTATTAATTAACGTCTGGCGCAGTGTGTATCCTCATAAGATGAACATTAAAAGCTAAATGACTTGACATAAATATCCGCTGAACTTTATTTAACAACGCGATTCATAATGCGGCAGTTCCGCGTATTGAATTTAATGAGACAATATACTTTTCCATTTGCCTGATATTGTCTCCATGAATTTCCATAATAAATCCTGAAGCCACTTTAGCAGATCTTCGTCGTCTCAATAATATTTCAAAGCGTAAATTTTCCGTATAAGTTATATATTATTCAAATAATATTTTATTAGGTTTTGGTTTTTGATTTTCATAAGCTACTAGACGTATTGTCATGAGATATCTGATTTTGAACTATGCAGAACTTTTTATGAAGAATAACATTTTTTCCTAAATTTAATAATAAAGAAGTTTTCTATATGGTTCCAACTTACAGAGACATACTGTATAAAATGAAAGTTTTAAAGTGATGGGCTCGAGTAGTAAAATGATTTTAAATATTTTAATTGTTTATAATAATTATAAATTTACAATAAATGTAATAATAATCAACATTAGAAAAAAGACAATTCTATTACCTTTATAATGAGTCCTAACTGAACTTTAGAAGATGAATAGAAGCGGAGTTATCGTAATCTAAAGAAATGCAAAATCAGCATTTTCGAAAGTACTGACGAAAAAAAAATTCGGAATTTGTACAAAAAATGTGTAAAGAAAATTGAGGCAAATAGAAAAAAAAAACAATATATTTTTACAAATCCGTTCGATTTGTAAAAGAATACCTCATATGTATATATTCATACATCTCAAATTATTATTTATAATTATCTTATAATCATAATTATAACAAAAAATGAAGTGCAACGGTTTGAATCTAAGATTAAAATCTGAAGCAAAAATGAATGATTATTCATATATCATGAAATATGAATTATCCTTTTAAATCATAGATGTTTTTAAGCAATCTTTCTAAACTCAGAACAAAGATCGTGTCATACTTTTTACATCGCCAATCTGAATACTTTTTAAAATTATTTATAAGTATAATTTTTAGCATCCTTCGAGGGCCTTCGACATAGAAAATATTTTTAGAAGGCTGACACACGCTAGTGGATATTGCGTTTAGCTCTTCTTGCCTCATAATTAAGAATGAACAACTGAATTTATATAAGCCATTTATACAAGGAAATAAATATCGTAATATTTAAATAATATCAACATGTGTTATTAAATCTTATCCGTGATTTTGCACGGGCACTAGCTTGCACTGCCGCTAAAGGATTATGAAACTACTTTTGTACGGCTCTAGATTTTAATTTTAATAGTTAAATTCATTTTGACCAGTGGTCGAAAAAAGATTGCCTTTTTGGTGAACATTTTCTCAAAACAATTTTTTGTGGGGTTTGGCAATGCTTTTTCAATATTGCATTTTAATTAAACTTGTTATTCATGGATGTTACAAGTATTTTTTTAAAGCGTGGTATTATTAGCTAAATTAAAACTTTCAAATGATATAGAACCTTGTATTTTATTATACATTTGATAATATCGTTACTAACTACTCGTACTTCCAATTAAACTTATGTGTCATTATAGTGTTGAATTTGTAATTCCAGTTCGCAAGTTGGGAGAGAATAACAGGAACTAAATGCAATTGAGAGTAATTTGCAAGGAGCTACCATGCATTTACGTTATAGCATTGGGGTGAGTTTTGGGGTGTTTTTATTGTTCCGGAACATCGAAGCAGGAACAGTTGATGAATTAAATACAATAGCGCGGCAATAAATTTCGGGGGTGCGTGCGTGTGTATGTTGGGGCCTAATTGTTAACAGGACAGGCGTATGAATTTGGAAAACCTCCCTATGAATTTTAGAATGTTTGGCCCGTATCCAGCGGATTTATTTGCTGACTGAAAATTAGCAAAATAAATTTTATAAGCGCGTAAAATCTGCGAGCGCCAAGCTTCCACCCCTCTCGGCAGGAATAACGGGACATTATTTTAACACATTCATAGCTTTCAACAGTATTACTCTCCACACAGCAGGTTTTACGATATTGTCGAAGCAAAAGAATAAACTCGACAATATTTATATAAACTGGATTCCCAGAGGCGTTAAACTTATATTGGTTTGACGAAAAATCATAAAAACAAACACATCCTGGCATTTGAAATGCCACCCTGTCTCCCGTCCGGATTATTTTTATTCCGGAATATTTCTGACATCGGAATTTTTCAGCTAAATAGAATACACGAAATTTACATTACACCAGAATTTCGTTACTCGGTATCTGACAACGGGAAACCTCCCGAGAGTGAAGCGTGAAAATATATCACATATCGAATAGTCTGTGTAGATATATCGCCTGATATATTCTACTTGTTCGATATATATCCTAAAACTGAGGAGACAATGTGCCCATGTATTATTCTCAATGTCTTCTGCTATCAAATATTCATAAACGAAATTATGTACATTGACAGGTTATCATTACCTAAAAGCTGATATATATTTCTCCATAAAGTTTCCCACTGTAGGTAATATATGGACGGATATTATATGTTACGCTGCTATTTTAAAAAGCTTATTTTATACCGGGTGGACCATTTAATGTGTTTTCAGGAAATATCTTCGAAACAAGAAACTTTAGAAAAAAATAATCCAAACAAAAAATGATTGTATTGAAGGGGGCCATAATAACATAATTTTGTTTTTTTCATAGATGGCGCTGTTGTTGCTAAATCGAGGTCAACTTAGTTTTTTTAAATAGAAACCCCTACTTTTTATTACAGAATCAGAGTCCTTGTTAAAAAATGAGGAGAATTCACTCAGCTAACTTTTTCGTCAGAGTGATAGATGGCGCTGTAATCACGAAAAGAAGTTGTTGCATTTGGACGCTTGCGTATTCGAACTTCGCGCGCATGTGTGTGTGTGTGTGGTGTGTGTGTGTGTGTCAAAACATGACATCGGCCGCATTTCCATGAATTACAATTTTAAATTGAAAAATAGCTGGAAATAGCTGGATTTTGATGCTTTCTTTGACTGAACAAAAGAAAATTTAGTTTGGTAATCAGTCAGTCTTCTGCATTGACGGCGAAAACGTTACAATGGTGCGGTATACTATCGCGGAAAAGGTCGACATGATTTTCGTGTATGGTGAAGCTAGACGCAATGCACTTGATGCGTGTGGCGTTTGTGCGCGGAGAGGTATCCTGATCGAGATCATCCGAGTCACATGACTTTTCTTCGGATCGTCAACTCATTTGTGGACACTGGCAGCCTAAAACGAACCAGACATCGAAGACGCACCGTAACCCAGGAGAATGCCGAAGTTGATATTTTAGCTGCAGTTGCAGTCAAACCCAACATAAGTTCTCGTCAACTGGCGCGGAGTTCAGGCATCTCCAAAACGAGTGTTCTGCGAGTTCTTCATCGGCATAAATTTCATCCTTACCACGTATCGTTGCATCAAGAACTTCATGGCGACGACTTCCAACATCGAGTGCAGTTCTGCAATTGGGCTCAGCAGCAAATACGCAACAACCGGAACTTCGTTTCCATGATTCTATTCTCGGATGAAGCAAGTTTCACGAATCGTGGCCAAATCAACCGGCATAACATGCATTATTGGGCGGAGGAGAATCCACATTGGATCCGACAAGTGGACCATCAACGACCATGGAGCGTCAACGTTTGGTGCCGAGTTCTGGGAGATCATTGGCCCGTACTTCATCGACGGAAATCTGAATGCTGAAAAATACGGTGAAATTCTGACGGCTCATCTTCCTGCTTTACTCGAAGACGTCCCTCTGCTGACCCGATTGAGACTGTGGTATCAGCACGATGGCTGCCCTGCACATTTTGCCCGTGTCGTCCGAGATATTTTGAACCGCCAATTTCCGAACAAGTGGATTGGTCGTGGAGGTCCGGTGTCTTGGCTGGCACGTTCGCCGGACTTGACAGCGCCGGACTTTTTCCTGTGGGGATTGCTGAAGGACAAATGCTATGCCGACATACCGTCGACGCCTGATAACATGAAGGAGCGTATTCGCAATGCTTGTGCGAACATCAACAGAGACACCCTACGAGAAGTTCAGAGATCGTTTCACACAAGGATCGCAAAATGTCTCGAGATGAACGGCCATCATTTTGAGCACCTGCTTTAGAGATGATTTCAAGTAAGTTAAACACAAGTGCGCGTCTACACACACTTCGACCCAATCGACTTCTTCTAACCTGCCATTTCTTTTCAGCTTCCTACAAATTACGCTCCAGCCGGACATCGACAACATCAACCTGGAGAGCGACATGGGGCTGTCAAAGCTGTCAACAGCGCTCACGCTGAGCCCAGAATATAAAAAGCAAAATTGAAGTTATTTGTTTAATTTGAAATTATTATAAATTTTGAAATATCAACTTGGAAATGGATCAAAATTATTTATTTTGCATTTCCAAGTCGGTCGATCATACAATTACACTCTTGAATAAAATACTAGTTAAGTTTACGTCACATTCATATCCTTTACAAAAATAATAACAAAATAATGTAACGAACATTATTGGTGATTTTAGACGGGCATGTTCGCGGGTGCGCATACACACACACGCGCACACACACACACACACATGCGCGCGAAGTTCGAATACGCAAGCGTCCAAATGCAACAACTTCTTTTCGCGATTACAGCGCTATCTATCACTCTGACTAAAAAGTTAGCTGAGTGAATTCTTCTCATTCTTTAACAAGGACTCTGATTCTGTAATAAAAAGTACGGGTTTCCATTAAAAAAAACTAAGTTGACCTCGATTTAGCGACAACAGCGCCATCTATGAAAAAAACAAAATTATGTTATTATGGCCCCCTTCAAAACAATCATTTTTTGTTTGGGTCATTTTTTTTTAAAGTTTCTTGTTTCGAAGATATTTCCTGAAAACATATTAAATGGTCCACCCGGTATACATATATTATATTTAAAGTAGATAATCTTATTATTATTAAATATGCTTTATTCTCAACATTATATATTTCTATATCATTTTATAAACAGGTAATAATAACATTTTGTTTTCAAAATGTGTACTGAAATCTTGACTTTTCGACCTTGGTATAGAATTCACTTTTATTTTTTAAGAATAATAATATTTACATCCTAAAAATAAATCGAAAATTTTTAATTTATGGTATATGAGCCCTAGTCATAAGCAAACGAATATACATAGGTACATAGATAGGGTAAGGTTCTATTATACTTATATTAGTGACCTAACTTTTATTATAACTAAGACTAGATTCATTTTGTTGCTGGTGCAACAGCAATCTATAAAATTGATCCTTAGGATATTAGGTAAATTGGAATAAGGGATAACGTAAATTATTTTTGTGTCTGGTTTCATAATCATGTACCAACTCATTGTACAATAAATGCGGTGCCATATTTCCACTTAAATTTGAAATATTTCTAAATATAATATAGGTCTCATATATGTCGATTACCCGCGCCTTTAAATTCAATTGAATATCCTTAAAAATATATCGCCTGGACGTCCTTGGTCTAATTAGTCTTTCTTTCTGAAAACGATTGCCATGTTCCAGTTTTAAACACAAAGTTGCTATTGTGCTTCTGAAATGTGATAAATGGCCTGATTCACAATTCTAGTAAACAATGGCAAGTACCACGTTTATTCGTAAATTGCTATATTACGTTTTTTAGAGCATTTAATCATGATGATCTATATCGCCCATGTACTTATTATAATTGATTACCATGGTATGCTGTGAATTGAGCATATTATAGTGCAATCCAATCGTTATTACATACGTATTATCACTCCACCAAACGAAAGTAACTTTATCGACTGATAGTGTGTCAAATTGATAAATAATCATAGATTTTACGAAGTTTCTTTTGCATCCGATAGGGGCCATTTTTGCATGCTGTTGTTGCTCATGTTTCCCATGGCCCTAAAAACTTCAGCGAAGTTAGTAAATTATAGCTGCTTCCTATAATTGATAGCATCTGCCCAACTACACTTGTATCAAAAGGTTTACGATTATTTCCTTTACCTTGGACAATATAAGTCCAAATATTATAATAGCCGCTGGAATCACAATTTATAGAAAAAGCAAATAGGTTCACCTTGTATAAATTGTTGACCATAATATTCACTCACCATTTCATCAATCGATAAATGCTCTTCATAGATATATTGTCAAAATTGTATGTTCATTATCTTCATAAGGGGCCTGAGTGTAAAACCTTAGTCATGCTACTTGCCGTTAGCTTTAGAGTTGTCTTGAAATGGAATAAGTCAATTGATTTTTGAATAGGCACTAATTTTATTCCCTAATCATCATTACCTGATATAGTAGCAGCGTGTGTGAGTCAAAAACCGGAAAATGTTAAATACCATGAGCTGGAACAAGATTACCTCCCCTCCCCGTTTTCGACGATGGCGGTGTTAGAATTTCTCTTTGGGGTTGCGCAACCCCTCAAAGCGGCCAAAAACCACCACTAAAAGATTTCTCGAAAAAAAGACCCGATTTCTCCGCAGAAAAAAAACACTTTGCCCCGTTTTCGAGGATGCTGAGTACGGTGGTGGTGTTGGATATCGCGTCCGACACCTATCAACCCCTCCACCGGCCAATACTCGCCCCCGAAAGGAATGATTTTTTAAAAATACATATGTAATATATACAGGGTATCCCACGAGGCAGTAAACATCCGATATCTCGAAAACACTTAGTAGTATGAAAATGAAACTTGGTGGCTGTAAATGGTTTGAAATGATGGCCCTTTTTGAATACATAGATTTCGTTTCCGTTTCTCCATTTCCGGAATAATTACATCCACTTCAGAACTTTAAATGGGACAACCTGTATATTTATGGATTTTTTGAAACGTGATTGAAAGACAAATACAGCGATACCATATTATTTTTATATTATTGTTACAAAAACAAAAACAAAACAATGTATATAAAAACAACGAACAAAGATAACAAACCAGTTAATTAAAGTTGCAAGGGGCAGGGACCAAGGCTATAAGATGTAAAATTTACCTATATATTTGTATTCTTTTATTTTATCGCTCTGGATAATTTATCATACTATTTCATCCGATCCAGTGTCCTTGGAAATCAATATACTCAGTAACTCGTCGAGAATTCTGAGGGGCTGCACCATCCTGTTGCCACCAAATCATTGCTCTCTCGTTTAGAACTGGCCTTTTCGCTTTCCAACCGGGAAAAAACCTCTGCGTGATCTTTCATGCTTCTAACTTGACGAAGGTACTATTGTTCTACGTTAGACGATTCGGATATTTAAATCGAGGGAGTCTACTGTTTTTGCAGGATTTTCCATAGATAATTTCGGTTCAATCTGTAATCCCTAAAATGTTTGATAAATTCATTTTCATACAACTTATTTGGAATTGTAAACGTCTCATTTGCGATGAACATCATGGTTTTCTTGAAGGCAGTTCTACAACATCTAACTTATTATTATACCAGTTGTATCTATTAGACGCCCTTGAAAAGGGATATCAAGTTGACTCTGTTTTCGACCGTGTCAATCATTCTGTTCTATTAAACAAATTGGAAGGTCTTGGATGTGGCAAGTCAGTAGTCAAATGGTTTGCCAGCTACTTAAGGGAACGTAAACAATTTGTCAAGATTGATAACTTTGTCTCAAGGGAAATCGTCACTTCTGGTGTACCTTAGGGATCACATTGCGGGCCCATCCTTTTTTTGCTTTTCATCAATGACATTGGTAGTTTTATTAAGCAAAGTAGATTTTTAATGTTTGCAGACGATGTTAAACTATTTACTGTAATCAATAATCATATTGATAACAATATTTTACAATCCGATTTGAATAATTTATCTGAGTAGTGTTCATTAAATTATCTAAAACTAAATTTAAATGCCTCTCTATTTCATTTAGTCGTGGCAGAATTAGTCATTTCAATTATTTAATAGGTAGTAATAATTTAATCTTTGTTAACAGAGTCCGTGACTTAGGTGTAATATTTGATTCTCGCCTGATATTTATTCCTCATATTAATTATATTACTAGTAAAGCTTTTTATACGTTGGGAGTTTCTAAACAGTTTCAGTTGGATACAAAACTCTATACGTATCTTTGGTTAGACCACAGTTGGAGTACAGTACTACCATATGGTGTCCTTATTATAAAAATTATAGTAATTTAGTCGAAAAAGTTCAAAGTAAATTTTTAATGATTGCATTATTTAAAATGGGCATAACTAGGGTAAATTATAGTCACTTGCACATGTTATTGAGTCTTAACCTAAAAACGCTACGATATAGAAGAGCCATGTTTGATGTTTGTTACGGATTTAAGCTGATCAATGGTTTTGTGAATTGTATCAATCTGCTAGCCATATTAGATTTTAATTTTTCTTTGTCAATTCGTAACAGGCCATTGTTCCGCTTAAATTTCCATCGAACAAAATATGGTGCGCATAATCCAGCAACGCGTATAATGAAATATTGTAATATGCGCGTAAATTATCCCATTTTCTTTATATTTTGCAACTCATATTCATTATTCAAACGCCATTTATCATACATTGGTTTATCAATTCTTTGTTGATTTATATGTAATCAGAGGTCATCATTAGAATTAGATTTAGTTTATGACTATACTTGTGTCACAATCAACTGTATTTTGTTTGTCTCTCATTATTGTTTATATGTTTAAAATGGGGAATTTCGTTAAATATCGACATACTTGTTATACGTAAAAACGGGACGCATTACTTACACTTAATCAGAAAATATTCTCAACTTGACATCGAACATTTGATACGAAGTGTTTTTAATTTTTTGTTTGTCGTTTTGTTTTGTTAATCCATGCTAACGCGATTATTTATTTTGATTATTACTTCAACAATACTCCCTTAATTTACAATGAAACTCCGAAATAATATGGTATCGCTGAATTTGTCTTTCAATCACCTATCCAAAAATCTATAAATAATAGGGTTTCCCATTTGAAATTCTGAAGTTGATGTCATTTTTACAGAAATGGAGAAACGGAAATGATCATTATTTCAAAGCATTTAAAGCCACCAAACTTAATTTTCGTACTACTAACCGTTTTCGAGATATCGGCCGTCCACTATCTCGTGGGATAGTAATGTAAAAAAATGATAAAATGTAAACATGAGTACTCGTTTACTTGAGTACCGACTTTCTCCACCAGGGTGCGTTCAACTCTCTTTCGAGGCCAATAGGCGACCAATACATTTTTGTCTATAGCATCGGCATCCTTTTTACATAACCACTGCTTAAAACCGCCGTAGCACGACACGACTTACCACTTTTTCGATTTTGTGGGCAGCAGGTTCAACACGCAATATTCGCAGCTTCGTTAATATCCATGCCCGCAGAAAGTTTCACTGGATTGACACAAACAAACAAAATTCGACATTGTTTTCTCGGTTGCTGGGTTACCATAGGATGCCTAGGTGACTATAAAAATTTTGATCCCAAATGTTACAAGAATATATTCTGATCTTTTTTAAATATTATATTTCCGGTAGCGGAAAAAAATAATAAGCAACACGGAACGTAATGACAATTAAAATTTTCGGCAGGCGATGAGTCGAGGCGGAGCCTACCTCAAACGTTAATACGTCCTTACGTTCCTTGTTGCTTAAATAACTATTCCGCTACCGGAAATATAATACTTAAAAAAGATCAGAAAATATTCTAAAATACGGCTTGTAACATTTGGGATTAAAATTTTTATAGTCACATATGCGTCCTACAGCAACCCAGCAACCGAGAAACCAATGTCGAATTTTGTTTGTGTCAATCCAGTGATAGTTTTTGAGGGCATGGATGCAAACGAAGCTGCGTATATTGCGTGTTAGAACCTGTTACAAAATCAAAAAAAGGTATGTGTCCTGTTACGACTCTTAAGTAGAGGTTATGTAAAAAGGATGCCGATACTATAGGTATAGACGAAAATGTGTTGCTCGCTTATATGTTGGAGCGTTACGATTCTGTTTATTATTTTTCTAGGTCCGTAAGTAAAAAATTAAGTTCTGTCGTCAAGGACAACAAACACCACGAATGTTATCAGCCACTTACGGTACCTGTAACCATGGATGCAATGCTTAGTTACGTTGTCGGTAGCAGAAAAATTATCTTAAAAATTTTCCGATCGTAAGAAAAATCACACAAATTTTCAGTATAAATTTATTACATTGTCATGAATTTAAACAAAAATATTTGAGCAGCTTAAGTTTTATTTGACAGTTGTTTATACAAACTTATTTGCTTCACCAGTTTGTTAATTATGTCTCGTTTAAGTAATTCTGAATATGTACCTCGCCATTATGCAAGAAGTATTAGAAATTGACTTTTGCATGCCTGCCACGATCTTTAGATCTTACACCTATGGGCTTTTATTTCTGGGGCACATAAAACAAAAAGTTTATGGCATTCCAATAAATCCAAAGAAACAATAACAACAGCGGATGAGAAAAATTAGAAATGATCCTGATATAATAGCAACAACATATTGTTCATTTACCCGGCGATGTAATTGTTGAATTAGTGCATATAGCGTGCAATTTGAACATTTACTTTAATGCTGTGTTTTCTTTCTCTTTGAATTACTTTTGTTCGTCAGCTAATAAAATTTAATTGATTATTGCATACATATTATTAAAAATGTTTGTTTCCAAGCAGTGGAAAATGGTAAAAATGACTGTAATTTAACTTAGTGTAACTGACGGCAACTGATAGGTTGATCAGTAATTTTTGTATAAAAAACTGTCAAATAAGCATTAACCTGCTAAAATGTTTTTATTTAAATTTATGGCAATCTAATAAATTTATACTGAAATTTTTTTACGATCGAAAAATCTGTAAGATTATTTATCTCTAACGGTAAAAAATCGCACATAAGTTTGTTTGAACTTTTCTGTTCAGAATAACATTATCTACTTCCTGTTTTCATTTAGCACACTCGAAACGAGACACCCTGTATAATAATAAATAAAATAGAAACAACCTTACTTATTGCAGAAAGTATTAATTCAAAAAACGAAATATAGCCTGAATATATAAATATTCAACCTGTTCGTAACTCTGCAAGCAAAATTAAGTCGTAAACAAATGAGAGATAAATCTCGAAACGCGTCTGCAGATGGATATTTACTTAATTTTTACATATTTTTGGGTTCAGTTTTATAATTTAAAGTTTTCAAATTTAATTTAGTTTTATTTTTCAAGTTAGTCCTGTGGGTAGAAATAAGGGATCTTAAACCAATGTTATTTCACTTAGTACTTAGTACTAGTAATAACGCAAATTTCTTTTGTATCATTCAATATCCGGCGTGGCACTAGCCAGGGAAGTAGTTGTTTCAATAAGTTATTTGTTTATAGTCTTAGTAAGACTTAATTTTGCTTGCAGAGTTACGAACAGGTTGAATATTTATATATTCAGGCTATATTTCGTTTTTTGAATTTACCCTGTATAATAAGTTGAAATAGATCCTTGACTTTATGATAATCTTGTATATTGCAATCGGACATCATCAGGCAAAACTACAAAATAACGATAGTGTCATTTACACATCGAATAAAACACTAATTTTAATTGAATAAAATGCCAAACATTTTAAAAATATAGATGATTTATAAAAGTAATAAATAAGCGGTAAAGTACAAAAGCTAAAAATATAATATTAGTTAAAAAAATTAAAATATTAAAATGCATAAGGTTATGTGATTATATTTTTTTACTATTTGATGAAATATGGATAACTGTTAAGCTACGCGCACACTTGTCGGAATCGGACGGACGGAACGCAACGGATAAAATTGGTTAACACAGTTGTAAACGAGTCAACGCACATTTATCTGTACGGCATGGAACGGATAAATGTGCATTGACTCGTTTACAACTGTGTTAAGCAATTTTAGCCGTTGCGTGCCGTCCGTCCAATTCCGAAAAATGTGCTCGTAGCTTTAGTGTGCATTATACTTACTTGCAAGTAATGCTGGTGTGTGCGTAATTGTATGTCCATAATTTTTGCGTGTGTATTTGTGTACTGTGTTTGTTTAATGCATGTTGATGTTACTTTTTCATTTACCGAGTCGAATTCCGTCATGTACAGAATATGCAGAAAACCAGCACAGAGTTCAACTATCATCCCATACGACTACCACCCCTACCAGAAAAATAAATTCGCTTGCTTACACAGCCTCGCGTATGGATTGAAAAATTCCCCCATGAATTCATCCGACTTAAAACATGAAATTAACATTATTTATCATGTAGAAATAGAACACAAATAACTCCTTCATATAACTAATAAAATTCTACATAACTCTAACTCTCCAAGCACGTCATTAACTTCTATATCCAATAATAATAAACACGAATAATAAAAGTTATCGTAAAGTGCCCAACAAAGGAACAAAAAATTGGGAAAATACTTCATATTTTTATTTTTTACTTTTCTCTGATGTTGGCCTAATGCAGAAACCGATGGCAATATATATTATAAATGAATTAAATAAGTAAATTAATAAATGATCAATAAAACAAAGAACTGCACATCTTTAATTAATTGGAATCATAAATTTAATTGTCGGCGCACTTTTTATTCCATCAAATGCATATCCTGATAAATATCTAAATAATTGCACAGCAATCGAAAATATTTAAATTATTTAAAATAGTATTCCGACAGTGATTTAGTCTAACGATAAATTAGGACTAATATCGCCACAAATACTTGCTCGATACATTTAGTTATTTTAAGGTTTTTCAAATTTTTAATATTCCTAATATTACTTGATGGTGTAGTGTGTAACAGCGCGAGTATCTGCCTGCTGGATCCAAAGTTGAGTGGGTTCGGTTCCCCGCCCGGGCGAAACATTTTACTGGCCGAGAAATATTCTCTCGCGTCTGTGGACGTTGTATTTGTCATTAATAATTTCTTCAGTTATGATCCGCGTTACCTAACCCGAATTACTATCAACCAAACATCGCTTCAAAAAAATGCATACTTAGATCTGGTATTCGCACATGACGGGTTTACAATTTCGACTGCATCAGTCAATACGGGGATAACCCAGTTTTGAAACTTTGTTAAGGCTACTGAGTCTGTTCCTGAATATCCTTATTTGCTGAATAGTAATGATGTTGAAAGCAGTTGCGGATTGCAGCACATTAATTTGTTTGCAGAGTATTCCTCCAGTGTCTATAATAACGATAAACCAACTTTATCATCTACAGAAAAAGTGATGCACATGCCATACATTTTAAATCAAATTGAAATATTTGAAGCTATTGAGAGCTGAAAATGTAGTAATAGCATAGTTATACACACGCACATGCATACGCACACTTTATACATTTGAAAACAGTGCTTTAAAGTGAGAATTGTAATGTTGAAATAGAAAATAGTACATTATTTTACAAGTTTAATAAGAGGGTCCATTATGGCACGATTGCCTAATGCATCTTATTAAACAAGTATAATATACTATTTTTTCCACTTTGGAATTGGCTGAGGATTTATTTTTAAAATAAAATATATACCTAAACTTAGTGAGTTTTATCTGCAACACATGGCAGCACTGAAAAAAAACAATTTTTTATTTTAACCCTTTCAGCCCTGGATTTTTAAATTTGAAAAAAAATTTTTTTTTGTTAATTATTAATGTGGAGCTTCTTAAGACCATAAATACCAAATTTGAACTGATTTGATTAATTAGTATAGGAATTAATTAGTGAGGCTTTGTTGATATGACATCTAGTGATAAACAGCAAAAATATGGATTGTCACAGTAAGTAGAGTTGTTGTAAATGTTGCGGTGGCAATTGCCACCACCAGGGCCGAAAGGGTTAAATGAATTTTATAATTGATATTTCAACGGCGATTTTAATAGTGTATTTAAACTATAATAAATCTCCTGCACACCTCCAGAAGTAAGAGAAGTTGCTAAGGAAGCGATAAAGAAACTTATTTCAAGTAAGTTAAAATCAATGCTTATAGTGTGCTACGTACTTGCTTAAATATTTATAGAAACTTTGTTTATGTTTATATATATTTCTTGTTTTACGTGTAAAGCATCGATCGACGCCAATTAAAAATTCACACTGAATAAAAACACCTCCAGAGTTTCTTCCGAGCTATTGGTTTTGCAAACACCGCCAAACGTTTTAATGAATTCAAGCGATCGTGCAATTGTCACTGATTTCTTACGTTTTCCATGCGGATATTCCAAATATGCATTATCAAACATTTTCAGCATGTAACGCATTGGAGAGTTCCGATTATCCTATGAATTATGGCAATTTTTCATTTTTATGTCGACACCTGTCACATTTTAAATACTGCCAATCGCGACAACTTAAATTTCACTCAAAATAGTTTAGTGATGAAGAAAAACTGCCAAATAAAAAATCTCATTGTTTTATTGTTTTTGATATAACAATAAGTCGATTATTAAACCAAAGTATAAAAAAGAATTTCTATGATATTTCACAAGTTTGTCGATTTTTTTCTACAACCTTCAAAAGTCTTTATAAGTTGTTTATGCCTACATTTACATACAGTGTCCATTATAAAAGTAATACGCATTTTCAGGGAAAAATATATTTATTGATCGTACCGGTACAAATGCTTAAAATTCTTCAAAATACTCTCCTCCAGCATCAATACACTTGCGGAGACTGTCTGCCATGCCTGGAAGGTACCCCGCAACTCTTCGATGGGAGTGTCTTTTAGCAACGTTGTAATTTTGCTTTTGGAAGTTTTCCATTGACTCCCAATGCTTTCCTTTCAGCTCTCTCTTCAGTCGAGGAAACAAAAAAAAACTCGCACGGAGCCGATACTGTAAAGGGGCTGGGGGAGCACCGGGGTGTTGCTCCAGGCCAGGAAATTGGTAACGATGAAGACCGTGTGGCCGGGAGCATTATCATGGTGAAGCCTGACCATGGCTTTGATATCGGCAATCACGCGCGCGACCCGGCGTTTCAATCTCCTGAGCACCTGCAGGTAAAAGGCTGACTTGACAGTTGGAAGTCCGAGGAAAACATCCAAAAGCATGTTACAACCTTCCTAAAAGACATTCCCGTCGAGACTTCCAGGCATGACAGATACGTCTCCGCAAGTGTATTGATGCTGAGGGAGAGTGTTTTGAAGAATTTTAATAAATAAATTCGTGTCGAAGTGTCTGAGTTCTGAGTGATTTATGTAATTCTCTCTTGTCTTGGACGATCTCCCCTGATTTATTGGCGGAGTGTTCCGTAGCCTTTATAGTGTCCGCGCCCTACTCTGCTCCGGGTTTCGGGTGGTGGTGATGTCGGCGCACGTGGTCGAACCGGCAAATTGCACTTCTCGGAACAATTTTGGTTCGAGACGATTTTGTCACGTACGCAGGCAGCTGGGGGGCGGATCAGCAGTCCATTGTGTTATCCTGGCAGCTGCATATTTCACTAATGGTTCTGTGAAATGTCCTAACGATTTCCTAGGGACTTGGATGCACAATAGGTGGAGGCTCATCTCTTCATTCTCTCTTACTGGCAGCTGTACTTCTTCGAAAATTATCTCGTTTGGAAATTTCAATAATGCGGATTTATGTTAATTTTGAAAAGGAGCAAAAGGGCTCATAAATTGCAAATTGAAATAATTACACATTTGTTAAGACGCGTAGATAAACTAAGTGCCGACAACAAATTTTGAATTAATTAATTATTAATTAATAATTTGAATTTTGAAGAGAGTAGAACATATGTACACGTGATGGCTTCCAGTTGAAGTTGGCATCGTGGGTATGTCTTCACGAGGGTAGATCCTTCCGAGCTTGAGGTGTGAGGGGATTCGGTCTTCCTACACGGGGTCCAAGTTCCACTGGGAACTGCTGTTGGGCGTGGCTTCCAGTTGAAGTTGGCATCGTGGGTATGTCTTCACGAGGGTGGATACTTCCGACCTTGAGGTGAGGGGATTCGATCTTCCTACACCGGATCCAAGCTCCACTGGGAACTGCCGTTGGACGTCTTGGGAAAGCAGCACTAGCTGCTCTCGACGCTGGTCCTTGGAGACCCTTCCGCGGTTGTGGCGCGAGGAGATTCGGGCATCCCAACACCCAATCTCAGCGTCTCTGGATGCCAGGGTCCTAGGATGCTGGTCGCATCCTTGGAACAGTCACGTCTGGTGCGGCCAGGGATGAGCTTTCATCCTGATGTGCACTAGCACGGCTGGTACCAAGACGTTCGGTTTCTCTCTCCAGTCCTTGGGGCATCTGGTGCATTGGACGCCGGGGCGGCTGGAGCTGGTGGTGGTCTGGTTGGATGTTGTTATCTAATTGTGGGCGCCACTCCATGAGTTCTTGCAGGCGGGTGGTTGTATTAGGCGATGTGTGTCTGGGCTGGTGTTGTGGGCGGTACCGGTTCCGACGCCTTCGTCATTTGGAGCGGGTTTCCATGTGTACACACAGCTGATCGGGGCTGCGTCACGACACGTTCCTAGGTGGTGCCTGCATGTCGTCAGGCGGACGTGGATTGTTCGATTTTGTCAGGTATTGTTCATGGCGCACTGGAGCGTTCGTGAGGGCACTTACTCTAGGTATTGCGTCTATCTCGCGGGTACTACACTATTTCTAATTCCATAATAGTGATTTTGGTCGCGGTCGTCCGCGTTTGCCTTCCGTAGGCAAGGCGGTCATTGCTTGCGTCGTCTAAGAGTTCGGCGGTGTCTTCGGATGTCAGGAGGCGGCGTCTGTAGATTTCGGGCTACCATGTATCGTCCGGCGGGCAACGTCGAGGGACGGTGCGGCGTCTTTGTACGTTGCGGCACCTTCGAGCGACAGGCAGCAATAATTGGACTGGAGGACGGTACATCCTAGGGCGTCGTTTTCCTTAGACGTCTGAGCGGAACACGTGTTTCTGTACGGCCCCGGTAAATCCCTCTTTGCGGCCAGAGAAAGGTGGACAGCTGTGGCTGGTCGGGGATGCAACGTCGTAGTTGGTGGTAGCTTGGCGGGCAGTTTTGTCGTAACATCGTTTCGACGGCCTCTGGATGGCCGCATGGATGCACGGCCCCGCCGATTCCTTGTCTGGTGGAGGCTGCGCTGCTGGAAGCGGCGACGGTGGTGGCACCGTTATCATGGTGACGGCTGCGGTGATGACGAGTAGGACTAGGGCCTGGATTCGCGGCATCCTCATTGTCGCGACTGGCAGCGGAGTTGGCTCTATCACGAAGGTGGTTGTTGCGACGGCAACAACAGGATAAGGGGTGTCACTTCCTCGTACTTCGGCTCGTCGAGTTCCTTTGTGCACGCCCGGAAATGTGGTGCTGGCGTCTTCGGTGGTGAGGTCCTTTCGGGAAAGTCGTAGCGATGACGTTTCTGGCGACGCTAGTCAGACTGACGTTGAATTTCGTCATGCTGGCGTCTAATTGCGTCTCGTTTCGCCCGCCGGATCATCGCAGTTTCCCTCTCGATTCGAAGGTAACGAATTTTCTCCTCACACATCCGCTTATCGAAGGCGATCGCTTTATCGATGTCCATCTCTGTGTCTCTCGTCCTTGGTGCTGGCATACTCGGATTGTGAGCGTAGACTAGGTCTAGAGTTGGGCGACACTTGTCAACGGGGGGTGCGAAAAATCGCCCTCGTTGACCTCCAGCTAGCACTTGGAGTCGGGTCGCTATAAAACAGCATAAGAAACACAAAGGATCGGGGTAGAGGCAGAAAAATTCTGATAGGTGCGATAACAATCGCTCTTATTTACACACGGATTATGTACAGCAAGAAAATAAAATATATACACGCGGTAAAGTCAAAAATAAAAGTCACGAAAAGAAAAACAGTCATGAAAGCAATAGTCACCAACACTACACTTAGTTCGCACCGGAATACCCACCGAAAGACAGCGGCGGCGACGGCATTGGCAGTAGCGGCGACGATAGCGTCGGCGAAGACAGCGGCCGCGAGTCGTTGGATCGGCGGCTGCGGCGTCGTTGAACCGGCGGCTGCGGCGTCGTTGGATCGGCGACGTTGGATCGGCGACGTCGGCGGCTCGGTTGCAGAACTTCGTGTCGAAGTATCTGAGTTCTGAGTGATTGATGTAATTCTCTCTCTTTTCTTGAACGATCTCCCCTGATTCATTGGCGGAGTGCTCCGTGGCCTTTATAGTGTCCACGCCCTACTCTGCTCCGGGTTGTGGGTGGTGGTGGTGGTAGGGTGCGACGGGAGCATCGATGTCGGCTCACTAGGTCAAACCGGCAAATTGCACTTCTCGGAACAATTTTGGTTCGAGACGATTTTGTCACGTACGCAGACAGCTGGGGGGTGGATCAGCAGTCCATGGTGTTGTGCTCGCAGTTGCACATTTCACTAAGGGTTCTGTAAAATGTCCCCGGGACTTGGACGCACAATAGGTGGAGGCTTATCTCTTCATTGTGTCTTACTGGCAGCTGTACTTCTTCGAAAAATATCTCGTTTGGAAATTTTAATAATGCGGATTTATGTTGATTTTGAAAAGGAGCAATGGTTAGCTCATAAAGTGCAAATTGAGATAATTACGCATTTGTTAAGACGCGTAGATAAACTAAGGGCCGATAACAGATTTACGTATAAGCTTATTTGGTTTGAACATTATTCGTATATTATTTGACAACAGTTTATAGAAAATAACCAAAGATTGTATGAACATTTAAGCAAGCACGTGGCATACTATAAGCATAAATTGGTTACCTCTTAATTAGAAGTAGTTTTTTGCATCCTTAGCAACTTCCCTTATTTCTGGAGATATGCTTGAGTGTTTTTCGTTTTTCCATTTTAAAACATTATTGAAATCGCCATGGAAACATTTTCTTATCTTAAAAAAAAAATTGTTTCAAACAGAATTATATATTGTATAACGAGCATGGAATGACAAATTTCTCGCGAGTATGAAGTTTACAGCAAGAGCGAGAAATAGTCATTCCATGCGAGTTGTACACTATACTTTACCTACGACAACTTTAATGAGCTTCATTGTGATAGTTAAGATAATTAAAAACCGAGAGCGGACAATTCGTGCCCGATAACTTTTATCAGAGGCACCTGCTTAACGTTACCTCGGAAACAAATGTCAGTCAAAAACCAAGCCGCCAGCCGCAACATTATTTATGGTTTATATCATTTCTCGAGTTTATACATTCTTAGTGTTTAAAAAGTATATATAAATAGTATGGAGACAAAAATCGAAAACAACAAATTTGCTGAGGTACTACAACTAACGCCCCATGCATGTAGAAGCGGCGAAGCAAACATCTTTAAATCTACTCCGTCATTTTGACACATTGAAGGTTAGGGTTCACGCGTGACAGTGCAGTGTTGGAATATATTCTAGCACAGATAATCGATGCGAGAATGAAATGCGTGAGCAATGCACTACATATACTAATCATTAACAAGCATGTAATGAGCATATATCCAAGTTGTCGTAGGTAAATATGTTTTACCTACGACAACTTGGATATATGCTCATTACATGCTTGGTAATGATTAGTATATGTAGTGCATTGCTCACGCATTTCATTCTCGCATCGATTATCTGTGCTAGAATATATTCCAACACTGTACTGTCATACGTGAAGCCTAACCTTCAATGTGTCAAAATGACGGAGTAGATTTAAAGATGTTTGCTTCGCCGCTTCTACATACATGGGGCGTTAGTTGTAGTACCTTGGCAAATTTGTTGTTTTCGATGTTTGTCTCCATACTATTTATATATACTTTTAAACACTAAGAATGTATAAACTCGAGAAATGATATGAACCATAAATTATATTGCGGTTGGCGGCTTGGTTTTTGACCGACGTTTGTTTCCGCGGTAACGGTAAGCAGGTGCCTCTGATAAAAGTTATCGCGTACGAATTGTCCGCGTTCGGTTTGTAATTATCTTAACTATCACAATGAAGCTCAACAAAGTTGTCGTAGGTAAAGCATAGTGTACAACTCGCATGGAATGACTATTTCTCGCTCTTATGAATTGCAGCATTCGCCTTTCGGCTCATGCTGCAAACTTCATACTCGCGAGAAATGTATGTCATTCCATGCTCGTTATACAATATACTATTTCAGTTATGCCACGTATTACAATCAAAACTGACCAGGTGTCAATTATATCACTTATTTTTAAAATAATTCAATAGCCAACTCCAATTAAATTAAACAATGACTAATTAAATAAAAGAAGTAAAAGAACAAATTATACCATGTGTGTTCCCTTTACATTAAAACTGTAAAAAGCAACCATAGTTGCAAACAGAAAAAAAAAGTTATTATTTTAAATAGCAATAATAAAAATCTATTTTTAAATTTGTATAGAACTATTTATAGGAGCTATGCCTTCAAACGTTTACGTTATCCCAGATGTTTGCATTCTTCACCCCGCAAGGTTTCTACCTATTTTCGACCATTCCTTTAAATTTTAAAAGGAATTCGTTCGAATGAATGCGACACATCTCAATATCCGGTCCAATTCAATCCATATTTATTTCATACCACTTATTTTTATTAAGAGGCATTGTGGCACTCGTATCATTAGAGCACTCTTCACTGCACTCATCGTCCTCCAATTCCACTTGTGCCATAAAAATCCCTCTTAAACTTAAACTTGTATAATAATATAATAAGATATCATCTAATCGGAGAAAGTTACATGATGGCCACAACACCGTTTTTTTCTTGAAATAATTCGGCGTATGTAATTGTCTCAGTATTTTCATTACAATATGTACCCTTTATTATATAATGATATTACAAAATTGGAAATAGGAGGGGCACTTTATGTCTTAAGCTCTCGGTTTCCAGGATTATCGTCTGTTGTCCTCAATTCTGCACGTACTCGAGTGTTCATTTGTTAGCATAGACATTTTAGCACAATGGTTTATTGATAATGGCCAATTAATATGCATGCTCAAATAGAGTACACTGTAGTAAGATGATATTGATAATATTTGGCAAAATAATATTTCAGATAATTTCAGTAATCGTTTTTATTGTGTCATTCAAATAAAATTGAATAAATTCATAAATTCATGAAAGTTATATTTAAAAATAATATTGCCTTTAGTAACCTATCAGCATAATTTAATATTCAGCACTAATAGATTCAAGACAGGGCAGAAAGACCGATGGTCGATAGCCCTGACAGACCAGCACCCTTCAGTTATTTATTAATTAAAATGTTATGTATGATTATTTGTTTGAATAAAGATCTTGATGTATGTATTTCCTTTAGAAAATTGCGCTTTCTAAAATTTAACAACATTTTTGTCGAAAAAATGGTGTCGCTATTCCCAGAGAATATATGAAAAATGATAGTATATTACATACCGAAGTACTTGTTTCATTACTGTCGAGAGACGAAGCATCGAGATTAACTTTATCTTGTGACAGAAATAAACTTCTCTACGAGGTCTGTATGCTATTTTATTCACCCTTCCATTTATTTTTATAATAAATATTCAGGTAAATTTTGGTCAGGGATAATATTACATCGATCCAAATTTCTAGAATAAATTGAAATGGAAAAACATTCCCTAATCGCAATTTGTCGAGAAATTCGCGATGAACTGACCAGTGATAGCGAACCTTTTTATGTGCGTATGCCGAAAATTTTAAAACAGTATTTATCGAGTTGCTGCCGTGCCGAACACTTTTAAATAGATTTTATTTTATTTCAGAATTTTATTAAGAAAATTAAATTAAATTCTATAAAGTTAAACTTACAAACGTAAGTCATAAAAACTCGATAACAAATAAATAGGATGTTTGCTTTTGTAAATTGAATGAAGCCCTTTACATCATATATACTTTTAGTAAAACACGCCAACTAGATTCATCAGCCATTTTATTTCTAAAATTGTGTTTTATAAAATTAATTTCCGTAAATTATCACTCACAAGCATATAAAGTACTGAACATTTGTAAAGTAGCCGTCTTCGCTAGTTTTTTCAACTAAAGATTTCGGGAAGTTATTATTTCCGCTTTATTTGGAAAAGAGCCTAAAAATCGATCATTTTCAAGTCATTTCTCAAAATAACCAAATATTCTTTCCTTATAGAACTGAATTAAAAATCGATTAATTTCAATACTGAATCTTCCAAATTCAGTCAATCACGGGGGCAAAAATAAAATATCACCCAGACCATGCATTTCAACAAATCTTCAAATATTTCGAAAACGGCAAACAATAGGTATATATATAGGGAGTGTTGAAGTAACTCACCTTCATTTGCTTCATATAATTCAAAAATGATAAAAAAGACAGGGTGTTCTATTTAAAAAAAACATAAGTTTGGTCTGTAACTTTGTTATGAGACACCCTGTATAAATTTAAATATTTTTAGGGCGTGCAGCTCACTATTATACACAACTTTTGTATAAAACATTTTTCGAAATTTTGAAAAATAAGCACGTGATTAGGAGAATGCCAAAATGAACCATTTCATCCGATCCTACAAAACACTGATAAAATATTATTTAAATTGAAAATAAACCATTATACTATAAATATAAATAACTATGATACCATCAAATCGGAGAAAGTATAATAACATGATGGCCACATCACCATTTTTTTTGTATTTGGAAAATATTTTTATGCTGGAAACAACGTCATAATTGAAAATTTTTAATTTAGGATCGAACGGTTTGATTAAATCAAACTGGACATTAACTGCCTTGTTAACGTTTTGCAAATTTACATTTAGATCATTTAAATGTAAGCACCACCCGGCAAAAAAAACATTTGGAGAGCCTTTGGACGGCCATTAATAAATAAAGAGAGTCATAATCTTTGGAGAACTTTTACCTGACTTTTTCAGACGTATTTTAGGTGATTTAATAATTTGCGAAATTTTCGTGCAGATATAAAATCGATCAATTTTGTAACAACGATCATAACATCTTCCAGTGACTTTCTTATTTTTTGCATTTAACACATGGTGTGACAAATACAAGTTTTGTCTCCATGTGCACATCCCATTTTCTATAACAAATGTGCCTCCTTCAGAATTGAATACTGGCTTTTGGTATTATCATAAATCTGTATGATGCAAAACCCAGAATTCAATGTCCAATTCGTTGGGTAAATCAGATAACAAAAACATTTTCCTCTCCAGTCACATTACGAGCACTATTAGTCGTAACAAAAACAATGTTGAAAACATCTATTTCTCGTTCAGCGTGTGTATTTACAACTACGTTGCAAATAACTGTTTATTTTGCGGTTGTTGCTAGTTCTTAAGCTAACCATTTCTTCATGATATTATTCGTAACACAGTAATAAATTAAAGTTGCTCAACGAGCTGAGACAGTTGTGTCAGTACTCTTATTAAGAGAAAATAGACCAGAATATTTTATACTTGTAGCCGTTTCCAAGATTCCATCTTTCGCCATAATTTTTTCCTTGTTTTAAAAATCTTTAAACAGAACTGGTGCACTTTTTAGCCATGCTTTTTTCATATGTTTGTGGCAGCGGAACCAACAACACTTATATTTAAACGACTGTCAATAAATTTTAACGAAAATGTTGAGCGAGTATATCTATTTTCAATTGTCCAATTGACGTAACAAGCGAGGTCACGTGTCAGTGGATGACGTTACTAACGTCTTTATAAGTGTATAATGATATGATATGACTTGTAAATCAATGTGTCAGCAAAATGTTCTTGCACGTGCCATAGTTTCGCCACCACTGCCCTAGACTAAGTTGAGGTTTGAAGAATTACACCGGGCAACAAAAAAAAAATATTTCCTGTTGCACGAGATGTTTTAACTGATTTCAAATCTGAAACGTTGGAGCGATGGGGTTGGCCTACTTTTGTAGTCAAATATTTCACAAATAACCTCCCGTTTTTCGTTTTTATATTTTGCACAGGTGTCGCTCCCCAATCACGTTCGGTCAATTTAGACATTTTTGCCTCATTTTTCCGTTTTCTTAAAATGTAGTTCACTATACTTTTTGTAGCAAGAAACCTCACGAACAACCTCCCGTTTTCCGTTTTATTATATTTTACCCAGGTGCCGAGGAATAGCTCTCCAATCGCGCGCGTTCGTCCAATTTCAATATCTAAAATTTTCGCCTCATTTTTCTGATTTATTTATATTTAGTTCAGCATACTTTTGTAGCAAGAAACCTCGTGAATAACCTGGTGTTTCCCTTTTGTTGATATCTTGAATAGGTGTTGAGTAGCGTGTACGGGCGCATTATTAGTTGTCGCTTAAATATCTCGAAATTAGTCACCTTCTTCGCCCCTAAAACACACATTTCTTCTCGAACGCACTGAAAGGAAAACAATCATTAGATATTTGACTTGTGTATAAACTACGAGCTTTTGTTTACTGGTTGAAAGTTGTTGTCTTTCCGCTAACTGGGGTGCAACATGAGTATCAAGGTTCATTTCTTGAACAGTAGCCTTGATAAATTCCCAGAAAACGTTGGGGCTGTAAGTGCCGAACAAGGTCAATGCTTCCACCAGGATCTGATGATCATGGAAAAGCTCTATCAATGGTGATGGGACAGGAATATAATGGCGGACTACTGATGGACTATAAAACGAGATTGTCATGAGCAAGTGCACAAATGCAAGATCTACAAGTGCAAATTTCGAAAAATGTTAATTGTTGAATTGCATGAAAACGGTATCTTAGGGAGAAAAATAACGTCATATATGGATTCAGCACACCGAAATCATGTTAGAACAAGTTCATTTATCAATGCAACAAAAATTTTGTTGCCCAGTGTTATGGATCACTCGATATTATACAAAATAGAAATTAGAAGAGGGATGCCCGAAATCTGGTCCATTTACAAAGGATATTTTACAAACACGCTTCATAGAAGATACAAGGCAAATGGTACAGTTATCATTTAAACAAAGAATTTAAAAATTGGACTTCTCTCGCACTGAAGTAAGCAAAGTTTGCAAAATTTGTAAATAAATTCATCGACGTCGGTCACGTGGCCCTGCTTGAGAATGCTGAGGACTAGCAATGGAACAAAGAATGTTTTGTCAATGATTTCGGATCTGCGAAATTTATTTGTTTTATTTGTATTTGTATATTTGTCCGCATAACTTTTTAAATATTTTGTTCTCAAAATTACTATACCTGTTTATACGGAATGCGTGATTATATACAGGTGGATTCTGTCTATCTTGATTTCTGTGAGGCATTTGATAGAGTGAACCATACTTTACTTTTAAATAATCTAGGACGGCTTGGTTTTAACAACGGAACTGTCAATTATTTAGGGTCTTTCCTAAAAGACCCCACTCAAATAATTTAGGTAAAAAATTTTAAGGCTGACTCTTCTCCTCTTATGTCTGGGGTCTCGCTATGTTCCCACTGTGGACCTGTCCACGCTATTCATTCTTGATATTTACGATAGTGTTAAAAATACTAAATTACTGTTGTATGATGATGATATTAAAAGATTTAAAACCATTGAGTCGGTTAGTGATTGTTTGCGTACACAGGAAGTTTTAGATATATTGTTACCGTACTCGTCCCGCCCGCTAAAGCTGAGTCAGCAGCTCATCTCTATAAAAGAAGCTGCAAGCAGATAAGGCAGTCAGTTCTTACCAAGTTCTTAACCAGTTCGTTCAAAACAAGACAAGACTCTATCGACTTGTTCATTGCGTTACGCCATCCTGCTCTCATAAATACAAACCTCTATTTTTGTACTGCAAATTAAGTAGAATTGTAGTTGTTCTTAAAATAAAACTTTTTTAAAAACAACGACGTGTTTGAACAATCGTTAACTGGCGACGAGGATGGGGTAGTGCGACGTTATCCTGTTCTAAAATTGTGCAGTGTTAACGGTGAGTGTTAACTCTTTACCGATTATCCTCAAGAACCAACCCAAGGAACTGTTCCAAGGAAGGACGCTACAATTGCTGAATTTCCGAACAAGTTCGACAAGTGGAAGAAAGGACGCTGAAATCGTTGAATTTCTGGACGAGATCGAAAAGTGGATTGATGAAGAAACAATTGTTTTTGCTACTGTCAGTTCCTTTTACTTTCTGCATCCTTAAAACATTTTCCAAAATTCTGAACATCAATTTAAACGTACTTCGGGAGGCCTTGCAAGAGGTTGACGAAGAAATGAACATGGCTCGCGAAATCAAACCCGTCGATCAAAATTTAATTCCCGTATTCTCCGACGAAAAAACAACGCTTAGAAGTTACGTCACAGCATGTGAATATTTAATCAGTGAATTTTTAAATCCAAATCCGAATGATGCCCGTATGGAAATGCGACTTTTAATGATATTTATGGGAAAATTAGAAGGAAAAGCCCGAGAAGCTCTTGACGTAAATCGAATGCCCGATACATGGCCCGAACTTAAGAATATACTAGTTCATAGTTTCGGTGATAAACGATCTGAAGATGTATTAGCTATTATTATTACGATCCTTATAATATAAGACTTGTGTAAGGAGACGGATCAAAAGAATATGCTGCCAAAATTAAAGCCACTCTTTATACGTTATTGTCAACAATTAATTTGGAAGAAGATGTCGGATTACGTCATTTAAAAATTGCACAATATAACGCGATTGCCCTGCGTCCATTTTTATTTGGACTTGACATTATTAATGACCGTCTAGGACTTGAAGTTAAACTTAGAGAAACCGATGAATTTGACACAGCAGAAGGATTTGCAAGTGAAATTGAAAATAATTGTTTGTTCAAAAGAAACGATATTTAGAACTTCAGAGACCAACATTTACGCCAACGCGAAACGTAACCCCAATGCCATTACCATCCAGATACCAGGCACCAAGGCAGATGTTGCAAGCAAATAAACCAGCACCTTATCGTTTCATTCCGCCGCATCAACGGATGATACACGCAATGTATTTCCGAGATTTGCACCTACGCATCAACAAGGAGCACCGCAGTAGCAAACACCCATGGAAGTTGATACTACTGCTGTAAAACGCACCGCATCTTCTTCCGTACAACGACCATTCAAGCGATCTAGGCTACAACATCATATGCAAGATCAACAGTACACCGACGAAGGAAATTCGGGGTATTATCCAGACGAAGAAAATAATTACGAATATTACGAATAATTTAATAATGAAGAATTGGAAACTGAAACTGTGCAACCCGAAAACGTAGGAGTTGAACAACAAAACTGTGCTCTAAATTTTATAATGGCCTGCCAACGAAACGAAGAAATATAGCACATGGAGTAATTACGTACAATGCTCAACTGGATCCCCAATTACCCTATTTGAAATTTTATGATTACAAAATTTTAATTGATACTGGGGCTTCTAAATCTTTGATTAACGAAGAAATTTATAATTCAATGAAAGATGATTATGCTATTAAAGAAGAATTTAAAATACAAACTCCTCATAGTACCGAAGAAGGAACCAGAGCCCTCAAAGTTGAATTACCACACATTTTCCAGGATCCGCGTGAATATACATTTTACTGTTTTAATTTTTCAAATCATTACAACATGCTTATTGGTATGGATGTTATCAAAGCCATTAAAGGACAAATAAATACTGTTACTGAAGAACTTCAAACACTCAAAGTCACACTGCCATATTACACCCGTTTAGATGACATAAAACTTTTCCCAAATACAACACAGATAGTCGAATATAATGTAAACAATATGACGGATGGACTCACACATTTTCCACAAACCAGGATAAAACTTGGACATAAGGAAATTATATTATCTCCGCCTGCATTAGTTAAAGTAACTAATGGAAAAAAATTCATAAGAATAAATAATATGACAAATAAAACTATCATTACTTCAAAACATTCAAACACAAGTGGTGAATGTGAAATTACCATTATCTATCGAAGAGAAAAATATTTATGCCATGTCAAAGATTTTAACCATAAAGGCCTATCGTAAAGGAAACATTATAGATTTTCTAATGGAAATTCCTCTTTGTAAATTACTTACCTACCAACTTTATCATCTTTACCCAATTCCTCAGTCCACTGCTGATTATCCAAAGATATTAAAAATCAAAAATCCTTACCTAGCATAAATAAGAAAAGGTATATCTCAATGAATCAATTATGCAAAACAATCACAGATCGGAAATTCCTGTGTGAAGAAACGAGTAAAGACTCTCTCGGCGAAACCCCTTGTGAATACAAGTTACTTAAACATGAATATAAAGATCACCAGTGCACATACGAGACACTCAGAATTAATCACCCAGAATTAAAAAAGACATCTGACAACGAATGGATTCTTTCATCTTCAAAGGAGGAGAAACTGACCATCATCTGCGACGAAAAACAAGAAATCCGGCAAGTAACTGGAACAACACTGATCCAGCTTAGCAGCAATTGTAATGTTACCTGGAATCAAGAAATAATGAAGACACATTTGTCAAATATCCCCAACAGAGAATTACAAATCCAACCGATGAATCTAACAATCGTGAAGGAAGACATTCCATACTGGAAAAATGAAGACCTTGAACTTAGTAAAGTCCAATGGTCCCAATTCAACAAAACCAAGCTGCCTTTGGAAAACCTACTCCGAGATTTGGACGTTATGAAGACTCAACACTTCGGAACCAAGATTGGAGTATCAACCATTGGTTTTATTATATTATTAATAATTATGATAACCTTAACCGTTTGGTATAAGTTTTGCAGAAACAAGAATTTAACACCCCAGGTTAAAGAAGAGATCCAGGCTACTGTCAGTTCTCACCCCTGGCTGCGAACTTCCAACTAAGAGGGGAGGTATTACCGTACTCGTCCCGCCCGCTAAAGCTGAGTCAGCAGCTCATCTATATAAAAGAAGCTGCAAGCAGATAAGGCAGTCAGTTCTTAACGAGTTCTTAACCAGTTCGTTCAAAACAAGATAAGACTCTATCGACTTGTTCATCGCGTTACGCTACCTTGCTCTCATAAATATAAACCTCTATTTTTGTACTGCAAATTAAGTAGAATTGTAGTTGTTCTTAAAATGAAACTTTTTTAAAAACAACGACGTGTTTGAACAATCGTTAACTATATAACTTTCTTCATGAAATATAAACCTATTGTTTTGTAATATTAATGAATTATACTTTATATTTCTGTAGAAACAATCGTTCACTACAACAAATATACACACCCCAATCAATAATAATAAATGGCTATACAGCGTAAAACAGAAGTTGGAGATTTAGGTGTGATTTTTTATTCAGGTCTACCATTTTATTCTCATTTATTGTACATTTGTAATTAAGCTTTAAGGAAATAGAGTCTAGTTACAAGCATTGTGAATATCTAGAATATGCACAACTTAAAAACCAGGATAGATATTACTGACGTGTGCTTATTGCACCGTATTTTAATGGAAGTTTCGACAGTGGCTAAATATTAATGTGTCTCGATTTCCATGTGCCGCAATTTAATCGCTTTACTCGGCATACTCCCATTTTTAGACTACTCAGATATTTAGAACAACACATGCTTCTCATTTTAGTCCAGTGAGTTTAATGATGGAACTAGCAAATGAATCTAAGAGACATGGGTCGACATTCATGACTAGTTATAATTCATTCAAATTTAATCTTAGGAATCAATCGATGCAATAGATAACTATAATGTATTATATCTTTATTTGCAATTGTCATAATTTATTTTTAATATGAGCGACGTTTTTTAAACAAATTAAATTTAATATAATTTTAATTAAAATTTTAGTTTAGTTTAGACATATATTTAAATTAAAGTAATAAAGACGAAATACAGCCCGAAAATATGAATATTCAACCCGTCGTGACTCTGCAACATTAAGTCTTACTAAGACTACAATCAAATAACTTATTGAAACAACTACTTCCTTGGCTAGTGCCACGCCGGATATTGAATGATACTAAATAAATTTGCATGTTATTACTAGTACTACTAGATAATAAGATTGGTTTAAAATCGTTTATTTCTACGTACGGGACTAACTTATTAAAATTATTCTAAAATTAATTTTGAAACTTTAAACTGCAAATGTTATTATTAAAATTAAAAAAAAAAACTAGAAAACATTTTGACAATGACGCAAAGTGCTAAACTTATATCATAGAATATGCGGTGTGGTACTAACCAGTGAAGTCGTTGTTTCTATAAGTTAATTGTTTGTAGTCTTAGTAGGACTTAATGTTGCAGACTCACGAACAGGCTGAATATTTATATATTAAGGTTATATATCGTCTTTATTACTTTTGTTCAGTAAAGCTACGCGCACACTTATCGGAATCGGACGGACGGCACGCATCGGCACATTTATCGGTACGGTATTGAACGGATGAATGTGCGTTGACTCGTTTACAACTGTGTTAAGCAATTTTTGCCGATGCGTGCCATCCGTCCGATTTCGATAAGTGTGCGCGTAGCTTAAATCTGCAATAGGTGAGGTTGTCTCAAGTTAATTTATATTTGATTTTTTTATAAAGGAGAATTTCGTCAAAAAATTTATGATTATTCTATTATTATATTTATTTTTATAACAGCTATACATCCGCGATTGTTTCCTCGTTTTAGATGAGATATTAGATTGCTTAATTGAAAGATTTACTTCTTTCTGAACAAGAATACGTTTTTATTTATGTGCGCGCTCTGTGGGAAGTACGTTCTCCCAATTTTAAGATTAGTACTATTTTGTATTATAGCATAGTTCATGAAATATATGAAATATAATAGTTTTAACACTGGTTTTAACTCTAATTAACCACACTACGTATTAATCACCATAACCGAACACGATTGGCATTTTATCTCGACAATCAAATACAATCACTGCCATTAATTCTACTTGATATAAAATATCGCAGATCATAGAGAATACTTTTTTTTTAAATATAAAACTTAGCAATTATATTATCGGTAAATAATATGTCTTGACATGTTGACAAATTTATATGAAACGCATGTTGATCCTCTGCAAGTATTTGATATTACAAGGTCTTTGAATTGATTACTATCTTTAAATTTTGAAAATAAAATATTAAATATATATTTAATAGAACTTATAAGGACATGTACTCATCTTTGAATTTATTTTATGGATTGATAATATTGTACATGACCCTTCTCTCTATTTTACTTGTAACAATATATCATACTCAACAAACTTAAGAGAAGTTTCAAAGTTGACGAGAACACTGACGTTTCCACAACTCACCGATATCTTTGGGAATGTTATGAAATTTACCTCCTGCAGTTAGCAACGTTCATTGTTTCGAAGTCCTTCTGATTGAGGGGTCGATCTCACTTGTTTTAATTAGAATGTATAATTGATTCTATCTAGAAGCGAATCACATATTAGAAATAGTTGTGGTAAATATTAGCGAGTGGTCCGAATTTAACGTATTTATTGAAATCGTCATTATAATCATTTATTAAATTTAATGAAATTGTTTTAAATGGACAGTTATAGATGTAATTGTAAATAATAGTGTAACAAAAGGATAAATATAAAACAAATATTCATATAAATGATACAAATATTAATGAACTACACATATTTGTCAATGAATGTATCTCATAAACCAGTGTTTCTCAATGTGGGCGATCGGCCTTTAAATTCGGCGAGTATCTGTAGATTTGCATTTGAGGACGATGGTCATTTGGAGTGGGCGAATGCATTTTGAATATGCGAGGATGGTTTATCCATACAACTTCAATTCGGGGCAATGGGTACCCATCTGATTCTAAAAATGGATTAAGGGTTACCTTATAATCGCCACATATCCTTACGGTACCATCCGCTTTTAATATCGGTATTATGGGTGTGCCCCATTCGCAAATTTCGACTGGAGTAATTATATTTGATTTTACTAGTCGATCAATTTCCTTATCTACTTTATCTTTAAGTACAAAAGGTAAAGCCCTAGGCTTGTAAAATTTAGGAGTTGTGTTTTCTTTAACTCACAATTTGTAACCTTTGAACGTTCCTAGCTGATCTGAAAATAGTCTTGAGAATTTTTTTTTTCTAAATACACTGCCTACTTTATTAATATTGCTCTTTAAACAATTAAACTTCTTAAATCCTATATTGAAAGGTTCAAGAAAGTCGCGCCCCAAAAAGGGTGGACCACCACCACTTACACAACGTACACTTGGAATGGCTTGTATCATTATACTTTAGATTGATATCTATTTTTCCTCGAATTGGAACAGGACTACTGGTATAACCAATTAATTGTACCTTAGTCTCCGATAATGGACACAGCTCACTTAATTTCGCAATATACATTTTGTAAGAAATGACAGAATGTGCCGCTCCCGAATACAATTCCATTTTAAAATTTACATTATTAATTATAACATTTACACAAATCGGAAAACCATTTTTCGCTTTTAAATTAAAAACCTCGTAATGTTTTTCCAAATATTTAATGTTTCTTTTACATACCGATCTAAGGTGTCCACTAATGCCACAGCTGTTCCAAATATACTCCATATCCTGCAGTGATCAGCTGTGTGATTGTTTTTTCCACACCTGTGACAATCACGACCGCTCGGCCGCCTGGAAGACGTCGGTTTCTACACCTGCCCATCTCTGCGTGGTTGATGATGCGCTCTAGCACTGCCGCTGCTGCTGCTCTTCGCCGTATTTCCTCCCAGTGCCGATGGTGATGGTGATTTCTTCTGTCCCAAAGGGTGGACATCCCGTGGCTCCTTCTTTATGTCTTCTTCCAGGTCCAGGATTCCATATCCTCTCTGTGCCACCTCCGTCATCTGGGACAGCTCCAAGGCTCTTTTAAACGTTAAACTGTCGTCTTGTGCAAACAATTTCTCCCGCACTTTTCCCTCTTCCAATCCGCAAATTAATCTATCTCACAAGGCCGTTTCAAGATGTGTCCCAAATTAGCAATCGCTTGCTAACAACTTCTTCACTTTAGCAGCCCATTCTTGAAAATTCTTCTAGTTCACACTGTTGCGGTTTTTTCGGTACCAATAGATCTGATAATAATTTATACTCATTTAATAAAACACTAACAAAGTGTATGGTTTCAAATTAATTTTATTGTTCTACGACAATTGTTTCACCACACAGTGGCTTCATCAGGTAGATAAAAAATTATGGTTTTACATTTTACAATTACCGCTTATATACTAAAAATTGGGAACAAACGTTGAGATTGGGGGGGAGGGTGTTGTATTAATGTGTTGAAAATTAGAATTAAAATTAAAATTTGCGTTATAATAAATTAATGAATTATTGTGGAGATGACTTAACTAAAAACAAGATACAAAATGGGAACTAAACTAAAAGTTCAGTAGAGGCGAATTATTGACGTCGATTTGGTCATTTAGGTCAGTAGGTTTAGTTTTAGGCTTTTATTTTGTTTATGGAGGATTTTGAAATTATCATTAAATGAATGGCAGTGTTCTGTTAGATGATCGCCATAGGTGGAGATATATTTTCCTTGAATAAAACAATTTTTGTGTTCTTTTATCCTTTGTACAAAACTTCAAACTTCGTCCAGTTTGTCCTACGTAAACTTTTGGACAGTCTCCACAGGTGAGTAAGTATACACCCGATTCTTTATTTCTGTTTGTTTGATCTTTTGCATTATTGATGAACTTTGAGAGGGGGTTATTGGTTTTGAATGATGTGGTGATGCTTAATTTATTAAGAATTTTCCCCACATTTTCAGATAGGTTTCCCAAGTATACTATGGATGCATATGGGGTATGGGGGTTATTGTGGGGTTGGGGAAACATGAGGGAGGTGATTTGTTGTTGTTGTTTTTCATGCAGGAGATTTTTGATGGCTGAGACTTGGAAACCATTATTTTCTGCGATGGTGCAAATACGTATGAATTCGGTATTGAAGTCACTTGTTGAAATGGGCGTGTGAATTAAACGGTGGAGCATTGAATTGTATGCAGCGAATTTATGGGACTTAGGGTGAAAGGAATCCATGTGGATCGTGGTATCGGTGTGGGTTGGTTTGTGGAAGATGTTGAATGTATGTTTGTTGAATGTAATTTATACGCATCCTGCGTTAAACTGTTAGGAATTACAGCTTTTTGAATTTTTTTATCCGTTATGGAATTTGCCACGAAGAATTAATCCATTCTACTCTTGTGAATTGCCCATTCCTGATGGTTAGGTTCGAATTCCGTCACAATTCCAATGATCGAAATTTTTGCCTCCGTCATTTTTGCCGGTTGTCTAGCACGTGCACTAAAAATGTCTCCGTGATCTTTTCACTCACACAATTAACCTCGTCGCCACGGTGGTGTTTTGCCCGGTGGCCATGTAAAACACTATTCATAAGTATAACTAAAACTTTATTCTGCTGGCTGTTGCTGCTCTTGGTACATTTACATTCAAAGATGAATATCGACTGGCGTGCTCGTCCCAATCGCTCACAAAATTTTGGCGCATGCCGGATATTACAAAAAAACATATGTGCAATAAAAGAGCGCGCAATAATATAAAAATAAACACTAGAGAACGTTTTATAAAGAATAGTTTTTTTCAAAATCGTATTACTTTTTGAAAAAAAAATCGATAAATCTACAAAATATCAGAATCACATTTCATCAACGATTGTTAAATTTAATATAATCAGAATTTATGTTTACACTATTTTTTAAGACTATTTCATTAATTCAATTTAAGATTCGCTAAGGTGTTACACGCCAGAATTGTATCAAACAGGTCATTTGTAGCTCTTTTATAAATCAATAAATTATATTACTATTACTATCAGAAAAACCCTTTTTATATCATCAAATTGAAGAAAGTTACACGATTTTCACTTTAACATTTTTCTGGAAATGTATTGTTGCCGGTTTGTTATGATTATAAAACTTAACTGTAAACAAATAATGTAAAAGAGTTTTCAGTTTCTTCGTGGGGATTAAGATAAATAAAAATATCACTTTTATATTGAAACTCGAAATAAATAAATTTCTATTTTAAAATTAAAAACTATACATTATAAATATACTAAAAGCAAAAAAAAATACGTATAATAGCTAATGCTCAAAAATTTCACCTGTCCATATAAAACCCAGTTGGTTTTTATTATTTTAGATAGCATTTCTACGGCAGTTCACACCGTAACTGGATATGATAATTCGAGGCCTTGAGACCAGATGTTCTCAAATCTAATTTAATTGGAGTATTATTTGATTCTGGAGAAAGTCGAGGTATTTCTGCCCATTCAAATTAATAAACTTTACCATATTTTGCGATTTGATCGTCTCAGGGGACTTGAAAATAATTAATTAATTAAAATTTCGAAATTCGAATATTTGCACGTAAACAATTCCTTGTCGTCCTTTTCACGAAAAGAGTTAAAATCGTCTATATTTCAACACAAAAAAATGTTGGTTGCCATAACCGGTTGCAACCATCTAATAAGTTTTGAGTTTGCAATGTTTGCAAACGTACATATTTAATTAATGAAACTCATAAAATTAAATGTACCCGACAAAATTAAACGTAATTAATTTCAAAATTAATGAAACTGTCATATATTGACACATACATAACTTGATTTAATCTACAATATGCATTAATCATTCAACGTGGATGGCTCAAGAAGATTGGATTTAATATTAATTCCCTTTATTAAAATTTGAAACTTGTTGCTCCCATTACATGCACCCTGATGTATGTCATATTAATTTCGGTTCATGAATAATGATTGCCCAATTCTGTAAATATTTAACATCCTACATTTTCACCGTAAGCACGATCACAGACTTTATTGCAACTCAAACATCAACGGTTCATGTCCACAAAGTCATAATGATTAATTGTATCCTGCACCCTTTACAAGATTTTTTTTTATCACGCGATCCTTTAGGAGCAGCCCTTGTTTATTTTTTTAATTCATAAAATTTATTTTAAAACATTGCATGGGAGTTCATTTAAGTTATTCTCAACCTTACCCAATAAATGCCGGCATATTCGTGATATCAAAAATGGCGTATAACGAACAAAAACCCGGCGCGTCCACCATAAGTCATTTTAGTTGTCTGTAAGCCGACGAAAATGAAAAATAACCAACAATTTATTCACATAATTAGTTGTACAGAAGATTTACTTGCCTCACTTAAGAAGAAAGTAAATAAAATTTTCTACTAATAGATTTGATTTCCTCACAAGTGATGCAAACGTGTACTTTCCTCTCTAGCTTGAATAATAAAAGTGCCATATAGAAGGTGACGTTGGAGAAAAATTACATTCATAACAAACTGACTAAAATACATACGATGTGAAAAGACTGGTAGCGATCTGATCAATGTTATGTTCAAAGTTTAGGTGCTTTCACCTGCATGTGAGTCAAATTTAAAATTGAACAAATTTAGGCGACGCCGACGTAGGGTAATAAAAATATAATACAAGTTAATTAAAGTGTTAAAATAAGAAAACATGTGTATGAGTAAATGATTAAATTTTTGTCCTAAGAGTAGTTTAGGCAGATATCAACTTGATGGAAAAATTATTGAATATGAGGGTGACAAAATGCTTCATGTCAACCATTTGTATTAAATTAAAATTCCTAACTTCAATGATAATCATAATCAAATATATATGCAGTTGAAACTAAATTTTACAAACATAAAAACAATATCAAAATGAAAGCCCGATTTAGGGTGTTCAATCAGTTAATTAAAATTTGTGTTTTTGTATTTAATAAGAGTCATACTTTTAAGCTTATTTTTTCGATATGTAAACTTATATTAATTAATTACATAGCGCATGGATATATATCCAATTTAATGTTCTTGATCCCATATTTCGTAACATCAATTAAACAGACGTAATATGTAGTTTGCAAGCAATTGCTTCAGTTTCTGCACTCTACGCTGCTCCGTGTCTCACTGGAGCATTTCATTATTGTGATTTGGCTGCCCAATTAATTAGTTTGGTAATAAGCAAAGTTTGTACTTATATTAATTCAACATACCTTACTTCCCATCTGAATGCTGAGTTACTACAACACTATCTCTATGGTATATGGATATCATCAATCTTATCGTACATTCCGTAAATTATTCTAGATGTTATGCCAATCGGCAAACTTATTTAATTGTAATTATCATAAATGTACAAAGATCGACTGTGGTTTTTTATATTTTGTAATTTTAAGAGCACATAAAATGTATTGACTTATCTTTAGAAACTTACTAAGTCTTTTTATTATTAGATAAGTAGTTTGGGTTACATATTATAATTTTGTTATTGTTTTAGTAGTTATATTATATCTCTACAATGCCAAAATAGCGGATGTGCAAATTAAACATTTCGAGAAAATTAGAAAGAAAGTTTTAGGCAATTTACAATAAATCAGCTAAATATATCTAAACTAAAGTATTATGTTATATAAATTCAATAAAACGAAATGTAGCCTAAATATATGAATATTCAACCTGTTCGTAACTCTGCAAGCAAAATGTTATGTTATTGTTATAATTAAGTGTTGCCAGAACAGTACCTGAAGTTTTAATTCGAAAAAGTGTAGTTTAAGACCAAAATTTTCAAATTCGCTGTTTTGCCGGTGTACGTTTTAAATTATGTGGTACATCGGTTCTTTTTAAAAAAGTAATTTTCTGGTTTTTGAATATGTTTATTGTTGATATTTTCGATACAAAACTATAACAATAATGCGAACAATAAGAGCAGTAAGGTGCAAGAAAAGAAGATTAATATTCTATGTCCTCTTAGTCTTCTGTCAGGATTTGCATAAATTATGGTAAGCTTTTGGAATAATACCATCGTCACACATAACCATTAAGTTCTTAAATTTTTGAACTGAAATTTGCTGTAACGAGCTATAAGCAGATGTCAGTGCAAGTACATTTTGGTTTCGTCGACCACGTTTACGTGAGAGTGCAAACACTTCAGTAAAGTTTTCATCGTTAAAGTCTGTTTTGTAGAAAATTTTAAATAGACTTTGTTTTTTGTAACGCACCCGGCATACGCTACGCCATCCGCTGCGTTGAAAGATGCTTGCCAATAGCTTTATAATAATAATAATAATAATATTGTATTAGTGTTTACAAATATAAAAATCTTACACACGTCAAAGAAAAGTATAGATATTATACATACCGAGTGTCTGGGATAAGGGGCGAACATAGGAATTTAACATATAATATTAAATATGTGTAATTATTAGCTCCCCTGTTCATTTAACAGACAAATCGTAAATGAATATTTTTTAGAGAATTAAAAATTGTAAATGTATCATCGATTTATTTTACGTTTGTACCAGAATCCACCTCAGAAATAATAAAAATAAGTTGAACAATGTACCATTTAATAAAAACCCTTGCCATGAGTCAAATGATGACAATAATTTTTCTAGTCATATATCAATTCACGCATTGCAATTACAATGAACAATAATGTTGGGCTCGTTATTAAGTGTGAACTAGCATTCATCGGTAAAACATACAGACTGTAAAAAGTTTCTGTCTGCATTATTTCACAGAATACGCGCCAGATTCCTTCATCCACTAGCAGTATCTCCTGATGGCATTGATATTTGTAGGAATGATAACCGTTCTTCTTTAGAATTTTCCGTACAGAGAATTTAGACGTTAATGCATCGTATGCTAGTTGTTGGTTCAACATTTATCAAACCCAAAACTCTTTCTTCCAATTCATCGTTGCTTCTTCTGCTCCGTTTGCCTGTAATGTTAATGTTCTTGAAATAATATTTGTTGAAAGTGGACTATTAAAATATGCTTTAAATCAACTGCCACTACATTTGCTGTATTTTCAAACGTTTTCACAAACTTGGTAATTGTTGATAGACGGAATTAGCCGATTGTTAAATTTAACCGAAAATGTCACGAACTCTAAGTAAACTGACGACACTGCAAAATGCTTTCATAATGAATACGCTCTCTTCAACCCAGATTATTGTTCATGGTAATTACAATGCGTGAATTAATATCTGACTAGAAAAATTATTCTCACCATAACATGACATTTGTCAAACTCATGGCAAGGGTTATTTTTAAATAGTACATTGTTCAACTTATTTTCATTATTTCTGAGGTTAATTCTGATACAAACGTAAATTAAATGGATGATTCATTTACAATTTTTAATTCTCTAAAAAATATTCCTGTACGATTTTTCTCTAAAATGAATAGGGGAGCTAATAATTACACATTTTTAATTTTACATGTTAAATCCCTATGTTCGCCCCTTATCCCAGACACTCGGTATATGTGCTTAATTAAAAATTAAAAAAAAACCATTATGTCGATTGCAATAGTTGAATAGTAGGTCAACAACAAAACAAAAAATCTCACCACTGCAACTAATTAAAATATAAAACAAATTTTAGCGATTAAAATACATTAATAGATAAAAGATAAAATAAAATATTTGCAAATAATGATACAAATAGTAAAATTTAAATATAAAACACGAAAACAGCTGATTAAACACAGAGTAATAAAAAATAAAATCCATGTACAGTAGAGTAATCGTGGTGGCGATCTTATAAACCTATATCGCTGTCAGCTAAGTACTGTTCCCAGTTGAAATAAGCCCTGTCGATGAGAAGTTTTTTTATCATTGATTAAATTGCTTACTTAGTAGGCATCTTATAGACAGGGAGCTTATTGTAAAACTTAATCCCTCAGTATCTTGAACCATTTCTAGACTTCACTAGTCGCTATTTATTTATGTAAAGTTCTTCTCTATGTCTGGTTTCATATGCATGTATGGATGTTATGGTGTTATACTGGCCGAGGTGATTTCTAACATAGAGAAGACACTCCAAAATATACTGAGATGGCAGTCATTATACCTAGTATTTTAAATAGATGCTTGCATTCATCGCGATATTTGACGCCAGCAACAATTCTTATAGCTCGTCGCTGAAGTGCAAATATACGATGCCTACCAGCGGAATGCTCCCAAATAAGTAGGCCGTAGCTCATTATCCCATGGCATGTGGCATGATATGCAGCTTTTAGAATTTACGAAGAGACCCGATTCGCTAAATTTCTTAATAAGAATATATTACTGCATAATCAGGCAGCTAGGGTATCAGTGTTTTGAGTCCAAGTTAAAGAAGAATCGATCACAAGTCCCAAGAAACTAGCTTCACTCGAAAAGACATCAACATCACCATCACACCTCCTTAACGTACAAAGCAAATTGATTGTCTTGGAATGATTTAATTGAAGATGTTTGGCATCAATCCATTCTTTAGATTTTTTAAGTGCCTTATTATTCAACTGCAAAACATAATTTTTTCTTTCGACTACTCGACTACTAATGCTATCTTAGAACTCACAGACAATATTTTTGGTACATTTGAGAATGGCAGAATATCTATGCTTACCTTTCTTGACTTGACAAAGGCATTTGATTGTGTCAGCCATGATTTACTAATAAAAAAATTGTCTTCGTAGGGTTTTACTGAGATAAGCTGCCAAATGATCAAATAATATCTGAAAGGGAGATATCAAGCAGTAAAGGTGGATGGCACGGTTTCTTCAAAACGCCCACTAGAACATGGTGTGCCCTTGGGATCTACACTGGGTCCACTATTATTCCTAATGTACATTAATGATTTCCCTAACTGTATTGAGAATGTACAGACTATCCTGTATGCAGATGATACTATCTTAGTAAGTAACAATGAATGGCTTGTGACAAAAACTCCGTGGCATTGAAATTACCAGTTTGAATCGAGTCAATAATATTTTTTATAGAATTATGAAAAGCTACACAAAATCCATTTGGAGATATACAGCTAGGTTTATCTCTAAGTGATGGGTTATTTGTATTTGATTTAATAATTTGCCACATCGCTGTATTTGTATTGTTGGAACGGCGAATAATATTGTCATTGGCTTCTCGTTTAGCTGATTTTATTGCCATTCTATATTCAAATCTGTACTTAAGGTATATGTGTGAATTATTTTGGTATGCGAGACGTATAAAATGTAACCTCTCTCTCATATCCACAAGTTTATTGCTAAACCAGTGGATTTGATTTATTTGAGAAGATTTGCACTTTATACGCTTTTCCGGACATGTGTCATTAAAGATAGTGGAAAATAAATTATAAAATATTGCATATTTGTTGTTTGGGTCACTAATATTGAAAATATCATCCCAATTGTTCATTTTAAGACTCTGAAATAACATAAACATGCCTGCCTTTGTTATTGGCCTAATTAATTTAAAAATATCCCTGTCATTGTGGCATTGAAATTATGTATTAAAACCAATTCCTATGTGGTCTGATGGGACCGTTGCAATTGGAAATGCATTATATGTATCAATATTTGTGAATACATTGTCCCATGTGTTATTGGCACGAGTGGGGAACTCAACAGATTTTTCCAGTCCAAACGAGTGAAAAATATCACACAACGTACTGGTGTTAGGATCGCTGCAGTTATTAAATTGAAAATTAAAATCGCCAATAACCATCACTCTAATATTTAATATATCTAAATATTCGAATAAGTTAACAATAACCTTTACAAACATATTAAAATCCCCTGAAGGGGAGCGATAAATAGAAATTAAAATAATATTATCATCAATTAAGTGAATTGCTGCAATTTCGCAGTGAATTTCAACAGACATGTTAATTAAGTTTTGTAAGACTTCGTATTTAAGAAATCAGCACTCCTCCATGGATATGTTGTGTGTGAGAAAAATGCGCTACAGTACATAAGTTATCAATACAAAGCATTTCACATAATCAGTGAAATCTTCAAATAACATGGTTTTCACTGCAAACGGAGAAGGACTTATTCTGGAGTTTCTTATAACTTGAGCCCAGGCTTCTAATATAAATCGGTACATGGTTTGATTTTTTCTCTATCTTGGAGTGGATAGAGTCGCACTCCATTTCTGTGTCCTGGTTGGAAAAATGTATGTTCTATTATTTTTAACATCGGGTGATTATTTAGCAGATGAAGGCACATGGCAGCAAAGATTCAATTTTTTTGTCGTCCGCCGCATCCATCAGACATCATTCGTACATGCAGTATATCGTTATGAAGTTTGGTGTAATCAAAAATGGAAGATGACATTTCATTAGAACCTCGCCTTCCATTAGTTTCATCCTACAAATAGCACTGCACTGCTTGATTACCCAGATTATACACCGTAAAATTATATACAGCTAACTTCCTAAGATAAAATATTTGTCCAGCAGGTTCTTTAGGCGTATATAACACCGCTTGTAAATCAAAGTTAAAAGACAACACATATTGATTATCTCTAGTAGCTTGCTTATTACGTATTTTTTCTTCTTCGTTCATACCATCGTAGTCTTAGTTCAGTTTGAACAACCCTGTTTTAAATTCAGTAAATACCATTCTGTACTTCTCAAACGATACTACTTTACGTTTATCTACGAGTCTAAGTATCGTTTTTCCGATGATTTTCTGCAATAATAGGATTAACAGCTGGGAAAGCTATATTGTGGTTCTTCAGGTAAGCCTCATCTTCCCGTAGCATTCTGTTATGTGCTTTATGTTTACTCTTCTGATCCTTTTGAAGCATGCCAGTAGGTGTTTGCTTTTTTAAAGCACAACGTATAAAAACCTCACTTACCTTTAGCGTAGCTAAAAAAATTGTCAGCATACTTTCTTTTTTTTTCTTTATTTACCGTAAATGAATAATTTTTGGTATACGATCTTGTTGATGTTTCTATATTTCATGTAGTTCTTTTTTTAAATCCTCCGAAACATGGTTCACGATAAATTCGTTGATCATCTATTGTCTCAAGATCTCGGTATTGTTTGTAAATACTGGCTCTAAGTTCTTCAGGTACGGATATTAAACACAAATGTTTTGGTTTGTTAGAACAAGGAGCTGGAACAAGCGGACGAGCAGGTCGCTCACCGTTCTTATAACCAATGTACGCTTCACCCTTCAGTTTCTTTTCTTTGCGCGCATTTTTATTCCATGTATTGCGCACTCGTTTTTTCTCAGCAACGGCGGTTGATTTTGGGGATCTTCGATATCCATTTGAAATTTTCTGTAAGGTTAACTCGTAGAGGCGTTTTATGATTGTTTTATAAGAAACAGTGAGGTCAGGTTTAATCACCGACGAGAAGTTAGCCACGACTTTCCAGCCACGGATGTTGGCGCCTCCACCATCAGCCGAATTCTAACAAATCTATTTAAATGTTATTTATCTGAAAGATTGAATTAAAACGTATTAAGCGACATTCAATAAACAATTTATAATTATAAGTATTCGATCTTAATTAAAATTGGCGACGATTTAAATTTTTGTGGTTGGCCACGGATACGCGCGAGACAAAAAATTCTGTAAGTGCCGTTTGGCGCTAGTTATTTTTAATATTTTAACACAGATGTGTTAATTAGCATCTAATAAACAATTTAAGCTAATTTGTTTATAGTAGTCTTCATAAATGGCGACGTGAGAGGCCAGCCACGGATTTTTAAAGACTACTGCAAATAAATTATCAGAAATTGTTCAATAGGTGTTCCTTAGGACACCAGAATTAAAATTTCTAAAATAACCAGCGCCAAACGCCACTTATGGATTTTTTTGTCACGCACCAATGATTTCAAAAATGATTTACGTCGACACTATTAATAAAAGCTTTTACATTGTTAATTAGGTGTTTCTTAAGACACCTGAATTGAAATATCAAATATAACTAGCGCCAAACGGCAGTTATGAAATTTTTAGTCCCCGCGGATCCGTGGCCGGCCTCTCACGTCGCCATTTATGAAGACTACTATAAACAAATTAGCTTAAATTGTTTATTAGATGTTTATTAACACATCTGTGTTAAAATATTAAAAATATCTAGCGCCAAACGGCAGTTATGAAATTTTTTGTCCCCTCGGATCCGTGGCTGGCCTCTCACGTCGCCATTTATGAAGACTACTATAAACAAATTAGCTTAAATTGTTTATTAGATGATAATTAACACATCTGTGTTAAAATATTAAAAATATCTAGCGCCAAACGGCAGTTATGAAATTTTTTGTCCCCGCGGATCCGTGGCTGGCCTCTCACGTCGCCATTTATGAAGACTACTATAAACAAATTAGCTTAAATTGTTTATTAGATGTTTATTAACACATCTGTGTTAAAATATTAAAAATATCTAGCGCCAAACGGCAGTTATGAAATTTTTAGTCCCCGCGGATCCGTGGCTGGCCTCTCACGTCGCCATTTATGAAGACTACTATAAACAAATTAGCTTAAATTGTTTATTAGATGCTAATTAACACATCTGTGTTAAAATATTAAAAATATCTAGCGCCAAACGGCAGTTATGAAATTTTTTGTCCCCGCGGATCCGTGGCTGGCCTCTCACGTCGCCATTTATGAAGACTACTATAAACAAATTAGCTTAAATTGTTTATTAGATGTTTATTAACACATATGTGTTAAAATATTAAAAATATCTAGCGCCAAACGGCAGTTTTGAAATTTTTTGTCCCCGCGGATCCGTGGCTGGCCTCTCACGTCGCCATTTATGAAGACTACTATAAACAAATTAGCTTAAATTGTTTATTAGATGCTAATTAACACATCTGTGTTAAAATATTAAAAATATCTAGCGCCAAACGGCAGTTATGAAATTTTTAGTCCCCGCGGATCCGTGGCTGGCCTCTCACGTCGCCATTTATGAAGACTACTATAAACAAATTAGCTTAAATTGTTTATTAGATGTTTATTAACACATCTGTGTTAAAATATTAAAAATATCTAGCGCCAAACGGCAGTTATGAAATTTTTTGTCCCCGCGGATCCGTGGCCAACCACAAAAATTTAAATCGTCGCCAATTTTAATTAAGATCGAATACTTATAATTATAAATTGTTTATTGAATGTCGCTTAATACGTTTTAATTCAATCTTTCAGGTAAATAACATTTAAATAAATTTGTTAGAATTCGGCTGATGGTGGAGGCGCCAAAATCCGTGGCTGGAAAGTCGTGGCTAACTTCTCGTCGGTGGTTTAATCAACTTCAAACACCCACAAATCCAACTTACCCGTATTCTGCGCCGCACTCATAAGCACACACAACTTCCCCCTACTTGCTATAATTAAGAAATTTAAGATTTGAGACAATTATATATTGCACAAATTGACTTAACACGCAAACAAGAAACTGCGAATGTGCCACATGCGCGCTTCTAGCATTGTACAAATTTCGGAAATGTACATTCGCGCATTCATCAGTGCCACCTAGGGAGAATTCTATTAATCCTACACATTCGCTGCTTAGGCAATGCAAACTTTCTTTAAAAAAATCTCTTTTGCAACACATGGTGCAAAATGACCAAATTTGCACATTAGCTGTTTTGGTATTGCATCGACGATATTATACTTTACATCTTTACTTTTAATGTTTTTATTTTACTATTTAAAAAATGTGAAAGAAGCTAATAAAGTTGTCATTAATATTACAATTTGACTCTGTTTGCCCATGTTATTTTGTATATTTTTGAATTAATATAAGAGAACAAGAAAGTAGTTAATTAAAATTAAATCATTTTATGAGAAAGAGCTACACCAGTCGTTTGACTTTTAACCATTCTAGACGTAGTAATTTTGAATTTAATTTTTCGTAAAATCTTACAATAATAACGTGTCCAAGTTTAGAAAGCGACGAGCGTAGCGAGTTTTCTAATGGACAAGTGCGAAAAAAGGCATTATGAACGAGTTTTTTACAGTATTTTTTCTATTATTCCTTTCCTAAATTAAAAAATCGGCCATACATATTTAGAAAATTGTACGGTGGTTGGTAAAACTAATAATTGACATTTCAATTTGAAATTAGTTTGCGATTTCCACACATTACATGACCTCAAAACTATCTCGCCGAAAATTTAGCACAGGTTTATGGCTCTGAATTTCAATGATGCCAACCTTGAAAAAAATAGATTATTAAAGTACTCGGCGAGCCATTAACAAACCTATATGAGTGCGTTAATGGCTTTGTTTTAGACGCAAAATTGAAAAAAAATATTATGTAAGCTCGTCGTAATTTGTATGCTTGTGTATTAATCACTATCATTATATAATCATCGCATAAATAACTATTATTTGAATGCACGTTTACAAATTTGTTATACCGAAAAATGATAAGGTGTATACATGATTGGTAAATTTACAATATAGATATTAATTATAATTCTGGTTTCTTTAAATATTATATGTTTATCTAGATAATTAAATTGTCAGGAGAGACATGGCACGATTTTAACTTGTCGGCATGAATTTTATTTTTTACAATAATGGAAAATGTATTATAATATCAGCTGTCTTTCTAGCTACACTCTCATCATGTTGGGAGTATGTAGGTTCCATGGTAACAGCTTCCATGTCATAAGTCTTCTAAACTTTCGCTTTCAAGGTTAACAACTCCCTCCTTAATTGCAGTAGCAATAAATTGTTCGAAGCTGCTTTTTTGATTTGTTAGTCACAAGTACTACACGTATCTTTACGAGGGCACCCAAATGCGAAATTACAATCTCCATGATCCTGAACACACATGAATCAAAGGAAACTTATTAGTTCGTATTTACGACTTTGTAGATAGACCACAACTTATATTAAGATCCTCACGTAAATACATTTTCTCAATATCATAAAAATAAATCATAAATAAATAAAAACAAATTTTGCAGACTCACGAACAGGAAGAATACTCACATATTCAGGCCATCCATATTTCGTCTTTATTAAATTTATTGAATGCTCCTGCAAACAGTGACGTTGTCTCTAAATAAAAACAGTTTCTGCCTTTCAGTAATCAGGAAATGAGTCAACACAATATTTTTGTTTAGTTACCTGATTTATAGGGCATGTTACTGTACTTACTGGTTTTACAATAATAACTTTTTTGCAAAGAGAAGACATATAAAATTGGGCGGCCCGTTGGTATAGTGTGTACAGGCGAGGCTTGTGCCGGTTGCACCGCGTTCCGTGTGGGTTCGAATCCCAGCCCGGCCGAAAGATTTTTCGGGGATCGAGAAGTATTCACTGGGGTCCATGGTTGTTGTGTATACGTCTGACATTATTAATTTATTCATTTGTTCATTTATTCATCCCAAAATTAAAAATACCAAATTACATATTCGATGTGACTAAATGGCACATGCCTAAGTCAAAAGAAAGACATATAAAATTTAAGGTAAAAAATACATTATTAATGGGGAAATGAGTAAAAGAGAAAAAACCACTAAAGTAAATGCTCGAGTGTGGTCATTACGTCATCGTGTGGTTTGAACAGGCAAAGTTGTAATATGGCATTCCACGTGGGCGATTTTCACTGTTTTTAACCTTTTATAAATACTCTGGTAATATAAATTTCCCCACTCAAATTTTTAAGTTATACAGTCGGCTATTAGTTATTAAAAATAATAATCAGTTATAAAAACTTACTGTGTAAAACAATGGATTGTATTTTTTCGTATAGCTACTTTATATTCTACTAATACAAAAGTGACATAGTGGCATGTAATGTAATTATAATTGCAATTTTGCAACCAAATTTACTGTCCAATTATGTATAGTATTCGGACATTAATATTACGAAAAACTAGTATGTAATTTAGAAGCTACACTATATACGCCAAACACGGATTTTTATTTAAAAAGTAAATGCACAATTTGCTCTAACCTAAATTCCAAAACGAACCCATTTTGAAGCTAATTTACATTCCCGGCTATAAAGTGGAAATTGTCCAACAAAATACGAATCCTCTGAATTGCGTGTCCAGCAATTCCACAAAACTCGGCGATTTGTCAATTTAAAAGCAATTAGGCGCGAAAATTTGTTAAGCTTTTTTAACCTACTTTTATCAAACCCTATAATTAATGCAAACCATATAAATAAATTTAATACCAGGCATGGCATTAGCTAGAAAAGTTATTTCAATAAGTTATTTCATTTTAGACCTCGCTAAACTTAATTTTGCAGAAAAACGAACACATTGAATATTTATATATTCCAGCTATTTTGCGTCTTGATTAAATTTATCTAACGCATCTGCAACAAGTGAGGATTGCTCAATTATTAAAACTGTCAGTCGGTTTCCTAAGCATAAACAACTTGTATTAGTCAATAATTAATACTCTGGTACCAAAGTCCAACCTTTCTTAATCCCATCACTTGGGTGTGAGTTGTTGAAGTTCATAAGTTTATTTTATTATTTTAACATTATTTTTTCCAAAAATCCCTTTAACCGTCATATCCTCTCTCTGTATTGCTTACGCAGAGATCCAAATATTAACCCTAAATTTAAAAACCCACCATTCACAACATTCGATTTCATATCATCATCATCAACCACAGACTGACTAACGCGATAAGACGGACAAATCTAGGCAGAAAGACCTTTGGTCGATAGACTAACAATAGAATTAAACATTTGGAAAACGTTATTGTAGAAATTAACCTGTTATTAAAGATGGACATAATTTTTATAACATCCAATTTTAAAGTGAAGCTGTACTCATGAGAGATAAATGTTGACACGCGCCTGCAGTTGAAAGTTTACTTAATTCATTTATTTTTATGATTGATTCAAACACAGATTGTTTCATTTTTACATTTATTTATTATCAAATTTGTTTTATCTGGAAGCACTAGATAGATTTAGCAATGTGTGTCTTTGAGGAATGTTTTCTAGTTGTCCCACTTTATTAATAACATGAAATCTATTCCTTCGGCTGTAAACCGGTGCTTCCTGACTCGGTATGTATTATACTATTAATTTATATTTTATATACCACTTAACCTCTAGGCCAGCAATCTGAATCAGAGACTAAATGTGATATACAAATTATTTTATCATTAAAACCGTATCGAAACAACGCGTGTATTCAGTTTGTGTCACATTCGTTTTTCTGCAACTAACGCAATGCTATACTGGGCTAGATTAAATAGCATTTAAAATCCATCAGTTGTTAACCATAAATTTTCACATTTTATGTATAACAAGATTAACTGATAATAAAATGAAAGAATATAATTGATATCCCTTTATTACTGACAAAATTGTTAATTATTATATGTGCTTTAAAACGTTTGATCTATCATCATTTAGTAATAGTATTGCAACTAACTAATATCATAATATTAGCAAATTTGTGCAATTTTCATTACCTATTATTATATATCCAGTGGAAATGTGAATTTGTGATGAAATCTAATATTTTTAATTACTAAATTATATACTTCCGAGAAATACAAGAACCATTAATATTATATTACACACACGTAGGTATCAATTGTAATTAACGGGAATTAAGCGTTCGGCACGCATGTTGGACTGTATGTATCCGTTTTCAGCAATTTCAGCCTTGTGCACGCACGTTGCCTTCGATTTCGAATAATCAATAATACTTAAAATTTATATACATATTCAAACAAAATTTAACATTTTTTTCATGACAAATTATCAATACTAATGGATAAACGCTTGTAAATTTATAAATGAACAATTGCTGCTTAAACAAAAAATTTAAATTAAATTTTTTAATCGGGTCTTTCCGCAATGTAAACCAAAATATAATAAATAATGAATTGTCTATATCATGACAGAAAAAAGGCTAAAGTGTAGCCATTAACGTTACTTTGCGACTTCAATCAAAACGTAACAATGTTCAAATGCCGGGTATGATCATGTTTTTTTAATTATCTGCCGGATCCAAAAATAATTAACGTAAAAGGTATTTGGTATTTACAAACGCGTATAGTGATGACATTCAATATTTCTTAGCCTTTATTGTTTCGTTGCTAGGACAACATATTTTGTTTGGTATCCCATCAAGGATAACGGATCGGGCGAAAATGCGTAGGGCGAATTTACAGCACCCAAAAGACGGGAGGACTCACGTGTTCGTCTGTCTCCTTGGGCGACGTGTTGGTGCATCCCTAAGGAATTTGGGTAGCATTCTGGGGGTAGTCGGAGGTGGTTGTATGTACGAAACAAATAAGTAAGTTCACCGGCGGCGGTAACGATAGTCCGAAAAACTATATATGCGGGCGCTTTTCACCGAACATTTTTTTTTAATGCAACTCTGTTTTTTTTTTCAAATTATATAGATACAGCATGTTTTCAGACCGTTTTTACTTTCTCCGTTACGAAGTACGAGAAAGTATTGTGATCGTGATTTTTTTTTCAAAAATTTTTGTTACGGAAATATCCGTTTTGGGGTCCCTAGATGCCATTTCAACAATTTCTGGAAAAAAAATATTGTGTGTGTGTGTGTGTGTGTGTGTGTGTGTGTGGCTGTGGCTGTGTGTGTGTGTCTGTCTGTGTGCGCTCTATCTCAAAAACTAATAGAGCAATTGATATGAAACTTTGAACATACGTCTTATTTGATCCGAAGAACTGAAAAGCTTTTGATAAAATTTCGTATACCGGAAGTGGGTGTTTACCTTAACTGTTTTTTGTTTTTTGCCAATATTTTCTTAAATATAAAAAATATCACAAAAACATTTAAACAAACATTGAAGACAACAGAAAAATGCACATCTTTTACTCGAAAATATTTTTCATAAAATCATTGGTATTCGAGAAAATTATTTTTTATTTTTTTTTAATTTTTGGTTTATAATTATGAAACAATAATAGTTACAGAAAATGTATTTAAATAATAATTGTAGAGAATGCCTAAATGAACAACTTCTAAAGAATAAGTTTTTTTCGAAATCTCGTTAGTTTTTGAGTAAACCGAGTTTTTGAATTTGAAGTATAATTTTTCCATCTTTCATAATTTTGACGTTTAAAACGTCAGTTTCACCCGAGTTTACGCAACGCTCGATGTACATTTAAAATATGATTTCAATTGAAAATCAACCATGAAAGTGTAAATATAAATGACACCATCATGTCGGAGAAAGTAACATGATGGCCACAACACCATTTTTTTTTACAGGGTCACATTTTTTTTTACTATTCACCTCACTTACTTTTTAATCAATTAAATCGTATAACATTGATGGCATGATCCCATGAAATTCTGATTACGATACTAATCATACTAGGTGAATAATTATCGCGGTAATCGTGCGGGTGCACAATTTCCACGGCAATTGCTTATTACTGTATTGTATTGTATTACCTAGCAATGGCACCGGAGATCTGGAAGTTTCATGTTCGATCCCTGTGTTCACGCTTTAGATCCAGTTATATACGGATAATATTCTTCATTAATTGTTTACAAATAATAACCATATAATTATATTTATAACTTCGTATGTGGGGAAATCCTCCCATATAATTAAATAATTTTTTTATATACATTTCAATTAAATCAACTTAAATTTTTTCATCTCTCTCTTGAAACAAACTATGTACATGAAACCACCACTTTAAGGACAACTCATAGGCGACCTTTCGACAAAATAATCAAAAACATAAAAACATAACTGGCGTTAGATAACGGAATCCTCCTCAAATTGTTCAGGGTTCCTTCCGCAATATAACTTATCCAAACCAGCATCAACTGGTTCTTACATCATGAATGAGCCTTGATTAATAAAACCTTCATTAGGTTCTGTTTTAGCTTCGGAATTGAATTCTCAGTCAAAATTGAAATCTATAAACCACGTCATGATTGTAGCAATAAAAAAACTAACAACCTACACCATTCATAGTGATAATATTAAATTTGCACATACCTTTGAAAAAAAAATACAGTGAATTAATTATTGAAAACGATTGGTCCAAATTTAACAAAAAAAAAATCAGCTGCGGAATACTTCTGTTTCCGGTTGTTGATACTGCGCAAAATTCATGGCAAATTTGTTCCCCAGCCAAATTCTTTCTCGCAATGATATTGATATTGGAAGATTTATCTTCCAATATAAGTAAAAAATAAAATAGAAACAACCTTACTTATTGCAGAAAGTATTAAATAAATTCAAAAAACGAAATATAGCCTGAATATATAAATATTCAACCTGTGCGTGTGTGCGTGTGTGCGTGTGTGCGTGTGTGCGTGTGTGCGTGTGTGCGTGTGTGCGTGTGTGGGTGTGTGTGTGTGTGTGCGCGTGTGTGTGTGTGTGTGTGTGTGTGTGTGTGTGTGTGTGTGTGTGTGTGTGTGTGTGTGTATATTGCTCTAATTGAGCAATTGATACGAAACTCTGAACATAAGTCTTATATAATAATCCGAAGAACTGAAAAGCTTTCGTACACCGGAAGTGGGTGTTTACCTTAACTATTTTTTGTTTTTTATCAATATTTTCTTAAATATGTAAAATATCACAAAAACATTTAAACAAACATTGAAGACAATAAATACATTTTTTGCTTAAAATTTTTTTTCATAAAATCATTGTTATTCGAGAAAAAAAAAATATTTTTTTATTTTTGGTTTATAATTATGAAACGATAATAGTTACAGCAAATTTATGTTAATAATAATTGCAGAGAATGCTAAAATGAACAACTTATAAGGAATAAGTTATTTTCGAAATCCCTTTAGTTTTTGAGTAAACTGAGTTTTTGAATTTGCAGTATAATTTTTCCAACTTTCATAATTTTGACGTTTTAAACGTCAGTTTCATCCGAGTTTACACAACGCTCGATGTACATTTAAAATATGATTTCAATTGAAAATAAACCATGAAAACGTAAATATAAATGGCTATGATACCATTAAGTTGGAGAAAGTAACATAATGGCTACATCACCATTTTTTTTAAATAGTAATAGTAAATAGTTAATAACACTACCGAATAAAAATACAATGTAGAGTGTAATTGTAAAAAAATATTTACTTATTTCGCCGTATCAGTGCGTATTGACAAGAATTTAAATCAATTGGTTTAACATAAAGAAGACCATTATTTCATATTACTATTTTTGTAACATGATCTACTAAAATGTCAATATTTTAAAACAGAAATATAATTTATTCAGGATAGTAGTTACAAATAGAAATTAAATATACCAAATAAAAACTCAGTTTATATTTTGATTGTTTATAGTTCTCAACTAATTTGGGATTATTAGGGCATTGGATCCGCGACAAAGTGCCGAATTTTATACTACCAACCATGACCAAAATGTCGAATGGCATCGGCGACCAAACTGAGTAAACAAGGCAATGCACGGAGCCGAATGCGAGTCGACAGTTTGGACATTCAGAAAAATATCCTCGTACCGAACTATGAGTATGGCCCAAAATGTCGAATTTTCACCAATTCGGCACGAACGATTCGACGTTGTTTAGACATTTTGGACATTTGTAACGTCATTTTGAAGGGGATTTTAAAACGCCCTAATAATGCGAAACTAGTCGAGAATTTTAAACATTCAGAGTCTAAAGTGTCGTTATTTGGTAGAATTAATACTTATTTCTTAATAATACCCTTAATAATATGAACTACCAATTCGTAAATATTAAATCAATTAATAATTTATTCAATTTGAAAAAAAAAATTAAGCTCAAGAATCTATTTCGTTTGCATATTAATTGTTATTTAGAATTTTGAAATAAAACAAACGAATTAACGGTCAATTAAATAATGTTACTATTAAATATTACTTTTTCAAATTAATATTTGGAATAATACTAAACGGGAGAATATAACCAGAATACATTAGTAAATGCATGTTCGATGACCATTAATATGCATGTTATATGGATATGTCGGTTTAAAACTCATCCAGTAATAAATTTTCACTTACACGAGGAAATTTGAATAGATTATGTTATAAATTTTGGGATATGAATTGCAAAACGATTTGTGCGAGGTTAAGCAAATGGCCGTATTAAGACAGTATTAAGCCGCGTAGATCGATATCAGGTCATGTAATGCCATAAATTATTCGAGCTGCTGTTTCTGATGGTATTCACTTAATATTATCGAAATTAATATTCTCGTAATGAATGGGGCGTTTTCACCCGCTGGGATAGCAGAGCTACTAAATTGTTTATTTGATATGTTATTACCGAAATTTTCAATTATGAATTAATCATCATAACAACTCAAACACTTCAGCAGGCTCTTGCTTAGTTGAATATTCAAATATATGAATTCTTTCGTAACACGTGAACTTCATTTAATTAACTGTTATAATTAAAATGATGGATGATTGATTGTAAGCACAAAAGTACGGCATGTTGCAATTATGTGACTTTGAAATAAAACGTTTCTATAAATAACTATTATACTCGTAGATTTTAAGTATGAATTATGGCGCATAGTGCTTGACGTAGACGTCTTAGGCGAGCGATTTTTGAGGTTCGACAATTTTGTAGCTCGCAATATAATTTATTGGTTTTAATGGTTTTACCTAGACGAGCGTCTTTTGTAGAGGTGTTTAACGACTGTCAACGACAATCGCAGCAGATGGAATATGGATAATCACAACAAACGAGATGACCCCCAGCGATCACAACCTACTTGGAAATCCATAGATAGTTTTTTTTTTCAATAACAGAACCCTCATGTAAGAATAAGGAACATTCACTCTTCAACAAGGCGTATCTCAAGGCACCTCTACGCACCAACTATAACAAAAGCACAGACGATGTGCAAGGTTTCAAAAGATGTAAATTGATCTACAATAAAACCATCTTAAACCCTTATACTGCGTCATTGTTTTATTGAGTGATACACCATGGAGTTTCAACAAGTAACAGCCTCGTCGATTCAATATATATCAAAAGCTGTGTCACTCTCCAAAAGCTAATCAACAATACAAAAGTATGGTAAGTGGAGAATAACCAACAATCGCAGCAAATCTAAATTATGTATACCCAAAACATTAACCATTTCTCAATGGTTAATGTTTTGTTGGAAATAGGTAAATTATTACTTTTCACTCTAAATTATAAAACGAATGAAACCCTAAAGTTATGACCACACCTTTTAATTCACCCTGTATATAACTATTACAATCGGTATATATTTTTTTCCAAAATAGTTTATTGTATTTATACAACACGCCACTCACAGGTTTGCTTTCTGATCTGAATTTGCTCTTAAATCCGACACTCTCTAATATTACGGAATCAGTGTAATAAAAATATAATGGGACTTTGTTAAGAATGAAAAAGTAAGTTTTTATAGCTGTAATAATAAAAATAACGAATACTATTCCTAGAACTAGATTCCCTCCGTGGAAGCCTTTTCAATGAACAAAATGGGTTAAAATACTGACTACAATTTTTAATATGCTTCCAAAACAATTTTAGTAATTAATAAAATTAAGGATCAACAGAGGCGATCATGGTAAAAATAATAACTGTTAAAATGATAACAATATGCATTCACTCAAATCGTAGACTATTAGTCACTAATTCAACTATGGGCATAAAATTCACATATTTGCTGTTTAGCCGATTAAGCCAATTGCAGGCGATTTTTAAATATTTTTTTTAAGGAAGGATGTCGAAATTCTAGGTTAAGGAAAAGTGAATGATTAAGAAAATTGGTGCAGGCTATAAGGCTATTTGGCCACCACCGATTGTTTATATTATATTTTTATATATTTCAATGAAATTAAATTAGGGCACCCTCTAAACATGAGATGGGTAACTCATGAGTAGAGTCCGGATTTATATTTTTTTACAGGTTTTATTTGCACTTTCGTATTGAACAGGCGAATTGTATCTATACGTTTCTCTCTGATATAAATCAAAGTACCAAGTTTTATTTCGCATATAACTTAATATTTCGAGGTTTTGTCACATTAAACTTATTTGACATATATCCGCATATAACCACATATAAAGTCAATATTTCCATTATTGTAATTGATTTTGTTGAAATTTATCTATAAATTTGCGAGCGTGGAAATCTTTTTTTATAAAATCGTATAAGATAAATTTAAGGGATTCCCCTAATTATCGAACGTAATCTTGTGTTATGTAGATATGCATATATATTATATTATTTATATAGAATACGGGGATTTACCCATAAGCAAGTTAAGCTAGTACGCCTATGCAGATGATGCTCGATGCAACCGTACCCGGTAATTGTGCTTGGCTGGAAGATGCTTTATTCTACGACAATAGTTTTGAAAAATTAGAAAATATTCTTCTTAATTTTAATGATGAAAAATCGTCAGCACTTAAAAAATGTAAAGATTGAGACTGAGGAGGACATAATAAATTTTAACATGAACTCTATGTCATTTAACTTTACCTAAATAGAAAATCAAAATCAAATGTTTGTTCTACATTGTAATTCCAATAAATAAATTATCAATAGTTGCTATTTGTATTTTTTTTTATTTTGCAACATTATTTTTAATCAAACCGCATATAAAATCCATATTTGAATCATTTTGTCGCATATATTGGCTAATTTTAAGCGCATACAAACAAATTATAATGCCTTTTTAGTGCATATAAAAAAATTATAACGTCTTTTTTTAGCGTATATAAAAAACTTATAATGCCTTTTTAGCGCATATAAATCCGGACTCTACGCATGAGTGAGTTTTTTAAAATAGTCGACTCTTATACATGAGGTGTGAGTCAAGTGATGACTCCTGTGTAAATTTCTAAATTTCCTAACTCATTATGAGTCAGGAAATTAGAGAAGTTGAAGTTTTTTTGTCTAATTCATACTTATAAAAATAATGAAAAACCATTAAACATCATTTCTGTACTTTTAGACTGCGTTCCGGAGTGGTGTTTCAATCCGCAGCGCCATCTCTGAAATTAGTAGCGAGAAAAATAAATAACGTATGTTTCTTGCAAAATGAAAATTTAAAATACTGCGTTATCAACTTACTGTATTTCGTGTTAAGAATAATAAATATAGATTATAATTTAAGGAGATATTTTGTATTTTGTTCTGAGGTCTTTTGGTGGCTGGATATTTTCACTCTGAGGCAAACAACTTGCTCTCAAGATCACAGAAATATCATCCACAATTATAACATTAAAAAAATGATGTGGCTATTGTATTACTTTATCCGATTTATCAATACAATAGGTATTTATAATATTTTATGGTTTATTTTCAATTTAAATGATACTTTAAATGACCGATGAGAAGAATTTCAGACAGCTGTTTCCCGGCGCTTACACCAGTTTCTAAAATACAATTATATTGTACATTCCTTGTGTTCAATATATTTACAATATTGTACACTCCATGCCATCAATATATTTAAAATATTTTTTGATAAATGCCAGATCAGATCACATATTTAGAAATAAATAACTAGTTCGGCGCAACTTATTCGAAATTTAACATGTGAACTGACTTTCAGAAACTATATTTTATAAATACTAGTACAAACTGCAATTTAAAATCCATTTTTTTTGTACAAATTCAAAAGACACATGTGTGCGTGCGTGCGTGAGTGTGTGTGTGTGTGCCTGTCGTCGGGGTCAATCCACATCAGTTCACCCAGGCCATGTCACCCATCACTTCAGATTTTGATGATTTTTTTTAGTATGACCAAATTATAAAGCCATATAAAATATTGTTGCCCTAAGTCAAGTACATTCCAAGATATTGAGGTTGAAAATTTATGGGGAAAAGGTGTTTTGCCTTTCTTGTGATTCCGCGGCAATCATGCAACTAGTACGAAAAAAAATAATTACGCAGTAAGTTACGAATATTCTGATGCCAAATTTTTACCATTTATTCGGTGAAATATGCAGATACTGTAAAAAAATTGTTTCGATGTTTTATATTGCCTTGAATCATGGTAAAAAAAATATAACCATATATATTTTCAAAATTTTGAGGTAACAAAACATGACTTTTTCAAAATTAGATAGAGAGGTGAGGCAGTGGAGTTACCAAGCCAACTGTTTGTTTAAAATGTACCTTCAAGTATGATCTAACAGAATATGTAATAAAATTTATAGGATTTTAGCTGCCAATAGTAATAATAATAATAATAAGTAATAGTTTTACGTTTTTATGCGTCAAGTGTGCTACATTATTTATTTTATAAGTTGTTTACTTTTTGTAGTAACCCTTAATTATTTAACAGATTCGTTACAAGTTCATTATTTTTCCAGTTAATTTTCTGATTTATTATACACTCAGATGCAAAAAAACCGGGTCATTAAGTTATTTTTGCAAAAAACGCGGGTAATTTTTTGTTTTAGTACTTTCAATAAAACTTTTAGTGTTTTACAATCAAAGAGACCATCAGGATGTAGAAAAAAACAACATATGGTACTTATTACTTTATTTAATCGTATACACGAAAGAAAATGCATTTCTGCAAAATAAACTTAAGAGGGATTAATAATGACAATTTCTTTTAAATATGATTTCAATACTTCGTATTGCCTCCTCGAGCCCTAACTATTGCCTGCATACGGCGGCCCATGAGCTCACGAATATCATTTTGTGGAATATTCTGCCATTCTTCCTGAAGTGCCACACGAAGCTCGTTTATTGTAGTTGGTGCAACTGCACGTCCTCTAACACACCTGCCTAGCATGTCCCAAACATGTTCTATAGGATTTCCATCTGGGGTGCATGCAGGCCAGTTGAATGTTCTTATTCCAACTGCATCCAAGTATTCTGTGACGCACCTCGCAGAATGCGGTCTCGCGTTATCCTGCATCAGAATAAAGCCATCGCCGATAAATGGAGCAAATGGTACTACGTAATCTTGCAAAACCTCCTCAATATACCGCTGTGCAGTCAGCGATCCGCCATCAATGACAACCAATTCGGTGCAGGCGTCCATTGATATTCCTGCCCATACCATCAGGGAACCTCCACCATAGCTAAGCCGGGGCTTAAAGGTGCACTCCGCAAATCGTTCTCCTGGTTTTCTCCATACTCGTTCTCTTCCATCTGGTGAATGTAGGCAGAATCTAGACTCGTCAGTAAACAGTACAGTCCTCCATTGTGCCAATGTCCAATTTAAATGTTCTCGAGAAAATTGGAGTCTGGCTACTCGGTGACGTGGGAGTAATTTTGGTCCAGCTGCTGGTCTATAAGATTTTAAGCTAGCTTCTTGCAACCTTCGACGAACTGTCCACACACTTACAGCTGTACCACGAACCTCACGGAGTTGGTTTTTGGTCTCCACTGAAGTCACATGACGATTCCGTAGAGTAGAAAGAATGATAAATCGGTCATCGATAGCAGTCGTTTTTCGATTCCTGCCAGATCCCGGCCTCCGAGTATTTCTGCCGGTCTCCCTAAACCGCTCAAGTGCTCTTTGGACGGTAGAAAGACTGACATGAAGGAATCTGGACACATACCTCTGGCTTCTTCCATCTGCCACAAGAGCAACAGCTTTTGCACAATCTTCAGCACTTAGAACCATAATCAACACAACAATCTGCTCAGAGAATGACAGTTAATCTAAAACAAACAAGTGAACCCAGGAGCTATCTGTGCATAATGTCGAATGAGCAATAAGTAGCGAAGAATGCATACCTTTAAATTTTATTTTCGCTTATTAATGTTCATTAAATAAACTGATAAGTACCATATGTTGTTTTTTTCTACATTCTGATGGTCTCTTTGATTGTAAAACACTAAAAGTTTTGTTCAAAGTACTAAAACAAAAAATTACCTCCGTTTTTTGCAAAAATAACCCAATGACCCGGTTTTTTTGCATCTGAGTGTATTTATAGACTTGGGTACAAAGTTTGATTTTTCGCGTTTTTATTATTTTTATCGTTATTAACTGGTGTGTTTACACGTTGTTTGTTTATGCCGTCGATTTTTGTTACACGAATGCTTTCTCGAAACAATTTTGTATTATTTGCGCCAGAGTTCTTGATACTATGTATATTAACTATTTCATGTTTCCGTCTGTTTTTATATCTTGATGAGTGAAGTTATACTTGAGTTGATTTTAATATTTTAATATCAATGAGTTTAGTGAGTTACTGCAATGACTGTTCGAAGTGTTCATTAACAAAAATAAATAGTTCTGATCGCCATAAAGAGTTTCATTTAAAATTAAAATAATTCTTAACTTAATCCATGTACGAAGAAATAAGCAATCTTACACTAATGTTATTTCAATAGTTCTATTAATAACATGCAAATTTATTTTGTATCATTCAATATCCGGCTTGACATTAGCCAGGGAAGTAGTTGTTTCAATAAGTTATTTGTTTATAGTCTCACTCACAAGTAACACTAGTCGAGTGTAACACGCCGATTTTGATAGTCCTTGAATATGTTGTAGTTTAGGTTAAAACAAGAGACACATATTTTTTATACGTGCTCAAATGGCCGTTAAGGGGGTAAAACTCACTCTTGAAAAAATCAGTTTTTTATCTCCCTGAGCGAATACAGCAATTAAAAAGAAGTTTCAAATAAAAGTTTTATGGTTTTTAATGTACCTAATAATAACGCAATCCGATTTTTCAAAAATGTCATGCGCGTATAGCAATATAAAACGAAATTTCCAGCTTATTTCTCAAAAATGCGTAGTTGGAATATAGCTTTATCATATATGGTTGAATTTGTTGTTAAACATGCATTAGGATTTGTTTTATTTTTGGCGATATTCGATCAGGGAGATAAAACAGATTCAAGAGAGAGTTTCACTCCCTAACCGCCGTTTGGGCCTAAACCTAAACTACAATATATTCAAGGACTATCAAAATCGGCGTGTTCCACTTGTTTAGTGTTAAGACTTAATTTTGTAGATACAAAGTGGTTGAATATTTATATATATTGAAAATAAAGACTTAAAGACTATATATTCAGGCTATTTTTGTCTATCTTGAATATTTAATGCATCTGCAACAAGTAATAAATTTTTCGGGTTTATAATTTAAAGTGAAAGTTTTCTATGAGCTAAACAATTACATAGGCAGCTAAAATCCCATAAATTTTATTTCACATTCTGTTAGATTATACTTCTAGCTACGTAAAAAAAAGTTTTGACTTGGTAACTCCACTGCCTCGCCTTTTTATCTAATTTTGAAAAAGTCATGTTTTGTTACCTCAAAATTTTGAAAGTATAAATAATTATAATTTTTACTATGATTTAAAGTAATACAATACATTGAAACTATTTTTTACAGCATCTGCACATTTCAGAGAATAAATGGTAAAAATTTGGCATTGAAATATTTATAACTTACTGAGTTATTAATTTTTTTCTCATTAGCTGCAATACTGCCGCGGAGCCACAAGTACAGCAAAACACCTTTTTTCCATAAACTTTCAACCTCAATATCTTGGAATGTACTTGACTTAGAGCAACCATATTGTGTGTGGCTTTATAATTTGGCTTTACCAACTTGTAAAAAAAATATCACTAAAATCTGAAGTGATGGGTGACATTTAATTATTTTTTTGGTTGATTTGACGTGGAATGACCCTCTGTCTGTCTGTTTGTCTGTATGTGCACGCTGTGTCTCAAAAACCAATACAGCAATTAACATGAAACTTTGAACATAAGTCTTATTTTATAATTCGAAGAACTGAAAAGCTTTAGTTACAATTTTGTACACCGAATGTGCGTGTACACCGGAAGTGAGTGTTTATCTTAAAGTATTACAAAAATATTTAAGGGGTTATCCTACTGTAACCAGCGTCCAAACAGGCTAAGTTTTGAGACTTTATTTCGGGAAAACTACAAATGCATTTTGTGTAAATATTTATATTTTCGTATGTACTCGTATTACAAGTGTGCGTAAAACTGATCATCCCAAAATATTGAAACTGTCACACGTTATTTTCTTTCACGTCGGCCGATGTTTACAGTGCTCGATCGGCCGGTGAACATGATTACGCAAATATCGTTGGTCTGAAACAAAATACAAAAATATCCTCATAAACTACATAGCATTAGCTAAAACGTGACTGACCTCTTTCTTTCTTTTCATCTTAGGTTACGAGAAAAAAATTCCTAAACATTTTCCCAGTTGTCGGAGCAATAATACGTGTTATTATTATTAATATACATACCGGGTGACCCAGGGATCTGTAAAAGTCCCATAACTTATTTGCTATTTGAGATATCGACTTCTAGTTTTCTTGAACTGGTACCCACACTTATTCTAAGTATTTTAAAAATATGTATGTTTTTGTACAGGGTGTCCCAATATACATAACAGAACAAAGTTATGTTTTTTTAAATGGAACACCCTATATTTTATACTTTATTTTCAACCCTCTTGAGAAGCTGATAAATCTAATATAAGATAGTATGGGTCTATTATCGACGATTGGTTAGTTATGGGCAAATTTGTGGCAAAAACAAGGACACATTAAAAAAATTGCAGAAGCGCTCCTAGCAAAGCTATCATCATTTTTTATACACTGAAGAATTTTTCACATCATGAAGAATAATACAAATCGGCTTTGGTTCTTTTTTGTTCATACTGCTATACAGGGTGTCAACATACGCAAAATATTGGATAACTATTTTTTTTCAAATGGAACACCCTATATATCTTGCCACCAGTACACGGAATTTTTAATAAGCTTTCCAATGATGTACAATTTGTATAATGAAATTATACTCCTGCTCATTTTTGGATTTTCAGCCAAAACTATGCATTTTCTGAAAAAATAATAGGGGACTAAAGTTGTAAAGCAGAAAATTTTCAATCGACATAGGTATTTCGACTTTTCCAATAATGCGTGCATTGCCCGCCAGAGTGCGCAAAATCTTGACCGTATATGCATTTTAGCGTTTTTCTCAAATTTTTTGTTAATTAATTGCACTATACTTTATTTTCCACGTCCTCTAGCAGAAAAACGGGTAATTATAGAATTATTCAAATGACCTACATCGATTGAAAATATTCCGCTCTATAACTCTTGAAAAAAGCAATTTTTGCCCAAAATGCATAGTTTTCGCTAAAAATACAAAAAACCATTGAAAAACGCAAAAATTGATACATACATTTTCAATTTGCATTTTTAGGGAAAACTATGCATTTTTGGCAAAAATTGCTTCTATTAAGAGTCGTAGAGCGGAACATTTTCAATCGATATGGGCCATTTTAATTTCCCTATAATTTCCCGTTTTTCCGCTAAAGGGTGCGAAAAAAAAAGTATAATGCAATTTATTAATAAAAACCCCAAAAAGGCATATACGGTCTCGATTTTGCGCGCTCTGACGGGTAATGCACGCATTATCTTAAAAGTTGAAAGACCCACGTCGATCGGAAATTTTTCGCTCTACAACTTTGGTCTTTTATAATTTTTCATGAAAATGTATAGTTTTGGCTGAAAATCCAAAAATCAGCAGAAGGTGGCAAAAGAAATATGCTTTTATTGATAAATCTCAATAATCCTTAATATTTTGTTATACAAACTGTATATCATTGGAAAGCTTATTAAAAATGCCATAGAATCGTGGCAACTTATATAGGGTGATCCATTTGAAAAAAAATAGTTATCCATTGTTTTGCTTATGTTGACACCCTGTATATTACTATGATTAAAAGAGAACCAAAGCCGATGGGTATTATTCTTTATGATGTGGGAAATATTCTAGTGTATAGATAATGATGCTATCTTTGCTAGGAACGTTTCTGCAATGTTTTTAATGTGTACATGTTTTTGCCACAAATTTGCCCATAACTAGCCAACCGTCCATAATAGACCCATACTATCTTATACTATTTTTATCAGCTTCTCAAGAGGGTTGAAAATAAAGTATAACATATAGGGTGTTCCATTTAAAAAAACATAACTTTGTTCTGTTATGTATATTGGGGCACCCTGTACAAAAACATACATATTTTTAAAATATGTAGAATAAGTGTGGGTACCAGTTCAAGAAAACTAGAAGTCCATATCTCAAATAGCAAACAAGTTACGGGGCTTTTACAGATCCCTGGGTCACCCGGTATATCGCAAAACAGAACGTACTTACAAAATCGTCCGTTACGTCGAAACTAGTAGTCCTCTGAATATGCGTATCAAATTTCAAGTCTATTCATCTATTACAGCCAGAGATATCGTGTACACCGTTTTGAAAAACATAGTTTCAAGAAAAACGCGTTTAAATTGCGTGCCGATTCGAGCACCTGCGCGCTCAATTCTTCCTTGGCTGCAAACACTATAACTCAAACACTGCTTCGAATACCTAAATGAAACCTTTTGCATATTATTCCAAACACTTCAAAGAATTGTTTAAAGACAAAAAAAACGATTGTTTGAAAATTTTATAGTAGGATAACCCCTTAAACAAATATTGGATAAGTTCTTTGTGAAGTCAGTTTAGTTTTTGAGTAAACTGACTATTTAAAGTTGAACTATTATATCATTTTCATTTTTCATAATTTTTACGTTTTAAACGTCAGATTGTCATTCTGCAAAACACTCGATTTACATTTAAAATATTACTCCTATTTAAATTGAAAATAAACCATAAAAGTATAAATATAAATAACTGTTATACTATCACATCGGAGAAAGTAGCATGATGGCCGCATCACCATTTTTGAAATTATTTTATAGTGTTATTTTTTCCGATAATTTGGTTTTCAATAAGTATTCCATCATGGGTCCATTGGACTTATAGCACAAAATGATTCGCATACAAATTTACGACTCTCCAGTAAAATCAAACGATTAAGGGATTTCCCCTGTGTTTTTGTAAGGAATTCGTGTTGAGAAAGTGTGGATCAATTCGAAATTGGCATAGCCACAACCGATAATTTATATACAGGGTGTTTCAGAGCTCTGGGAACGGCCAATCACGTGCTTATTTTTCAAAATTTCGAAAAATGTTTTATACAAAAGTTGTGTATAATAGTGAGCTGCACGCCCTAAAAATATTTAAATTTATACAGGGTGTCTCATAACAAAGTTACAGACCAAACTTATGTTTTTTTAAATGGAACACCCTGTATTTTTTGTAATTTTTGAATTATATGGAGCAAATAAAGGTGAGTTACTTCAATACTCCCTATACCTATTGTTTGCCGTTTTCGAAATATTTGAAGATTTGTTGAATTGCAAGGTCTGGGTGAAATTTTATTTTTGCCCCAGTGATTGACGTTGAAGGATTAAAATCATTTTAATTATTTGCTTGAAGGTTCGAACTATAGAGCCAACCATGATTTCATGCAAAAAAATTATACGGGGTGATAAAAAAGTGCGGTATAAGAACCCAATAATAATTATTCCTGATATGATAATCGCCTAATACAAGAAAACTATTGAGATTAGGAACAGGGAACCCTTATACAATCTGAAAGATAATTGGATTCTCCTTAAGAATACGTTACTAAATACAGGGTGTGCCATTTGAAAAATCGAAATAACTTCGAACTTTATAAGTTCGGTTTTTCTACCACATTTTTTTTATCACCCTGTATAATTTTTTTTGCATGAAATTATGGTTGGCTCTATAGTTCGAACTTTCAACCAAATAATAGAAATGATTTCAATCGTTCAACTTCAATCACTGGGGCAAAAATAAAATTTCACGCAGACCATGCATTTCAACAAAACTTCAAACATTTCGAAAACGGTAAACAATAGGTATAGGGAGTATTGAAGTAACTCACCTTTATATGCTCCATATAATTCAAAAATGACAAAAAATACAGGGTGTTCCATTTGAAAAAAAACATAAGTTTGGTCTGTAACTTTGTTATGAGACACCCTGTATAAATTTAAATATTTTTAGGGCGTGCAGCTCACTATTATACGCAACTTTTGTATAAAACATTTTTCGAAATTTTGAAAAATAAGCACGTGATTGATCGTTCCCAGAGCTTTGAAACACCCTGTATAATATTCATTTATAATATATGGGACATATACTAAACATCTATGGACCCGTACGAAAATTTTAAAATTTTTCATCGAAGGATAAAAAGATCTATTGATAAACTACAACCGATTCGTGAGTCTTTTACCTGCACAACGGTTTTATTCGAGGCTGAAGTTTGACCGTGGATGAACAATTGGTAACTTTAAGGGGGTGATTTGTATTTTGGCAATATAAACCGTTAAAACCAGGCAGATGTGGTTTCAAGTTTTAGGCAATTTGTGACTGCCTTATGCTTGACACTTAGAGATTTGCGTAGGAAAATCTGGAGAAGGCGAAAGTACGGTGAGAGGATTCCTAAAGGACATTGAAAAATTTGGAATGGAAAATAACCTGTGACAATTTTACTACTTCACTTACAACTTATTAACTATGAAAAAGCTGATTATAGGATCATTCCGAAATATACTAAAGCCAGACTTGCCCAGCGGTTTTACGAATCCTGAAAAAACAAAAAATTAGTACATACTGACAAGAACAACGATAGCGGTCTCACAAAAAATCCTGAAGTAATCCCTGATTGAATAAAAGCAGAAGTTGACACTATGTACAAAATTATAAGGGCATATAGCGTGTAAAGGATGACTGTATTTCCAATGATCGTTTTTTTTTACAATATGATCGAAATTATCGTTGTGAATGCATTCGTAGTGTGGTCATCTCTCAATAGAAATTGTGACGAAGTTTCGTAAGTAGAAATTTTATAACAGAATTAGGAAAACAGGCAAAGGACCATGAACATTTAAATGATCCGGTACCATCCATCATCACGGAAATTGAACCTTTAGAAAAAGTCGATGCAGTATATACATCCAAGAAGGATCGTAAAACTGCAATAATTGCTTTAAAAAAATCAGGAAAGTAAATCCATTAGCGGTGAAATGGATTTACCTTGTGAGATTACCTGATACCAATAAGGAAAATCAATTGTGTGTTGTTTTTCATTTCTACAGTAACGCTGCTAGAAACTGCTACTATGATTTAGGCGAAAGAATAAATTCTTTAACATGAATTGAATATAATAAAAGACAAATCAAAAATTAACACTTGGTTTGTTTAACAAATTTGTTGTTTATTTACTCGACTAGTTTCGCTTATTACAGCATTTTCAAGAGTGATATGTGAGAAAGTTATTCAAGAAATATTAATTGAATATTTACAAATCCTCTGAATTATATTTAGGTAATGTGACATTGGAAAAATAGGATACAAAACTTGTTATTAAAGTGTCATTGTTCGGCTCCAGAAATAATTTTCAACACAACATATTATGTAATATGCTATTGTAAGACTATTGTAACAATATGTTCTTGTCATATGTAAATAACAACATATACCATTATCACTAAATTATACAAAATAAAAATAGAAATTATAAAATAAAGAGAATCGCTTTAGATTAGACATATGTCTACCAGATCCTAACGGTAGGTATTGAAATATTTTTTAAATTTAGGTAGACAGACGGTTAGGCAAGTCACGATAAAATCAAATACAGGGTGTCTGAAAGTAGGTATGGGGACACTTGGGCCGACCTTAAATGACCTCTACGGCCTTCCCAAGGTGACCTCCATGAGGGAGCATTGACCCGGGGCGATCATAGTACAGATCGTTTCCAGTTAAACAGACCTGTTAAAAAGCTGTTTTTCAGTTAAACAAACCCGTTAAAAAGTTTATTTTCAGTTAAATAGACCTGATTAAAACCTGTTTTCAGTTAAATAGACCTTTTCAAGAGCTGTTGAACCTTTTAAATTAAATATATTCAAACATGAAGGAACAAGATAGAAACACAGCTTTTAAACGGGTTTCTTTAACTGAAAAAACATCTTTTTAACGGGTCTGTTTAACTGAAAAACAGCTTTCTAACAGGTCTGTTTAACTGGAAACGATCTGTACTACGATCGCCCCCGGGTCAATGCTCCCTCATGGAGGTCACCTTGGGAAGGCCGTAGAGGTCACTCAAGGTCGGCCCAAGTGTCCCCATACCTACTTCTGAAAAGTATGGAATATCCCGTAAAGCTCAGTAAATATCCACTTTAGAGAAAATAGATTTAAATATAAGTTTTTTAACACTTAGTTATTTACCACCTTGGATATATCAATTTTATTTTTTGCTATAAACAAAAGCGCAACGAATAACACTTACATTTTTTTTTTAATGACAAGGTACATCTTTATTATACTCTTTTCATAGAGTTTTTTCTCTTTTAAACGACATAAAAATTGTTTACAGCAAAAAGAAAACGATATATCCAAGCTGCCAGATAACTAAGTGTTAAATAACTTATATTTAATACTTTTTTCTTTAAAATTTATATTTACTGAGCTATACGAGATGTTCCATACTTTTCGGACACTCTGTATACAAATTCGATGCCTGAAAATATTATTAAAAAAAATGCAACAATTAAATATTATAAATGTAGCAACATAAACTACGCCCCCTCTCCTCTGCCGCAATTTTTGTCTTAGGCCACCCCTGAGATTATACTTCATATCCAGCCTGCCCTCGGAGTTTTGCACATCCCTAATTATCACACTAAAGTTACCACTTTGATCAGTGATGGATGGTTAATGCAGGCACTGGCGGTACCCACAATGTATCGATGTGGCCTCTTTTATTCTTAATTTTAGCTGAATTTTTTTGCGAAAAGAATCAGAGTATCCAACTTGTAATACATTCGACCTTGGTTCTGATTTTCAAAATAACACTTTTGTGGCATATGTTACGCTCGCGGTTTTTCCTGCAGCTACTTTATCGCGTGTATGGTCATTACTAAATTAATAGTTGATTTTAATCAGAAGTAGGTACTGTGCTGTAGATATGATTTTAATATAAAGTGCTGTTTGAAAATTTGTATAAAAGGGCAGTTCTGCTTGTTGGAATATTGCTATAATTATTTATAAGCTGGAACGCTAGCTATTGTAATATGTACCTTTAAATTACAATAATTAATTGCTGAATAAAATGCGATTGAAATTAAATATTGACGATCGACAAATAAATGTCCTTTTGGAAAATCGAGAGCATTTCCTTGATTTATTGGCGAGATTAAATACATCTAGGAAATTAAAGGATTTTCAGGAGCGCTTTGAACGAAAATCAATATTGAATCCACTTGTTTGAAATATCTGGAGTTCATTCTGGGACTTTCGCATTTGACTTTATAATTTTAATGAAAGAGTTAAACATTTAATATTAATTGATTTTCTGATTTTGCAAAATGTTAACTTTGTTTATATTTGCTCCTATGTCTCCAATTGATTTAAATCTGTAATAAAACATTTGAAATTATTTCTGCATTATTACTAATAATAATGTATATTTTTTATTTCTTACTTTTATACATAAATACAAAATATCTTTTAATACAAAACAAAATATTATGAAAATGACGAGGATTCTGATATACACGTTATGACTTCATAAATTATGAAAAATTAAAAATTCAGGTAATGATGCGTTAGAACACTCATAATACGGTATTTATGCGAACAAAACTGATGCGTTCTGCTAATTCATATTCCTTGAATATTTAAATATTCGGCCATACATAAAATCAAGTATTTAATAGCGATAATAATAAATTTGGAATGGTTGACTGCGTACGTTTAAGACAAATTTTTGTACGTTTAATTTATGTAATAATAGACATGCGCGTAATATTATATTACATACCGAGGTTCAAAGTTTTTCATTACTGGCAAGAGATTAGGAAGTTGAAACGCGAAGCATTGAGGCAAATTTTAATTTCGTGACAAGAATGAAACCGTTTTTATTTATTTATTTAAAATATATACGGGAAACCCCTTTTTACAAAGAAAATACAATTTGTAAGTGTGAAAAAAAAAGAAAAACTACAAAATTCTACCGCTATTAATCTAAGGTTATTAAATCATGTAAAAGTATGTATATAATATGTGCGTGAGTATAAAAGTGATACAATTTATATTAGTGATATAAACAAAATAATATAAACAAAATAATATATAGCATATAACTAATTGAAAGCATTGCGTTTAATGGTATATTTAAAACTTTCGAATGTGCAGTGGAATAGATTAAACCATTTGTAATTGTTATATTTATTCGCGTACCTCATAATACGGGCCATGGAGTTATTATGACTAAAATTGGTGGTAAAAACTTGCTCACGGAATAACGGCCGAGATCGTAGTAAACGATAATTGCCGGTAATAGAAAAATCTAAGTGTTCTAAAATATATGAACAATCTATAGTTTTCCGAGGTTTATGTACTATTTTATTCACAACCGGACGATTAGTTATAATTATAAAAAAATAAGTACGAGGGTCGTTTTTTTTCAAACTCCGATGGGCCATAATAAGAAAACAAGTGTATATAAAACAATGATTTTTATACCAAAAGTTATGTACACTTATGGTAATTTATCGACATAATCACCTTGGAGATTAAGGCATTTGTCGTACCTGTGAACGAGCTTGCCAATACCCTCTTCATAAAATGTTGCTGCCAGTAAATTTAAATATGTCTTGACGTTGTCTTGAAGCTCCTCGTTATTTTGGAAGCGCTTCCCTCTTAGCCATACCCGAAACAAAACAACAATTGCAACTTGGATGCACACAAACTCGTCAAACAAGCCAAAAAAGTTCAAACAAACCTTCAACAACCGAAAGGTTATGACTACCGTGTTTTGGGACATTCGTGCAGCCAGGGACTAGGATTATTGCGAAACAATCCAACGTCTGCGAAGAGCCATACAAAACAAAAGAAGAGGCATGCTGACTTCTGGAGTTATTTTGACGCATGACAACGCCCGTCCTCGCATGGCTGCTCCAACCCAATGGCTGCTTGTGCAATTTCAGAGGGATATTTTCACACGGCATACAGTCCTGGCCTAGCGCCGAGTGTAAGTTGGAACCATATGGAAAACTTCTTTATTATTAAATTCATAAAAAAATGTTATTCTTCATAAAAAGTTCTGCATGATCTAAAATCGAAAATGCAACCTTCAGATATCTAATTTTTTCAAAGGTTTACTAGATTTCTCAAAAAATATTAATTTTGCTCTTGAGTAAAGTACATTTATTTTTGACAATATCGATAAATGTTATTAAGAGAAGTTGAGCACAACTAAAAACCACGTTCAGTTATTCAATTACAACCTTCTAGCATGGATCTTGTTATTTTTTACAAATTTTTCTGCATAATAAATTACTATTAATTTTGCTAATTTCAATAATGGACATTTTTCTCTTGTGATTGATAAAAACATGATAACCTTTCTTTTTAATTTGCAAATAAAACAATAAAAACTAAAAATAAATTGTGCCGCTGACATAATTATTAATGAAAAAAATCCAAATTTAATTTTCACCTATTCCACTATTGCCTCGACATATCCACCCTCTCTTTCAATACATTTCATCGTCCTATTGGCAAATTTCCGCAAAGCTTTCCTTATCATATCTGGATAAATTTCCCGGCATGATTCTGAAATTATCCTCTCTAAATGATTAACATTTTGAAACGGCCCATGTTGGTAAACTTTTGTTTTAAGTGACCCCATAAGGAGAAATCCAGAGGGGTTAAGTCAGGGGATCTAGCAGGCCAAAAAAGATCGGAATATCTGTGAATCACTTTTCCATTGAAAATATGTTCAAGATAGTTCCTAGTATTTAATGTACTGTGGCATGAGGCACCGTCTTGTTGGAACCAAATACATTGACGTTCTTGTAAGGGAAGTTCGTCCATAAAATCATTGATGTGATTTTGTAAAAATTGTAAATAACGTTCGGCATTCATAGATTGGTGGAAAAAATACGGTCCAATTAATCTGTTTTTATAAATACCACACCACACGTTCGTTTTAAACAAATATTGGTCACGAGTCTTTATTGTAAAATTGGGATTTTTCTCAGACCACCAGCGACAATGTTGTGACGAGACAATTCCATTTGCAGAAAATGTTGCATTTCCTCTTCGGAAAAAATTATACGTCTCATAAAAAAAAGGATCATCTTCTAACGTTCCTTGGATGATACAGCAAAAATCAAAGCGCCTATCATAATCCCTTTCTTTCAATGTGTGAACGAATTTTGGTTTGAATGGTCTGTATTTATTTAGTTTAAATTCTTGCCACTGTATCTTTACTTACATTATTCTCTATCAAGTATTTCCTTTTGCGCAATGACATTTTTGGATATTCTACAGCAGACAGCATTACTTTTAACCGCGTGTTCTCATTGGCAACTAATTTTCGGCGTTTTACATTAAAATTATTTTTAATGCTTCCACTGGTCTTGAATTTGTTCACTATTTTCGCCACAGTTGAATGACTAATATTTCTATTGAGATGTCTATTGTTAAAAATACTTGCTGCTCTATGTGTTTTATAGTTTTCTCCTACAATCAAAACAATTTCATTTTTTTCGGCGCAAGTTAATAACACTGCCATTTGTATGTATTTTATAAATTCTAACACGTTTTGACGGTCATTGTCGAAAATTTCTTGTCACTTGCCAGTGAATACTAGATTACAGGTAACTACAATTAAATTTACGTTCTTGTTTTAGAGGTATGTTTCGATAAAGAACAAAAAAACAGTTTTTTCAATTTAAACGGACGTTATTACAAATTTTAACGTGGCTTTTAGTTGTGATCAACTTCTCTTAATAACATTTATCGATATTGTCAAAAATAAATATACTTTACTCTAGAGCAAAATTAATATTTTTTGAGAAATTTAGTAAACCATTGAAAAAATTAGATATCTGAAGATTGCATTTTAGATTTTAGACCATGCAGAACTTTTCATGAAGAATAACATTTTTTCCTAAATTTAATAATAAAGAAGTTTTCCATATGGTTCCAAATTACAGAGACATATTGTATATCTGTAAATAGACCCAATTACTTTCATCCTTGTATATCTAGTTATATAATTATGTTTCTCTCTTGTTTCAGGTAAGCAATGACCGACAATGTTCTTCAGGAGACTCTCAAATTGGATCTAAAAGAGTTAACTTCTAATTAAAATATATCTTTCGCGAGCAATTTGCAGGTACGTAAAGTCTTTTTAGGTCATTTTGTGGCAGTCTTTGTTAACTAACTGATATTGTTGAGTTTTATTTTTCTAAAATTGTTTATTTTAAGTATTAATGGTGTTATTTTATATTCAAATGAATTAATCGTAAAATGGTAACTGCTGTGTCATTCCACGTACTTAATTTCACGAGCGCGTAATTGCGTTACAACGCGCGTTATGTACTATGCTTTACCTTCGACCTTACATTTAATCGCTTAAACTAAAGACATATTGAAATTGAATCTTGTCAAGGTGACGTTTAAATGTGTATTAAATTAGCCGGTAATGGCAATGTAGGACGACTACTAACTAAACAAACGAATTACCGTACGAACAATTTTCCGTCGAATAATATATTGTCCAATCCATTGATTGAACAAATTTAAGGATACGGATCGTTGTACTCAATCTGAAGTATTAATCTACTAAGATACAATTGCGATGGAAGTACCAATAAGGCATAGCGTGAAGGTTATTGTGTCGGTTAATGTTTTAACCAATAAGTTGTAATCTGACGTTTAAATGTCACTGTCACTTTTAATATTTAAAGACGAACAGACGAATGCAGAGGGACTCGGCGGACGTTAATTGGCTAATAAGTATGTAATATAGCGAGGTACATAAGTGGTAATAGTACATGTTATACATTTATGTACAACATTTATAACATTTATATATGATCTATAAATTCATAATGGGTCACTTACGATTGGTAAAAACAGTTCGGTAATTCATCAATTACAAAGTGGGAGTAGGTATAATATATTTTTATAAATAACTGAGTACAAGTAAGATCTTTTTGAACATAATAATACAAATTGGCAATACTATATTAATTATATACAGGGTGTCTTAAGAGGAAAGGTCAATATTTAGCGAGGTCTTAGTTAACTATCATTTTAAGTAAAATAATTAAGTAATATTAATAATTAAGTAATATTTCTGATGATGTTGTTGCTGTCATATGTAAGAAAGAGATAGGAGAAAGTGTTTCTAATATAATTTAAGGGCCAATCTATTTACAGTTTTCAAACGCTTCTACTGGGTGCTGTAAAAATGGCGGATTAACTCAATGGTACATTTTCGAGGATTACTGTGAGAGTTTGGAAAAAATAATGAAAAAATGGTGATGTGGCCATCATGTTACTTTCTCCGACTTTATATTTACGTTTTCATGGGTTTATTTTCAATTGAAATCATATTTTAAATGTACATAGAGCGTTGCGTAAACTCGGGTGAAACTGACGTTTAAAACGTCAAAATCATAAAATATGGAAAAATTATACTTCAAATTCAAAAACTCGGTTTACTCAAAAACTAACGAGATTTCGAAAAAAACTTATTCTTTAGAAGTTGTTCATTTTGGTATTCTCTACAACTATTATTAACATAAATTTGCTGTAACTATTATCGTTTCATAATTATAAACCAAAAATTAAAAAAAAATTAATAATTTTTTTTCTCGAATAAAAATATATATAATATAAAAATATTTTTAAAGAAAAGATATTCATTTCTTTGTTGTCTTCGATGTTTGTTTCAAAGTTTTTGTGATATTTTTCATATTTAAGAAAATATTGACAAAAAACAAAAAACAGTTAAGGTTAACACCCACTTCCGGTGTACGAAATTTTACCAAAAGCTTTTCAGTTCTTCGGATTATCAAATAAGACGTATGTTTAAAGTTTTATATCAATTGCTCTATTAGTTTTTGAGATACAGCGCACACAGCAGACACACATACACACACACACACACACACACACACACACACACACACACACACACACACACACACACACACACACACACACACACACACACACACACACACACACACACACACACACACACACACACACACACAGACACAATTTTTTTTTCCAGAAATTGTTGAATGGCATCTAGGGACCCCAAAACGGATACTTGCGCAAAAACAATTTTTGAAAAAAAAATCACGATCACAATACTTTCTCGTACTTCGTAACGGAGAAAGTAAAAAATCGGTATTGTATTTTTTTCGAAGATGTGAAGACTTTAGTGTAAATTATTTCATTGTTTAAAGTCTGCTTAACATTAATTATTTACACTCCAGCTCATCCAATAATTTTTTTAGAGATACATACTTTCATGCTTGTCAATATTATGTACAATTGGTATTTTCAAATGCGATAATTTGAATATTAAATAATTGATTTTCCCATTGAAAAAAACCCTAGCATCAGTAGATTTATTTGAATGCGAAAATCAATTATTTAACATTTAAATTATCGCATTTGAAAATACCAGTTGTACATAATATTGACAAACATGAACGTATGTATCTCTGAAAAATTTATTTGATGAGCTGGAGTGGAAATAATTAATGTTATGCAGATTTTAAGCAATGAAATAATTTACACTAAAGTCTTCACATCTTCAAAAAAATATTGTACCGATTTTTTTAAATTATTTTTCCGTACTCTCAAAGTAATCCTCGACAACGTACCATTGAGTTAATCCGCCATTTTTACAGCACCTAGTATAACGATTATATCATAGAAAAACGTCAGCATATGTTTGGTTTTTGTTATTAGTCATGTTAAGCTATTCTTTCTAACATTTTTGTTAGTAGAATTTCGTCGGGGAACTTATATCAGCGGTTTGGCATTTAAAAATTCCACCGTCAAAATCAATATGCGCATCATATCATCGTTCATATATTTGTAAGTTTCTAATATAGTTTACAAAGTGTAGTGGCAGATAATATAGTGGTAAATGCTAGTAAAAACGAAACAAACAAAAAAACATCAATGCACTTTGCACAAAAACGTGGCGTGTTGCTTTTCTGGTAATATATCTTTCCTGTAAGGTGCAACATCTTCTGACGCATTAGAAAAATCCGTTCCATTAGATTTCATTGTGGCAGTGAAGTGACGCCTCGTACGTCCGAGTCTTGCGCTTTATAGGAATTACTCCTTTGGGGTTTTTCCACAGTGGACGCGTGCATGTGCGAATTACATAATCGAATTACATATCGAAATTGTATCTGTATGTGTACGTCTATCGAGCTCGCACATTGACTGCGTTTTTACAAGAAAAAATAACGGACATTTTCAGTGGACGTCACATGTATCCATATTTTATTGAAAAATAAAACTCCGTTTTTGTGCGAAAATCCACCAAATTCCCACCCAAATAGGATCCGTTCACATGTCGCAAATATACGTGCGTCTACGGACGATTCAATTTGTTATAAGTGTTATAACTGTGAGCCAATTTATCTAAACCACACAGTTTAGATCATATGTGCGTCCACTGTGGGATAAGTCTTCTGCGATCACCCATTATAATCTGGTAACTCATCGCGTGTATATACTTTAATTGTGTACTTCACTTTTCGTCCAACCCCACAAACAAAAAATATCTGAAGATCTTAATGACCAGTAAATGCTACTGCCGCGACAGATCCACCGATTAGGAAAAGCGTTATTGAGATGTTGTGTTACAGGTCTAGTATAATGGCAGCCAGCTCCGTCAAGCTGAAAGTACATCGCATGGCTAAAGAAACAATCTTCTTACTGGTGTCTTACTTCTTAGCAAGTGCAGTCATATGCTCTGCCAAAATAATGGGATCAGTTAATATATATTGATAAAACCGCACCACACATTGATAGAGAAAGAAAATTGAAAATGTATTTCCACAATAGCACGAGAATTTTCATTAGACCATCGATGAGAATTGGTTGTGCTGTTAATTCTGCTTTGGGTAAAACCTCTTCATAAGTAAACAGTAATGATAGAAGCAAGACCTAATTCTAAATGTAATGTTTCTCAAACGCTATAAGTGCTAACCTCTCTGCCTCCCATAATCGCCCATCAAGTGACCGTGGTGTACTCAGATATCGCGTACTAGTACTAACACTGTTTTAATAATATTTTCATGTTCCTTTGAATTTTATTGACAATTACTTTCTGAAGGTACGTAAACACTGGGAACTGTACAATTTCTATACAATTTGCTGAAAACTCTAAATCAGGAATTCTGGGCTAAGTCGGCGACGGTATTTTTAGGCCTCAGCAAAAACATTGTGGCCTGGACAGGATCATCATAAGGCAACAAGGGCAGTTGCCTAGGGGCGTTGACGGCTTGGGAGGCGCTGACAACTAGCAACTAGCAACAACACATTTTAGTCATTTAAAATTATCAATTTCAAAAATTTGTCTGTTCACGGAGAAGATGCAGTATACGTGCAGTCCAACTGTACAGGGCCTCCACTTACAATCGGCATGGACAAAATGTATCGCGCGCTCGGTCACAAAATACAAACTGAATCTGGTATCATGATGTGAGAACTCGCTGAACGGACCAATCATATGCGTCTAATGAAGTAATCACGCGGCTCTCACGTAACTGGTGTTATTTACACCAGCTGCATCTTCTCCGTGGACAGACTATAGTCTTATCAAAATGAATAATATATCTGTTGTTGTGCAATGATCCGCAAGAGATGAAGATGTTAGTCCTTTCTGCATGACTCTTTTGTGTGTCCCTGCGTATACTAATTCTTCTGTTAATCTTGATTTTCTAGGATGACGAGATGTGTCATGTGTGATTTTTCGGGAAATAGAGAAAATATTTTGGATGTTTTAAGCGAATTTTGTTAGTGGTGCTTTTTATGCATGGGTGACAGATCTTGCTAAAGGGTTTTTTTTTTCTGAGGGATAGTTGTTTCCAAGTAATTTGGAAACTTCGCCGGGGGTTAATCTCTTTTAAATGATAGCTGTTGGAGAATAGTAACTTAGTTCGTTCTGTTTTTTTTTTATTGTGGGTGAGACACGTGAATTAAATTTTGGTCACTTAACGTATTTAGGCAAGATGGAGATGAGAAGTGATATTAAGAATATGCATCCACTGGTGATTTTTGTTACTCTTCGATATGAGCCCATGACAATTGAGATGTGCACACTGAGCCTCATTACAGTAGAGTGATGTCTAATGTCATTGGCTCATGCTGAATAATGACAAACTCTTGCATGCAAAAGTTACCATCGAGAGCATTCCCTCACATAGCGACTGTTATGCATGCATCTTCTGTAGACTGTATGCTCAAGGGACCATCAAAATTTTATCTTACTAATATATCGAAGAAGGCTAATTGCTGTTTTTTTTTATTTCCATGGTGAATTCTATTTTGTGATGAATATTATTTAGGTGACTTATGGCCGTTTTCACCAACCATTCTTAAAATATAAGCATTTCCTAAATAAATATAAGAACTTCTCAGCGCCAATTTGGTTTTCACCAGTCCCGAAAACTTTCCTGACTAGTCTAGGCATTACTTATCGCTAGGTACCCTATAAACGGAAACCCAAGAATTAAGTATCTGTTTCTAACCTAAAATTTGTAGTTGGTTTATTTACGTTGGTCTGACGGGTATCAGGTTTCTAGACCATGTACAAAGGAATGACCATTTGAGCATCACTAGAGTTATGAGAACAACACCATCAACTGCAATAAAAGCCCAGCTATGTCTGAAGAGGCGAGCACTGAACAATTTTAGACCATTGAATGGAATATTTCAATTAAGATGCCGGGACACAATCCCTCTAAAATACATATTTAACGGGAAGCTCCAAGTAAGCCTAAAGCACGTAGACTCGGGGCGAAGGTAGCAAACTTAATAACATCAAATAGATCGTTAACGAAAACATGAAAAAGAGTGCTGCACTTGATAAATCAATGAGTACCATCACTAAGGTGGAATACTACATGCAGTCAGATATATCGCTGATAGAAATATCAAAGGTAAATTGTGCATAGCACCGACAGAGCAGCAATATTAGCAGTTACAAACTGGGAAATTACCTCAGCACTAACGTTGGAATGTTGCGCGGCCCTAGAGAGAGAGAGTGAGGAACAATAACTAGGTAACCGTGTGAAAAGACCCAATAAAGGGAACAAGATAGTAGATGAACTGCAAAGAAGAGCTTCCAAACGCCCAACTTTCGGGCCGGAATCCGACTTGCCGCCTTCTCTGTCAGACATAATATCCTTATTAAAAGACACATCGACTAAATATCACGAAGATCGATGAAATGACAACCCTGGCTGCAGGGTAGTAAAATATTTCATCTCGATGAACCCCAAGATCATCAGATACTATCCAGGGGGCACCTATGAAAAGCGTGGGGCTTCTAACTGGGCACTGCAATCTACGAAAGTACTTAAACAGAATGGGCCTCTGCCTCAGTCCCATCTATAGACGGTGTGAAGCTGAAGAGGAGACCACTGAACATGTACTCTTGAAATATTCAGCCATCTCTAAAATAAGACAATCATCAGACATCCATAGAGTCCCTCTTGGTGCAGTCCATGCAAATGACGTGCGTTAGCTGGACGGCACCGGAAAGTGAGGACTCAGATGGGAGGACGTACAAAGGGTCTACTGAGGCCTACTCTCTAGGAGGAGGAGGCCTAATGGAATAAAACATGTTTAAGTTATTCTAATGCAATAATAATTGATTTATTACTAACTAAAATTTCCTTCCAAATTTTATGATAAATTTTACATTAAAACAAGATATAATTTTTAGCATGTAAAATCCTATGGTCCACGATAAAAAAAATATACTGTATATGATGAATTTAAAAATACCTTATCACGATCTGTTGTATTATTTCATGAAACGGGTAGTATTCTCCGTAAACCAGGAAGTGGTAGACTTGTCAAACGTACTTAGGATGCTTTTAACACAGCCCAAAGAATTTTGGAAGGTGAACCTACGTCTTCTCTGCGTCGTTTATCACAGCAAATTAATTCATCGGTAGGAACATGCCGCAAGTAACATAACCTCAATATGTGTTATCAACTTAAATTTTTAAAAATAACAAATCATGGCACACTTGAGGTTCTTTTTAATGAACATACTTTAATAAAAAATCACTTGTGCGAACTTCACTTACCGAAGCACATATACGCAGTTTCACCAACATAACAACTAAAAGTTCCCTAAAAATCCAGTACCTTAGTAGGAATTGCTTATTAAGGGTCCGATTGCCATGGTGAAACCGAATTTATCTAAAGTACTAGTTTAGGCATTTCTTAGCTTAGGTACCATCTAGCAAAGTATTTGTTTAGGAATAGTTGGTGAAAACGGGCATAAGAAAGGTATAAAATCCATGGGGCTGGATGACAAGGGTATTATCAACATAGCGTAACTACAAGGAGGGTTTAAGGGGGTAGATTTGAGTGCTTTTGTTTTGTAATCCTTCTTAAAACGATGAGAGCAAAGATCCTTAGCAGTTTCCGTAGTATCTGAAGTAGGTATTGGTCAGGCAATATTAAATAAGCTCTATGGTATGTTTAGATTAAGTTGAAGGAGCACTAGACGTCGAAACTTGGATGGATTTTGGTCGATTTGGTTTAGGAAGTGTTTCACAAAAGATATTGCTTGCTCAGTGATGGCCCTAAGTTTTTTGCCAAGAAACAGGCCAAATTTTTGTTTCGGAACACCAAAGAAGGCGAGGGTGTGTAGTAAATTACTGTCGCATGAAATGGTACTATTCTTTTTTATACACAACACAGTTTGCGATTCGATGCGTGGCAACAGTTGATTAATATATTTTTGTACTTTGTTCATTTCCTCAGACAAAATTGAGAATATCCAAATGTAACTAAATTACTGATTGGTTTGAAAGGATGTCCCGTAAAAGTATCAAACATATTTAAAAATCAATTTTAAAACAGTTTGCTTTCTTATAATATTTTATTAAATGTGAGGAATGAAACATTACATCTGCCAATAGAAATTTGCGGATTCTCTGACGGCCATATACTCTTTTGGCAAAAATGTTCATTACGTTTTCTTATCATTTAAGCTGTATTTCAACAATAGCTCCTCGGATATTTTTCTACAATTCAAGAATGGTCTGTGGATCATTTATATATACGTCTTTCTTCACATACCAATAAAGAAAAATGTAAAATCGCAATACCTTGGTTAACAAATAATGTCTCTTCTGACAGAGTTGTTTTTTTAAGAAATCTAGCACTTAAAAGAGACATTTCCATAAGATGTGTGACAAGTTTCGCCGTCTTGTTAAAAGAAGACGTCTTTAAGATCAACTCTTTCAATTTTAGAGCATAACAAGTGCGTTATATTACTGTAACGCTGACCATTTACCATCACAGCGTTGCTATCAATGTCATAAAAATAGTGTCTTATCTCTTGGTCCCATTAACTGTACCAAACCGTGGCTCTTACAAAAAGGGTCTGTTTCTGAAAAATGACGCTTTTCCGACCGAAATACGGAAATTTTACTTATTTGCGTACCTGTTTACTGAAAAATGCGCCGTGTCGCTATAGATATTATTCTTCAAAATTCATTACCTTTCATCGTCTCTAGCAGCCAATTCCTAAACGTTCATCGCCGTTCATTATTCTACTCATCACTGCAGCTTCGCTTTTTGAATTTAATGTAAAAATATAATGTACTTGAACGTGAGCGTGAACAACTTGTTACCGACTGACGGGATTATGGCATGTTTGAACCTGTTTCATAGCTGAAGTGTAGATGATCAGTGAAAGTACTGGTGTGACGAAATAAATTATCTTTATTTCGGTTGGAAAACCGACTGAAGATTTGATAAATAAATAAATATTGTTTCAATAAGTTATTTGTTTGTAGTCTTACAAGGAGATGATCAGATGTGTGACTCACCGATTTGATCTATTTTTGGCACACGTGTAGGTCATGACTAGGAGTGTAACAGGTGCAAGTAATACGGCGCACTATTCAGCCGTTTTCGAGAAAAAAATTGATTGATTCTAAAATTAAGATAATTAAATACACATGGATTTATAAAAACTATAAAAAGAAAATGAATTAACCCAACTTCTACAATGGGGTTTGATCCTTCGACCTTCCGAGTACGAATCGGAGGTTTTATCGATGCGCCAAAAGGTCGGTATATGTTTGTTAACGCAAAAGGTATATAAACATACGAATGAATAACAAATTTAAAAACCATGTTTACTCGAAAACTGCTGAATAGTGCGCCGTATTACTTGCACCTGTTACACTTCTAGTTATGACCTACACGTGTGCCAAAGATGGATGAAATCGGTGAGTTACACATCTTATCCTCCCCTTGTTAGTAAGACTTAATGTTGCACAGTCACGAACAGGTTGAATATTCATATATTCAGGCTATATTTCGTCTTTATTATTAGTATTATTTTAATTTTTTTCTCAAGTAAAATATGTTGTGCTTCGCCAAACACACCGTAAATTGATTTCAGCATATTTTAAATGTTGTTCTTCCTGGCTTCCGCAGGTCGGTGTAATGTTTCTGTTATTTCGACTTAGTTTGAAATTAAGAATGACTTCTTTGTTTTTTTATTATTAGCTAATTTACTTTGAGAAATTCGATTAATGCAGGAAGCCATTACTTTGTGAATCATCTTGAACCGTCTTGGCTAAAATTCAGTTTATTAAAAGTTTCAAGTAATTCATTTAATAAAAAAAATTCGTTAAAATACATGACACAGGGCTTTCGTAATTTGAGCACCTTCATCGGTAAGTTTTAATTGTTAAATTGAGCAGTGGAAATACCTTCTTAATTACATTTCCGTAAAAGACCCCTACATATATTAATTCTGCTTCTTTAAAGAATTTCTAAGAAAAGAAAATCCGGGATTATGACATCCACTCTTTGATAAAATGCACACTTTTTATGATCATCAAACCCACATGTCTGTAGTTGCAGTGCATCTATTGTCGTGAAAAGCTTTAATAGTCACGTGTAGAATTTTTTTACTTCTACCTTCATATTCTTTACCTCTTTTGATATTGTTGTAGGATAAAATAACAAAGCTTTAGCGTTAATATTTCCATATTGAGCGCCGTGAATATTAAATGTTGCGCGAACATTGTTAAACCGCCGTCGGTCTTAACAACACCATTTGACAAGCTCTTTTGCCGCCATATGTTTTAGATTTGCTGAAAAATTAACAATTTTGGTTAGATAATGCGTTATTCAATATTCAATTTTGTGTTTAGTTTCATGTTTCGCGTATATAATGCACCACAAACACTTTTAATAGTTACATTTTCCGGACTCTTGAAATAACTGTGGATAGAATTTTTCCATTCAACTAAGAAATTTGATCATGAGATTTGGGGTGTTTTTAATAAATCAATCGTAATTATGTTGTCTAGTGGTGTACAGTGGGATCCACTTAATATGCGGTGGAAGTATTAATTGAGTAATGTTTGTAATATACAGAAGATATTAGTGTGGAATTTTAAAGTAGGTACAGTAATACATTTGTTAAGTTGTAGAAATAAAACAAAAACGATACAATACATTAGAATTATTATAAAATAACATAACTGCATGATTTTACGTCATGTATAAAAATGTTGAATATCTCATAACATCTTACAATTACTGTATTTTTAACTACATTTGCTGCAATTTTAATACAAGAATGTTAAATAATACTGCTAGCCCTATAGGTATTTATTTCTTTCGAAAATAGTATTTTAAATAATGTTGAATAATTTTTAAGATGTTGAAAATATACCCTATTTCTTCATATAATTTAGCCATACATTTCAATAATTTTTTTTTATATAGTGAAAAGCTAATGATGAATATGGTGATTGAATGATAATGATATGTGATCATTTTACCATAACTATTTATAATTTATTTTTATTTTCCTCGTATATTCCGGGGCTTGCCCATATATCTAGCTCCTTTTTGCTAGGATGCTCTTCTCTCTTCGGCTTGGGTCCAATTTCGTTCGAGATTTAAGTCATTGTTACTTGATTTATGGTATTCTGAACATAACAAATACAGTTTGGAATAAATTCAGTAAAACCGAAGTAAAAAATTTTTGAAAAATCCTCGAAGACGTCGATTTTCTTTGATGAAAATACACATCTTTGCATAAAAGTCGATTTTCAGTCGTCATTTGTTTTTGTGTAATGACGTCATCCCTTTTGGTTTTAAATGACAACTCCCTATTTGTGTTCTTGATTTTGACAAATCTGTTCATTGTCGAACCGGCAGTGTAAAAATGCCATCTTACATAAGAAATTTTTCGAGTAAATGACAATTAAAGGTGAGAACCCAATATTTTGAGTATTTGCAAAATGACCTTGTTCCAGCGTTCTAACAATTTTTCCAAATAACGATAATCTTGACCTTCCCTGTAATACAATACGGTATCAGCAAGATGGCGCACCCCCGCAGTATGCTCGTTTTTTTTGGACAATTACTTTTCGAATAGGTGAACGATGAAATTCGCAGAATTAGCCCAAAAAATATTCAAAATATTCAAGAAGAATTTCTATACTGGGTACTGTAAAAAATGGAGGATTAACTCAATGGTACGTTGTCGAGGATTACTTCGAGAAAATGGAAAAAAAATCAAAAAAATCGGTATTGTATTTTTTCGAAGATATGAAGATTTTATGTAAATTATTTCATTGCTTAAAATCTGTAGTAACATTAGTTATTTACACTCCAGCTCATCAAATACATTTTACAGAGATACATACTTTCATGCTTTATTTTCAAATGCGATAATTTGAATGTTAAATAATTGATTTTCTCATTAAAATAAACCTGGCATTAGTAGATTTATTTGAATGCGAAAATCAATTATTTAACATTCAAATTATCGCATTTGAAAATACCAATTGTATATAATATTGACAAGCATTAAAGTATGTTTCTCTGAAAAATTTATTTGATGAGCTGAAGTGTGAATAATGAATGTTTGCAGATTTTAAGCAATGAAATAATTCACACTAAAGTCTTATCATCTTCGAAAAAATACATACCGATTTTTTTCATTATTTTTTCCATACACTCGAAGTAATCCTCGACAACGTACCATTGAGTTAATCCGCTATTTTTACAGTACCTTGTATGTTGGAACTCTAGTTGGCAGTTCGAACATATAATTTAATAATTGCATTTGCTTGCTAAAGAAGTTTCCCTTTATTTTGTTTTAGCAATAAAATTGATAGTTATACTTTCTTTTGTTATTTACTTAAAACATTTCTTATGTAAGATGGCAATATTTTTATACTGCCAGTTCGACAATGGAAAGATCTCTCAAAACCAGGAACAAAAATTGGGGGTTTTCATTTAAAAAGCTGACGTCATTATTCCAAAACAAATGACGACTAAAAATCGACTTTAATGCAAAAATGTGTATTTTTGTCAAAGAAAATCTACATGTTCGAGGATTTTCTCCAAAAAAAATGATTTCGGTTTTACTGAATTTATTCCAAACCAGACATATCGTCGCAACACCTTTGCATTGAAAGTTGTCAATTGTATATTTGTCACTTTTGTTAAGTACTGTCATGCTTGAAATAATATATTACGATACAAGATCGGTAGGTACGTTCTACAGTCGAGAAAATATTTTTGCAAAATGAGGCCCGCAGGGGCGAGTTTTACAAATTTTCTAGACTGCTTAGCACATACCGATAGAGTATCGTATACTATTTTCTGCACGATCATTTGAAATTAAATTTGAATATAATATTTGTTATTTATAATGATTTGGTCGGTGGAGAATATTCGCAGTCTGGGTTGCAATGGATTTTTAACATTAAAGTTATGTATCAGATTTGACATATTATAATATATTGGATGTGGAAGAAGTGGATAGAGGCAAAGTGGAGAAGAGGACATATGGGACAGACTAGAACATCATTTTACACAAGTGAACTCCGCCCTTCAGCTTGCTGTCAAACTTATATGTATGTTTTTGATATTGTGTACACTATTTTACTATAATTGCGCCTTATAATCGTAAGCAAATATAGTAAAGATTAAATAAATATTATAATTACGAGAATATTGAAATTGAAGAAGGGGGGTGGGTCCCATTAAAATCACATGACATATTTACTTACCACACAAGTACATTTTTGAATATTTCAGTATTGTATTTATCGTTATCATGGTAAAAACACAACAGTGTTGATTGGTTAACTTCCCATGTCTGTATACAATATCGGTAAATCAAAATAAAAGGCACGATCGTGCAAAAATTAAATTTTCAAAACAGCCGTTTTAAAAGTGAAATAAAAGAAAATGAGTAGTGACGAAGAACCATTAATTATTTATTAATCGATTTTGAAATAGTAATAAGCAAATTTTGATTAAAAGTTAATAATGTTTTAACATTAATAATACGCATATATTTAATTGAGATAGACGCGGGTAAATTCGAGAAAAATTATGATTGAAACGTTACTTAAGAAAATATATGGGCTCGTAAATGCAAATTGATACTCGCATGCAAAACGAAGTTTTCAGAACTTGTTAAATAATCTACTATTATAGCTTTTGGGAATAGATGTAAAAAAAATGTAGTGATGTCCCATCATTAACTATTATTGATTAAATTGCAAATTTGAAAAATGTAAATTGTACTAATTGCACAATTAACTTTTTTCTTCCCAAAAATAATAATCAAAGGTGGTGTGTATGTATTATCGTGGTTTCTCCTTCTTTAACCTCATCGGTACTAATATATCTAATAAACAGAAATCACAGACACGCACTGTTTAAGAAATTAATAAACTATTTATTACCTTTTAAAATCATTTCAAAAAAAGCAAATTTTAGTTAACTGGATCCATATGCGGCGTTTTTTGTTTGTTTTTAGTTAGAGCGTTCAATTTCAATTTAATTTTTTTTTCAATTTCAATTTATCTGTGATAATGCCGAAGCTTACACACGTCAAAGATAGATACACATGCATATACATATTAATAGCAGATTAACAAAAGCAGAGTACAAGCAAGCGTTGCCATATGTATCTCACTTATTATAAGTGATAGAAGGCAAGTTTAAATTTAACATAACTGCAGAATTTACGATTTATTGAATTGCATAAATTTTGTTTCTGCAGGATGATCCGTAATGTTATTTAATGAATCTTAAAATGCTACTTTATTTCCTCTTCTATTTTACGTTATGATTATATAAAAATGGAATATATAGTACAATATTTTACGCACTATATTTATAACTGATTTAACCCTTTCGCGACGATTTTTTTTCTGGGAGACATAGGAATACTTGTGTTTTTTTTTTGTTTGTATAAGTTTGAATTATCTTTTATTATCGAAAATGTCGAAAAAAATTTCATGGGGTTGAACGGGGTAGTGGTACATATAAGTACCATTAGTCTTATGTTGTGGTACTTTTATGTACCATCAGCCCTATAGAAAAAAATTGTTTGAAAAGTATTAAATATTTTTATTTTATACGATATAAAATATTTGAAGAATGATATATTGCAAAAAATTTAGTGCATAGCGGAATGTCACATTTTTGACAAATTTTCTTTGTGTGTTTTTGGGTTTTATTTTCAACGCACCTTTTACATCTTTTTCTCGTCGTACCTTCCACGGGACGATGTAAAAATACTTATTCGAGCCGCTGTCTTTTCTCAGATGGTCTTCCCTTCTTTGATAAACGTCGGACAGTTGCTGTTTTTCTTCCTTCAGCTATCATTTCTTCTGCCAGGGGCACTAAAAATTGCAGGAAAGAATTGTTTTCTTAATCTTTTCTTTATAGATAATCCATGCGTTTACGACTGCCATCATAAGCAGACGATAGACCACCTTCTTTTTGTAGGTACATTTTTCTATTTTGGTTACAAGTTCCTACTGCTGCATAATCTATATTCTGTAGTAGATTGATCGAAGTAAAAAAGCGATCAAAACAAAAGGTAATATCTTTCTCTTTAGCTGTAGAAATTAGTTTTTTCACTACACGTTGACCAAGATTTCCTTCTAGACGTTCAGTTTCACGGCCTGTGTAGATATTAAAATCATATGTATATCCGGTAAAATAATCTGATCTAAGCCACAACTTAATTCCCCTCTTCCCCTCTTTACAGGCTTAATACTGCTTCATAGATGAACGCCCTTTTGAATTTAGTCATAGATTCATCTATGCTTTGAAAGCTACTATCCTGACGGCATTTCTGGAACGTAGCTTTCAAGAAATTTACTACATCATCAATGTAATATGTTTTGGAGCATTCTGCAGGTTTGGTTGGTGATGCAAAATACATTTTTGATGAAATGATTTTGAATCGATCACGAGCTATAGCATTTTGTATTGCTGAATTTCCCAACGAAGGATGAGTGGACCAGTAATCGCTTAGTTGGGGAACATGGTTGTAACACATTACTAGCATGCACCCAAGCACAACTTGCAGTTCCCCTTTATCTGTTTCTTTCAAGCGAGCGTCCCTACTTGTTTGTTTATGTATTCGAATTCTTTCATTTGTACACTGAGCAATGTACAAATATAAAGAATGTGGAAAAATATTTTTGAAACATTCATACGGCGTTTTAGCGTGTATATCTGAGGCTAGTGTACAAGTGCGTTTACTAGAAATTTGCCTTTTAGAAACAAAAATTTTATCTGGTTTTAACCATAAAATAAAAGAACCAGAGGCGTCCTCAAAGTCTTCTGGAGCTTCGTTTTCTTTTGCAACTTGGTCATCACTTTCCGGTTGGATATCTGATTCTTCAGAAGATTGGTTGTCGGTGTCAGATTGGTCATTTGTTTCAGATCCTTCATCAGAAGATTCATCACTGTCATCAGAGTCACAAAACATATTTTCTGATATGTCTTGTAGCTCTTCTTCTGTGAGCGGCCTTTTCTTTTCCATTTCTGTAAATAATACTAATGGTACATATATGTACCACTTTATAGGGCTAACGGTACACATACGTACCAGATAGTCGAATGCAAGAATAATCACCTAATTGTTACCAATTATACAATAAATATTGAGTTTAATTACATTTACCTTATAAACATACAAAGAACTCTTACTTGTTCAATTTACAATTAAATTTCAATGAGAAAACACTCACTAAATATGCTAAATGTGCTCGAATAAAGTGAACAAATGTGAACATATGAAAACATTTTGCACGGCGCAGATGGAGACACTATGCTATTGCATTAGAAAACTAAATGGTACACATATAAACCAAATGTAACCGAATTAAAAGGGTTTAGTCCTGACAGAAAACTTAGTGGTACGTATGTGTACCGGGAGTCGCGAAGGGATTAAATAACAATGTCGTAGAACTACACACAAAAAAAAAATCAAAACAGATTATTAATAAAATTGTAATTCTCATATTTCATGAGTAAATTTAGTGAACTAGAGTAGGGGTAAAACAACGAGTACCGCGAAAAACAGGTGGTTGTTTATTATATAAATTGTGATTTTTCAGAAGTTATAAATATAATTTCATAGAACTGGTGGAAAGAGTATTTGGGATTTGGGTTTCACTAATTAGAAGCACAAAGGCCATTGTAGGGTGGATCATCTAAAAAAGTTGACCATTTTGTGAGAGATCACAAATTCAGATTTTTGAGAATGATTTGAGATTTCCACTGTCTAAAGACATCACTTAAAATACCTGTTTAAATTGTTAGTGGTTTCTGAGAAAATTCAGTAAAAAAAAACCTAAATAATTTTATAGTACTTAAGTATTGAGGAAGAGCTTTAGGGATGCAAGGGTTATTTGTGTTCTAACTGGTATAGTTTTCCAATACATTTTCAGAAAATCTACTTGAGATTATGCAGAAATAAAATAGCCGTTTTCTAGTACTATTATTAGTCTCTTTGTCGTAAATGCAAATTTAAGATCTACCAGGGACAGTGTACACATTTTTAAATTTCCTTTGAAAACTGGGAAAACATTAGCCAAAAAAATGTGTCCATCGTTTTTACCGAACTTCAAGTGGATTTTAAAAAAGAAATTGGACAGTGTAATAATTTTTGTTCACGAAAATGTTATAATATGCACATTATTTAATTCAATTGGCAGCATTAATGGGGTACATTTAACACTCAATTTCTTAAACACGCATTTGCGGTTATTAAACACGCTAATTCGCGCTTTAATTCACAGAACGCGATTTATGATAATATTTTGTTTACCCTGTTTAATACTGATTTTTTTTTCTCAATTGTAATTGTAATCACAACTTTAATTTCGATTTTAATTTTAATTTTTTTTTTGTTTTTTTTGTTTTTTTTTTTTAATTTAGATTTTAATTTTCGTGAACAAAGTATAGTGTACAACTCGCATATAATGGCTATTAATCACTTGAACGATTTGCTCCACTCGCCTACGGCTCGTTTCGCAAACATCGTTCTCGTGATTAATAGCCATCATGTACAATATCCTATTTAAAGTTGACTATTTCATGAAGGATATCGAAACCTCAATTTTTAATTTTCAAAAATATTGGAAAAAGAAATGAAATCCCATTATTATTCAGGACTTTTTAATCATCTCCGCACTGTTTTGAGGGTAATAAATTGTAATAATGAAATTTTATGAAACTTTTAATAATGTAAACAAACTGGCGATAAGCCATTCTACCGAGGAATCATTCATACAGATGAAGAATGGATGTGATGCACTGGTTCGAGCCTTACTTATACACAGGGTGTAGATGAACCAAACAGAACATTTTAAATTTTCAATGTTAATTGTTTTATATTAGAATATTATTTTCCCTGATCATTTTAGAAAAAAAAATGCAAATTATTTTTTTAAAGAGTAATTATTTCTGCATGCATTTATGCTATTATTTATTTTTTGTATTCACAAAATCCCGAAAAAATAATAAAATAAAAATGATAATTTTCGCGAAAATAAAGGTTGCCATGAAATTAAAAAGAATGGTGCGCTATTAAATTATTACAAATTACAAATATGTCTAATTGTGGATTAATTTTTGTTGCATTATATTTTGAAACTTTCATATTAAATTACTTTTAATGTGACCGGGTGTTGAATTGGTATACGAGGGAATTTTACATGTAAAGCCACATTTACATTAATGGATTTATATATTTTCCAGCATCATCTATTATATTAGACAAAAAGTGCAAGAGTGAAATAAGGTACAGAATTTAAGATTCTACCAAATTTAATTTATATCTACTACTGTTGTGCTACAGGAGAGGAGAAAATGGGGGTCTTCAAAACTGATTATAAAATTACTAGTTTCAGTTATTTACTACGTCATTGCTTTGGCTGTTTTTATATGCATTAAACACCATTTAATTTTTACATTTCTCCTCCATATTATTCTTAAACAATCTAATACACATAAATATGTTTATGTTCGACAGTACGAAAACAGTAACTTTGGCGGTTTATTTTTAGGCCAAAATGGGGTACATTTCGTACTAGTCCATAATGATAAAGTAAATTGGACTCTTATGTCAGTGTCAGAAATGACAGATTTTAATTTTGGTTAGGACACCTAACAAATAAAATGCAAATTACTAGTGAAAAAGGGAGATCAACTGTGAAAGTGGTTTATAGCGATAGCACTTGCTATTAATTATTATATTTACGACTAAAGAAAATTGTAAGGTTTGGACGTTTTTTGTGAGAGATGTATTGTTTATCGTGATAGGATCGTCATTATCCATTTTGTATAAGATTTACAATGAATGACATAAGTGTGGCAGTAAATGCACACTATGATTAAAATATACATATACATAAATTGCTTTAGTTTTTATTTAAAAAGTATTCCAAAACACTAAAACTGTCGAACATAAAAGCTTTGTATGTAACTTGTGCACAATAGCACTTTATGGACCCGCCTCGATAATTAACCTCTCTCGCTTCGCTCGCTCGGCCATAAAACGTCTCGTCCCAGAAAGTGCTATATTATGGACTTGTTACGAAAATAGCTATATTTGCTTTAAAAATTAAATATTATATTTTATATTGACATATATTATTTACCCTTGCTTAAAGAAAACGTATACAGTAAACAATGCTAATACACTTTTTAGTACACCCCGTAATGTATCTAGATTTTCTATTAAATATTCGATAAGCGCCCTCTAATGCGGCTACTTTGTGTAATTTGTATAGAAAACTGTCATTATATATTCATGTTTACATGAATAATAAGTAAATATCGAGAACTATGAATTAAATAGAAGTAATGTAATTCTTTTTTTAAATTTATTCGTGTCAGTAAATCACCTCCTTTGTTCCTTTGTTATTACTGTAGAAATGTTATGATCTCTTGATAACAAAATACATTTTTCACGGAACTGAAAAGTTCAATGGTTATTTGTTTAACAAGGGAATACAGTGTCAGATATACGGACGCTGAACGGCTGGTGTTTCACCGCCGAAATCTGCATTATTGCTGGGTTAATATTTTCGCGGATTGTTCAGAGGAAATTAATAATAACTTGCAATGCGATAATTTACTGCTTAAATTCTAGGAACATTTCTTAAATGAGAATAGTTCAATCTATTAAAACATTTGTATTAAGAAAATCGGAACAGGACGACCTCAGTTCGATAGCCCGGCGACAATCTTGATATTGCATAAAAATATACGTACATATAAAGTTGCTATCAATAAAGATATATAATATTTATTTTAACAAACGTTTTTACACCTAAAATAATGAATATCGAGAAAAACTTATTTTTCCATAATATTAGTATTATTATTTTGTTATTTATTAAATACAATGAATGCTGTAATATATAAATGATAACGAGTGGACAGCTACATTCTTACTAAAATAATATTTATATCATAGTTATAACCAGATGTAATTAAGATTAATCTTAATAGCTTTTTTGAAATATTATGGTCTCACTAGCAACCAGAATACACCAGAAGCGCTTTATCAACGTAACCGAAGATAATGCGGAAATTGATAAACGTTTCTAATTTCACCGTTGGGAGAAGGTTCAATTGGTCGATAATTTTTCAATTATTTTTATCTTTTAATTCATTTCTGAATATTTTGATAAAGTATATTATCTGCCCGATTTAAATAATTTATATGCCTAGTAGTACACATAAGTAATGCATTTTCTTTGAATTGTTGAGATAGATTGATCATTAATAAATTGTACTTTCTCCATTGCGAAATACGCAAAAATAGTTTCAATTCTTTTTCTAACGCAATTATTCGTTTTAAGGTCCCTACAGGCCTAAAGGGCTTTGTGTGTGTGTTTTTGTTTATGCATCTGTGTATGCGCTGTCTCTTTCAAAAAGTAATACGGCAATTAACATGAAACTTTAAACAATAACCTTATTTTACAATCCAAAGAATTAAAAAGCTTTCGGAGAAATTTCGTACATCGGAGGTGGTTGTTTATCTTAGACATTTTTTTGTTTTTTCGATACATTATTAAATATACAAATATTAGAAAACATTTTAACAAATATTGAAGATAACAAAGAAATGAACATATTTTGTATAAAAAACATTTTCATTAGACTTAAGAAAGTATTTGAAATTTTTTGTCATTGTTGGTCTATAATTATGAAATGATGATAATATTTACATCAAATGTTAATTAATAATTATTCTAGTGAATGCCGAAATAAACAACCTATGAAGATCACATTTTTCTCGAAATCTCATTAGTTTCTTCGCATAAAGGGTTCCTTGCAATTTTGGGTTCTGAATTTTAAAATAAACACAAATGGAGATTTTTCTTCTTATGCTTACATATGTGTTCAATAAATTTCTTTAACTGAATTTTTCAATGCTTTTATTATACTCTTGAAAAAAAAATCCCGAAATTCACCTTTTGTCTGCGACCTGGAGTGGCCTTACCCCTTAATTTTATTCCCAAGAAGAATTTCCCAAATGTAATCACAGATCACTACTTTTCGATAATTATCCTTTATATCCTTCAAATCAGCGCTTTACTACATGATGTTCAGGTGGAACCTTTCTTTTTGTTTCTTTAAGATGTTATAAACAGTGCGCGCCTAAAGTATGGAATATATTTAGTAAAACCGAAAAAAAATATTTTTGGAAAAAATCCTCGAACAAGTCGATTTTCTTTTATAAAAATACACATTTTTGCATGAAAGCCGATTTTCAGTCGTCATTTGTTTTTGAGTTATGACGTCTGCCACTTTTTTTAATGGCAACCCTCTATTAAAGTATAAAAATATTGCCATCTTACATAATAAATTTTGCGAGTAAATGACAATTGAAGATGAAAACTAAATATTTAGAGTTTTTGTAAAATGACCTTGTTCCAGTGCTTTTTTCCAAACAAAAATGATCTTGACCTTCCATATAATCATATAATACAACATGGTTTCACCAAGTTGGCGCACCCCCACAGAAGGCGCGTTTATTGACAATTGCTTTACCAATGGGTGGATTGGCAGATGAGGACCGATAGAATAGCCCGCGAGAGAAATAAATGCGCAGAATTAGCCTGGAAAATATTCAAAATGTTTAAGAAGAATTCCTACTTGTCCGAGAAAAAAAAACGCTTATTCCGGGGATGCGCCATCTTGCTGAAACCATATTGTATTATATGATTATATGGAAGGTCAAGATCATTTTTGTTTGGAAAAAACAAGGTATTTTGCATAAACTCTAAATATCAAATTCTCATCTTCAATTGTCATTTACTCGAAAAATTGCTGATGTAAGATGGCAATTATTTATACAGTCAGTTGGACAATGAAAAGATCTCTCAAAATCAAGAACAAAAATAGGGGGTTGCCATTTAAAAACAAAATGGCGGACGTCATAACTAAAAACTGAAAATCGACTTTCATACAAAAATTTGTATTTTTATAAAAGAAAATCGACCTGTTCGAGGATTTTTATGGCTCTCAAGATGAGACAGCTTATGCGTTTTGAGAGAGAGGCGGCATCTAATTCTACCAGAATTGTCCACTATCTTCTTGTTCAAGACTGAGAGTCTGGCACCTTGTGCTTCCCTAAAAGTCATTTGTCACGGCAATAAATCTTGTTCAGGTAGCCTTTTCTTGTTATTTGTAATTTTCTATGATTTTTTCAGACTTCATGCTCAATCGATTGTATAGCTCTACATGACTCAACTTACTTAAATTCAACTTAGTTCGAATTTTAGTAGCACAATTAAAATTTTGGTTGCACCAACCAGCGGCTGCCACTTTTTCTTGACAGTAAACCTTGCTCTCGGAAGCAAATAGTTGTCCCGATAATGCTGGTGGTTGGCCTGCCTGTCCCATAAATTCTGATTATTTATATAGCCTATTTTCAGGCCAAGGAGAAATGATATTATCTTAAAATTCCCGATGACTTCGTTTATTAGTTTTTTCATCAAGGTCTACATACTCTGGTAATTTTCCTTGCATTGGGAGAAATTTGCAATAGGGTCTGCTGGGCATTGGTTTCTGCAATACAGCAGGACCGTTTTCAAGCTGAGGGAAGAACCGTCTACGACCAGACACGATCCGTTTGATTTGGTTTGACTTGTTTTTTTGTCTGTATCTCTTCGAAAAATCCTTAATTATCCTAGTAGAATCGCGTCATCTTCTTAGGTGCAGATCCACCAAATTCCATTCTATTAATCTGTAAATATTTTTGTGCTTTTGACTAAGGTAGATCGAGATCTCACACCAAGTCTTTTACATCCTGTGTTTTTTCTTCTTCGATCTACTGAAAAATATCTAGCGAGTTTACATTTGTTCCCTGACTGCTGGTTCGATTATTAGTGAAGGAGAAAACTGGCGAACAGTGACGTTTATGATATAAGCTTAGAAAGACGACTCAGACAACACTATCTAGATCGTTATCTTCCATTTCTACCAACTTTTAAATTGTTGATTGCATTTAGAATGCGACCATATCACTTGTAACTGAATTAACTCAATAAAAATTCCAATCTTGCAGATCGTTTTTGAAGCATTAACTTAGACCATTGCGACATAGCCTTAAGGAGAAAAAGTCTAGCAGTGTTAAATTACACGATCTAGGTGGCAAAATAAAATCTCTATTTCGTAATATTACATGTCCAGAAAATTTAATATATCAATATTGATCTACTACTTATTGGAACAACCACCAAATAGTTGTTTCAATAAGTTATTTGTTTATAGTCTTAGTAAGACTTAATTTTTGCTTGCAGATTAACGAACAGGTTGAATATTCATATATTCAGGCTACATTTCGTTTTATTGTATTTATCTACCACTTTCCCTTTAATTATATGACAATTTTAGAGTCAAGAAACGTTGAGGTTTATGCGCGGGTTTTTGAGTACTTTCGGTCGATTAAGCTGACGGTTTGAATTAGTTTGTAAGTTGTAGGTTAATGGTGAATGGGAGTCCTTTGTTTTTATCCTTTGTGGGTCCTCCCATTGTCCATGGCTTAGTATTGTTTAGTGGTACAAAATGCCTTGAAGAGTCCCTAGGCGAGAAGAGTGTCGTCCCTGTTTGGTCTTCCTAGCACGAATGAAAAGCCAACGATATCTTATGATTGATATTTTATATATTGTTATGTTAGCCAATGATTATTATACTAAGGCCAGGCGATAGACAAATATGAATAAAAAAAAATCTACGACTTATGTGGCACGTAGCGCCCGCCGTCTTGTTGGAATCAATGGTCCTAAAGCATCAGTTTTATTCCAAAACGACGAACATTTCACAATAATGCACACCATTCACTGAAACAGTTGCATCAGTTTCATTTTGGAAAAATACGTTCCAATGGACACTTCCTGTCCAAAAACTACACCAGGCTGTCACCCGCTATGTATAGAGAGGTTGGACTATTTTTCTTGGGTTTTCAGAGAGATGAGACTGTTTTACCTAATTACATAACCATTTATGTATAAATGGACCTCGTCACAATTGCTGTGAACATCATGGAATGGACAAACGAGGGTCTTCTGTAACACACAGCTTTCGATTAATCTGGCTGGGCGACCAAGCGTTGGGTTCCTATAATTCGAAACTTGAACAAGACATTCAAATTTAAAGATTGAATTTACAACTGCTGGACGAGAAGCCTCTTCATTTCGACTGAATGTTGTTCAAACTTTACGAATCGTCTATTTTAATAATTTTTGAAGTTAATACCAACCAGTGTTTAGCTAGTGTACAACGCGCTGATCTTTTCATGTTCGTTAACCGTTTCGTTTTTACTATTTAAACTTCAAAAGTAACAGCTCTGACTTTGCGCAAACATTGCTCGTGTAACAATTGTATCTATTTCAGGTTATGCCTGTGCAATTTTTTTTACCACAATAATTTGCAAGCATAGCAATATCTTCCTGTAGTTAATTCTGTAGCACACGAGATTCTCATTTCCCATACTTCTGGGCAACATAAAGCAAGGTGGACTAACACCACCACGTCTGCTTACTTTAGATTCATTATACAAGCACATTATGCAAACGTTGCTCGATATTGCATAAATCTGTCTGGGACTAACTTGGAAACATTGCATCCTAATCGACACATTTTGTGTACTACCTAAATTGCTTCAAGACCTAGAACAGGTCCAATTTAAGGCAACTTTAAAGAAGAGAAGACCCAATAACAGTCCATTGGTTGCCATAGAATTATAACGTTGGGTGAGAGGAACAGATTTTTCTATTTTCTTCCTCTTAGATCCTGTGGATGTGCTTTTATAGTCATTTTATTCTTGGTAGGGTTTATTTATTTAGGGAACAAACTCACCTGTAAACCATTCTTTAAACAAAAATATTTTATTTTTATGCCCTATAGTGGACCGATAGAGATGACATCTTCACATTTTTAAATGCGCCAGTTTTTTTTCAAAATTTCCTATTATGCGCATGGGTTCCTGTGGCCTTAGAACAAAGAAACACTCTCTCTTCGTTCTTTAAATCCAGGGAATATAGTTTCTGGAGCAGTGGAAACATCTTTTTTGGGGGAGTTGTAAAGTTCAGCCCAGTCTTATCAATATTGCAGACTTGCTCTGGATGTAAATCTTGCTATCAATGTAAACATAAAGCTTTTTCAAAAATTATTTGTTGCTATTAGATCTGCCAAAAGTTTTTTAAAACATGCATCCTTAAAGTGGTACTCCAAAGTAACTTCCATTATCAATCTTCGCATGCAGTGTAATTGTCTCCTCTTTCAAAAATGGGGCAGCTTTGCATTGAGAGTGTTTTCTCTGACTCAACACTTGAGTACAAAAGTGTTTATTGAACTTATTTCATCGCTCTTTATTACATGGAGTTCGTCACAAATAAATTTTATCGATTTCACCTAGACTAAACGTTCAACAGCGTTTCATTTTTGTAGTATAGTCACCATAATACGTTTTTTTCCACTCAATAATATCAAAAAAATAATATCTGCTCAGCAATACACCAACTGCTGCAACTGCATAACTCTGGAGTCGACAGAAGTCTGACCCACGATCAGCCTAGCGGCCAGTTAGACTGATCTATAAAGGTATTTTTTTGTCTATCCAATGGTATAAAAATCGAATATGAATCTTGCTTTATATTATAATAATTTTTCATATTATCACTGATTATTTCAACACAATATGTCGTGAGTGATGGGTCACGACGATCTCCCGCTTTAGCTTCTGATTATTTTTTCGTGTGGTGACGGATAAAGTCTTTGATTTATTCTATGACCATTGATATGGAAGAGGAGTTAAAAATTAAGCATCGTCCTAATGCTCTAAGTCTTACCTGAGAGGCATGCAAACGACGTGCTAAATGATGAAGTCAACAATACGGAGGCCTTTTTGACAGTTAATGTGTGTGTTTTAGTGTTAAAAATTAAATATTAATTAATTCTCTTGAAAATGATATAAGGCGAAAGTGGTGGAGAATTTTAAACATTCAGAAAAAAAACTGAGTTTTTGTTTGGTAGAATTAATATCTATTTCATATTAGTATCCTTAATTTGAGAATAGTATATTGTATAACGAGCATGGAATGACATACATTTCTCGCGAGTATGAAGTTTGCAGCATGAGCCGAAAGGCTATTTTATTAAAATTTTCTGGTGATTAATAAACGTCAGGTGACATTTTCTCCGTAATCGCAAGTGATATTCATAAAAATGGAGCAAAATAAACATACCAAAGGGAAGAATTTCACCGAAAAAGAAATGGGTCTACTGTTAGACACAGTAGAAAGTTATTTAACAATATTGGAAAAAAAAAGTGATGCCGTCAGTAGTAAGGAGAACGCAACTACCAGAAGCGTAAAATCTTAAAGAAATGAATACTTGATTATTGACTGTAAGCGCTTTATTTCTTCTGGTAGGTCTATCTAATTGCTGACCAGTTATTTCTATTATTTCGTGTACAGTCGTCTTATCAAAACGATATCGGATTTTAAAATCGACAATCTAAAAATTCAAATGGATTTTGTCGATTTCTCATAAGCCTTGGCCTCGACATATCGTCCAATATTTCGTCCACAAACTCTATATCCTCTTCACTGGATGACATGTCATAATAATATCAAATATGCGCATTACATACCACCTAAATAATTAGGGAATGTTCTATATAAATTATTATTAGAAAAATTTTCGGCGCTATTGTGCAAAGGCGGACCCACTTGGTGCGCTATGTTGTCAAGTCTCTTTTTGCCCCTTTTCGATTTCCCTAAAGTACATCCTTGTCTCTTTTTGCCCCTTTTCGATTTCCCTAAAATACATCCTTATCTCTTATCGACTTGCTTTACCGCGAAACATAACCTGTAGAAATGACTATTTGACGTCTCGTTAAATTTTAATCACTCGACAACGGCCGGTTAAATTTACGGACGATTTAACCAGAGATTTAACATTACAATCGTTTGTGAATACCAAATTGTTACTTTTAACGGTCCGTTACGTGTAATCAATCGTTAAATAGTTTGACGGACGTTTATGAATACGGGCCTTAATGTTTAAAAAGTATATATAAATAGTATGGAGACAAACATCGAAAACAACAAATTTGCCGAGGTACTACAACTAACGCCCACGTATGTAAAAGCGGCGAAGCAAACATCTTTAAATCCACTCCGTAATTTTGACACATTGAAGGTTAGGCTTCATGCGTGACAGTGCAGTGTGGAATATATTCTAGCACAGATAATCGATGCGAGAATGAAATGCGTGAGCAATGCATTACATATACTAATCATTAACAAGCATGTAATGAGCATATATCCAAGTTGTCGTAGGTAAATGTTTTTTCTCCACGACCACCATAGAATTTAAGCATTCTGAAATCAATTTTGATTATAGAACGTACACATTCTCACTCTTGTTATGGAACAAAACACTATGCGCTTATGCGTTTTGCATGTAATTCATTCCATAACAAGGGATAGAATGAATATTCTCACATCGTTTCGAATAAAACAATTAGCCTTGGATATCACAATTGTCAAAATACTATAAATATAACCACAAACGTGATAAAACGTAAGTTCTTTGTGTTCATTATTTTATTATTCTATTTTATCTGGTCGAGGAGAAAGTATAGTCTGATACTCGGTAAGAATGGAAATTCAGATGCTCGTGGTTCCTCGCGCTCGCCTCACGGCTCGCGCTCGAAATATTCCACTCGCATCGAATTTCCATTCTAACCTTGTTACAGAATATACTATTATGAACTCCTTTGCTTAGAGAACAAATTCCTAAAACAGTGCAATGTAATTACTTTTTGTAAACAAATATTGAAATACCAAGAATGCACAAATGACTTTAGTTGTAGCTGGGCCTTAAACCCAAAATGTTTTAATACAAATAATATTTTCTGTTTGTAGTAATGTAATACCTAAATCAAATGGATATTAACAATAATTGTATAGAAAACAAAATAATTAACATGTCGTGGATATTGAAATTATTTGAAACAAAATTGAATTCTATTTCATTTTTTTTAGTGGACTTCATAAAAAATTGAATTGTATATTATCTCAAATATCAGAAAACGCTATACCAGTAACGATATCAATATTTGCGGGCCAAAATGTAGTTCAAAAGTATTTAAAACACATTAAACAATAATTGCATTTATGTCCACTGGTTTCAACTAATTCTAATATTTAATAAAAATATCAATATGCATGATATTTGTATAATAATTGAAGCTATATACCGAGTGTTTGGGATAAGGGGCGAACATAGGGATTTAACATGTAAAATTAAATATGTGTAATTATTTGCTCCCCTATTCATTTTAGAGAAAAATCGTAAAGGAATATTTTTTAGAGAATTAAAAACTGTAAATGTATCATCCATTTAATTTACGTTTGTACCAGCATACACCTCAGAAATAATAAAAATAAGTTTAACAATTTACCATTTAATAAAAACCCTTGGCATGACTTTGACAAATGTCATGTTTCATGTTATAGTGAAAATAATAATATTGCAAGTCAGATATCAATTCTAGTTATTACGATGAACAATAATCTGAGTTATTCCAATGAAGAGAGGGTATTCATTATATAGCATTTATCAACCCCAAAACTCTTTCTTGCAATTCATCGTTGCTTCTTCTCTTCCGTTTGCCTGCAATGTTAATGTTTTTGAAATAATATTTGTTGAAATTGGAATCATCTGCCGCTACACTTGCTGTATTTTCGAACTTTTTCACAAATTTGGAAATTGTTGATACAGACGGAATTGGTCGATTGTTAAATGTAACCGAAAATAAGTCACGAACTCTGTGTAAACTGACGCCACTGTAAATATTTTGATAATAAATAATACCCTCTCTCCATTGGAATAACTCATATTATTGTTCATAGTAATAACAATGCGTGAATTGATATTTGGACGTGGATGGAACTGCGGGTTAAGGAGATTGAATGATTCGGGAAATTGGCGTCGGCTACGAGGCCATCTGCCATAATTATTGTTTTGTAATATATCAGAAATTAAATGAATAACTGAATAATGAAAGACAAATGCAATGTCCATGGTCCCGAGCGAATATTCCGCGACCCCGAAATCGTTCGCCCGGGCTGGGATTCGAACCCTCGCGGCACGCGGTGCAACCGGCATAAGCGCTCGCTTGTACCCACTACACCAACGGGCCGCCCGAATTAATGTTTGACTAGTAAAATTATTCTCACCATAACATGACATTTGTCAAAGTCATGGCAAGGATTTTTATTAAATGGTAAATTGTTAAACTTATTTTTATTATTTCTGAGGTGTATGCTGGTACAAACGTAAATTAAATGGATGATACATTTACAGTTTTTAATTCTCTAAAAAATATTCGTTTACGATTTTTCTCTAAAATGAATAGGGGAGCAAATAATTACACATATTTAATTTTACATGTTAAATCCCTATGTTCGCCCCTTATCCCAAACACTCGGTATATATATGATATGTATTAGGATATTTTAATAATTGATCAGATGATATCACTATCGTAGCCATCCATATTGCCTGGAGTGCGCTTATAAAAACATTTCTAACATTTCTGCTTTGGGAGACCATAAAAGCCACGCAGTTAAATATAGGAGCAATTGTATCAAATTTATACATACTATTTTTACTAAATTTTATTCCGAGCAAATTTAAATAATTAACCTATCAAATCCGTCCTGTCCCTGCACAACCACCTGGTGCTCGTTCGCTTAATCGAGGATGTGGAACTGTGTCAGTATTCGATCGGATTGGAAGTTCTGGGGACATTTTGTTTACGATATGACATTTTGAGGACACAAAAATCCGAACTGTCCGGGATCGGTTCGACAATAATTACACTTCCGATTGGGTTCACGTACATTGTGTGCATGGGATTTAGGGTGCCAGGTTTCTGTTTTCATTTGTAAATTTGAAATTGGAAAATTCTCGGATATTACATGTTTCAGTACTCAAATAAATTGATAGAATTTTTTTAAATGTTTTTATTTTAAATCCTGCAGTAATATATGTTATTTATTTCTAAAAATTAACAACTAGAATATTGCATAAATACAATGACAGAAATATAAACAGATTTTGTAAAGTGTGATAAAACATTTCAGATCTGAGTACGTATTTATAACGGCAAACCTGATCTGAATCGTTTGACATTTGTACCACCATAGATAATAAGTCCGTTATCTCTAACCCATTCAGTGCACACACGGCGGCATATTTGTGTTCACAATATTAAATCTCTGTAAATGCCGCGTTATCAGCATTACGTTAGAATAATCAAGGGGATATCGCTTTTTAATTGAAACGATTGCTGTAACTTAGACAAACCCGTATCAGTAACGTTGGTATGCATCTGGGGCTCCGAAGCCCCAAATGTGGGAGGTGAATAATAATGCCGGCGGACCTACATCAACCCAACGAACTGAGGGGCGCAGATAAATTGTTTGCGAAATTTGTAAACTGTAATCTTGTTTTTGGTTATTTATAAAGTTGAATGAACGATCCGATTTCATAAAACATTTTCTGTTTGCGGTCCGTGTCTAGCTTCCCCGGAATAAATATCGGTCACTCCCCCAAAATAACCGGGGTAACACATATGATACAGTTTTAAAGGATTTAAAGGGATAGCCATATCAACAGGATGTCTTGAAGCTGCAAAGCCTGTATTTTATTGTAAAAATATATAATCAGAAACTGGAAGAGCAGTGCGTGCCTGAAATATAAATTACCAAACTACCGGCTACTGACTGACATTGGTAAATCTGTTGACGTGTTTAGGTCTCTCGCTGATATCACCGAATTCGCGTCATGTGCCCTCTGATATATACATTTAATTCAGAAAATGACGATGTACGGGTTTTTTATGCTGTAGTGATATTTTGGAAATTGAATAACGCTTTTATATCAATCACATGCTGATATCGAAGAGCTCTTATGAATAATGGAATACTCTGCCTATAATTGTATTTATTATTTATTAACTTAAATGCTAGTTATTAGATATTCCAAGTATTCATTGCCCTATTTTATAACAAATATCGGACCATAATTTAAGGACTCGGAACATAATTTCACACATAAGTTATTTTATATGAAATTTTAAGGGAAGTAAATAGCCCCTAAAACAATTTAAAAATAAATTTTTTTGAAGGAAGGCATTTTTATGTAATCTACAGGTATAACAAAAAGGTTCATCAAATTTCAATCATAAATAGCTCGGCAACCGCTGATTTCAGGTCAATGATTCACGCAGCATTAGAAAGAGGGAAACATTAAATTTTTGCTTAATGTCGCTGGAGGTCTTTAGGGTGCCTTCAGTTACTGTCAAGATGGCGAACGCACAACACAAACCCTTTTGTGTCCTTCGCTATAAGAAGACTGATTGCCTCATAACAGTGCAGCGTGATTTTCGTCGAAACAATCGATTAAACGTTGGCATCGATTCTTTTCGGACGAACGTGTCCGAGATGAATTTGTTCGCACAACGAACACGAAGAGGCGGTTTCGAGCTAGGGATGAGTTACATTACTGTTTGGAGGATGCTGCGACGACGTTTAAGATTGAAGCCATATCGCATTACACTGTTGTAAACCCTCCAACCACAAGACCGGGTGCCCGAATGAAGTTTTGCGATTTCGTTCTCAACAAACAAGATGAGAATTAAATGTTTTTTTTTTCTGATGAGGCTACATTCCACACAAGAGGTAGGGTAAACCCCTACAACATAAGGATTTGGGAATTGCAACAAAACAGTTGAACACCAAAAGTGAATGCTTTTGTACCGTGTCAACGGAGAAATTCTACGGCCCATCTCCCTTTGATGAAAACAGCGTCACGGGTTATACCCACCTACAGATGTTACAAAACTGGTTGTTTTTTTTTATTTACAGGAAGATAGATATTGTTTTACAACAAGATGAAGCACCACCCCTTGCTTGAAAAGAACGATAATCCCGGCGACTTGAAAAAAATATAAAAACAATTGCCATCGACTTGACATTTCTCAAATTTATTCAGAATTAATATTTCGTAAAAATTTGTAGACGTCTTAACGAAATTACGAGATAATAAACATACATTCATCGGTTAATATTCATCTTCTCTATGCATCTATCGATTTTTTCGATTATTGTAGTATCAGGCACAGAATTACTTTTTGCGCGAGATCTTGAGATCTTCGGCTGTTGCGACCGTGGCGACTTTTGATCGGGAAGACTTGGTGAATATTTTTCAGTTGGTTTCAAGGAGATTGACTGAAAGCCGGGAAATGGCTATCACAAACTGCGGGATCCTTTGAAAGCGTTTTATCCCAAATTACAACAAACATTAATATGATGTCAGTTCATCAGTGGCTTGGATATTGTGAATTATTGGGTTTTGGAATTAGAAAAACTGAATCATGCCTTAACGAGAAAATCAAGTGATAGATCATTTTGTAACTGTGATCCGCTGTTTTGGGCAAATGCATATTGTTTGCAATAATTCATATGCAATTAATTGCGCATAATTTATAATTTTTAAAATAACTAAACTTCATCAAGTTCGAGAACGACTAGGTTACATAGAAATAATTGTTTCTTCTTATGTAACCTTTTTGAAGTAATTGATCAAATCTATGCTGATAAAATTACTCAATAATTTTATTGGCTAAAGTATCAAGAAACTTGCAATTTGTTACTAAAGAAAGAAAACTAGAAACTTACTACTTACTACTATTTTACTCAGAACTACATTTTTATGACAGGCAGTTAATAGAAAGAAATCATAACATATTAAATATACTTCAAAGCCAGTTGGACGAAAGTGTTTATGGAATGGAATGGAATAATACATGTTTTTCTTTATACTGTCTTTCACTGATGGGATCAAGTTATAACAGTAGCAGATTTAACCAGGAAATCCGATAAGGGATGAACTGTATAGCTTGTTTAAAATATCCATGCGAATAAATTTTAAGCTTCCACCAAATTTACTACTTCCTTCACAGATAATAAAAAGTCCCCCTTTATTTCTCACAAATGACATTGGCTTAGGAATACATTAATTTTATGAGACGCTTTTTTATCTTTATACCTCAATAAAAAATACATGATTTAGCTTTAAATCGACTGAAAATTAAAGCAACACTAAAGTCCAGTGGCCATAAATCATTTTATGTTTCAATATAAATAGTTGCGTTCCACACAAATCTGCTCAATCTGTTGATTTCCTAGAGCAAATAACATTTTGTGAATTAAATGGTTTGCAATTATTTTACTGATGATTATAAATGAAGACGGGTGCAAAGTAGATAATAATAATAATAATATTTATTTGTGTTAATACAATAGTGTACACTCGTCAGAAAGATGAGTAAATGCAATATTATATAGTAGTAGACATAACCATTCTGAGAGCGCGTCTCTATATAGAGGAAATTTAAACTGTAGATTTCTAGTTTCCAGCTTTCATGATGTTGCTAATCTGTTAACTCAAAATGAATTCGATATTTTTTCTATTACCGAAACTTAGAATGTATTACCGGCTTAGAAACGATGTAGACTCTAATATTGTTAATCTTGCAGGATATCAATTCTTTCGATGTGATAGAATGGTTGGCCGTGGGGGTGGTGTTGCGATCTATGCAAGAACGAATTTATCCTGTGAAGTAATGAATTACACTATTCAGCGACCTACTTGTTTTGAATATTTATGGATAAAACTTAAAGTCTATCGAGAAAGTTTAGTATTAGGAGTATTTTATCGACCAGAAGGTAGTGTTGCCTTGTTTACCGATTTTCTTGAGAATGAAATATCATACTTGGTTTCTTGTTTTGACAAAATATTAATAAGTGGAGATGTTAATATAAATTTATTTAATTTAGATAATAAATAGTCAAATTTCCTTGATGCTTATGGATTTTATCAAGTTGTAAACGAACCTACGCGTATTACTAATCATTCCAGTACATTAATTGATCCAATATTTATTAATGATCGGGATTTCTTGGTTTCCACCGGAATGCCGACTTGATAAGTGACCATAGACTGTTTTTTTGTATTCTACAATTTGAAGTAGCCTCCTTGAAACAAAAAAATATATACTTTCCGTCAATTCAAACATTTTGATTATGCCGCTTTCGAGTCTGATTTAAATGCTATACCCTGGAACTCAATTGTATATCTAAACAATATTGATGATAAGGTTAAATTCTTAACTAATAATATAAATTATTTATTTGATTGTCATGCACCGTGGACGTCCTCCCGAATGAATAAAAAATATACTCCATGGCTTACGGACACAATAAAGCTAATCATGAAAGAGCGAGACAAAGCTCACACTAGATTTAAGAATAATAAAACTAGCGAAAACTGGGAAATATACAAAGAATTGCGTAATTTTACCTTATCTTCAATAAGGAGGGAAAAGGCGGCATATTTAAATTTTTTGGAAAGAGGTACACCCAGCAATTTTTGGAAAGCTTTAAATAAATTATCAGTCGTGAAATCGAGTAAGAATTGTAACATTATTTCTGATCATCTTGCTGATTGTGATAAAATAAATAACTTATTTCTTAATTCATACAGTAACACTGCTATCAATATTAATACCAAAATATATTATGAATCAAATGAAATAAAAAATGATTTAACGTTCTCTTTCACACAAGTGACCACTAATGAAATTGAAAAATTTATTATAAATATAAAATCGAATTCATCGGGATGTGACGGCATTAGTAGTTATATGCTCAAGTTATGTTTACCGACCTTGATTCCTTATATTACATATATAATAAATTTTTGTTTGGATATGGGATGCTTTCCTACAACCTGGAAAGAATCCATCATATGTCCAATTCCAAAGTCTCAACATATTAATGGTCTCTCAGATCTACGTCCAATTAGTTTACTAACTATTCTCAGTACAGTATTGGAAAAAGTGGTGCACTCACAGATACTTAAATATTTAACATTCAATAATTGGTTTCCGGAGCATCAGTCTGGTCACAGCACTTCAACTATATTGCTAAATGTGACTGATACCATTGTTCAGGAACTTGATAAAAAAACGATGAGTTATCTTAGTCCTGTTAGATTTTACTAAAGCTTTTGACTTAGTAAATCACAAATTACTTTTAACAAAACTTAAATATTTTGGATTTGATGAGGTGACAATGAAGTTTTTTTAATCTTATTTTGAAAGTCGTTGTCAGGTTGTTAGAACAAATGGAAGGACATCTAAGGCAGGTACTGTTGCATCTGGTGTCCCACAGGGGTCCATTTTAGGCCAACTCCTATTTACTATTTATACTATGGATATAAGCAGTATTATTAATCATTGTTCTATTTTTTGCTATGCTGATGATACCCAACTTATTTTTAGTTTTAATGACGGTGAATGTCTTGATGCTATGGAATATGTGAGTAATGATTTACGCCAAATTTAGAAATATACAACGAATCATAATTTAAAACTTAATGCCAGTAAGTCGGTAGCAATACTTTTTTCTGGTAGAAAATCCTCAAGATCAATTGTAGATTTATTCAAATTAACCATAAATCATGAACTAATTCCATTTGTTGAATATTCAAAAAATTTGGGCTTAATAATTGATAATAAATTGAAATTTACAAAGAATCTTAATAAACTTTTGCAAACATCGTACATTAAACTTAAACTTCTTTATGCGAGTAGATATTTACTAAATTTTAAAACTAGAAAAAAGTTGTGTGAAGTCATAGTACTACCCACATTTTATTATTGTTGGTTTATTTACTATCCTTTTTTGAGTTCTGAGGATAAAAAACGAATACACGTAGTACAAAATTCTTGTTGCAGGTTAATTTATGGTTTAAGAAAATATGATCACATAAGTCACAAATTACATGAACTATGGTGGTTAAATGTAAGCGAACAGTGGAAATTGCAATTGCTTGTGTTCATCCAGAAACTGTTTGTTATTCAATCACCTGTCTATTTATTTAACAAATTACTTAGACGTTATGTCACTCCATAAATGTTCGAAACAGCAACAACTACTTGCATGTACCGCAACATCGTACCTCCCTTTTCCAAAAAAAGTTTTAGTTATGTCGCAGTAAATTTGTACAACGAACTGTGCAGGCAAGCTACATTATTGTCTAAAAATTCATTTAAAAATTTTTTGCTTTTAAAGTTGTACAATTTTAATTAATTTTCTTTAGCAATTATTTGCAAATTGTTACTATTACATTTCATTTCATTTCTTTGCCTTTAAAATTGTACAATTCTAATTAATTCTAATTAATGTTCTTTAGTAATTATTTGCAAATTGTTACTATTATATTTCATTTCATTTCTTTGCGTTTAGAATTGTACAATTCTAATTAATTCTAATTAATTTTCTTTAGTGATTATTTGCAAATTGTTTCTATTATATTTAATTTCATTTCTTTGCGTTTAAAATTGTACAATTCTAATGAATTTTCTTAAGTAATTATTTGCAAATTGTTACTATTATATTTCATTTCTGTTTTAAATGTAAAAATATGTGATTTTTATGGGTTAAGTGGTAGAGTAGCCTTAATGGCTAAACTTCGCCCATTACTGTAAATAAAGACGTTTATTATTATTATTATTATTATTAGTTGCGCCCGAAGAATGTCCCGTATATAAGATGGCAATGAATATGAGCAAAGTATTCCGATAATAATGTTATCTGTGGTAATGAGTGACTAAGATTTCTTAGTAAGTATGTGGTCTTATTTAGCTTATCACTTAAGTTATTGTAGTGTGTTTGCCAATTTAATTTTGTATCTAAATGTACTCCAAGAAATTTGCAAGATCCATGCTCAAGAATATCAGTCTTTAATGAGAATGTTGGGTGAATGGTTTTCTCTGGATTTAAAGACAATTTATTTGCAGTGAACCATTCCAAAGAATTGTTATTTATTAGATCTCTAATCTGGTGTGACTCGTTATAGTTAGATGACTTGCTAATGGAAGCAGTATCGTCTGCATACCTCATAATATTGTCTTTATCGACATGTTCGGGAAGATCATTAACGTAAATGGGGAACATTAGTGGCCCAAGTATTGACCCTTGAGAAACCCCATTTTTATTTGTTAAAGCATTGGACTCACTCCCATTAACATAGACAAGTTGAGTACGATCACATAACCATGAATTTAGTAGGCGGCAACTGTGAGGATTAAAATTATAATAATATAATTTCCTAAGTTAAATATCTCGAGGTACACTGTCAAATGCGTTAGTTAGGTCGAAACTTGACATCACTGCGTATGAACCTAACTCGAAACTCTCTACAATTTCGTTAACAAAAACCGTGACCGCATTACTTGTTGATAGTCCCTTGCGGAATCCATATTGATTATTATGCAGTACATTGCTGGACTCTAGAAATTTGATCATTTGATTGAACATAATTTTGTCCAATACTTTTGAGAATATTGGCAGCAACGATATCGGCCTGTGGTTATTAATATTTGATTTGTCACCTTTTTTTAATAAATTGGAATTATACATGCCGCCGATAAATAGATTTTTAAAACTAATACTTGAGAAAAGAATAAAGCAAATGAAAAAAGTGAGCAACTGCAACGAAAAATCGCCACAAGTTAAATTTGCGTTTGAGCTGTTCCGTTTTATCCGATGGGTATGGGTTACAATGAGTTAAAGTTCGTAGTAAGTATATAAAAAATGCATTTACTTGGTTTATTGATATAGGGGATCTTGAGGGTGAAAAACAAATAATTAGGAGTACACCCTCAACATCGCTATAAAATTCGTAATATTGGGCGCCAGTAATAACAAAATATTCTCACCGCGGGCACGTTAGACACTTTAGCAAATCATTGGTTACTTACTCGCATTTCCAAACCAGAGGATGGGTTAGATTCCCTCGGACAAATACCAAACACGTTGAAATTTTTAAACTGAAACAAAAATAGACACGAGATATTCTTCCCACAAGAGCACGGCAAGGAAGCAGGCGAAAAAGAAGAGAGAAACCCATCGCGTCAGTTGCTTCAGGGGTAAGGCCATTCCAGAATTTTCAAGAAATCGCTTTATTTTTTGCCTTAAAGCCTTAAGAATAAGAAAAAAAATATTTCATAGCCCGGAAAAATCTCAAAGAGGTCGTTTTCGAATGTTTTGCAAAGGCACTCTTCTGCAGGCTCCAAGGGGTTAAGGCCACCAGAGTTTTCCAAGAAATCGATGTTTTTTTTTTTGTATATTAATATGTTGCCCTAAAGCCTTAGAAATAAGAGAAAAATATTTCATGGCCGGGAGAAATCTCAAACAGGTCGTTTTTGAGTGTTTTGACAAGGCACCGCGTTCCAATTGCTTTTCAACCGATACAGCACTTGAATTTCAAATTGTGCGAAACGATCACTCCTACAAATCTTTATCGATTTTATTGAACTTTTGAGAGTAACTTCTAGGATAAATTATCTAGTGGATAGCGTACAGATTTTGCAATAAGTTTAACTTAACTTTCTTTTTCATGAACAATTTTTTGTGGAACTTTTAGGTGAAAAATGAACTTTTCTTTAAAGGTGCACCATTTTTCAAGAAAACGGTATTTTCAAATTTCCGTATGCTATCCACTAGCTTTTGGCATATATTACTGAATCAATTTTGCTTTTTTGTTCTTGTATGAAATCTGCGACTGAAATTGTTTCGCCCGTTTAAGGCCTCGCATAAACGGTTCCTTCAATCTTGGGTTCTGGAGCCGCCATTTTAAAATAAAAACTACTGGGAAATTTTTTCTCTTATAACGGGTGATTTTGTAAGCGTTTGGTTTCTAAAAATTAAAAAAAGCAGAAAATTTTCAATAATGAATGAAATATTAATTTGGAGCGATACATCAATGTCTACTTTTTAAATATTATTTCATGTAAATGTTGTCCGCGGCTACGCCTGAGGTGGTCCATCCGTAAGCTCCAATTTTGGCATATTTTTTCCAGCATTTCGGCTGGTATCTCACCAACGGCAGCTGTAATGTTGTCTTCCAGGGCTGAAATTGTGGCTTGTTTGTTCCTGTACACGAGAGACTTCACGTAGCCCCACAAAAAGTAGTCCAGTGGGGTCAGATCGCTTGAGCTTGGCGGCCAATGGACTTCTCCAAAACGAGATTAATTCCTCACCAAACTCGCCTCTCAATTGGTCCATACTATCGCGTGCTGTATGGCATGTGGCACCGTCCTGTCGATACCACATGTTAACTCAGTCCAATTCTTCCAGTTTGGGCAAAAACAAGTCGGTAAGCATCGCACGGTACCTTACTCCATTGACAGTAACGCTGCGATTTTCATTATTTTTAAAAAAGTACGGGCCTATGATGCCGCCGGCCCACAAACCGCACCAAATATTGCATTTTGCAGGGTGCATTGGCAGCTCTTGAACTGCTTCTGGTTGCCATTAGACCAAATTCGGCAATTCTGTTTGTTGAGGTACCCATTGAGCCAAAAATGACCTTCGTCTCTGAATATAATTTTTCGATAAAAAAGTGGATCTTCATCCAACTCATTCAGCAAACAAACGACGTTGTGGTCACCCGGCTTCAGTTCTTGCAGCAGCTGTATTTTGTATCGTTTTATACCGAGGGCCTTACGTAAAATCTTCCAGGTGGTCGAATAACACAAGCCTAATTGTTAAGAACGGCGAGGAATTGACATATCGCGATCTTCAATAACACTGGCTGATACAGCAGCAATTTTCTCCTCGGTGCGCACTCTCCGCATACGGGTTGGTGGATTAATGTTCAATAAAGTGAAACTGGTGCGAAATTTGGTCACAATAGCTCGAATAGCCTGTTCGGTGGGTCGGTTATGACGATCATAAAATGGACGTCATTTGCGAAACACATTTTTTGCAGAGTACGAATTTTAATAATATAATTCAATTATTTGTAAGCGCTGTTCGTTTATTAGTCTATTCATGGTGAAATGGCAAACCTTACTAAGTATTTTTAGCATTGATACATGATTGATACATTGATACATGTCACGAATCACACGTGCCGTGTAAAAAAATGAATACTGAAAAAACAAATAGCAAAAAAATCACCCGTTACTTAAATGTGTATTTAATAAATTACCTTAACTGAATTTTTCAATTCTTTTATTATACTCTTTAAAAAAATCCGAAATTCGCCTTTTTTTCTACGATCTAAAGTGGCCTTACCCCATAAATGACTTTCGTTAAAATAAAAAAATCCTCTCACTGATCAATGTTACGGCGATACATGGGTTGCCTATAATAAATCTTAATAAATCAAATTTAATTACATAAATTGATGTTGTCAAAAGTATCAAAAGTTGTACAAGTTCAATCGAATGGAATGGAAATTAATTCACGAGTCAACATAACAGTATTTTCGTTATATAATTATGAAAGGTCCAAATTCATACCGCAGAAAGAATCAACCCTCTATTATATAAATTCGCAATCTTCCATAAAGTTGTTTATTATTTTAAAATTATCTTCATCCTTCACCCTTCAATATCAATAATCAACATATTGCTAAAAACAGGTTCTTTACTTCATCATTTTGTTACACTAGTTTTAAATATGCAATTATACCAGGCATTTCAAATCTTTTAGGGTTGATTTTGACTTGTGTTACCCCAAAATCTATAATTTGCTCAAACTAAAGTGCAGCTGTTTTTTTTTAATTTGCAATCTCCTATAACTAAATAAAATTGCTTATTATTGTCAAATCCACATTTTGGGTACATCTTCAACTCCCCAACAAATTAGTTTCTTATTGGTTATAAAACCAAGTAAACGGTAACACGGGATATTTGTATAACATGGTTATAAAATGTCAACTTACAATCAAAAATAACTCCAAGATCTTTAGTTTCTGCAAGCCTAGGTAGTGTATGGATTCATAATTAAATTGTTTTTTTTCTTAAGTTGTTTATTAGTTTTGCACCACTCAGTAAAATTATCTCGATCAGATTAAAGCCGGCAAAAATCACTTACACTATTAGCAACACCAAAAAGTTTATTATTATTAGCGTATAAAAGAACACTGCACAGATTGAGCATGCATCATCCATATACACAAGAAACAAAAGAGGGCCCAAATATGATCCTTGAGGTATACCACTGGAAGCAAAGCAGCGGTTAGATTGATAACCTTGAATTTCATGTCGTTGGCCACGGTTATATAAATATAAAGTTAATACCTGAATAATATTATTGTTAAGCCCTAATATTATTAATTAAAATATTAGCAAATCATGGTCAAGTCTGTCAAAGGCTTTAGATATCCCCATATATGACATTAACTGGCTTGTTGCTTTCAATAGCATCAGCTATTTCTTGAGTGATATTAATTAAGTTTGTTGAAGTAGATATATGTGTTATAAAACTGTGTTGCTGAATGGATAAAAATGGACTCATTTGTTGGTATATGTGCTTACATAATATAGATTCAAAAACCTTGAATAAGTTACTCAGGAACCGATGTGAAGATAGCCACGGATTTCCCGGAGCGTCCACCACCAAATAAAAATTTCTTCAATTTTAATGATTTATAATAAATCAAACGCTGAGAATGTAATTAACATTAGCCTATAGATGTACTGTCAATCCACAATTTCAATTCTTTTTTCACGACTCCACGGAAACTCTCTTTTTAAAATGACAAGAATTCAAAGTCCAATATGGCATTGTTTGAAGCGTTTCAAATTTATTTTTTTAACAACAACGTGTAGATAAGAGTCTACTTAAACGATTTAACGCATTAAATTTTGGGTAAAATTGTTTATAACTTTTTTATGATTTTTTTTCTCGGGTCCACCCGAACTATACATATAATTTAGCAAACGTCCAATATGGCACTGTTTGACACGTTTTAAATTTAATTTTTTAAAAACAACGTATAGATAAGAGTCTACTTAAGCGATTTAAAGCATTAAATTTTGGGTAAAATTGTTTATAACTTTTTTATGAATTTTCTTTCTCGGGTCCACCCGAACTGTACATATAATTTAGCAAATTTTCAAAGTCCAATATGGCACTGTTTGACGCGTTTTAAATTTAATTTTTTAACAACAACGTGTAGATAAGAGTCTACTTAAGCGATTTAAAGGATTAAATTTTGGGTAAAATTGTTTATAACTTTTTATGAATTTTTATTCTCGGGTCCACCCGAACTGTACATATAATTTAGCAAACTTTTAAAGTCCAATATGACACTGTTTGACGCTTTTTAAATTTAATTTTTTAACAACAACGTGTAGATAAGAGTCTACTTAAATGATTTAACGCACTAAATTTTGGGTAAAGTTGTTTATAACTTTTTTATGATTTTTCTTCTCGGGTCCACCCGAACTATACATATAATATAGCAAACTTTCAAAGTCCAATATGGCATTGTTTGACGCATTTCAATTTTAATTTTTTAACAACAACGTGTAGATAAGAGTCTACTTAAATGATTTAACGCATTAAATTTTGGTTGAAATTGTTTATAACTTTTTTATGAATTTTTTTCTCAGGTCCACCTGAACTATATAGATAATATAGCAAACTTTCAAAGTCCAATATGGCACTGTTTGACGCGTTTCAAATTTAATTGTTTAACAACAACGTGTGAATAAGTGTCCCCTTAAACGATTTAAAGGATGGAATTTTGGGTAAAATTGTTTATAACTTTTTTATGAATTTTTTTCTCGGTTCCACCCAAACTACCGGGTGTCTCAGACTACCCGTACCAGCCTTTATTTCGACAACGTTTGGTCGAATGAGACTGGGACAAAAAAATGTATTACCAAAGTGAACCCAAGGAATCCACCAATGAATTTATTTTTTACCGGAATAATCCGAAAGTATCCGAAACCGGAAGTAACTTTAAAATTTAAAATTGCAACATAGGTCGAGTATGGTGTTAATTGATAGGTCTTTTTAAAAGAAACAGCTTTTATTAAAATGTTTTTTTAATATTGTGCATATTTACAAAAATGAACAAAAAAAACTCAATTGAAAATTAGTTATCCATTCAACACTCAATTTCCTCAAGTAGGCTTTGCTTCTTTGTTATGTCTAAATAATTGACGTTCGTGAATATTTTAAGTAAAATAAATTATTATTATCAAAGTATTGAATGTGTCAACATGGTTTTTACAAACCTCGAAGGTTTTGATATGCTGATGATATTAGGTGAATGCGGCTAAAACTATTGTGCTGCTGAGCGATACCCTCAACGAGCCTATCAGTAAAAAAATGTTTTTCAGCGCCTTGCAGAACGAGTTAAGACAACTGGTAAGCTACAGCCCAGCCACAACAAAGGTGGAAGTATCAGAAAACTTGTACAAGATGAAAGAGCACCAGATATTCTTGCAGCAATTGCTCTGGACCCGAACATCACGTCTAGAAGAATGGAAATCGATGCTGGAATAAGTCGGAGTTTTAAAAACAAAAAAAATCCATCCATACCATATCTCTACACCAGAAACTTGAAGAGCGGGATTTTCTAGATAGGTGTTTAATCTTTGTGAATAGTTGTCTCATAAAAATTATATTTTCCATCACAAAATTTTATGCACAGATGAGGTGACATTTAAAAGCAACTGAGTTGTTAATTTGCATAATGCTCACTACTGGAGTAATGAAAACCCTCATTGGTAAGAATCAACACGTGTGGACCCTTAATGTTTGGTGTGGTAACCAAATAATTGGTCCGCATTTTTTCGATGGTTTATTAAACGGAGCTAAATACGCTGATTTTTTAGAAAATAATCTTATTGACCTTCTAGATGACGTTCCATATGCGACACGTTTAACAATGTATTTGCAACAAGATGGTTGTCCAGCTCATTACGCAAGAGTTTCTCGTCAAACCTTTGATCGCCTTTTCCCTGGTCGATGGATTGGAACGCTAGGACCATTTCCATGGCCCCCTCGTTCTCCTGACATAACGCCTTTTGACTTCTTATTGTGGGGACGTATAAAGAGCTTCTCAAGATGAGATACTATGGGCCAATGTCAACGACGTTCGAAATCGGCTACAAATATGCACTGATCAAGAAGGAAGGCAATTTGAACATACCATAAATAATTGAATAGTTGTTTTAATTATCATTTTCTTTACTTTCACACTCTTTTTTGAATTGTTGAATAAAATACTTTCAAACAATTGGTATTTTTTAATTATCGTAAATATGCAAAATATTAAAAAGACATTTTAAAAAACATTTTAATAAAAGTTGTTTCTGTTAAAAAGACCTATCAATTAATACCATACTTAACCTATGATACCATTTGAAATTTTAAAGTTACTTCCGGTTTTGGGTACTTCCGGATTATTCCGGTAAAAAATAAAAAATAAAATCAGTGGATTCCTTGGGTTCACTTTGGTAATAAATTTTATTGTCCCAATCACTCGACCAAGCGTTGTTGAAATAAAAGGCTGGTACGTGTGGTCTGAGACACCCGGTAGTTTGGGTGGAGAAAAAAATCATAAAAAAGTTATAAACAATTTTACCCTAAATTTCGTCCTTTAAATCGTTTAAGGGGACTCTTATCCACACGTTGTTGTTAAAAAATCAAATTTGGAACGCGTCAAATAGTGCCATTTTGGACTTTGAAAGTTTGCTATATTATCTATTTAGTTTGTGTGGACCGGAGAAAAAAAAATTCATAAAAAAATTATAAACAATTTACCCAAAATTGCATCCTTTCAATCGTTTAAGTAGGCTCTTATCTACACATTGTTGTTAACAAATCAAATTTTGAAACGCGTCAAATAGTGCCATATTGGACTTTGAAAGTTTGTCATATTATCTATATAGTTTGGGTGGACCCCAGAAAAAAAAAATATAAAAAAGTAATAAACAATTTTACCCAAAATTTCATCCTTTAAATCGTTTAAGGGGACTCTTATCTACACGTTGTTGTTAAAAAATCAAATTTGAAACGCGTCAAACAGTGCCATATTGGAATTTGAAAGTTTGCTATATCTATAAAGTTTGGGTGGACCCGAGAAAAAAAATTCATAAAAAAGTTATAAGCAATTTTACCCAAAATTTCATGCTTTCAATCGTTTAACTGGACTCTTATCTACACGTTCTTGTTAACAAATTAAATTTGAAACGCGTCAAACAGTGCCATTTTGGACTTTGAATTCTTGTCATTTAAGAAAAATGGTTGGCTGGGACTCGAGAAGAAATAATTGAAATTGTGGATTGAGTGTACATCTATAGGCTAATGTTAGTTACATTCTCAGTTTAATTTATTATAAATCATTAATATTAAAGACAGTTTTATTCCGTGGTGGATAGGCCGGGAAACTGGTGGCTGAAAAATCCGTGGCTATCTTCACATCGGTTAGTAATAGCCAGCCAAAACCTTGGATGACAATATTCAGCGGACGATAAAAACAAGAAATAATGCTTTAAGAAAATATAAAACGACTAAAAAGGCATTAGATTTAAATTACTACACAAGCCTGAGGAACCTAATTACTGCAGCTATTTGAAATGAAAAATAGCTTACGTTACGGTTAAGGTTAAGTTAAGCTTAAATAAAACTAACAAAAAACAATTGTGGTATAATCTAGAAAAACATAGGTGCCTGCAAAAAGAAAATAAGTGATATTCCGGATTATATTAATGATGTTAATACTATTAATATGCATTCCTTGAAAATGACTGTTAGTCGAAAAAAGTCGGAATCATATAAATAAATAATTAAAGTGAAACAACAAGTGATTATCCTTTATTAATTTTTAATAATACAAAAATGCATTTTTCGTCTAATTTAGCGCAAATCAATCCAGTTCCTAAAATTCCAGATTTTATAATCCTGCAAATAATTTTGAAGGCAACAATAAGTTTCAATTTTCAATAGTAAATAAAACTACCATATTGCTGGCTCTAATTAAACTTAAACCGTCTCAATGCAGCAGTGACAATAATAACTCGAAAATGATCAATTTTTGCTGTCCGTTCTTAATTCCTTTCATTACGCATATCATAAATGAAAGTATTACCACTCATGCTTTTCCTGATGCATGGAAAGTATCTCTAATCTCTCCAATTCCTAAAGAGATTAATCCACTGATACTTGATGACCTCCGACCTATAAGTATTTTAGCTATTTTAGCAAAGTTGTATGAAAAAATTCTGAAGGAGCAAATTCAAGAGTATATAAAACTTTACAAAACTGTGCCTGAATTTTATTCTGGATTTCGTTCCTCCAATTCCTGCTCAAATATTAAAAATTACCGATGATTTTATACTGTAAATTAATGATAATAAAGCATCTGTCTTCATTTTGCTAGACTTAAGCAAGGCTTTTGATAGTGTCAATTGTGAATTACTTGAAGCTATTCTTAAATTTATTGGATTCAGTTTATCAACGCGTGATCTTCTAACATCAAAAAGTTAAAAGCGGCCAGAATATATCCCATCCTGCCTGGCGTACCTCAAGGCTTAATTCAGGGACCGTTGTTATTTTTAATTTTTACTTCTGACTTTCATACTTACATTGAACATTGTCAGTATTATCAATATGCTGATAACTCTCAATTAGGTATATCTGTCATTTCATTTAAATGATGCATCTTACTCTGAACTAAAAATAAATCATGACTTACACAATATATCTGAATTCTCAATGTTCCACTTACTGAAAATTAATCCTAGTAAAACAATGGCTATAGTATTTGGACCAGAGCGAAAAAGAACAACTGCCATACAATCTCTTAGTATTAATTTAAATGGCATACGAATAATATTTTCAAACTCTGTTAGAAACTTGGGACTTCTCTCCGTTTCAGGGAACATGTTGAAATAGTAACTCGCCGTGCCTTTATTGCGCTCAAATCGATGAATTAAGATATTTTAGGTAGAGAAAGTAAAACAATTCTTTATGAATCTTTGGTTTTATCTAATTTCTCCTTCTGTGACTCGGTATATGGCAGCTGCATTGATAAGCTTAGCGAATCACGTATATAAAGAATGCAAAACTCTTGCGCACGACTCATCTTTGGTATACGTAGAAGTGAAACAGTCCATCCGTATATCTGTAAACTAAACAATACTGCATGTCAATTTTATAAAATTATCCCCTCAAAATCTCCTCCCCATATCTTTTTGAAAAACGAATTTCGACGCAAAGACGCCCTAACCATTCCTTTTCATCTTTTAAAACTGTATATCAGTTTGTAAAAATACCGCTGTGCGATCCTTGTATAAGACTTGGATTTTTTCCGGCTTATAGCCTCCAGATTTTCTTTTCTTTTAAACATTGTTCTTCATGTCATCTTTTCATTACAGATAATTTAGTTCTTAGCATGGAAGCGAAGAAGGCTGACTACCATTATTTAGATATTATTTACGAGTTGAACACATACAGGTTTTTTTTAACTCAGAACATGTGGTTATTAATGTCTATGTTCTATTTTATAATAATCACATCAACGCATTACAATGTATTGACAATGTAGGCAACCAAGTACACAAAGGTGCCAGTGAATGCTTCTTCTTCTTCTTCTTGTCTCGGCCCCGTCGACCTGTCACAGTACAGTGAAAGTTTAAAATTATTACGAATAAAGTGAGGTTAATGAAACAAGCAATGATAAATCGTAAGTAATTATAATAAATATTCAAAATGACCAGCTTCACGTTCTAAGCAGTAGCCAAGTCGATTATAAAATCCTTGAATAGCATTTTTAATGTGTTGCGGATTTCTTCTTAATTCATCGCAAACAGTAATTATACGACTTTTTAACTCTGAAGTATTGTTTATAATAATGTTATTATAAACATTGCTTTTTAGATATCCCCACAAAAAAAGTAATTTGGAGACAAATCAGGCGACCGGGGTGGCCAAGGTATTGGACCAAATCTACCTATCCAGCGATCAGGAAGTAAATAATTATTAATGACAGCTGTAGAATGTGGAGGCGCTCCATCCATCTGATAATAAGGAGCAGCAATGTTTAGTGTATGAATTTCTGCCATTGTACGAGTTCGCAGAAGATCTTAGTAAACATTACTGCTTAGATTTCCATTAATAAAAAAAGGACCAATAAGGGTATCATAATTAGTCCAGCCCACACATTAACTCTCGCATTGTGTTGTGTGTGCGTCAAATTTTGTAAGCGAGGATTATTGCACACCCAAAATCTAAAAGGTGCAGGAATGGGTGTAAGGAATGGGTATCGTTAAGGAATGAAGAATACTAACCCATAATTTTGTGGATTAACTTCACCATTTAAGGAAAATGATGCCTCATCAGTAAATATTATTCTGTGTAAAATTTCTTGATCATTATTAATTAAATTGAATACGGTTTCACAGAATTCTGTTCGTTTGCCTTTGTCCTCATTTGATAGTTGCTGATAATTTGAAAACTTGTAAGCATTGTATTTAAATTATTTTAATGTCTTGTAAACGGAAGCTGAACTTATTTGAAACTGTGCTGCGATAACTCTTAACGATGATATGGGGTTCTGCTCTACGTAACATAAAATGTTGAGTTTCATCTCTTCCGTTAAAATGTGATTTCATTTAGCCCTTTTAATGTGAAAATGACTCATGCAGCCAGTATTGTCAAAATGATGGACAATATTACAAATTATTGAGATGGATGGAACTTGTCTGCTCGGATACTCGACCGAAAACAAATCTCTAACACGTCGAATGGTGTTCTCACTCTTGTACCAATTAATTATCTGTATTCTTTCTTCGGTAGTGTAATACATTTTTATTAATAACACAATTTTGATAATTAAATAAAACTGAGTGTAAGTAAGGTTGCCTACATTGCCAATACATTGCAATGCGTTGATGTGATTATTATAACATAGAACATAGACATTATCAATCATTTGTTCTGAGTTAAAAAAAGACCCTGCATAACCTTTAATTTTATAAATCACCGTAAACTACCAACTACATTAATATAACGAAAATTAATGTACATGTTCTTTATTTCCGATCCTTGTTCAATCCGTGCCACGTCATGATCCGACCAATGAAATAACAATTACTTAAACGATTTTTATATTTCTGAACTTGATAGATAAATCTAAATAACGAGACAGCACCCTCATATAATAAGTCCCATCTAGGACACGCACCGTCTGCATCCTTATATATTGTCTTAAGCTTTTATCCTATTTGAGAGGACACACAATACCGGATTTCAGGAACATTAACACATATATTGAGCACAAGATCGGCCCTTTTTTATTGCCGGGGTTTATGGCGTCGTTAATTATTTTCGGTAACACGCGCCCCATCCTATACAACAGTAACTACGGAGGAACGACATTTAAATTGAAAGTAGAAAAATATGATGTGTAATGTTTAGCTTGAAACTAAAACTTTGTTTTAGGGTAGGGCTTGAAACAATCGTAGGACAATCGTAGCTGCCGACGGCAATGAACCAGGCTTTACATGTTTTCATTCTCAAGTACAATCAGTTAGTATATTGAAGATGTTGAAGCGCAGAAACTAATTATGTTTTATTTTTAATTATACCAGGAATAATTTAACTGTATAAATTATTTGTTTCTTTAAATATACAGTTTGTTGTTAATAACCGAGTTACTACTATACAATAACATACATTAAAAAAATAGTTTTTTGAAATTTGAACTAAAATAAGTGAAATGGTAGCATATTATTTTTTGAACATTAATTATCTTAAAATTGACAATCCCTATGCAAAAAATATGTGAGGTGCTTTGTTAAGGGCTAATATCACTCTAGGATTTTGGAAAAATCTTTTTTTTTCTGTTTTTTGCTTAAACAATATTTTAGGATCTTATAATAGTACATTATACAAGTTTAATAAGAGGGTATATTATGGCACGAGTGGGATTGGAGCACGATTCGCGCAGCGAGGAGTGCTCCAATGTAACGGGTGCCCCACAATGCCTCTTATTAAACAAGTATAATATACTATTTTTTCTACTTTGGTTTTAGTTAAGGAATTATTTCTAAAATAAAATATATACTTAAACCTAGTGAGTTTTATCTTTTAACATTTGGCAGCACTAAAAACATTTGATCCTTTCGAACGAATTTAATATTTGACATTTATATTTCTACGGCGATTTCAATAGTTAATTTTAAAACATATTAAATCAAGAATATTACTTACACACCTCCAAAAATAAGGGAGGTTGCCTTAAACAAACTATTTCTACGTAAGTTGTAACCAATTTAAGCTTATAAAATAATGCAACGCCTTATTGATAATCAAAATGTAAGGTTATTTTTACATTTGTTTCTTGTTCCTCGTGTCAGGCATCGATCGACGCTAATTAAAAATCCACATTAACACACCGACTCAAGCTGCTCTCTTTCGCCGCGAATGAAACATGCATTATACTCTCACTGTTTCTTCCGTGATATTCGTTTTGCAAACAAAGTGATAATACATATAATAAATTACAAGCTTTCCTCTGTGTATGTTGTGTTGCCTAAACGTCGTCACCGAGAGACAAGTGAATTCATGCATGCGGCCATTGTTACCGAGTTCCTACATTTTCCACGCGGGTAAAAAGTGAACAATATGACGCCTCCCTTTTCTTTAACTTTAGTGGTAGTGGTGGCAGACTCCCCAATATGCATTCGAACATATTCAGTGTGTGACGCATTGGGCGGTTCCAATTATCCTATGAATTAACGGCAATTTTACATTTTGATGTCGACATATGTCACGTTTAAGTACTGCCAATCGCAACAACTAAAATGTTACCACAAATAGTTTAATAATGAGCAAAACTGTAAAATTAGGAATCTCATTATTAAACTATTTTTGATATAATAAAAGGTCTATTGTTAAACCAAAGTAGAAAAACAATATACAGTTCATCCTATAGTAAGAAAATGCCTTAGGGTTCCTCAGGAGTCCACCAAAGTGCGCAAATGCTGCAAAGATTGTAAAACTTCAAACGTGTTTTTCTCGAAAACACTTTTTTTCAAACTGGGAGGACCGATTACTTGAAACCCGTCGTATGGATGGATTTCAAATTTTTACAGTAGCTTCACAATAATATTCTCTATTGTATTGTGTAGTTTTTACTTTATAAACAATGTACTGCTTCTTTTTCAGCCAAAAACCGAAAAAAAAATTTAAACGTACACCATTTCTACAAAATTTGATTTAGAAAAAAACCCCTACGTACTTCCATAGCCAATGTTAATTAGATTAAAAAAAATGTTTTTTTTTATGCCAGGTCTTATACTTTACGAGAAATCCGTCCTCCGGTTCAGAAGTTTAAAAAACGGCGATTTCGAAGATTGGCTCTGTTGCCGCCATTTTGCATTAAAATGATAATACATTTTTTTCATACCTGAATAAGTGTTAAATAAACCCTCTGAAAAGAAATCTCATTCTTTTTTCCATACTCCCAAAATAAATCGTCAAAGTTTTTTTTTGTTTTTCGACCGCTAGAGTTGTGTTATCCCTTAAGCCAAAAGAAGCCATTAAATTTGAAAATATGTGACTGCAAAGGAGTATTTTCTTTTAAGTTTGTATAAAAATGATAACTTGATTTATGCAAAATTACTTTAATGCAACTAATCAATTAACCATTATATAACAAATTCTGTCACACTCGAGACAACAAAAAATATTCCCCTAAATTGACTTACGGTGAGCGCATGACGTAAATTTTAAGCTCCCGGCGCATCCACCATTGTATATGTCTGTAAAGTGATGGTTGCTACTTTTATAAACTGGTTCGTTGACTAAGAGTTTATACTGTTATGATATACATTTATTTTCTTATTCTGTATAGTCTAAAAACTGGTGGCCATCAATATAACCATCGGTTTGTTGAATAAAATTCACATATTGTAGTCATTTACATAGTTACCGGCTAGGGGCGGCTCGTTATATAGAGCTAAGGAGCCATGGCACTACCTGTAGACCCAAGCTCCGCAAGGATTTTTAACTAATTTTTAAAACACCTTTTCGCCAGTTTAAATGTTAAACAACGCCTGTATAACTTTAATGAATGAGAAAAATTGCAATGCATTAGTTCCCCAAGGTAACGCCGCGGCGCGCAGTTAAAGGAGCCAGCTTCCATGTAGCGCACCGAGCGCACGGCATCTCTTTACTATATTGCGGCTACCGCGGGGTAGTCTGAACATGCATTTTGTGCTGAACAAATTCTGGCACATCCCGGGCGCGCGGCGATGACATATACTTATTAGATATAACTAACATTTATTTGCAATAAATTCAAATAGACAAACATGAGTTGACAATTTTCTACTAGAGCTGGATATTTTTTACTTCGTTACGAAGTAGGAGAAAGTATTGTGATCGTAAAAAAATTTTCAAATTTTTTTTTCGGAAATATCCGTTTTGGAGTTCCTAGATGCCATTTTAATAATTGCTGGAAAAAAAAATTGTGTCTATGTGTGTGTATGTAACTGTGTGTGCGAGTGCGTGTGCGTGTGTGTGTCTGACTGTGCGCGCTGTATCTCAAAAACTAATAGAGCAATGGATATGAAACTTTGAACATAAGTCTTATTTGATAATACAAAGAATTGAAAAGAAAAAAAAATTCGTACACCAGAAGTAGGTGTTTACCTTAACTGTTTTTTGGTTTTTCCAATATGTTTCCAACATTTAAACAAATATTAAGGACAACAATGAAGTGAACATCTTTTGTTTGAAAATATTTTTCATAAAATTATTTTTATCAGAGAAAAAAATATTAATTTTTTTTTTCATTTTTGGTTTATAATTATGAAACGATAATAGTTACAGATAATTTATGTTAATAATAATTGTAGAGCATGCCGAAATAAACAACTTATAAAGAATAAGTTTTTTTCGTAATCTCTGGTTTTTGAGTAAACTGACTGTTAGGATTTGAAGTATAATTTGTCATTTTCATCTTTCATAATTTTGACGTTATAGAAAGTAACATGATGGCCACATTGTCATTTTTTCACCAGTTTTTAAATTGCACTAAATTCTCCACATTTTGTGCTTGGATAACATTTATAATGTTATAATTATATATTATATACCGGGTGACCCAGGGATCTGTAAAAGTCCCATAACTTATTTGCTATTTGAGATATCGACTTCTAGTTTTCTTGAACTGGTACCCACACTTATTCTACATATTTTAAAAATATGTATGTTTTTGTACAGGGTGTCCCAATATACATAATAGAACAAAGTTATGTTTTTTTTTAATGGAACACCCTATATTTTATACTTTATTTTCAACGCTCTTGAGAAGCTGATAAAAATAATATAAGATACTATGGGTATATTATGGACGATTGGTTAGTTATGGGCAAATTTGTGGCAAAAACAAGGACACATTGAAAAAATTGCAGAAGCGCTCCTAGCAAAGCTAGCGTCATTTTTTATACACAAAAGAATTTTCCACATCATGAAAAATAATACAAATCGGCTTTGGTTCTTTTTTGTTCATACTGCTATACAGGGTGTCAACATACGCAAAATATTGGATAGCTATTTTTTTTCAAATGGAACACCCTATATATCTTGCCTCCAATGCATATAATTTTTAATAAGCTTTTCAATGATGTACAATTTGTATAATAAAATATTAAGGATTCTTGAGATTTATCAATAGAAACATTTTTCTTTTGTCACCTCCTGCTCATTTTTAGATTTTCAGCCAAAACTATGCATTTTCTGAAAAAATAATAAGAAACGAAAGTTGTAGAGCGGAAAATTTTCGATCGATATAGGTATTTCGACTTTTCCAATAATGCGTGCATTGCCCGCCAGAGTGCCCAAAATCGTGACCATATATGCATTTTAGCGTTTTTCTCAAATTTTTTGTTAATTAATTGCACTATACTTTATTTTCCACGTCCTCTAGCAGAAAAACGGGTAATTATAGAATTATTACAACTCTTAAAAGAAGCAATTTTTGCCCAAAATGCATAGTTTTCGCTAAAAATGAAAAAAACCATTGAAAAACGCAAAAAATGATACATACATTTTCAATTTGCATTTTTAGGGAAAACTATGCATTTTGGGCAAAAATTGCTTCTATTAAGAGTTGTAGAGCGGAACATTTTCAATCGATATGGGCCATTTTAATTTCCCTACAATTTCCCCTTTTTCCGCTAGAGTGTACGGAAAGTAAAGTATAGTGCAATTTATTAACAAAAAATTTAAAAAGAAAATGCTAAAATGCATATACGTTCACGATTTAGCGCGCTCTGGCGGGCAATGCACGGATTGTCTTAAAAGTTGAAAGACTTATGTCGATTGGAAATTTTTCGATCTACAACTTTGGTCTCCTATAATGTTTCCTGAAAATGCATAGTTTTAGCTGAAAATCCAAAAATCTGCAGAAGGTTGCAAAAGAAATATGTTTTTATTTATAAATCTCAAGAATACTTAATATTTTGTTATACAAACTGTATATCATCGGAAAGCTTATTAAAAATGCCATAGATTGGTGGCAACTTATATAGGGTATTCCATTTGAAAAAAAATAGTTATCCATTGTTTTGCGTATGTTGATACCCTGTATAGCACTATGAATAAAAGAGAACCAAAGCCGATGTGTATTATTCTTTATGATGTGGAAAATTTTCTAGTGTTTAAATAATGATGGTATCTTTGCTAAGAACGCTTTTGCAATGTTTTTAATGTGTACATGTTTTTGCCACAAATTGGCCCATAACTAACCAACCGTCCATAATAGACCCATACTATCTTATACTATTTTTATCGGCTTCTCAAGAGGGTTGAAAATAAAATATAAAATATAGGGTGTTCCATTTAAAAAAACATAACTTTGTTCTGTTATGTATATTGGGACACCCTGTACAAAAACATACATATTTTTAAAATATGTAAAATAAGTATGGGTACCAGTTCAAGAAAACCAGAAGTCGATATCTCAAATAACAAATAAGTTATGAGGCTTTTACAGATCCCTGGGTCACCCGGTATACTATAATTTATAATTTATTTTCGATATAAAGAAAACACTTAACTTTTTTATACCACTTTTATTTTACTTTACGTGACTAGTTTCAATTACACGGTAATCATTATCAAACTGAGTACTTAAAATACGAAAAATTAAGTACTCAGTTTGATAATGATTACCGTGTAATTGAAACTAGTCACGTAAAGTAAAATAAAAGTGGTATAAAAAAGTTAAGTGTTTTCTTTATATCGAAATTGAAAATGTACCACGAAGTGAACGCCTCCAAGATTCAAGAATTATGATTTATTGTTGTGTAATTTATAATTTTATAATCTGTTCTAGAATAACAGTAAATTTTCCACATTTTGACTTTTGAGTTATCAAATTGGAGGTCACGTTTGCCTGTTCTGCAATTAAAAAAAATCAAAATATATAACTCCGAAAACGTGAAATTTGATTTTACAAAAAATCACTTTTGAATTGCACTTAATTTGGTACATTTTGTCGTTAGAATCATCAACACCGGCAGTTTAATTAAAATCGCGATTTTAGAATATTGAAAGTACAAAAAGTGCAATTTCTGCGTTTTGTGTTAATCTAACGAGACAAATTCGTAACCTTTTTCAAAATTACACTAAATTTGCCATATGTTGTCATTTAAATCATCAAAATTTGAGAGCGCTTTTTGGAGTTTAAAAAAATCAAAATAACAATTTAAAATCTACAAACATTGAAAACATAAAATTTTGAAGTTTTGCGTTCATTTAACGAAAATCTTTTTAATAAGTTTTTAAATAGCATTCAATTTACCACATTTTGATATTGGAATTATCAAATCATAGATCACGTTTGCCCGTTCTGCAATAAAAGAAAAATCAAAATTATAATTTAAAATATTAGAACTTCGAAAACGTAAAATTTTGACGTTTTGCGTTGAATTTACAAAAATGTCTCTTGGACAACTTTTAAATTGAACTATTTTTTTTTACATTTTGTCGTTCAAATGATTAAAATTGGACAACGCGTTGGGCAGTTAAAAAAACAAAATCGCGATTTTATAATATCAAAACTTTAAAAAAAAAATGCAATTTTACGACAACATTCTATAATTTGTTTCTAAATTACACTAAATTCGCCATATTTTGACATTTCAATTATCTAAATCAGACGCAATTGACTGTTCTGCAATTAAAAAAAATCAAAATCTATATTTAAAATCTTCGAACGAAAACGTGAAATTTGATTGATTTTACGAAAATATTTCTTAACCAACTTTTAAATAGCACTACATATGGCACATTTTGTCGTTGGAGCCATCAAAATCGGACACCGCGTTCGGCAGTTATGCAATTTCAAAAATAAAAATCGCGATTTTAAAATATTCAAACTTTAAAAAAAGTACAAAGTTTGCATTTTGATTTAATTTTAGGGAAATATTTTATAATCCGTTTTAAAATTACACTAAGCACGCCATATTTTGACTTTTGAATCATCAAAATCAGACGGGTTTGGCTGGTCTGCAATTTAAAAGAAAACAAAATCCCATTTTAAAATCTTCGAACTTTGAAAACGTGAAATTTTGACATTTTGCGTTGTTTTGACGAAAATATTACTTGACCAAATTGCAACAAATTTGGCACATTTTGACGTTGGAGTCATCAAAATCGGACAACGCGTTCTGCAGTTATGCAATAAAAAAAAATGAAAATAGTGATTTTAAAATATTCAAATTTAAAAAAGTTCAATTTTTGCTTTATGTATTAATTTTACGAGAACATTTTATAATCCGTTTTAAAATTACTCTAAATTCACCATATTTTTACGTTTGAATCATCAAAATCAGGCGTGTTTGGCTGTACTGCAGTTTAAAAAAAATCAAAATCGCAATTTAAAATTTTCGAAATTTGAAAACTTGAAACTTTGACGTTTTGCATTGATTTTACGAAAATATTTCTTAACTAACTTTTTAATTGCACTAAATTTAACACATTTTGACGTTGGAGTAATAAAAATCGGACAGTGCGTTCAGCAGTTTTAAAAATCAAAATCGCAATTTTAAAATATTAAAACTTTAACAACTTTAAACGTGCAATTTTTGCATATTGATTTAATTTTACTAGTAAGTTTTGAAGTACGTTTTAAAATTACACAAAGACGCCATATTTTGACATATGAATAATCAGAATCGGAAAATGCATTTAGTAGTTATGCAATTTCAAAAATCAAAATCGCGATTTTAAAATTTGTAAATAAGTGCAATTTTTCCATTTTGTGTTAATTTAAAGAGAAAAATTCGTAATCTTTTTTAAAAATGAAACTACATTCTAGAATGTAAAAAATCAAAATCGCAATTTAAAATCTTCGAAATTTGAAAACTGAAGTTCTGACGTTTTAAATTGATTTTGCGAAAATGCAACCAACTTTTAAATTTCTTCAAATTTGGCACATTTTGACGTTAGAATTTCAGAAATCTCGTTAGTTTTTGAATAAATTGACGGTAGGGATTATAAGAATTTGAAAGACTGTCATTTTCATCTTTCATAATTTTGATGTTTCAAGCGTCGGTATCATCTGATCCTGCAAAACATTTGATATACAATTGCGGACAAAATAAAGTAAGACACCATTGTAATCTAGTGCGCGACTTTCCTCTAAATTGCATTCGTGTAAATTGGGCTTTAATGCCCATTCATTAAACGTCAATGACTGATTCACACTAGACAAAAAGAGATGTCATCTTTTTTGTCCACAATTGTATCGTGTGAGCCACAAAATTTTGTTCCAGAGTTGGCTGTGAGATAAATGAGGTATGTCGTACAGTATTACGTCATGAGGCTAGATTATTTATTTATTTGTATTTATTTAGAAACGGGAAACCCCTATTACAATAAAGATTTATACAATTTATATAACAACTTAAGTACTAAACATATATGTAAAACAAATAATGATTATATTTAACAAACAAGTAAAATATATATACACACACATACAATTGCAGCAAGCAATACAAGCGCAGAGATCAACAATCTATTTGTCTATTTGAAGTGTCTCTTAAAAGAAAACTTAAATGAGGCGTATGAGGAGTTAAAAATGTCGAACCAGTCATGTATATTGTATAAATTTGCGTAACGTATAATTCGACTAGTTCAATTGAATTAGATTTTGAAAAATTAATTAATCTCAGACATGAGGACATGACTGCTATGTTTCTCTCTCTTGGGCTCTGAAACAAAATTCTGTGGCTCACACCTTACATTTAAAATATGATTTACACAGGAAGTAAAAAAAATATACCATCAAAATCTGAGAAAGTAATATGATGGCCACATCACCATTTTGATCATTCTGAAAATGACTATTTTACTAACAATTCAAATTCAACTATAAATAGTTTAGTTTTCTTAACAAATGTAGGACACACTGTTTTTCAATTATACTTTGAATTTATAAATATATATTGTATGATTAGTGGCTCTACCACTCAAAAAGTTCACGAGCCACCACTGGTTACCGGTGACACTTATTTGATTCGATGTGACCAAACACTTTTGAAATTGCTCATGGGGCTCAACAAATCACCATACAACCTTATTGCATTAACTTAGTATCAATCAAATAACAGCTTTACTTGAAGCTTTTCACTGTTTTACTGACCACGCTATATACTCAGAATGATACATCATGCTTTTGGAGTTGTTAATTAATCTATAGTCAGCTATAGTGAGAATTCAAGTATTAAAATACATACAAACACTCCACCAGCGTTTTATTCAATTTTCTCCGCATGTAGTTGTCTTTTTGTGCACTAAAATATGACCGGATGATGAATAAGCGGAACATTTTTTTTTATAAAACAGCTAACTTTCTCAATAAATATAAACTTCGGAAATTTCACGTTTAAATTCAGGTTTACGTGGAGTTTTATTGTTTTAAAATTTGCGTCTACACACATAAACCCAGCAGTAAACTTTTTATATAGCGAACACGGAGCTTTTATTGATATTTAATATAAGCATGCGTTTTACGCCGCTGAAAAATAGGGATTGCACCCGTGAAAATGTCCAATTACGTCGCATAAATAACGACATGGCATGCTTAGAGTTCGTAGCTCGGGGGTGATACAGTGGGTGCGCAGAATGGGATAGCATTTTATTATGAATAGTAGCAATTAGGGTATATCGTGGTTGTTAGGCAGCCCTTTGCATTCTGACGGTAACAAATTTCGGGAGTTTAATTCCTCGTTTTGAATGAATCTAGTGAACCAGAGGGAAGCTCTTTATACCAGGAGATGCGTACTGTTCAGGTGAACGCATACTTAATCTCATAATAGGGGTGGTTTCTTTGAACATTTCCTTTGCAATAAGTGCATGTTCTTGAAATACACATTTAGAAACTTTAAAGTACAACTTTTTATTAGCTGTATTAAAGACACCATTTGGTTAATTTATTTTGTTTTTATTAACATTTTGACACTGTGAACTTACCAATTTATTGCATGCTTATTACACTATTTATCCAAATAGTATAATATATTGTAGAAGAGACTAGCTATTTTTAGTACAAGTGAGCGAAGTTCATCATTTAATCACGAGTGTGAAAGTTGGGCGTCTGAGCCCCGCAGCGGTGAGGGCAGCAATTAGACGAGTGATTAAGACACTTTGCTCACGTGTACTAAACCTGTTTTTTTTCCTTTTCGAGTTACATCAAAAATTATAATTCTTATAATATTTACATAACTGACAGATAACGCAATGACATTAAAATATTGGGTTTGATTCATATTCAAATGCTCTCATCACATTTTATGCTCGTCGCAGTCACGGTATTTTTTGTTGTTATATTGGCATGTTGTATTTTTGATAGTAATGATTCAAGTATGTTGTTACCCTATAATTTCAATAAAATGTTGTCGAACAATATTTTTACATTTAAATGAGGGATATTATAAAATGCAACATTGCACTACACATAACCAGAAAAATGCAATGACATAATAAAATTGTTAGTAACTTTTTTACAAACAACAAAAATGCCTGCAGTGAACTAATGTGAAAAGAGAGATATCAGTGGAGAGTTGAAAATTTAACGTCTAGTGATTCAATGCTGTACTTTAGTCACTTATTTGAATCGAATAATATCAAGATTTATTCACGAAAATGGAAAAATAACTTAATTAATCGTATTAACATAGAAATCAAGTTCTCCTGGATACTTTTCATTACATGTTTAGTTTTTATTAAGATTTAATGTATCCATTTCAACAGAAACATAGGTCATTAATTAAAAAGAAAAAGGAGGCGCATATAAAGTATAAAATGTAAATGAGGACTTGATAAATTTCTCATTTTCCATAAACTAAGTTCAAAATGTGAACAACTTAACACTGACCTTTTTATCATTAGCTTACTAATAACCAATCTGCAATAACGTCAAATCCGATAAAATTAAACGTATTTTGTTTGTTTTATAAGTGCCATCAAGATTGAGATGTCAAATAGAAGTTTTGCTAGTAAACAGTTTACATTTGTGTTTTTTGAGTAAAACATTTTTTTTACACATTCAGAAAAATGTTATATCGTTTGTCAAAAAAATAGCCACCGAGCTCGTGAACGTAATTGTGTTTTGTTTTCTATGCGTAACTTCCTAGACCAAAGGTACGTTTTGCTTTTGTATCGTAAGTTTAAATAGAATAAAAATGTGTTGAAGAAAACTAGAACCAAGAAACAATTCATAATAAGTGAAGCAACTAAAATTGACTTCTTAGGTTACTTTGAAGCTCAGCCTAATAATTCAATTAACGATTAAATGCAAGAAAGTGGACTACGTTTGGAAGTTTGGAAACTATTCATGATATTCTAAAAAAATATGAGTTTGTGCCGTACAGGTGCAGACCTACACATACACTGGTACCAGGTGATCAAGAAAGATGCATCCAGTTTTATCAGTGGTTCATTAATAAAATCAGACCTAATGATAATTTTAGGCGCTTGATTCTTTAAAGAGACAAATCACATTTTTTCAATAAGGGCATGTTTAACAGGAAAAACAGCCTCATGCCATTCTGTCCTTGTAATCCGCAGAAACATTTTAGTGTTAATGTTTGGTATGGTTTGATCTGCTCAAGAATTGTAAGCCCTGTATTTTATCAAGATTGCACAAACTAGTGAGCGCTACGCTGAAATGTTAACCGCCACACTTCAAGACTTCTTGGATGACTTCAATTGAATGCCCATAATATTCGCCAGATTTATATCCTATTACAAGACTTTTTTATGACAAATATTTACCAACTAACTGCCCTGTCCGTATGCCTCCTCAATTACCAGACATAACACCTATGATTTTTTCTTTTGGGTAGATTTGAAAAATGTGGTGTATGAAAGGCGGTATGATAATCCAGCAAAGCATCAGTCATGCTATCAATTATATTGATGGTAGAATTCTTGCTAATGTAATTAGGTGCGTTTTCAAGCGGGTTAAAAAATGCTAGAGCAAGAGGTGATGTTTTTGACCGACGAGAAGTTAGCCATAAAAATTCCAGCCTTATATTTCCTGGCACATCCACCAAACGGGGTGCGATTTTAAAATTTAATTTGTGTGTGCCTTTCTGCGGGTGTATTTAGCAAATAAAAACTGTTTAAAAGCCACGAAAATTAAGCAAACAAAAAATCATCTAACGGCTCATTAATCCACGGGTGGCTTTTAAAAAATCGTAACTCAAGAAGGGCATTGCAAAAAAAAATTCTTGATACCTTTCTGCAAGTACATTTAACAATTACAAGCTGTCAAAAAGCGGTGACCAATTTTCCTCAATATTTTTTATTGAACATTTAACAGAAATCCGTGGCTGGCTCATAAAACAACAAGGGCACTACAAAAAAATATTAGTTTATTTTCGCAATGTCTTTCTACAAGTACATTCAACATTTAACAATTACAAACTGTCAAAAGCCGTGACAAATTTTTCTTATATTTTTTATTTAACATTGAACCGAAATCCGTGGCTGACGCATAAAACAACAAGGGCATTGCCAAAACTTATTTTCCCAATTCCTTTCTGCAAATCCATTTAACAATTACAAATTGTCAAAAAGCCGTGACGAATTTTTCTTATATTTTTTATCTAACATTGAACCGAAATCCGTGGCTGGCGCATAAAACAACAGGGACATTGTAAAAAAAATGGTTTCGCAATGCCTTTCTGCAAGTACATTTAACAATTACACACTTTGAAAAAGCCGCGACGAATTTTTCTAATATTTTTTTATTCAACATTGAACCGAAATCCGTGAACATTAAACCGAAATCCGTGGCTGGCGCATAAAACAGCAAGGGCTTTGCAAAAAAATACTTCCGTAATGCCTTCCTGCAAGTACATTTAACAATTACAAACTGTCAAAAAGCCGTGACAAATGTTTCTTATATTTTTTATTTAACATTGAACCGAAATCCGCGGCAGGCCCATTAAACAACAGGAACATTGCAGAAAAAATGTAATTGTTAAATGTTGTTGAAAAAAGGCATTGCAAAAATATATTTTTTTTTAAATGCCCTTGTTGTTTTAAGAGCCTGCCACGGATTTCGGTTTAATGTTAAATAAAAATATAAGAAAAATGCGTCTCGGCTTTTTAACAGCTTGTAGTTATTAAAAGTGATGACCTTTTTGAATTACGAGTTTTTTAACGCCTCCCGTAGATTAATTAATGAGCTGTTAGAATTTCTTTTAAAATTTCGTCGCTTTTTAACAGTTTGTTTTTGCTAAATACACCCGCAGGAAGGTACTACACAAATAAAATTTAGAAATCGTGCGCCTTTTGGTGGATGCGCTGGGAAATCTACGGCTGGAATTTTTATAGCTAACTTCTTGTCGATCTGTTTTTAATTTTTTTAATTTTGTTGTTTTTTTTTTGAAGTTTATAGAATAATTTAAAATAAACGATACTGTTTCACATTATGGATATTTTTCTTAATTTATACTTTATAGTAAGGCAAAGTTACAACACAGCTACGAATTTGAAAAATCATCAATAGCTTTAACATTTTTGGCTTTAGAGTAAAAGGTCATATAAAATTTTTTTATTCACAACTAAATTTCCTATCAATTGAGAATATTGTATACTGGGTGTCCCCTTTGAAGAAATGAAACCTAATTGATATAACTCGTGAACGCGATGTTCGATTTTTGTTCCGTTTTCACCATTGTAATCAGCGGATAGATACTACTAGTTTGCCTTTACATCTGAATTTGTATCTCCAATAATAACGAAGTTGGCAATAGCGCCGACTTAAGTTTGAAAACCCTGTATATACAGAGTGGTGATGAAATTCCGCACAAAATTCAGAATTGTTCTTGTAAATGTTTTTAAAGAAATCGCTCAGAAAGGTCGATTTTTATTCATTATTGCGCGCTTTCTGGCATGCTCAAACACGTATGATATCATCGGCAATTTTTTTTATCGAAATTCAATTATTTTTGTTTGGCAACTCTTAATTCTCTTTATAGTTCCTTAATTTTTTTTACAAAAATACTTATTCATTCCTTTGAAACGAAATTTTTTAATAGCAGTTTTTTATTAATTTCACACTCCAAAATCCATCTAATTAAGTCCTACCAAAATTATCCCAATAGCCCATCGCATACAAGGCTTAACCACAAAATTTAATGTATGTAGGTATTAATTTCTATTCTAGAAGAAATCTATCCATCTTTATTTAAATGAATAGTATGACTTTTCAAATCAGTTTATTTCAGGTGACTGTGTTCATTTCTTAAAATTGATTAGAAATTTGTTATAATGGATTGACCTAAATTAATAAAACATTTTTAAAGGGCCGTAAACAGAATTAAGAGCTCTTAAAAATTTGAAAAATAAATAAAACTAAGGGACGGTATTATAAAGGTCAGATAAATGTAACTGAAGATTAAAATTTTAATGAAGTTTGGTTATATGCAAAATACATGTAGGATAAATGTCAATTGAAATTTAATCATCAATTAAAATTTAATCGTCAATTAAATTTAAATGACCTTTATAATACCGGCCCTAAGTCTATTAAAAAAAAAACGGTAGTTTGGTCACAATTTTTTTTGAGCGAGCCAAAAAATGCGAAATAATGAACAAAAATTGACTTGTCTGAGCGATTTTTTTAAAACATTTAATAGAGCAATACTGATTTTTGTGCGGAACTTTATCTCCAGTGTGTATATGTACATATAATAATAATATACTGACTTTGCCATGGCATTTGACGAAGTTAACCATTCTGTACTTCTGCTGAAACTGAGTGAGCTTGGTTTTCATCCTTGTATTGTGACGTGGTCAATATCCTAGGTTAGTTCTAATATACTGATTCTATGAGTTGATATCCGATTTTTCCAAACCTGAGATTTGATGGAGTTGGTATGATAACAATATGTTTTCGTATTAATAAAGCTAAATTAAAATTGGATAAGATGAGGGATCGGAAACGCAGGTAGAGAGGGAGATAAATATCACAACAATTAAAATATTACGAAATTCGGAATGTACTGGCTATTGCTTACCGATAGTTTCTAAGTGTATGCTATCAACGCAATCTGTACACAGGCTTTATTAAACGTGAAGACAAGTTTGGAGTAATAGCCTGTCAAAGATTTGAAAAACAGGGAATCCAGAGAATTTGCCTTCAACTGCTGAAACATCTAACGAATAACTAGAAATCAAAGGGAGGAAAGTACGATCTCACTTTTATATATGCGGACTAGACTCGGCTAGAATAGTAGAATCATTTATGCAACCTATATAATTAATACCATTTATAAATATTAAGGAAGTGGAATGCAAAAAAAATGTTTCTTCTTAATCTGCGTAGAAGTTGGGTTGCCTACATTAACGTTCACTGTTGGACTTAATTTGGCCGTGTTTGAGGGCACGTGTGTTTTGGTCGCACTCGATTTAACCTCCAAACGTAAGTTTTTATTTTCTGCTTCTAGACGCTCTATCTTCCCTGTTAGCAAATTATTATTTATTTTTAATTACGTAACGAGATCTTTTAAGTGCATATAAGCTTCTTTATCGAATTCAAAATCAATTTTTGGCGAATCGTTTTTCATGCCATACAAAACACACATCGCCGCACGATTTCGCCCTTTTTACGTAGCTGGAATGGTACCACGTCTTGCAAACTGGACACTCGGTTCCCGATCTTGCTACCGCTCCACAGGCACATAGTTTCTTATTTGAATCACTAGTTTTGCTTGATAATTTTGAATTTTTATCACTGCCGTCTATTTCGTTCGGCATCGCAAAATAAATTTCATAGTTATTTTGTAACCATTTTGAGACAAGCCCTCTGATCCAAATCTTTCACAGATGTTCCAATCAAATTGATAATCATAATGTTTTAAATATATCCTACTGTCAATCAGTTTCTTTTTTCTGCGTAAATTCAATCACTGATACTAAAGCCTCTTTAATCTTTAGCAGTACTTTTAACGAGAAATTTAAACATGTTTTTAGCTTTGTATTTCTTTGAGGATTATGTAATTTTCAGTTTCGCAAACCTTTTCCATAAAACCTCTGTACTCTTTCATGTTGATCTGAAAATGTCAAAAAGTTGCTGAGCTAGTTGACTTTTCCAACAATTTTATGAAATTAGCCGATTTTGATCAGATTTTTCACCACATGCTAATGAATTGTTGGAAATTATAAATCTGATTTAAGATTTTTGATGATGCTTTCCTAAAGCTTTTTATTAGGCACACACTTGAATGCTGAGCTGTGAATTAATTCAATGGATTTAAATTTTCCGAAACCAATCGTTTCCAGTACTTTTCTCTCTCATAAGCACCAGTTTCAGTCTTAAGAAGAATAACATTTTTTCCTAAATTTAATAATAAAGAAGTTTTCCATATGGTTCCAACTTACAGAGACATGCTCTATATTCCATGGCTTATTTTTACATTAAGTTATTATCAAATTTGTTTTATCTGGAAACACTAGATAAGTTAGACACTGTGTATTGTTACTAAAATATTATCTAGCTTTTTATTTTAATGATTACATTAACAGTTTAAAGTTTTCAAATTTAATTTTAAATAATTTTCAATTTAATTCTTGTACATAGAAGATATTAATTGAATGTTACTTCAGTAGTAGTACCATTAACAACATGCAAATTTTATTTGTATGATTCAATATCTGGCGTGGAATTAGCCAGGGAAGCGGTTGTTTTAATAAGTTAATTGTTTATAGTCTTAATAAGACTTAATTTTTTAGAGTTACCATCAGTTTGAATATTCATATGTTTAGGCTACTTTTCAACTATCTAATTTATGGCATATATAGTTCGTCAAAGCAAACACTATTATTAATAAATAGTAGTTTAATTAATTAGTTGTAATTTACATTGTACTCAAGTTGGAAAATTGACCAATTTCGCTGATGCTATCTAAAATGAAATGACGAAAATACAAATATCCATGTAAACTCTCTCTTAAGAAAGTAAAACATATTGTATATTTAAAAATATATAACTTAGGGTGCAATTTACTTACTTAATATTATCATGTGTAAAAAATATCTAACGAAGGGTTGTCTGGTCAATTTTATCTTTCCATGATAACTTATTATTGTACATTAGAGATGGAGGATTTGTATATATTTCACAGAATTATGTTCCAGTGAGTATTTCTGAAACATTGGAGCAATTTTTTGAAGTACATTATTCATAGATTTTGAAAGAATCGGCGCTATCAAAAAGTTCATGCGATGTCGCTTTAAAGTGACAGTTAAAAACCGTCGAATCTGGCCAGAATAATAAAGCAATTTAATAAAGTACTCAAATATCATTCGAAGGGCGAAGGGGGAAGGTTAAAAGCCATTTCACACCACCGGCCATCAAAAGAAGAAATAGAGCGCATACATGCCGTGAAGTGGATATATTTAACTTCGGGAATAAATCCTATCGATTGGTCCGAATGGTCGACTGCAACCGTTCAACTTCCGGTTCAATCTATTCTGTAAACACATACACTGGACACCGGAATAGATTGTTTAATAAAAGCAAACTAACGCTTTTCTAAATGTTCCCGCGTGTGCAATTATATGTATGTAAGTCAATATTGCTGGATACTCTGATGATAGGTATCTTTATATAAGTTATATTACGTATACTCTGTTTACATTTTATTCTCGCTGCAGTCGGGGTGGTTTTTTGTCCATGTTGTATTTTTGATAGTAATGAAGTATGTTGTTAACCTATAATTTCCATAAAACGTCAAACAATATTTTTACTTGTGAATGAGGGGTGTTATAAAACGCAACATTGCACTACACATAATCAAACAAATGCAATGATATAACCAAATTCTTAGTAACTTTTTTACTACCACAAAAATGTCTGCTGCGGTGAGAATAAAATGTGGACAGAGTATAGGCTATAATTTGAAAATAAGTGCCGCCATTTGTGTAATCATGCGAGTGGAATTATAGCCACAACATGCGAGATAAATACGAAATTTTATCTACCATTACGTACACAAGTTTTTCGAATAAGTTTAGCACGTGTCACATTTAAAACTCATTGACATTAAAAACATGTTTTGTTGCCATATTTATTTATTTAGAGACGATTAGATTTAGTTTAAAAATGTATTGCAACTGCATATCAATTGCCATACTGTGGTTTCTTGAGACTTTTTTTTTTGTCGTGAAAGAGAAGAGATCTTACAAATAAACAAACCAGCTGTTTTAGTAAAAAACAGTTTGTAGAATTTTGTAATGATTTCAATCTATACTGGAGCAAAGTTAATCACTAGTATGTTTGCGACTGTTACTACATGGCAATCTACATTTACATACATTCATTATTTTATTCAATGCTTACAAAATTGGCTTGATTTAAATGTTACGAACAGGTTCAGTATTTATGCATTGAGTTTACTTTTTATCTTTATTTAATAAATTCAAAAGAATAAAATAGAAAAAAATAATTTAAAAACTGTAATATTTGTTGATATTTATACTACCAAATATATTGATAGTTTAAAGCGCGAATGTTTAAAATTCTCTACTAGACATTTATATTTTTTTTTCCAAAATCGGGTGTACTAATTGAATGACTGTGGTCATTTGAAGTAATATTGTTTTTCGCATCTTATTAAATAATATAAACGTTGTTAAATCGTTTTTGATTGAGAAAGTTGTCCATTATTCCGCCGAATCATTTTCTACACAGGTGACGTTCAATCAAATGATAGCAATTTCATTGCCCAACAGGTGACGTCCAATCAAAGGATAGCGGTTTCATTGCCCAACACTTTGGTTGTTACTCTGGTTACGATTCGTTTTTTGTCTGTGAACTGCCGCAATTTCCAAATAGAAAAATTATTCGTTATAATTTAATACAAACTGAAAAATCTATAGGTAGTTATTTAATATGATGCGAAAAATTATAGTATTAAACTTGTGAACAAGTTGGCCATTGCCACTCGGGTGAAATGGAAACTTCACCCTCGTGGCAATGGCCAACTTTCTCATTCGTTTAATAATATACTATTATTACCCACTAGTAAGATAAAAACTCGGACTCATGGAATACATAGATCCTTCGTAGTATTTTTGAAGTAATTCAAATTGACACAACATACGTCAAAATTTCTTGTCAAAATTTTATAAAAATTATTTCAATATTTAATGCAATTACGGACGATTTTGGATAAAATGTTGTATTACACTCACGTGGAATTATTCATTAGTCCCTTAACTAAATTTTTTCGTGCGGGACTAATTACGTACATTCCACGTCCGTATAATAAATAACTATTATACATTTATTGCGTTTAAGGGCCGCTTTTACAATCGTCGGATAAATGATGGTTAACTTATACCCTCTTTAACTAATCCCATCGTTTATCTCTCAGTTAACGCACGTTGCCTTTTACAAACGCTTAGATAGATTTTCTCCCGAAACGCCAACGTTGGCAGCATTGAGGATACATGCGGTTGCGTAGTTTATAGAATTGGCATTTTTCGTTTTGCTTGCGGAAAGGTTAGAAAGTTGTGTTTGTAATAATTGATGCGACCCTTGACCCCCTCGAGCTTCTTTTCAATATTCCACCTAGAAATATGCCAGAATGCATGTTTTTTATAAACTAGTTTATCGCCCTCTAACGGCCCCTGTATGTAATACCGATTGCAGATCGCTATAATGCCGGTATGGTGCGTGTGCGCATTGCCCGAGATTTATCTGCTGCTCCAAGCTCCGGATAAGATAACTGCGAGTTATCTGCTTCTTAACCCTAACCTTGCTTTAACTAGGCATTGTAAAAGCGTATTTTCGCATTTAATCCGGAGATAGTGTTAACCTTAATTTAACCGACTATTGTAAAAGCGGCCCTAAGTGGTTATAAATATTTTACAAATAGTAGTTTGGTTAATTAAATAAATATACAAATAACGAACTGAAAAGCTGTATTTCACAAACTTTTTGATTTTCACGAAAAAATTAAAAATAGATTTTTTTTCAACTTTTGGATCTATATACCGGGTGTGGCACTTAAGACGCCTCGGACCATAGCTCCTTTACGATAAAAGCTATCGAAAAAAATCTAAGAACAAAGTGGTGCATAGTTACCGTCGCTATGTTTCAAAAATATTTCTAATCATCAGTGGCGTGCCGTACTCCAGTGGCGTACCAAACTTATGTTTTTTTTTAAATGGAATGCCCTATTTTTTATTACAGATTTGGAAAGTGCTCGACGAGTACTTATTTTTTTATCTAACATGTTATACCCTTCACTTTAGCGGTTTCGCTGTTATAACCCCTTCTTTCAAAATTGCGCCCCATTTTTGAGATTTTTTTGTAGAGAAACTAATTGACGCCGGCGCCTAAATTTTGAATTGAGGTACAGGTTAAGACCTCGTATACCTTCACATAATTTTTTTTCGGGTAATTTATGGAAAAAAAATAATTTTTGATTGATCTTCGCATGTTGTCATTTTTTCCGAAAATTTCAAATGGCACCCCCCTAAAAAAATTACGGCGTTGTACAGCCAAAACTCTAAATTTTTCATTGGTGTAAAAAAAATTACACATTGCATAACAAAATTTCGGAGAAAAAAGGAATTTCATCGCAAATGTCGGGAAACGTTTTCCGTTCCCAAGTGTGCCATGAGAAAACAAAAGATTGGTAATTGTCAAAGTAAATTATTAGACGTCAGTAGCAGCCATAAGTCATTTTTGATAAACGTTCTAAAAATATTCCGAACTCAAGAGGAAATGGTTGACATGATATTTATTCTTGGAGAATGTAACAAGAATTGTTTCTTGGCATCACGAGTGTACGCTGCGAGCTATCCGCACAGGGCACATCCAAATGAACGTGCGTTTCAAAAAGTGTTGGAGAGATTTACTACTACGGGAAGTGTGAAACGGCCAAGGAGAGTTAGAAAGAAGGCAGTTATTACCGAAAATAATGAACTGCAGGTTCTGGAGGCAGTTATTGAAGATCCTCATACCAGTATCCGTGATATTAGTAGGAATCACGATATTTCATCGCGATCCGTACATCGTGTTCTTAAAAAGTACAAATTCCGTCCATTTAAGATTCAACTGCACCAAGAATTGTAACCTCAAGATTTTCATGCGAGGCAAGATTTCTGCATGTGGGCTATCAACAAAATTGAGCAGGAGGAATCATTTCTTATGCGCGTATAATTTTCTGATGAAGCAACGTTCCATAGAAATGGGCATGTCAATCGCCACAACTACCATTATTACGCCGATGAAAACCCACAAGCCATGCGAATGATAAACTACCAGCAAATAATAATAACTTTATTAGTGCTAATTTGGAATTACACAAGTCAAAAATTACAGAGATATACATACCGGGTGAATATTCCAAAACCGAACATAGGCATTTAACATGGGAAAATTGTTTTTTGCAGATTCCTGCTCCCCATTTTAACTAAGACGATTTATAATGACACCAATCCAAAGAAGATTTTTTTCCTCATATAATAATATCCAAACTGATTAATTTTCAGTTGTAATTCTTTATTATTTTAACAAAATATTCGCAATACATACAATTCAGAAAATCGTATCGAGCCATGACTCGTACGACAAACAGATTCAACCGTCAATCGAGTGACAAATTCATCATGCCGTTGGCGACTGATTTTAAGATTTCCAATTTTCTTTACTGAAATCAATTGTAAATTTTCTAAAGAATTGAAAAAACTCTGGTTGAATTTCTGGTAAATGTAAAATTCAGTAAACTTCATTAACATCGATCGCATCGTGTTTATGAAAAAAATGTTTATACAAAAATAACATAAATATATTTTAACAAATGAAATAAATAGAGGAAGTTACATTACAAGATTTATTATTACTGGGCGCAATGTTTTGCAGTATCCAATTTGATCAATTTAAATTAGAAAACAAGGATCATAATGATACACCTGTTGACAGTTATAATTAGAATTTAATAATTAAACAAATGTTCAAATAAATCTTCATCCTGCATTAAACAATACCAAACTTACTGTAAAACGAATTTCTGATGTTTGCCAACTGTCTATTCGTTGTCAACCTGCACTCGTTAAATATAGCATACCTCAAAGAATTAATGTTTGGATGACGAGTTTTGTAAATTTGGCTTTTCAGGTGACCCTACACGAATAAATCGCATGGTGCCAACACAGGAGATCTAGCAAGCCAGTTGATTTCACCTCCTCGTCCAATCTACCGTTTTGGAAATGCATTATTCAAATATTCTCTGACGTTTAGTCCGAAATGTGTCGGTTATCCATCGTGTTGGAACCTGATATCCCGATTTGGACGTGCCACTTCTTCCATTGCAGGGCCAACCTAAGTTATCAACAATTCTGAATAATTTTCTGAATTTAAATTTCCTATAATTTCGAAGGGACCTGTCCAAGAAAAATGCCTGTCCAAATATTAATTTTTTGAGGATATTGCGTTCTAAGATTTAAATTCAGATCTGGATTCTTATTTGTCCAATATCTATCGTTTTGAACGTTTGGTTCATTATTGAATGTAAAGGTAATCCGTAAGCAAATCGACGAGAGAAAACTGCGAAAAAATTTCACAAAAGGTTTGTCTAGGTTCTTCATCAAACGGCAATATTTATTGATGGCATTGAAACTTGTACGGACCGTAGGCGAACTTTCTTAAAATTTTGCAGACCGTTCCTTTACCACATTCTAAGGCAATAAATCTTGTACTTAGTCGAGGATTCCCGGATACCAGCCTAACAATTTCTTCGTGAATGTTTTCTCGTCTGTTGCCATTTATTCTGCGATATTCTAATAAACAACCACAATGAAATAATTTTCAAGCTATCATTTGAAGTGAATAATATTTACCTGAATTAAAAGAACCTGAATTTTCTAATTGAAAGACTATTTGTTGTATTGTCGACACTGAGGGTATGGAGCTCTCGTTAAACTGCACGGAAAATAAATCTTGCACCCTACGGTAACTCCGTTTGTAAACGTTTTTTACTATGAATAGTTTTTCCTCGATGAAATTTATTTTACAAAGAAATATTAATGACAGTTATCATAAACTGATAACTTGTTTTCAGGCAAGCCATGCCACACCATTAATCTGTTTATTGTCTTTCGAGTCATGGCTCAGTACGATTTTCCAAATTATATTTATTGCGAATATTTTGATAAAATAATAAAGAAATACTACTCAAAATTAACTAATTCGGATTTGATTAGATGAGGAAACAAATCTTCTTTCGACTGGTGTCATTGTAAATCCTCTTAGTTAAAACGGGGTGCAGGAATCTGCAAAAAATATTTTTCCCATGTTAAATGCCTATGTTCGGTTTTGGAATATTCACCCGGTATATAATATATATATATATATATTATATAAACATATTATAGTTACAGATTATCTTCTAGGAAATCTTTCCAATTATAATAGGCCTTTCTACATAACAGTGTTTTTAATTTAATTTTAAATGTTGAAAAACCTTCTGACTTAATTAAGGCGGGTAATTTATTAAAAAATAAGGGTCCGTAATAATTCTGACTATTCCGTGTTCTATATATACGAGTATAGTTAACTGCGATATCTGAAGATGTTCTAGTATTATAGCCATGCTGATCAGCGCTTGCATAATTGTCAAGATGTTTTTTAACTAATAGTATACTATTGAAGATGTACATGGAGGGAACCGTTAATATGTTCAAGTCGATAAAATACCTCCGAACATCATGTCTGTAGTCCAACTGTAACATAGCTCTTACACATCTACGTTGTAGTGCAAATACTCGTTTCGCATTGAGCGAATGCCCCCACGATGTAATTGCGTAACTTATATGTGATGCTATTAGTGCATGATATCCAGTTAAAATAACTTCAGTGGAACAGATTTTGGTCAAGTTTTTTAATAAGTATATATTTTTTGCTATCATTGTGCAAACATGATTAATTTGCTCTGACCAAGTCAATCCAGTATCAAGAGTTATACCTAAAAACTTTTTTTTATTTATGTTTTGAACTGTAGATAGATCCTTTAGTGAGAAGAGCATGACCGATGTTTCGTCTTCATTTAGTGTTAACAGATTGGATGCAAACCATTCTTTCGTGTTTATTTGTGTACATTCGAGAGAGTGAATTAGATCCGACAAATAGCGACTTGATTGACAACAAGTAGTGTCATCGGCATAAAGGGTAAATTTAGATGTATTATCACATTCCATTAAATCATTGATGAATATCAAGAATAACAAAGGGCCTAGTACTGATCCTTGTGGGACACCACTTGTTGTACATTCTCGCTGAGATGTACATCCGTTAAAAACAGTTATTTGCTCTCGGTTCATTAAATATGATCTAAGCAGTTTTATTGAATGATCACTGAGACTGTAATAAGCTAATTTATCCAACAGTATTTCGTGCGATACACAGTCGAATGCTTTTGACAGATCGTAAAATATACACCCCGAGTAGTTATTTGTTTCAAATGCGTTGACAATATACTGCGTTAGATCAATTATTGCATCGCTTGTTGATTTTCCGGTTCGGAAACCAAATTGACAATCGTTGAGAATGTGTGAATTTTCAAAATATTCTTGTAATTGATTTTTGAGAATAACTTCAAAAATTTTGCCAATGATTGGGATAATGGATATTGGTCTATAATTACTAGGATTACTGGGATCGCCCTTTTTATGGAGAGGCACAACTTTTGAGATTTTTAATGGAGTTGGAAATACACCCTCTCTGATGCATTCATTTATCAAATTTGTTAAAGGAACTATCAATATGTTTAATATGCTTACTATTATTTCTTTGTTCATTCCATAAATGTCTTTGCTTTTTTTATTTTTCAGACTTTTAATTATATCTCTCACATAATTATAACTAATTTCTTTAAATTCAAAATGTAAGTGGTTGTAGCTTTTATTTTTTAGGTAGTCGTAAGGACTTCTTGTGTTTTTTAAAGACTTTAATTGACGTACCAGTCTTTCTGGTATTTTGGCAAAATAAGAGTTAAGATCGTCTGCAGCCAGGTTGGTATTAGTCGTGGATAGAGCAACGGAGTTTTTACCATGATTGAGTATATCCCACATGGCTTTCGGGCGATTGCAAGAATTTGATATGTATGTATCATTATTCTGGATTTTTTTTATGTTAATCGTTTGTTTGTATTTAATTTTAAATTCATTTAAGACAAGTTTATTATTAAGACTAGGGTGCATATTGTACCAATCATTTAAGAAGTGAAGATGTTCTCTCATATGCCGCAGTTCATTATCATACCAAGTAGGTATGAAGTTAATGGAATTTTTAATGAATTTATATTTGTATGGTAATGCTAATTTCATTGAATTTGTTATGTTATTAATAAGAAGTTGGCATTTTTTATTTAAATCAAGTATTGACGAGAAGTCCCATGAGTACGTAGATATTATGTTATGTAAATGAAACAAACCGTAAGCTGTTATAGGTCGACATAAGATCTTAATTGGACGAGTGTCCAATGTACTCAGTGCGACTTCTACAGCGATTCCATAGTGATCAGAAAGATGGGGTTCGAAAACAGAATGTTTAATGGTAGCTGGGTGCATGTTTGTTAAAACATTATCTATACACTTGTGACCGCGTGTGAATTCGCTAACAAGTGCTCTTAAGCCATTAGATATATAGATATCCGCAAAACTGGAATGAATTCAGTCATTACAATTGAAATTAATATTGAAGTCTCCCGTTATAATAATCTTTTGGATATTAGAAGTAAGAATTTTTTCCATCACTGATAAAAAAATATTAAAATCTGAAAGTGGCAAAGATGGTCGCTGAATGTTTGGGGAGGCATACTTGGAGAACACCTTTTGGGTCCTTATTTATCTCTTGGAAAATGTCCCTCTAGCCGCTCGTCGACAGATAGTTTTCCAGCACGATGGAGCTCCTGCACGTAATAGCTGTGTCGTTCGGGAATTTCTCGATGAAACGTTTCCGGACTCCTGGATTGGTCGTGGGGGTCCTGTGAGGTGGCCGCCAAGATCACCAGACCTCACTCCCCTTGACTTCTTCCTTTGGGGCCATATCAAAGACGAGGTTTACAGGACGGTACCAACTACTGTCGAGGATATGAGGGAGAGAATCCGCGCGGCTTTCCGCGGTATATCACCAGAAGTCCTTAGGGCAGTGTCTAGAGCCTGTGAGTCGAAGTTGCGGTTATGCCTCCAGCAGGAAGGTCGTCATTTCGAACATTTAGTTTAAGTTGTTAAATTTTCTTTATCTGCATTTTTCATATCATGTTGAATAAATAGGTACATACTATTATGTTGACCGTATTTGTGTATTTGTTTTCTCATGGCACACTTGGGAACGGAAAACGTTTCCCGACATTTGCGATGAAATTCCTTTTTTCTCCGAAATTTTGTTATGCAATGTGTAATTTTTTTTACACCAATGAAAAATTTAGAGTTTTGGCTGTACAACGCCGTAATTTTTTTAGGGGGGTGCCATTTGAAATTTTCGGAAAAAATGACAACATGCGAAGATCAATCAAAAATTATTTTTTTTCCATAAATTGCCCGAAAAAAAATTATGTGAAGGTATACGAGGTCTTAACCTGTACCTCAATTCAAAATTTAGGCACCGGCGTCAATTAGTTTCTCTACAAAAAAATCTCAAAAATGGGGCGCAATTTTGAAAGAAGGGGTTATAACAGCGAAACCGCTAAAGTGAAGGGTATAACATGTTAGATAAAAAAATAAGTACTCGTCGAGCACTTTCCAAATCTGCAATAAAAAATAGGGCATTCCATTTAAAAAACATAAGTTTGGTACGCCACTGGAGTACGGCACGCCACTGATGATTAGAAATATTTTTGAAACATAGCGACGGTAACTATGCACCACTTTGTACTTAGATTTTTTTCGATAGCTTTTATCGTAAAGGAGCTATGGTCCGAGGCGTCTTAAGTGCCACACCCGGTATATGAACTTATAAAGAATACGTATCTTTTTTCGAAATATCACTAGTTTTTGAAAATGAATAATTACAAAAATTCCTTTTATTATTAAATCGAATAAAGTTACATGATGGCCACATCAACGTGTTTTAAATAGTGCGTTTTTTCATTTATGGATAAGTACTTAACAAAGTAATAGTTTTTGATAGTTTATTATTTATTTTTTATGCAGTTATAGTAAGAACTCTATTCAAATATAGTTAGTATATCTACAGGGTACATACTGCATATACAGGGCTTTTATTTTATCTCTGAACATATTATTGTTAATGCCTATGTTCAATTGTAAAATAATCATATCAACGCATTAATAGCTAGGCAACCATACTTATTCAGTTTTGTCAAAATTGTGTTAATACAAATAAATTACACTACTGAAGAAAAAATACAAATAATTAATTGGTATAAGAACGGAAACAGCATTCGAGAAACAGCGAAACAATTATGGGGATGAATTCGAATTTCAGTGTCGGAAACATTGTAACAAAATTTTATTTGAAATAATTCCACGAGTCCGAGCTCTAGCTAAAAGTTTTATACAAAAAACAATTATTATAAGCCCAATATGTACAATAATAAAATAACTAAATTCAATTTTAATTTCATCACACAAAATTATCAATTGTTTATGTTGGGCGGAACGAATTCGTACCCAAAATTATCCAAATGAAACAATATGAATTATTTCACAAATAATATTGATATATTGGACCGATGAGGTAATGAAAAGTTTCATTGCTTTTTTTATTAATAATTAATCAATTAATTAATATTAATTATTAAAATTACTAAAAAAGTCCTTGCATGCTGTAGTTTTAAATAAATAAAATAAAGATGAAAGTGGCCTAAATATACTGGTTTGATATGGTCAGATTTTAATGAAAATTTCACAGAAGTTGTGTTTGAATGTCTCAAGTAAACGATCAAAATTTCAGTTGAAAAACTTACTTACACAAGCATTTTTTTTTTAATAATGAATCGGTCCTCCGTTGTTCCTAATGCACTCATTCGCGCGGTTCGGCATGCTTTGAATGAGGTGATCAATATCTTCTTGGGGTAGCTCATTGCAAGCTTCCTGAATCCGCAAACGAAGTTCGTCCAAAGTGTCTGGGGCACAAGGTAGTTTGACGCCTATCATATCCCAAACATGTTTGATGGGCGAAAGGTCTGGTGAACGAGAAGGCCATGGAAGCACTACAACGTTAGCTGCTTCTAAACACTCTATTGTTACCCTTGCTGTATGTGGGCGAGCATTATCTTGCTGAAAGATAGGGTTTTGCAACCCTTGTAAGTACGGCAGTGCAACGGGCTCTAGAATAGTCTGTACGTAGCGCCAAGCATTTATGGTGCCAGGAATAAAAACTAGAGGGTACCTAGTGGGGTGTTATTACCATACGTAATAACACCCCAAATCGTCACCCCCTGCGTGAGAGCAGTATGCCGAGGAAGCGCGAAGTCCATATTTCTGCGTTCCCCGCGGAAACGTCTGACACGTCTACGTCCATCGTTGGCCCACAAACAAAATCTGGATTCATCAGTGAACACAATTTGTTGCCATTCTTGTCTCCAATTCACCCGTTCTCTACACCATTCCAACCTAGAAGCTCTATGACGTGGAGTCAGGGGAACGCAACAAAAAGGATGATAACTACGTATTCCAAAACTCCGTATTCAATGATATATCGATGCCATTGAGATTCTAACATTTAATGTATCCCTCCAAGTGTTTGCAATGGCCTGCGTAGTGGATAATCTTTCTCTTATCGCCAAAAGTCTCAACCTGCGTTCTTCGCGGTCTGTCGTCCTTCGCTGTGGTCCAGATCCTCTCCGACGTCCATGAAAACCTTCCTCAGACCATCTTCGCCAGCACCTCATTACTGTGGTTGCGTCACGTTCCATTCTATTGGCAATTTCTCTAAACGAAAGACCACCCTCTCTCATGCCAATAATACGACCTCGCTCGAAATCGCTTAGTTGTACAAAATTTCGACGGTTACGAACTCTGGGCATTTTAAATGATGTTCTTCACACTATTATCACGAGAAAACTAATCCAAATTGTTCCATGTTTATAAAAACACCATTTGATATTGCTATTTTTCGTATATAAAATCATCCTAAAAAGAGGTTTGACGAAGGAGTTTTTTATTGAAATTTTAATGAGTTACTTTTTATACCGAAAGCCATCAATTGTAGAAAAATTAAATAAATTCTGGCTGTTTTTTCTTGGTGTTGCATTTTTCATTCAAACCAGTTTATATTTATAATAAAATAATTTTTTTTCTGTGTCATTCAATATCTGGTGTGGCATTGGCCAGGGAAGTTGTATCAGTAAATTATTTGTTTTAGTCTTTGTAATTTGTTTGTTGACAGGTTAAATATTTGAATATTCAGATTGCTTTCCGTATTATTTAATTTGCTTTTAATTTTTCTACTGCAATTGCTTCACCATCCGAGTGACTTTATCGGGCAGTTGAAAATATTTATTAAGTGACATAAAATAATTGCCTAGCAAATAATAATTTAATACACACATGACCGTTGGGATGTTGGACCATTTTTTTAATAAAATTTGGGCTGTCAGAACGACTCAAGTGGAATTCTTTATTCCCCCGGCGTTCAATTTTACGTTTGGCTTCGTTTTTTTATATTTCGCTAAAAGGAAAGGGTCGGTTTACATCTTTTTAAACAGAATTATATAGAAACATGAATTATAAATGTGACGCGCGTTTTGTCGTATGTGTCCATAATAAAATATATATAAATTATACACGGGCTCTCTATTTTTTTTGGAAGATAAAATAAAAATGATCTAAATTATGGAGATTTTTTGTAATAATATATTCATTAAAAAAATACGCGTAGAATAATAATAATTTAGAATTTTTTTAATGTAATTATGAAGGATTATTTAAAATAATTTTATCCTCTGCTGAAGTTAGAGACCAGTGTATAAAATGAAACTGGGGATCAAAATTCTTTGATTGGTTCTTATAAATATTACATCTTTATTTCATAAACATAAAGCATTTAAATACGTTATGAGATTTTATTTATATACAAGAGTATTAGTATGTCTGTCTGTGCTATCAACCTTAGGTCTTTGTTCCCTGTCTCATGTGAACTGAAATTGTGGAAAAATTTAATATTAATTGAGCTGAATTGTCCGGTAATGCTAACTAATAAATTGATGTAGTGTACTTATAGTGGTGTCTATACAGGATGGAGCAGAGGAAACGCATGTTTTTCACAATCGAATAACTGAAACCTGGCTTAATTAAAAAATAAAAACTTGCATTAAGTAATAGTTATTTATGCAACAAGTGAGTAAAGTGGTACTTTTTTTCACGAGTAGGAAAAATTGCCACACGAGCCGAAGGCGAGTGCGGCAATTCCTACAAGTGAAAAAAAAGTTGCTTTACTCTCGAGTTTCATACCAAAATTTTTCTACGTCCGTAACTTTAAATAAATTCGATAAAACCTTAATCCATTTTTATAAGTAATAATACTTTTTTTAAATGAAGAAAATAATAATCATCAAGTTTTCTTGATCGGAAACGAATGTTTGACGTTTAACGGCGGAACTCGCGGCGTGTTGCGAAGCGTTCATGACACACTTTGCGCAAACAATTTTATAGTAGCGTTAAAAAATGAACCGCTACGGCTTTTTTTCACGCTTTGTGTAGGGTACTGTACATTTTATAACGGACGTAGAAAATAGTACTTTAATTGCATTTTTGAAATCTATACATATATACTCGACATTAATAAGGTTCGAAAAATAATGTCTTGGAGATGACGTCCTTCTTGCCGGATACTAAACTGGATCCTCTCCTGAAAGTTACCCGCGGCTCTTTCCAACATGTTGTTTGGAATAGCTTCATTTCGTGATGAATGGAAATCTTGAGGTTCTCGATTAAGCGGTGCTTGTTCATGTATACTCTTGATTTCAAGTAGCCCCGCAAAAAGAAGTCACACATCGACAGATCCGGTGAGCAAGGGGACCAAGGAACATCTCAAAATCGAGAAATTACATTTTTTTGAACCACTGGATGCTCTCGTGGTACCGTCCCGTTGGAACCACATTTCCCTTATGGTCACTTGGCGCCTTTCAAGTTCTAGACGAAGAAAGTTCTTAAACATTTTGACGTAGCGCGACAGTAACAGTAGTTCCTCCCTCTTAAAAAAAGGAAGGTCCCACAATCTCTTTATGTGAGATTCCACACCACACTGTTATTTTTGAGCTATGAAGTTCAAGAGGGTTCTTCGGCGCACAGTACCGACAGTTCTGTACATACATAATCGTCCAGGTGAAAATGGGCTTCGTCACTCATAAATACTGTGACATCTGCATCTTCCGTAAGAATACCGTTCATTGGGTCAAAATTATCTGCGCTGCACAGAATCTCTTTTATTTAGCTGCCGGGCAATAATTATTTTGTACGGGTTAAATTTGAGATCATCATGTAAGATGCGATGAAGCGAAAAACGTGATATACCCAGCGATAAAGCCTGTCGCCTAGCGGATTGTTTCGGACTAGCAAGAACGGCCATTCTCATTCTATCTACATTTTCCGGAGTTCGAACTGAACGAGAAAGATCAGGTTGTTTTTTTTCTAAACGCTGCAACCCATCCAAGTAGTGTTTCGATCTGAGACTGCATCTCGACGTCCAACATTAAAATTTCGACGGAAAAGATGTTGAACTGTGACCACAGAATCATTGTTTCTAAAGAACTGCTCGACTGCGAACACACGATGCTCTACACTCCAACGCACCATAGCGACTGAAACTGCATTGTCTAAACAGTCTACCAACGGTCGCACAAGGTCGATACCCCGACTCGTCGCCGAGTACTAGCGGTTCAAAAAACATGCTTTTTCTTGGCTCCACCCTGTATTTGGTGGGGATATTGGGGTTACGAGGGATGCAGAATTTATTTAAAAGATTAAGGTTGTAGAGATTTGACGCGAATTTTTCACCAATGGCTAATACGTTCGCCAATGGGGATAATTTCGGTTCGTAAAGCATTTTTTCGCATCTTATTAAAGATAATAAATGTTGTTAAATCGTTTTTGATTGAGAAAGTTGTCCATTATTCGACCGAATCATGTTCTCCACAGGTGACGTCCAATCAAATGATAGCGGTTTCATTGCCCAACAGGTGACGTCCAATCAAATCATAGCAGTTTCATGCCCAACAGGTTTCAGCCAATGACATGACGACGATTTAACTTTCTAAACAGTTTAGTTGTTACTATGGTTACGATTGGTTTTTTGTCAGCGAACTGCCGCAATTTCCAAATTGAAAAATGTTTCGTTATAATTTAATATAAACAGAAAATTCTTTAGGTAATTATTTTTTATGATGTGAAGAAGTATAGTATTAAATTCGTGAGCACTTGTTTATTAATATACTATTGTAGGATGGGTTGTGAAGTGGGTTGTTTGTATGGCTTAGTTTAGTTACGGTTCGAAGTGCGGATCTTTCGGCTACTTTAATGGGACGGGATTAGATAAACAGGATTGAACCGTAATTTAACATGGGACAGCATATCGACCTATAGATTTTTAACAGCGGTTCCTATATAAATACCCTGGTTCTTGTCTGTTAATGCTCGAAAATAGCCCTTGTTTGGATATTGGTGTTAATGCAAAGGACATGAAGTTTGAAGAGAAGTTTTGAATCGAATAGAATACGAAGATATTTAAATGCAGAAGAGGGGCGATTTCTGTTTTTGGGTGATAATTGAATAATTTTATGATAATGGTTATAGTTTGGGTTTATGCCCGGTTGCACCAACAACTCTAGTTAAGTTAGGTAACTCAAGTTAGGTAACTCGGATTAATATTATAATCTGGATTAAAATGAGAAGCGTTGCACCGACGTATTATAAAGCGAAGTTAGCAAACATGAGATTAGACCCGACAACATTGCATATTTTGACATCGACTATATTCCGATTGGCCCGCGGCCCGCTAGTCCACGTGTTCAACATCAACGCTGCAGTCGCCCACTAATGGGAATACTTGTAAATTATTTAATTAATGTCAGAACTGACAATGGAAAGGCGCGAAAGGTCTGGAAATTTTACTCCAGCTGAAAAGCAACTATTGCTTGAAGTTGTGCAGAAATATTTCAAATTCCGGAGAACAAAAGAACTGATGGGGTTACCGTCAAGAAGAAAGCGGAGGCTGGAAAACATGTGGCATCCGATTTCAATGCCTCTTCTAATAATGTGGATAGGATACCAATGCAGCTGAAACATACCTGTTTCCTATTAATCTTAATAATAAATGTCTTTAATTATATTTGCTAGTTACCGTGCCACGTTTATTCACAAATATCAACTCTCAATATAAACGTCCAATAAAACTTTAACCTCCGAAATATCTGTGGTTAGATAACCCATGTTTACTAACTCAGGTTAGAGGTAAAATTGGTTGGTGCACCTAAAAAAGCTCTAATTTTGGATTACATAACTCGAGTTACATAACTCGTCACTAATTCAGGTTGGTGCAACCGGGCATTAGAGAGATTAATTTTAATGCGCCATTTTGGAAACCAGTTTCGGAGGGAATTGAGGGAAGGGCTGATTGTAGTGTTGGGAATGTGCAAGCATAGCTGTATCATCACCACATGGTAGTGGATATTCATTTAGGGATCAAAGGGAGTAGGGTCGGGGTTAAAAATATCATGGGAATATTTGTGGTACAGGATAGGTGACAATGGAGCTCCTTGTGGAATACCTTGCTTGGGATAAAATAACGGGAAGAATGATTTGCGAATTTTTATTTGGCAGGACCTATTTGACAGGAATTCGTAAATTAAAATTTATAAAGCAAACCTCGATGCCATACCGAGTCAACCGTCTTTTTAATGGCAATGGCGGACGTCTGATTTTCGAGGTGCTTTGTATATTGAATATATGGATGGTAAGAGGGAGCGTGGTTGTTTTTTTTTAGAAAGGACACCGAATTTGATACTCAGGAACAGAAGAAATTAATAAAAATAATAATAATAATCATTTATTTCCCAACAGATTAGAAACCTAGTTACAGGGAAAATACAAAATAAAGCTAAAGTATAACATAAATACCTGAAATTAAAATTAATCTAAAGATAACTACAATAATTAACTAAACCGTGACAATATAATAATCTTTTTTTATAAAGAAGACGAAACACAGAAGTTACAGTAATTTTTGTAATAATGCAGAAAATTCACTTAAACTATTTCCAAAGATATCAACGGAATAATGGATAGAATTGTAGAGCCGTTTCATGGAGATCAATGGTGAATTATGGTGCGCATTTGTCTTGCAGATATAATTACGAAATAATGGCGCATTTTTGTAATTATTTCTAGGTGTGTAAATATTCACGCACGCTAATAAATCAGGACTATCACATTTATAGTTCACCAACTTATATAGATAAGTCAGTTTGAAAATATTTCTACGGGTAGATAATAATCTAACATCAAAGAATGATAGTAAATCACCATAGGAGACAGAATAATCAGGATATACATACATTGTTTTATAATATAGAAAGCGTAAAAAATGTTTTTGTATCCTTTCAATTGCAGTGATATACACTTGCTGGTACGGTGACCAAACTTGACAACAATATTCTACTTTAGAGCGAACGAATGTATAGTACAACAATTTTAAAACTACCGGGCTATCAAAAGAACGACATGAGCGTTTTATAAAACCTAACATTTTAAAAGATTCAGAACAAATATTCCCAATATGATCTGAAAATGTTAGCTCGCAGTCGAATGTGACTCCAAGATCTTTAATAATAACACACCGCGCAAGTGGGATACATTTCAGGTTGTAATTATATGTAATTGGAGATTGTTTTGTTTGTAAGACATACACTTACATTTTTTTTGCATTCAAGATAAGAAAATTATCCCGACACCAATTATCAACACGAATAAGATCATTTTGTAAAGTTATACAGTCATTTATACTTTCGATGTTCCGAAATAATTTTACGTCATCTGCATACATCAAGACATTAGAAGAAATATGGGTTACCAGGTCATTTATAAAATTAAGTATGTTCATTAAAAAAAAACCTCAAGTGTGCCATGATTTTTTAATTTTAAAAATTTAAGTTGGTTACACATATTGAGGTTATGTTACTTCTCAAAATTAAACACTAACCTGTAGTCAATTTATAGATACGTTAAATTGTTCACTATAAAATTATATTAAATGTTGTATGTGCCTTCCTTCTTCTTGAACACAAGCCTGAACTCTTCTTCGCACACCCTTCATTACGCTCCGCAACAACACTGGATTATTGTTAATTTCTATAAATTTATCTCGAATTCGTTGCCGCATGTCTTTTAGATTGTGTACTCATTGTGCATAAATACAATTTTTCAGGTATAGCCACAAGAAAAAATCGCATGGTGTTAAGTCGCATGAACGGGGCGGCCAGGGAATCCGTGTATTTCGACTTATTATTCGGTCCTCAAAAAATTCCTCCAAAATGGCCAAATTATCCACTATGCAATGAGCAGTTGCTCCGTCTTGATAAAAATATCCACTTTGCAGTTCATTATTTAATTCATTTATAAAAGGCAATAAAATTTCTGTACGATAACGGTTTGCAGTTATCGTACCTAAAATGAATGCACGGTTATTGAATTTTTATTATTAATAATAAAAATAGGATTTTACCTTTAAAGAATATCGGTCCAACTAATCTCCCACTAATCGCTGCCCAGACGCCAACTTTCTCTACATGTAGTGGTTTCTCTCGATATATACGAGGATTTTCATCCGAAGAAATTCTCATAGTTTGGGAATTAATGTACCCATCCTTGTAAAACCAAGCTTCATCGGTAAAAAAAGTAATTTGTGAAACATCCTCGTTTACATTTTGTAAAAACCACTGACAATATTCCAGTCGTCTGGGGTAATCAACTGGTAATAACTCTTGCACCGATGTTATGCGATAAGGGTATACTTGCAAATCTTTTCGTAGAAGCTTGTGGCATGTTCCTACCGATAAATTCATTTGCTGTGACAAATGACGCAGAGAAGTCGTAGGTTCATCTTCCAAAATTTCTTGGGCTATGTTAATAGCATCTTGAGTTCGTTTAACTGGTCTACCACTTCCTGGTTTACGGAGAATACTACCCGTTTCATGAAATAATACAACAGGTCGTGATAAGATATTTTTAAATTCATCATAAATAATGGGCACGATAGGAAATTCTTCCTGAAACTCTGCTAAAGGTACGTCGAATGAATACACCCAATTTCCATCCACTTTAGTCCCATTTCGGAAATAACTTTCAATTGGAAACGTTTTTTGCTGGAAGCTGTAAACCATTGTGAGCACGGAATAATTGTGACTTCTAGAAAGATCTGACGTTTATATGTCAATTCCCAACAAATGTCAAGTGTGGCAACAGAAATTTTTAAAACGAAAAAGTCATGACACACTTGAGGTTTTTTTTTTAATGAACATACGATACAAATGTTGAGGATTTTATCTTAAAAGAAATTCAAATAACTTGCTGGGAGAAGGGTAATTGGATGGTAGTTGGTGATGTATGAAGGATTGTTGCCGGGTTTTGGGATGTACACAATAATGCCTATTTTCCATTCTGGAGGGATTTACTGATTACTTTTAATAATAATTTTTTCTACGTCCGTTGTAAAATGTAGAGTTTTTTTCATTAATTTGGGTTCATAAAATATGTGATTCCTGAACCCTTCAAGTAGCGTGAAAAAAGTGCCATAACGGTTCATTTTTTCACTCTTTTGCGTGAAAAAAAGTGCCGTAGCGGTTCATTTGTTAAGGCAACTAAAAAATTGTTTGCGCAAAGTGTGTCATGAACGCTTCGCAACACGCCGCGAGTTCCGCCGATAAATATCAAACATTCGTTTCCGATCAAGACAACTTGATGATTATTATTATTTTCTTTATTTAAAACAAGTATTATTACTTATAAAAATTGATTAAGGTTTTATCAAATTTATAAATTTATTTAAAGTTACGGACGTAGAAAATTTTTTGTATGAAACTCGAGAGTAAAGCAACTTTTTTTCACTTGTAGGAATTGCCGCACTCGCTTTCGGCTCATGCGGCAATCTTTCCCACTCGTGAAAAAAAGTATTACTTTACTCTCTTGTTGCATAAATAACTATTATTTAATGTTATCAACACACAAAAATGACATACGTCAATAAACACATGTTAATAAATCAAATAATAAATATTATGTAACTAGGAGATCAAGCGGCAGTTTAAATCTGAGAAGATACTGTAACGCCGAGGCGTTATAAATCTCCGAAGAAGGTTCATCTTTAAAAAATATATTGGGCTGTGTTAATAGCATCCTGAGTACGTCTGACTAGTCTACCACTTCCTGGTTTACAGAGAATACTACCCGTTTCATGATATAATATAATAGATCGTCCTAAGGTATTTCTAAATTCTTCATAAATATTGGAAATGTTAGTAAATTCTTCCTGAAACTCCAAAGGTGCGTCGAATGGATATCCCCAATTTCCGTCCACTTTAGTCCCATCTCGGAAATAACTTTCAACTAAAAACTTTTTCTCTGGTTGCTGTAAGCCATTGTGACCACGGAATAATTGAAGGGTTTGATGCAGTAACCGCCCACGTGCACTTTACATAGTTTTGAGAAAATCGCATAAAACGTCTCAGTCACACAAAGTTAGAATATCTTAAAAATGGTGATTTTATACATTTTCCACGACCAAAAACAAATTGTTTGAAGTAGCTTTTGTGTTAATTTTGTTTTCTATAGATTTTTTATTTAATATTTAAAATAGCACATGGACGATTTTTGCCATCAAAACATAGAACATTTTTGAAATAAAAGTAAAAAAGTCTAAAAAAAAGTTTAATTGGTAGTTAAATATAACAAAACTGAAAACAGGCTATTTCATAACTGACATAAAATGTCAAAAATTAAAAAAAAAAACAATTAAATCTATAAAACTAATCAGAACCATCATGATCTTGATTATTATCTGCCTTTTTAATACCGTCATAAAATGGATGGCAAATGGAAGGCACATATTTTTTCACTAACGGCATAATGCTGTCATATTTTTGCGGTTTTAGCGGTAACTTGTCTGTATATGCCAAAGGAGCTCCATTTAAATCAATAATAGTACCTGGGTATTTATTTAAAGGATATGCGAAAGTTAGGGCGGGATTATGAGTTTCAGTTACTGATATAAAGGCTGGTGACTTGGCATCGTATATAAATATTCTATATTTGGATATTGTGAAAGGTTTTTTCTTTACAACGGAAGATTTTTTAAAATATGGTTCAAGATATGATCTAAAATCAAATACAATTTCTTGCGTGACTCGTTCAACAGTGAACTTCTTACCACAGCTTTCTACTATAGAATACCATTCCTCAGGCAAATACAAAATCTCTTTTCTGCGCTTCTTTTTCTCGATTTGCGCAAAGTCACGGTCACAAGGCAAGAAGCTGTGGCCGGGCTCTGGTAAATGGTGAACAATTTTAGAAAATCTTCCGTTGTTGACTAAAGCTGATAAAAAATGAACCATTACGGCATTTTTATTTTGCCCCCCACAGTTATCAGTAAAAATATGTAAAGTAGTTACTGACATGCTTACATATTTTTGAATAAAATGCCATAAAAAGGATACAGATTCTATGGCACCTTTTTTTGCTATGGTTTCATCAAACATGTAACTAACTGACTTATTATTAGAAGCAGAATGAAACAGCTGATTAAAAACCCAGATTTGCCTAGCATAAAATATCTCCCCCGTGGTTAGTACTGGAACCGGTAGATTTTGTTGGTAATCAAAACAGATTGTTTCCAAAGTTTCATCAAATTTTGCCATTTCTGTTTTTTCTTTTAAATCGTCGTAGAATGACTGAGCTTTGCGAAGATGAAGTTCCTTCTGAATGTTAAGTTGCTGCTTTTCTTCATCTGTTGAAGCGGCATCAAGTTGAACTTTCAGTAGGTCACAAGTGGCACAAGTATCCGATCGTGGATACCCGAACGATAAATTAAAATTTGTAGTAAAGTATCTATAGTAGAAATCGTATGATATTTTAGGCTTGATTTTGGAATTTCGCTTTAAAAGCGTGTACTGCTCAGGTTCGTACTTCTCCAAATAAAGCTCGTACATTTTTTTGACGTTCAAGTTAGCTGACAGGTATTTTTTTTCTGTGTTGTCGGTTTGTCGTGAATAGTGAGATTCACGCACTGGAAAGTTCTTTATATGTTCATCAACCTGTGCTACATACTCTTCCGGCATTTTGTTGGGGCGATTATGGTGTCTACCACGGGAATCTTTTTCTAGTAATTTACCAGTAGCTCGGGACTGAGAAATTCTTGATACTCGTGATTTATGGATGCTATGTAGACTACAAAACGCAAAACGACAGACTTTTAGGGATTTTGTACCTACTTTGATATTATAGGTATAAGAATATTTTTTTGATTCAACCACAGTAGTCTTTCTCCTTCTGGATACATTGTTTACATCTAGAAGGCTTCCCAAATAACTGTCTTGGATATTCTTATCTTCCATTGCATAAAACTGAGTGAATATGTTGGATTTTTCCATTTCCGTCAATTTGTCAAAGCACTGGTTACGACACTGGCATCTAGGACCTTGCCTTTTCTCTGCAATAACTTTTCCTTTACTATTTGTGTACTCCCCACCACTATTCCTTTTAAATTTTCTTATATTTCTCTTCCAAGTCTCAGGTGCCAGACTGCGTTTTTTACCCTTTTTTGTTAATTGCTCTGGTGAAATATCATCTAAAAAAAATAAGTTACAAATCGAATCAAATAACCCTAAAAGGCTTTTCTTACCTTCCTCAGATTCGCTACTTGAAGTATCATTCGCAGTAATATGTTTCGGGCCAGGTTTCAGAATAGCTTTATTATCCAAACTTGATCCACCTGCTTTAAATTATATTTTTTTAATAAATCGTAATTATCAAAAATTAATGAAATTACCTTGTACATTATGATCTTCAGAAATTCCAATATTAATATTAAATAATGCCTTAATCTTAGATGTCTTTGTAATATCATTTTCCATTTCATAATCTGGGTCTATATCACTATTATCCGAATCATGATAAGGATCACTTTCACTAGAAAAATCGCTTAAACTGCCCATATTATCAAGTGATGCACACTGTACACTGTACTAGTAAATTTAATTTTAAAAAAGTAAGGTTAGACATTCCTCCCCGTTAGGAGCAAAAACCGGTCATGTTAGCCACGTAGACGCTTTTTGCTGCCAATACTATCGAACGCATGAACTGGAATCGGTGATGCGTTTGGCGCAGTAAACGGTCATGTAAATATAACTGACGTTTTATGCATAAAACATGAACGGTTTTTGCTCCAAACGATACAGTGGTATATTTTGTACCAAAAAAAAGCCAAATCTTCATTTTGGAAATTTTGGTCTTTGACCGGTTATTGCACCAAACCCTTCAATTGTGACATTTAAAAAGATCTGACGTTTTGTATGTCAATTCCTAACATGTGTGCCAACTTCAATTTTTTTAAATAAAAAATCATGGCACACTTGAGATTATTTTTAATGAACATACGTTACCTATTTTTTGTTTTTTTTTGTTTTGACATAGGCCTGAGCCATACCGTCACACACGGCTAGGTTTATAATTTATGTATATTTGACATAGGGTACTTACTACTAGGCATGAAACAATATGTGAACGATTACACGGGGACACCAAATTAGGAAATAGGTTGTCAATGAGAGCCTTCATGACGTTAAGGTTACAGACTAACAGGAGGGGGCTCGTGGAAACATACCACATTAGAGACTGGAGAAATTAATGATATGCAACCTATATTAAGCTAGAACTAAATTTTGATATTAGCATTTTTAATAAAATTGTATATCGCATTATACACATTCATATTTTGTAAACTAAGAAGATGCGTCATGTTGATAGGAAGAAACACCGTATGTTTTATATCATAATACAGTTGGGCTGTATGAACCTTATTTTCATTACATTCAAAAAATATATGATATATATCTCCAATAGCACCGCAGGAGCATAAAGGGTCTCCTTTTAGCTTAATTTTAAAGAGATGTTTAGGAAAAAGACCATGATTAATTTTAAGACGGGTTATAGTTGATGATAACATTCGTGGAATTGAAAATGTTGTTATATGGGGTATACATTTGGGATGTGATGAGTGTATGAGTTTATAATGTGTATTGGGGGTGAGAGCCCAATATTCTTCCACGTCTTTCCATAGGGCAGATTTTATATCCTTATTAAGATCTTCGACGGGGATTAGGGTATTATATTTGATTCCCGGGTCTGTGTTGGCACCTAATTTAGCCAACGCATCTGCTTTTTCGTTGCCCTCTATTTCGCAATGACCTTTTGCCCAGATAAAATCAACTACCTGATTGTTTGTAGCTAAATTCCCAACTAGTTGACATATCTGATTTATTACGTAGTTATTGTCGTATGATTTACAACCCTGTAGAGTTTTGAGGATAGACTGGGCATCTGTAATTATAACAATTTTGTCGATCTGTGTTTGAATAGCCCATTGTAACGACCTTACAATTGCTACGGACTCTGCGGTGTATATGGAAGAGAGATTATGAATAGGTTCATAAACTTCTATATTGTATAGTGGTATATAATAGCCAAAACCTACTCCATTCGGATTTTTGGAGCCATCGGTATATATATGTACACTATTAGAAAATTCCGTTTTTAGATAGCTATTAAGAATTATTGTGTTCAAGTTATCAAATTGACAATAAGTAGGAATAACAGGTATGATATTGAGGAGGCAGGTTTCATAACTTTTTAGGAATGCATAAGGCTTAGGGCTCGTATACATTTGGGTATGATGGGACGTATTCATAAATCCTGTTGTTAGCGGTGGTGCGTTTCTTATATTCCAATATGTGTTCGTGAGTACCTCGTTGTTTAGGGAACTAATAGCTGTTAGGATGTGCATCTTTTCCGTTGACCTGTATTTGAGGATAGCTTTTTTCGACAAATATTCCCTTCTAATATGCAGGGGTGGTTCTACGCATTCGGCTAATATAGTATACGTTGGAGATGATTTCATCGCACCTATCGCAATTCTAAGGGCTTTGCACTGGATTCTGGCGATTTTCTGAATTGTGCTGTAGCACGCTGATCCGTAAAGCGTTGACCCGTAATCCAAAACTGAACGAATGTAGCTACGGTAGAACAGTATTGCCAAGGCCGGTTCTGCGCCCCACCAGGTTTTACAAATAGCTCTAATTACATTGATTCCCTTTTCGCACTTTCCTATTATATATTTTATGTGTAAATTCCAAGACAATTTAATATCCAAGGTCATTCCAAGATATTTAACTTCTTTAGATAAGGATACGGTGTAGCCACAAGTCTTGATATGTGTTCTCCGAATTGGATGATGTCTAGAAAAGAGTACGATTTTTGATTTTTCTTCGGAGATAGCGAATCCATTTTTAATACACCACTGTTTTAATCTATATACTATGTGACGACACTTTTGAAAGGCTTGCGATATATTTTTGCAGGATGTATGTAATACAAAATCATCGGCATATTGCACACATACAATATTAGGTGTAAAAATCTCATGAACATCAGCTGTGTATATATTAAATAGTATGGGAGCTAGCACGGACCCTTGCGGTAGTTCACTTGAAGTTTGCCGGGGACCTAAAGTCTGTCCAGTAACATTGTTAATAATATATACATTTCGGTTTCTATATAATGCTGTAATATTAATAGCAGCTTTTTGTGGTATACCCATTTGTGTCATTTTGTTTTCAAGAATGTCGAGCACTATTGCGTCATACGCTCCTTCTAAGTCCACAAAGAAACAGGGATGATAATTATTTTTTGCGAACGAATTTTGTATGTTGGTTACAAGATCTACCAGAGCGTCCGTTGTACCATGATTTCTCCGAAATCCATATTGTCTTGTGGGGAATTTATCGTTGTATTCCAGCCACCATTCCAGTCTTAATTTAATAAGTCTTTCAAATATTTTAACAACACAGGACAATAAGGATATTGGTCGATATGAGGCTTCCAGCATTTTATCTTTGTTTGGTTTTAATATTGGAATTATTACAACGTCTCTGAATTCTTGAAAGTGTTCCATATTAACCCACCATATATTGAACAGATTTAGGAGATATTCTTTCCCATTTTTCGGCAGGTTTTGAATCATTGAGTCTAAACCAGGAGATGTATTTTTTACGTCTTTGAGAACAATATCTAACTCCTCAGATGTAAATGGATTGGTCAAAAAATGGGAAACGTTTATATCAGCTGTATGAGGTTGTGATGAGACAGATTGGACTATAATATGATCTAGAAAGTTTGTTGATATATGAGGAGGGATATTTACATTAGATTTAATTTTTTTGCCGCTTATCCTTTTCACTTGATTCCAAATTGAGGACATTGTTGCAGTTCTATTGATGTCAATGCAAAAAATTTTCCAACTTTCTCGAGCTTTATTTTTTTAAATCTTTTTTGTCTCCGCAGATTGTTTTTGTGCTTTTAAATAGTTGTCCAATGTACCATGAGACTTATATTGCTTTAGAGTTTGTTTCCTAGCATTGATTGCCGATGTGCATTGTTCGTCCCACCAAGGGGGGTTTGAATTAGTCGTTACTGGTTTGACCTTTGGCATGCTTAGATGGGCACTAGTTTCTATCGCCGAAAGGAGTACTTGGGGCTTATGTTCATTCAAAGACGTGTGTTCAATTGATTCATTTATATTTTTTGTGTACTCGGTCCAGTTTGCTACGTTTGTGTTCCATTTACATGTTGTTTTCCTTTTAGCCATGCGTTCATAATGACTATTGAGAGTGAACTGAATTACGTAATGGTCCGATCCCAAGGTGTCTTCGCAGGTTGTCCAAAGGATATTGGTACTTAGATATGGTGAAGTAAAAGTGAGGTCTATTGCAGATTTATTTTGATTAGGATTGCGTATTCGAGTTTCACTACCATTATTTAGAATCGTTAGATTGAGGTTGTCTAATACCTCGACTAGGATTCTTCCTTGATTATCCTGCGAGGATGATCCCCACAACAGATGATGCGAATTGAAATCCCCACCAACTATACATGAGTGTTTGTATGAATCAATGATCCTGAGCCAATCTTGAATAGAAGACAAATAATTTGGTGGTTTATAAACAGGTATAATGTGTACTTCTTTATTATTGACCTGTATAGATATACCGCAATACTCAATTTTACATTGAGCGTAATATGTCATCGCGAGTTCTTTGTATTGAATTTTGTTATGAATCAATATCATAACACCGCCTTTCCCGTTTTCGCGATCCTTCCGTATAGAGTGGTATCCATTAGCTTTAAATGTGAGATCTGGCTTAAGCCACGTCTCGGAAATAAGTGCAATATCTATTTCATTTTTATTTAAATATTGTATGAGACTATATTTATTGGCTAAAACGGATCTAGCATTCCATTGTACTAATTTGAGTATTTGTGGAGCCATTGTGATTTAGAAAATTAGTAAGAACATCTGCAATATTGTTCTTAAGATCATTATAAAAATTATCTTGTTGTAAAAGATGTGGATTTGATAGAATAGTGGCAAATACTTCTGTAATGCCCTCCGCAATATCATTTTTATATTTCACTAATTCATCCCTATAAGGATTGGGGGTGACCGGTTGTGTATGTATTGGATTAGATGTGTCTAATTGGTTATATGTTTTCCGTTTTTTTGCTGTACTATTTTCAATAGGAATAATTTTTTTAAACTTTTTTGTGGATATACTTTGAGCGAGCACATCTGAGTTATTTCTGTAGGATGATTTAGTATCAAAAACTTGGCGATATTGTGTATTTTGTTTATAATTATAGGGTATTTCAGGAAAGTCTTTTGGGTCTGATAGAGCGTAATATTTATTAGCGGATAATACGTTATTAAAAGCAGCCGGGTTATCTGCGATTTTTTCGCATTCTTTAAATGACATATTCGTATCTGACATAAGTTTCTTAATTTTTTGTTGTTTTAAGTAAATATGGCATTCTTTGGAAATGGATATGTGACTGTTGCTTTTACAATTAATACACTGGGGGTTCGCCATAGTGCAATCACCCGCGTGATGTGTGCCACAGTTTTTACAACCTGGATTACTATTACATATTTTACTTGTGTGCCCATATCTATAGCAATTATAGCACTGAATTACGGGATATACGTAGGATTCAACCGGAAAATTTACTGAGTTTATTTTGATATTTGCTGGTATTTTATTTCCTGCGAATGTGACAACCATAGTTTCTCTAGGGATATATGTGATATCCCCAGAATTCGATATTAATTTTCTTTTAAAACGATCGACATGTAAAACTTCGATATCAGATTCTATGTTGCTTTTTATATATTTATCGTCAAAACATGTATCAACAAAGCGTATGATGCCTTTCTTTTCCGTATAATGTCGAGGAATATATGCCTTAAGATTATTCTGCTTAAATAAAGGGGACTCAATAATAGAATTAGCGGCCGCCGCCGTTTTCGCTAAAATTTTAACGCGATTGCGACTGACAGTAGACACTTCGAGTATTTTATTTTTTATTTGCGAGTTACCATGTATCATGGCACCCACTTTTAGTGGGTGCAAACGTCCAAGGTCCTTTTGTAGATGTTCCACAAAAATTGTAAATGCATTATAAGTAAAACCATCTCGATATTTTAATATATTCGTATTATCGACGCTAGCATCAACCTCCATACTGATAGCGTTTTTGTGAGTGCTCGTCGATGGACCCGAGCTATTTATGTCTGCATTCGTATGTGTTTGATTAGCACTAATATATGCATTTACTAAATTAGTGACGGGATTATTATACTTTTCCACCACCTTACAGGGTGGATCATGTTCATTTTCCCCAACGCCAGCCATGGCTAGCTGGGGTACTTGTTTACCGCGCCAAAAGGCGCGTTATGCATAGAAATTACTATATTAACGGCGTTAATTAATTATAAAACCGTAAAACAATGTTATAAATTGAGAATATTGTAATTATATTTTCACGTATAATGGGTAAATATAGCTCACTGCGTCCTCAACTGATAGCACGGCACACTGTACGAAACACGTCTCTATGCTACGGCTGTTCGCACTGAACGCGTTACCTATTGAATCACAGGAAGTTATAATTAATAATAAAAATAATAATAATGTTTATTGATGTTATTGATACATAGATCTTACACAAGTAAATTTACAGTTGCTAGGTGGTAAACTTAAACTTAAAAAAATCCGCACAACTATATAACGCTCATTTTAAGAGTATGCCCTTAACAGCATATTTCAGCTTCGCGGGTGACATTTTCTTTATAAATACAGGCAACTTATTATAAAATTTAATGCCAAAATAATTGTGGCCACACTAGCATCGACTTAACCGCAATGAAATATAGCATAGTTTGTTTTTATTCCTAGCACTGTGTTGATGTCTGGTCTCATGTTGCTCATATTTATGTATATTTATGTGAACATAGGTAATACACTGTAAAATATACACACAAGGTATAGTCAAAATTTGTAGTTCAACAAATGGCTGTTTGCAATCTTGCCTATACTCCAATTCAGCTACTATTCTAATGGCCCTTACTCTGAAGGGAAAATATACGGTGACGTAAAGTTGAGTGTTCCCAAATAATGATTCCATATGTCAACATGTAATGGCAGTATGAGTAATAAGCCAACCTTAAAATATCCATTGTCGTCGACTACCATTAGAATGCTATCATTATGATTGTCAAAATCATTTAAAATCTGTCAATCTGGCATTCGTGCCATAATGTTGTGCCGTAAAGTCGTCTTGACAACGAAATAAGTACATCAAATTACTCCTGATGGGTTATATATTAAAGAGCGAATACCCGTGAAAAATCACAGAAATAATTGTTGTTACTAATTGTTGTACGATTTTCATTGATTAGTTGCCTTTAATACCATGCGTTCAACATTGTTTGATAAGCGTTCGGATATCCATTATGAGGTGCTAATCTGCTGGAATACCTTATCGAAGGGAGCTGGGGTACTGACAAGGTAATGTAGGGATTTATTGTGTCGGTTAGTGTTGGATTGAAAGTCATTTTAAATGTTACTATCACTTTTAACATTTACGGACGGACGAACGGAGTCACATTGGTAATTATTACATTGTTTTGATTCAACGGAGAACTCTATATCAGAAGTGGTATTATTAAACTACACTTGTCTCCTGTTAAATAGGCAGGAAGTTAAATATTTTGAGGATAAATTCATAGACATTTAAGGGTGAAAGTTTAGGATACGACGGGGAACGTTGTCGCGACCTACAGAGGAGTTTCTACCAGAATGGAGCGTGGAAAAGTAATTGGTCTCTTTAATTGTATCGTCCATTGGAGGCGAACATGGGCGTCAACAAGTCGAATTAATTGTACTAGTTGGAAGTATCGAAATGTTAAACATATATTTATAATTATTCGGATCATAATAGAACATTATTATATATTATATTATCATTTCATAATACGTTAATTACGAATCAACAAACTATTGCTTCGTATATATCATCAATTTTGGTTGATTTTTTTTGTACAATAATTGATTTTGATAATAAAAAATGGACCGTAATTACTCATAACTCGTTAGTTACGAATCAGCAAATGTTAATAATAACGTGAAAATTTTGGAGTTATTATTTTTATGTCTTATTAATAGCTATAAGTTATTTAGTATTACCGTTTCCAAAATATGATTGCGATCTTCTGGGTAATTTTATTACCGTATGCTTTGCGACGTTGATTAAATGATCCAAACTTCCCTAAATTTCTGTCGTTCGTAGAAAAAAATGTTCCGTTGCATTCGATTGTGTAAACCATTCGATATTGATACAGAAACTGAGTGCCTACGGTATAGGTGATCCTTTGCTAAAATGGTTTAAATGGTATTTAACAGATAGAGTTCAATCTGTTAAAATAAATGATTATGTCTCAAGCTCATTCCATGTAACTTCTGTGGTTCCTCAGGGGTCTCATTTGGGACCCCTGTTATTTTCTATATTTATTAACGATATATCAGACAAACTCACCTGTCCACACTTATTATTCGCAGATGATTTAAAAATATTCGTAAATGTTAGAGACTTAGCTGATTGTATTACCGTTCAAAGTAATTTAACCTTAATTAATAGATGGTGTTTATCCAATGACATGGAACTGAACATAAACAAGTGCAAATTCATGCCATTTTCGCGATGTCTGGACCCGATCAATTTCATTTATACTCTGAATAGAATTCCCCTATGCAAAGTACAGATGATACGAGACTTGGGTGTGTTATTAGATTCTAAGCTATCCTATAATCTACATATCGATCATATAATCAACAAGGCCAATAAAATGCTTGGATTCATAAAGCGGAGCACAACCGATTTTAAGGACGTCCGCGCGCTGGTAATTCTATACAATACCCTGATCAGATCACATCTTGAATATTGCTGACTTATATGGTCACCTGTGTATAGGACTCATGTAGCTAGAATAGAGTCGGTGCAAAACAAATTTGCTAAAGTACAAATTAAATTTCCAAGGAATCTATTTGACACCCGAACAATCATGTACTATGTAGGTCTCAAATCACTGGATATTCGTAGAAAACAAATGGATATCTCATTTTTGTTTAAGGTGCTAAACGGAATCATCAATTCAGAGCAATTGCTAAGCCTTATTAACATTAATGTACCTTCTAGAACATTACGATCGGCAATTTTTTTGTACACGAACCGTCATAGAACTACGTATGGCATGCATAGCTCCATTTCACGTATTGTTAAAAACGTAAACAAAATAGCGCTGTCAATAGATTTCGACGGAGTTTCTTACTTTAAATTTAAAGCGCAGTGTAGAAACGCGCTGTAACATGTACGTGCATGCGTTTTATTTTTATTTTATATTTTTATTTTCACATGTGTATGTATGTATGCACATGTAAAGAGTTTTGTATTTTTGTAATGTTTCAATGTTTTATATTTATAGCCTACAATGTATTTGTATATATATTCATGTAGTTTACCATGTAAATGCAGTAGCGTTAAATAAATAAATAAATATTTCTCTCTGGATATATTTGAAAATATTTTTGAGCAGCCAGTACTGTATTTCTGTTTACTGAATAAAAAATACGTAACATATCTCGCTTTTATGATCTTCCAAACATTTATTTTTTATAAAGAATAATATTGTTTATACAAAGAGTTATTCAGATTTTCCATTGTTTTTAATTCCATGGCATGGATGATTTTAAGTATGCGTTATTTAGATTGCCAATGAAAGAGTTTTTAACGATTATTTTTCATTTATGAAAGTAAATGTATGTTGTGTTCTATTGTTGTCATCACAAAAAATTGAGCATTTGTGATAAAAAAATAAATATTATTTTGTATGGTCATAAGAAAGTTAATGATGGTTTAAAAGAAACAAACCAGGTTTCAAAGAAAAATCTCATGCCATCTATTGGATAATAAAAATATTCTGTAAGAAAGTCTTTGGCGTTTTTAAATATCACTTCAAATAACGAAGATATAAAAAAAAAACGAAAAGCACTTTTTTTCAATTTCAAAACAAAATAATTTGAGTAAATTTTTTCAATAAATTATTAATCCGAATAAATTCTGCAAAAGTACGAAATTTAAACATATCCCTACCTTTTTCAATAAGCGAGATCCCAATGGGGAGCCTTGAATTTGAAACACCTCGGATAAAGCTACAAGAAGAGCGAATCAATTTTCTGGTGTTCTGATATCTTTTACTATGTTTACAAATCTGAACTATTGTTGAATATTGAACTAATTCTGTTTTTTCTTTATTTTAGGTTAGTCATCTAATAGTATCTATTGTCTGCAAAGAGGTTCGTGTTTACACAGGATAAGGGTATGAAAACATGTTCTTATTAGCACATACATTACAGAAACCTAATATTAAATAAGCATGTAGACCGGGATTATGAACATTGAATCAATTATAGGCCATTGTAATATCAGTTCATAACTTAATAACATTAAGCACTTCTCACAATATCTGTAGACAATTTTATCGGACTTGGATACAAAAGCTTCCAGCTTTTATCCCGGGTTATTAAATCGGTATGTTTCGAATATTAATAAAGCATATGTATGCGATGAAATTATTTGGCAAAATTAATAGTTACTTACTGCACAGTCGGACGGCCCACTGAGAGAAAAAGTTTGCCAATTTTCACGAGTGGTCAGTCGCACACGCTTGTAGTATAAAGTCTTATCCAACACCTCTAATATAAGTAAAAATAGTAAGGAACTGCTATAAAAATTAACAAAATCTTTAAACATCTATATAGTGGTACCTTTCAAACCCATTTCTCGACATATGACGTCAGAATTAGAGATGGGAAAAACGGTTCACTGTCGGGAACGGTTCCGAACGGGTTCCTTGGAGCGGTTCGCGTGGCTTTTCTACAGTTATATTGCAAATTTTCAGAAATGAGTTCCAGGCTTCCAATTAATTAAAAAAATATATAATAGGAGTATTCATAGTGTGGCCACAACAGCAATATATATAAGTTAGCCATAAAAATTCCAGTCATAGATTTCTCTTAGCATCTACCAAAATGGAGTGCGATTTCGAAATTTTATTCATGCAGTTCCTTTCTGCGGGTGTATTTAGCAAACACAAACTGTCAAAAATCCACTAAAATAAAATGAAAACATCTTACAGCTCATTTATCCACGGGTGGTGTTTAAAAAAATCGTAACTCAAAAAGGGCATTGCAAAAAAATATGTTATTTTCCCAATGCCTTCCTGCAATTACAGTTAACAATTACAAGGTGTCAAAAAGCCGTGACGTTTTTTTCTTATATTATTATTTAACATTTAATGGAAATCCGTAGCTGGCCCATAAAATAAGGGCATTGCAAAAAAAAATCATGTCAAAATTTGCCTTAAAGTTAATAAACATCAAGAAAAACGACTAATTTTGTAATTTTTGTAATTTGTAACAATGTCAAATTTAATTCTTTATGAGTAATTAATGTCGAAATTTAACCTAACGTCAACAAGCGTTAAGAAAAAAATACTAATTTGACTTAAAGCCATTAAGTCTCTAGAAAGAATGACAAATTGAATTCAAGTTAAAAAACCTTATGACAAATTAATGACAAGTGTCAAAATATGGACTAATTTTGACTTTAAATGCGTTAAGCCTCTAGAAAGAACGTCAAATTTGGGTAAAGTTAAGAGACTTTATGTCCAAATTACTGTCGAAATTTGACTTAAAGTTGAGAAGCGTTAAGAAAGCAAGACTAATTTTCACTTAAACCCTTAAGCTTCTAGAAAAAATGTCAATTTTTTGTAGAATTAAGAGACGTTATGTGCAAATTAATGTCGAAATTTGACTTAGTCAACAAACTTCAAGAGAAACGACTAATTTTGACTTAAAGTCGTTAAGTTTCTAGAAACAATGTAAAATTTGATTCAAATTAAAAGACTTTATAAGTAATTAATGTCGAAATTTGACTTAACGTCAACAAGCGTTAACAAAGACTAATTTTGACTTTAAATGCGTTAAGCCTCTCTCATATATTCAGGCTATTTTTCGTCTTTATTATTTGTATTTAATAAATCTGCAATAAGTGACGTTGTCTCAAGTGATTTTTTTAAGTCTCTGGAAAAAATATCAAATTTGGGTAGAATTAACAGACATTTAAATTTGACTTAGTCAATGAACATCAAGAAAAACGACTAATCTTGACTTAAAGTCGTTGAGTTTATAGAAGTTTCTCTAAATTTAAACGACTTTATGTTTAAATTATTGTATAAATTTGACTTAAAATCAACAAGCGTTAAAAAAAAAGACTAATTTTAATTTAAAGCCAATAAGCCTCTAAAAAAGTGTAAAATTTAAAGTTAAAAGACTTTATGTCCAAATTAATTTGTAAATTTGACTTAAAGTCAGCAAGCGTCAAGAGAAAAGTCTAATTTTGACTTGAAAGTCGTTAAGCTTCTAGAAAATATGCCAAATTGAATTGAAGTTATAAGACTTTATGTTCAAACTGATGTCCAAATTTGACTTGAAATCGTCAAACGTCAAAAAACGATTAATTTTGACTTAAAGTAGCTAATTTTCTAAAAACAATGTCAAATTTAATTAAAGTTAAAAGACTTAATGACTAATGAATGTCAAATGTTGACTTGGAGACAACATAGAAAAAAAAACTAATTTTGACTTAAAGCCGTTAAGACCCTGGAAAAAATGTTGAATTTGATTAAACGTTGCCACATTTTCATTTAAAATTTAAAATTTAATTCTGGACTAAAAGAAATTCACGAGACCCGCATGAAGTTTCCGCAGATAACTTCAAGCGGTTCTCAACGGGAACGCCACCCGCACGAACTTCATGCGGTTCCTGGGATGAAATTTCCCTGCCTACTAACACTTTAGTATAGGAACTTTTATTAAGAGGTATTGGATCAAATGTTTTAATATATTGCTAGTGAAATTAAAGCGAAAATCTGTATTAGTACCTTTCTGATTCACCTACAGGGTGTAGAATTGGTTCAAGCACCATATGGATTTCTATGTTAAATTCTTAATATTCAAATATTGATTATTTTAGTTCGGTCCGTTCCTGTGGTGGGTACAGGCGAGCGCTTGTGCCAGCTGTACCGTGGCCATGTGGTTGCGATTCCCAGCCCGGGCAAAAGATTTTTCGGTTTCGAGAAATATTCGTTCGGGTCCGTGGTTGTTGTATACGTCTTTCATTGTTCATTCATTCATTTCATTTATAACTTATATATCTATAAAATTGATGATGGCTAATGGTCACAGAACCAAGGCCAGGCGTAATGCCGAAAAAAAAATTGTAGAGAAAAAGTGTAATTTTTTTTTTATCGAGAAAACTATACTATACCCGTTTTTGGAGCTCAAGCATGGGTTATTTGAAGAGATACAAGGTCGGTTAAATTAGGGAAAAGTTGCCCAATCTAGAGTGTAACATAATGCCGTTTTGAAACATAAACTATTTCGACTACTTCCGAAGATATCCGAAAAAAAACGAAATTTTCAAAAAATATTTTTATTTTTTGCGAGACCATTTATAGAGATCCTTCAAAACACTTTATCATTGCCACTTTTTGACACTTCGACTAAATTTCGTTTATCCTGACCTACAGTTCCAAAACTGATATACATTTATAATAAAATGCCGTTTTCAAGTGAAGAAAAACGTGATATGCTAGAACTTTATTACGCATCCCATCGAAATGTGAAAGTTTCTTCGAAAACATACCTTCAGCGATATCCAGAAAGACAACAACCTGCCGAAAATTATTTTCTGATTCTTCATAGAAATTTAGCTGAGTGCCCTAATTTAACCGACCTTGTATCTCTTCAAATAACCCAGATCCCGATGCTTGAGCTCCAAAAACGGGCACCCTGTATACAATAACTATATCATTACTTATTTTTTTTTTACTTTCCATACAAAGGGAAAATTGAGGAAAAAAAATTACTAGTTTAGCAAAAATCGGTGATGCCTTGGAGTTGTTGAAACAGAAAAAAAAATATTGAACGTTTCGAACTTTATGGATAATTCTATTAACAGTAGTAGGACTTGGAATAGGTCGATTCGTAAACAGTACGCGCCTAAAGTATAGAATAATTTCAGTAAAACCGAAATAAAATATTTTTTGAAAAAATCCTGGAACAGGTCAATTGACAAAAATACATATTTTTGCATGAAAGTCGATTTTCAACCATCATTTGTTTTAATGCAATAACGTCTTCCATATTTTTTTTAATGGCAACCCCCTGTTTTTGTTTGTGTTGTTGAGAGATCTTTTCATTATGAAACTGATAGCACAAAAATGTTGCATTTTTTGAGTAAATGACAATTGAAACTAAGAAACCATAAATTTTATTGTCAACACAAAATAAACAAAAACTCCTTTGACATCCATCGACTTCTTGGCAATACGCAAGCCCATGTAGAAATTCTTGAACATTTTAAATATTTTCCGGGCTAATTGAGCGCATTTCATCTCTTATGCAATATTCTGGTTCTGCTAAATTTTGTGGTCTGTTGACGTAGACCTTCGACTTCAAAAAAATTAATTATGGGATGTACGATCTCGGGATCTTATGGGCCATTCTATCGGTCCTCGCCTGCAAATCCACCTATTCGTAAAGCAATTGTAAAAAAAAACGTGCATTTTGCGGGAGTGCGCCATCTTGCTGAAAACATATTGTATTACATGGAGGGTCAAGATCATTGTTATTTGAAAAAATTGCTGCAAGCGCTGGAACAAGGTCATTTTGCAAAAATTCTAAAGTTGTTTCAATAAGTTATTTGTTTATAGTCTCAGTAAACTTAATTTTGCAGTCACGAACAGACTGAATATTCATATATTTTTCGTCTTCTATTGTAAACAATACGTTTTTGCGTCTAACCTTCTATTATTCTTTTATTATACTAAATTAGATTAGACGGGGTCGATTGGCTACAGACAGCTCTGCGCCTTGGTTATGTCTTTTGTACTAATTCGCTACTGCTTGTAGTTTTGGAGGAATTTAATTTCCTTGGTTTGGTCAAATAATTTCCTCGGTGACGGAGCCCTAATCCGTGCTGGTGTTAACCCTATTTTTTCTGATTACCGACTGGCTGGTGGTGACTAACGCCAGACACTCTCAAAGAATGTTTTCGGCCGATTCTTCTGCTAATCCACATAGTAGTGTTGTCCACTTTACCCATCTTGTATAAGATAATACTTCATTGTCCTGCGATGAAACCTGTGAGTTATATTAGTTTTGGTGAGGCATAAGAGCCATTTGGTTTATATTATAATGGACACCTTTGCATACAAATGATATCATTTTCTAAAGAAATTGCAATTCATATGAAACAAGAAAATAATGCAACGCATAATTGGATGTAGATTTATTTTCTATCCTAAAAATTTGAATTTAATTGAATGTGAAATGAAAGCTGAAAAATAAACATTCAAATGTATTTTTCTACTTTGGTTTAATAATCGACCATTTGTTATATCAAAAATAGTTTAATAATGAGATTTTTTATTTTACAGTTTTTGCTCATTATTAAACTGTTTGTGGTAACATTTTAGTTGTTGCGATTGGTAGTACTTAAAAGTGACATATGTCGACATCAAAATGTAAAATTGCCGTTAATTCAAAGGATAATTGGAACCGTCCAATGCGTTACACACTGAATTTGTTCGAATGCATATTGGGGAGTTCGCCACCAGTACCACTAAGGTTAAAGAAAACGGAGGCGTCATATTGTTCACTTTTTATCCGCGTGGAAAATATAGGAACTCGGTGACAATGGCCGGACGCATGAATTCACTTGGCTCTCGGTGACGACGTTTAGGCAACACAACATACACAGAGGAAAGCTTGTAATTTATTATATGTATTATCACTTTGTTTGCAAACCGAATATCATGGAAGAAACGGCGAGAGTATAATGCATGTTTCATTCGCGGCGAAAAATAGCCGGTGTGTTAATTCGGTGTGGATTTTTAATTAGCGTCGATCAATGCCTGATACGAGGAACGAGAAACAAATGTAAACATAACCTTAAATTTCGATTATCATTTAGGCGTTGCATTATTTTAAAAGCTTAAATTGGTTACAACTTACGTGGAAATAGTTGGCTTGTCGCACCCTTGGTAACCTCCCTTATTTCTGGAGGTGTGTAAGTAACATTCTTGATTTATTATGTTAAAAAAAAACTATTGAAATCGCCGTAGAAATACGTATGTCAAATATTAAATTCGTTCGAAACGAAATACTGCTGTCAGTGCTGCCACATGTTAAACCTTAAAACTCACTATGTTTAAATACAGTGTGTATCAGCGAAATGGAATAAATTCGATAATAAATAAATGGGGGCGTGTTCGAAGAAACGCTCGGACACGTCGATTGGTATTTTTAGTTACGCATTTTTTCCAACTAAAACTTTTTATACAGGGTGTGTCATGTAACAGAGGCCAATACCAACTTTCTTATTTTAAATGCAACACCCTGTATATTATTCAATTTTTGGATTGTTCAGAAAATTATAGACATATTTCATGTACCATGTCCTATACCTATCTTCAACTGTTTAGGAAACAAACACACACACAGAGACGCATTTTTTTCCAGAAATTGTTGAAATGGCATCTAGAGACCCTAAAACGGATATTTCCATAAAAAAAAAATTAAATTTTTTCACGATCACAATAGTTTTTCGTACTTCGTAACGGAGAAAGTAAAAAAAGAATATTATTTGATTACAGAAATTCGCTACAATACACTCAAAAACTAATAAGTATAAAAACAGTTGAAGATAGGTATAGGACATGGTACATGAAATATGTCTAGAATTTTCTGAATAATCCAAAAATTGAATAATATATAGGGTGTTGCATTTAAAATAAGAAAGTTGGTATTGGCCTCTGCTACATGACACACCCTGTATAAAAACTTTTTTTGAAAAAATGCGCAACTAAAAATACTAATTGACGTATCCGAGCGTTTTGTTGAACACGCCCCCATTTATTTATTAACGAATTTATTCCATTTGGCTGATACACACTGTATATATTTTATTTTAGAAATAAGTCCTTAACTAAAACCAAAGTAGGAAAAATAGTATATTATACTTGTTTAATAAGAGGCATTATGGGGCACTCGTTACATTGGAGCACTCCTCGCTGTACGAGTCGTGCTTGAATCCTTCTTGTGCCACAATGTACCTTCTTATTAAACTTGTATAATAATGTACTATTTCAGGGTGACATTGAAAATATTGCAAATAATACTACCATGCGATAAAAGAACTTAAAATGAAAAATAAATCTCTAAATAACATTGGTCCGAATCTCTATATGTATCAATCTATTATAAACATAACAATAGTTGTTTTTTTTATAGACTTAACACTTTTTTCTCATAAGTTGTTCATTTTGGCTTTTTCTACAATTTTTGTAGATAAATTTGACGGGTATGAAGTTAGTAATAGATTCCTGCAATATTTTTTTACTTTCTCCGTTACGAAGTACGAGAAAGTATTGTGATCGTGATTTTTTTTTCAAAATTTTTTTTCAAAAATTTATTCATTTTTTTTCAATTTTTTGGTTATAATTATGAAACGATAATAGTTACAGCAAATTTGCATGAATAATAATTGTAGAGACTACCAAAATGAACAACTTCTTAAGAATAAGTTTTTTTCCAAATCTCGTTAGTTTTTGAGTAAACCGAGTTTTCGTATTTGAAGTATAATTTTTCCATGTTTCATAATTTTGACGTTTTAAACGTCAGTTTCATCCGAGTTTACGCAACGCTCGTACATTTAAAATATGATTTCAATAAACCATGAAAACGTAAATATAAATGGCTATGATACCATCAAGTCGGAGAAAGTAACATGATGGCCACATCACCATTTTTTAATTACGTTTTTCCATGCTGCATAACTAAATGTTTCTAAGATTATTAACAACTACATAAACGATGTATACCCCAAAAATGATTAACCCCCAATTGTCCTTTTTTTTAAACCACCCCTACAACCCCCCAAAAAACAAATACAAGGAACACACACTCCCATAGAAAAAATAAAGTAAATAAACGTTCCCTACATACTCCTAAACAATAAACATACAAAAACCGCAGGCACATTGTGGCCCGTTTCAATGGAAACATTCAATTTAAAATCTATTTCTGGAATCTGTTGCTAACGTATAAATTTGATGTACTATCCAGCATTTCACATTCTTCCAAAATTAAAAAAAAAAGTTAATTTTTAATTTTTTTTCGAGAATAAATGAAATGCGTTTATTAATAGATGTGATGTTTTTCTTTATCTTTAACAATTATAAAAACATTTTTGGAAAAAAAAAATGTAATTTGACATTTTTGTGAATTTTTTTTTCAATGTATTTATTTTCAAATTGTTTCTACTACCTCGTCACATTTTCGAGTAATTAATTTTATGTTAAACGGCTACTTCAAAAACAATAAGGAATATGATGGAAATTAGTAATTCTGAGATATCGTAATAAAAAAAATGCGTAATTGCATGTTACTAGGCATTGTATTTTTTTTTTCAATGTCACGCTGTATATGTAGACCTATTAAAGTGCAAAGTTTAAAGTGTCCTTTTATATCACGTAAATGTATTGCAAGGGTCGTTTACATAAGTAACTTAAAACTTTCTTAACTGCTGATTTTAAATTAAATGAAAACAAGTATTCAGGTTACGAGGTATACACATTTCAATTTTATTACTTTTAAACTGGATCGAGTTGTATTTCTGAGACTAGCTTTTATGCGAAATTAGTTTCGTTAAATATTGCTCTTTATATATTTTTTATTATTAATCATTAAAATATACATTACACGATTTTCTACATTTTATGAAAAATTCAATAAATAATTAAATCATTTATTGAAGTAACTACTTTCCTGGTCAATGCCACGAATAATTAAATATGCATCAAATAATTTATCTTATTTGTGCATTTAGGGCATCGTCCAGTGTACATGAGCATATTTTTTTTAATAACTGTATGTTTCAAAGGTCAATCTTTGGGAATCCAAAGCACCTTTGCTCGATTTTTTTTTTAATTGGTAAAGTACCCCAGCAATGTGCATTATTGCTTTGGGTGTCTGCGGCAATTTGATAAAATCAGGTTACATCAGAGCAATGTGGTGGGTAACATTTTTTAGAATTGTGTTTTTTTTTTAGAAATGTAAACACTTACCCCGATCTAGTTTATAATAGTCGTAACCATTGCTCTAGAGACAACTAAAATAGGCTTATTTACGAATTGAGCGTACGGCCGGGAACTTAAAATTCAATCTACCAGAATATTTTTATTGTCATGAATACGGCCTTAGATCTTACGGGATATTTTTGTTGTCGCGAATGACGGCATTTGTTAGGTAAAGGTTAAATGTATCACCCATGACGCCTTTAAAATTGCCAGTGGCATAAAAGCACAGGTAAACTAACAGTTCATTGGTGAAGGATATACTGATGGACAAAATTAGCGAACCACGTGTTAAATTTGGAATGAATTGTTTGAATAATACTAATAATAATAATAATAATTGAATAATTTTATTTATTAAAAAAAAAAAAACATACGAGATTGTTTTATTAATGATTTAAAAAAAAATCATAATGAAAAATTGCTCGAATGACTCTCAAATGTCTTGGAAAAAGTTTGTGATGAAATCTTGGGTTATATGTTATGCCATTCTTTAAGAACCGCTTATTCCAGTTCAGCCATGTTTTTAGGAGGAGGATTTCGACATTGGATACGTCGTTTGAGCTGATCCCGAACATGTTCAATCGCATTTGGGTCAGAACTACGCCCTGGCGACACTAAAAGTAGAATTCCAAACTCGTCCAGATATTCGCGCACAATAAATAAGGATTCGGTGCGGTCTGGCATTATCATTCATAAACAAAGAATATGTGAGGTGCAAAAGGTACGACATGTTTTTCCAAAATCTCTTGGATGTACCTCGGAGAGTTAAGTGCTCTTCCTCGGATTATAAGATCTGTACGGGCCTCCAAAGAAATATCACCCCAAAAAATTATTGAGCCATCATGAAAAGCCATTTAGGGAACCATACATGCTTAGCTGTATCTTTCTCCTGGTCTTTTCCAGATAACTGTCTACTCTGACATCATCCGTAAAGAAGACTCTCATCCAAATACCAATTCACGTGTTCGACTTTTTATCTTGTTTTCGGCGAGAAAGCGATTTCTTAGAGATTTCCACTGGTCTGTGGACCTTGCTCGGCCTTGCCCTAGTCTCATAGCATGAGGACCAACGTCCTATGATGAACACCAAGTCTCCTGGAAATTTTACGTTGGCTATACCCTTCTTCCGTCAAGATGACAATTTTGAATGCATCATGCTCATTTAAATTTCTTGTTGGAGGTATTTCACTAGAACTAAATGGAATCTGACAACAAGTTTGTAAAAAAAACTAAAACCGAACCCAAACCGGAACGTCACAATAATGATGCAATATTGCTAATTGGTCCAAAACAAGCCTTAACCTCATTTTAAATGATTAGGAAAAGACCTAATTCCAGTGTCAAGTGCAATTTAAAAGCCTCCTTGTGATTTTTTTAAATAAATTGAAAAATATATAGGTCGTGCGCTAATTTTGTCCATCAATATAAAATAATTGCAAAAATTTATTGCTATCAATTATTTTGTAATGGAGCCATAATGGTTTTCTTGTTGAAGCTTAATATATCAATATAAAATAATTGCAAACATTTGTTGCTATCAATTATTTTGTAATGGAGCCATAATGGTTTTCTTGTTAAAGCTTAACCTGGCTTTGAAATTAAATATTTCGTATAAATTTAATCGATCCCTAACTTTAAGTCTCTGTACCAGAATCATTTCTTATTCTGATTTATCTTCATTTAATCTAGATAATGAAGTATGGTTCGAATCTGATATCGCTCATAAAAGAAAACTATTATTATGGTTATAAATTCTTTATTAAGATGAAGCTATCCATTTGAAGGTATGTACTTTAGTTGGGTGTAAAGACATACACTAAACCGTTCGTTAAAAGTTTGTGGGGTTGCCGTTGTACTAAAAATTTGAAAAAAAAAACACGTCACACGGTTGAATTAGTTAAATCCTCATGTTAAATATTTTCAACTATCTATCATTTCCTTTTCAGCCGAAAGTAGCACCAAATTTGTTGTTTTAAATGGAACCCCCTGTATATTATTATATTTTTGGATTCCTCGTTTAAATTGCAACATATTATGTAGGAATATATGTCCCCTTATCTCTTTTAGTTTTCAAGGAAAAGAAAATATGTCTAATTTCTTTACCTCAAAAAGGCAGCTTGAAATCTGCCTGTAAATTCTCTTAAGAATAATATAAAAATATGATTAATATCTCTAATTATACCTAAACTCTATGAGTAGAATAATTGGAAACTGTCAATAAAATGTCTAAGTATATCTAAGTGCTCTCTTAAATATCTCGTAATTCATTTTTTTATTTTTTAATGAAATAACCCACTTTTATCACATAAAACAATTACGAGGAAAATTTACTATAAAAAAGTAATATAGAATCTCGTAAAGCTCTTAAAGCAAGAATGTATTTTTAAAAGCATTTCGAAGATTAGTATTTTGTCGCATTTATGCAGGGTAATTTTTTTAATTCTCAAACAAAAGTTTATTTTAAAATGAGATATACGATACTTTTTCTCTTCTGCCATTTAAGTCTCTAAGAGACTAGAATTAACAAATCATCTACCGAAACGACTACTTTTCTGGCTAGTACCACCACGAATATTGAATGATACAGTAGATAATTTGTGTGTTAAAAATATCAAAGATATGAAATTAACACAAGGTTACTGCACAAAAACACTAAATAAACAAATTTTGGTACTAGCCAGGAAAGTAGTTGTTTTGGTAGATGATTTGTTAATTGCAGTCTCTTAGAGACTCTTAAATTTTTGAAGATGAAAAGTATCGTATTTCTCAATTTATTGTATTTTTCTACAAGAATCAGGGAATTTCTATTTTATTAAAAAGTTTTTTACATGTTAAAAAGCTATCATTTAAATATTTATTTATATTTTTAAGGGTGTTCAATTAATAATGGAAATTTTGTAACCTTTCCTTTTTCAAATAGAATGCCCTGTATACTTTTACATTTCTTCAATTATAAGATTCATTCTAAGAATTTTTTATAGAAGTCATTTTTTTTATAAAATGCATCATTTTTGAGTTATAAGCAATTAATACAAATTCCTGAGTTAAAATTTAAATAAAAATATTCCAAGAAATTCAAAGCGGTGCGTTATTGGTATGAAAATGATGCAAGTCTTTATGCGTCTATGTACTAACTGAAACAGCTTATTTCTTGCAGAAATACCGATTAGGATAAATTAATTTTCAAAAGTTTAAAATTTTAGTCGGAATTTAAAAATGGTAAAAAATTGTTTTATTTACTTACCAACTGAAAACGTTAAAAAATTTTACAACGACAAAGACAGTTTGGTTAAGAACTTTAAATTTCTTCAAAACAAACTTTTTCAAGTTTGCGTACAACGCTATTCTTACAATTTTTAATCAAGTGACAAAGTACGTGGGTTTTTTTGCGAAATAAACTCTTTCTATAATCACAATTTTTATATCAGCTTTTTGACCAAAAAATGGTACATTTTCTAAAAACAGCTGTCATTTAGAACATAAACATGTATCGTTCATTGCTCTAGCCTAAACCATTTCGGAGATATAGTGTACGCAAAATGGCGTCCCTGAAAAAAGTCGATTTCGGAAGTTGCCCGTACGCCACCATTTGCAACTATTATAAACAACAACAAAAACATTTTTCCGTACTTAAATATATGCACAATAAAGTGCTTTTCATGTTAATTTAAATAAAGCTATTCATTTGCCCTAAAATAATTTTCAAACTTACGTATGATTTTAGCGCGTCAGAGGTGGGTTACCCCTTAAAACTTTATACCGACATACAGAGTTTTTCTATTACATTTCACTTTATATCGAATTTGTATCCATTTATCTCAAATACATTTCTCATTTATCAAATACGTTTCCCTATATACCACTAGATCTCCCTATATGTCAAAACTTTATCACAGTTTGTCAATTACATTTCACTTGTCAGTAAAATGGCTGCAGTTTGTCAAAACATGAAAATTAACAATGAACTAAGAGGACTCATTATCCGGAGAATGGATGCTGGCGTAAGTAGTGTTCGAATTGGGCTTGAATTTGGTGAAAAGGATAACACCATCCGAAAAATTAAAATAAAATATTTACAAAAAGAAAGTTATTATTACTGCAAAAAATATTCAACAAAATATTAAAAGGAAAAGTATTTGATATAATATATTAAATACTATATTATAGTGAAATATTTCGTAAAACGGGAAATCTCGAGATATGATTTTTTACCCCCTGGGTTGCAAAATTTATTGCAACGAAAAAATTTGGACCGCCATAGCGGGTTCTGTTTTTCGCAAAATCGTATGAATGTTTATTGTAGGAAACTATTTTCGCTAAGATTATCTTTTACCGCTGTTTTCATAGCTATTACCATTGTGGAGTTATTAGGGGGGAACACCCAATTTTTTTTACATATTAATCCCTAAAATGTCAACCGTTACCTCTTGGAAAAAATATTGCTATAAAAAATTGTAGAAAAATGTATTCTGAATCATTTTGGTAACCAGTATTTTACCGTTATAATATATGACCGTTTTTCCTTGACCTTGCAGATTTTTTCATTTCAACCCTTCAAATAATTGAAAGTCAAAAGCGCCAAACGTGACATGCACTGTCAAATTAGGGATTTCAGGTTATAATTGCTTACTACTATCACTCATTCCAGACAATTAATAAAAGTCATAATTAAGGATTCTCGGTTAGGAGTGCATGTAACGTGGATCAATCTGGACTTTTCCCGTCATATTTCGTTGGCATCTTTACAAAATTTTCCGCATTGGCTTCTCCTGGCAAGTTTTGAAATCGGGTGAATACTTTCAGAGTAAATCTTTATTAATAATGTTTGGTGTGTCGATTTCCGATTAATTTTCATTGATTGTATTTAAATTTTCATTTAATTTAACTGTGATGGTGGATGATTACTCGTCTGTTCTCCGCATTGAGAAAACATGTGAACATTTTCGAATCGCATACTCATTTATTGAAATGTGCTTTATTAAAGTTTAAGTGTAAATGAAAACGTGCCATTAAAAGTCCATGTTTGGTAAGCCCCCAAGTTACCGCTTCAATTTGTACTACCTTTTAAACGCATTCCCACCTGGGAGATAATTTTTTAAAGACAGAAATCGCGTTTTACTTTGGTGTCGATCATATCTGCTACCTTTGGGTTATCTCCAAAAGATTTTGCAAATCATTCCGAACGTTGATAAACGATCAAAATCAATCCGTTAACATTCGTGTTTTTGAGATGACAAATTAGGAAAGTTGGTTTCGAAATACATTGAATATACCTACTTGAGATTTGACATATGTCAGATTCGGGGTTAGCAATGTATGAAAAGGCGTTCCTTTTTGGAATTTGACGTCAAGTGGAGGTTGTTAGTAAATTCTGAATTGCAACAAAATTCTAAAATCGGCATGGTTTTCGTGATTGGAATTTAAAACAACATTTTGATCGAGTTCCCTGAAATTGCCGCCATTATTATTGCCTTTGTATTCTTGAGACAATTGCCCTCATTTACTTACTAACCAATGAAATCGAATAACGTTGATGAGATGATCCAATAAAATTCTAATTACGATGCGTAACAGACCACGCTCTGTGTTATGCATGGCAATTTACCCTGGGTCGTATCTAATCAGATAATCTCTCATGTTGGTATTGCCTAGCAACGCGTTGGTTCATTTTCTATACCATATAAAACGTCAGTTATTGCCGGACTTTTAAGCAGTTTGCTCCTGAATTCGATCTGTTTGTATTTGCGGGTGAAGTGTTAGTGCTTTCATCAGTAATAGTATTCATAGGCATTTCTCAAAATCTTGGTAAGCTCATTTTTACTACAATTATTGTGGCGCAGATAAATACACGTCTGACACTTGGTGTCACTAAATTTAATTTTTCAAATTAAGAAGTGTGAACTTTCTGTTCGGCCAATTGTCTTCCCGAATCTAACTCGTGCCTGATTTTTCCTAGGCAATTATTAGCGTCTGGATCACTCTTGCTTGTTGCTTCTAGAAAATTGCTTCTAGATTTTCGTCGCAACAAGCAATCGTGATCCTGCCGCTAATAATTGCCGGCAAAATCATAGGCACTCGTTATATTACTGTTGAAAACATCATACGGAACGAAGTGTGTCAAAATACATTTCGACAAGTAATTAAGTAAAGGATAAGCGCATTCAAAACTTTATTGCAATAATAACCCTCATAAACATAATCCAGCATTGTAGGCTTTGGCCTTTTCTGAGCCTAGAGCATATCCGAAGGCCTTGCAGTTAGAATCCACGTAATTTCAAGTACCATATCATCCTTAGATCGGGACTAAAATTGCAATAAAAAAATCGACTTAAAGTCAAAATCAAATAAGACCATCGAAACTGAATCATAGGAGGAATATAGAACGTTTAGTGAACGTAGGCTTAGAAACGCTTAGAAAAAACGAAAGAAGAAGGCAGCAGAATCATAAATAATATCACAGATGATGTCTTCAAAACTTATGGTAACATTTTTTTCTTATCTTCAACTATTAACAAGTTGTTGACTATCTCTTCAATCTCAAATTCATGAATGATTTACTCGCACACGCTGCGCCGTCGTCCGTCACCAGCTACCTTGATTCATATTGATGGGGCACACACGGTCGACTGCGCAGCGCAGCGGAGCCGTCGTTCGTCACCAGTTACTTTTCTCAATTTTATATTTCACTATTTCACATAAAGAACTCAATTTCACATACATCAACTTAAGCTTAAAAAACTAGTTTACTTCTGCACAAGTATGTTTTTGAATATTACATTATTGTATTTATCGTTGTCATGGTTGCCACAGAATAGTGTGGTATCATCAACTTCCCAATTCTGTCGACAATATCTGTAAATCAAAAAACGCACGATCGTGCAAAAAAATATAAAAAATTGAAAACGTTGCGTAATTGTTTAGGAAATGATAAGAGATACTTTTGTATGTATAAATCAATCAAATTTCGACTTTCTTATAAAATTATGACTAATAGTTTTAAAACTAATAACTTACTACATGGTTAATTTAATAAATTCAGAATTTTAGCTGAAATGCAAACAAATTAGAACTTTGAAATAGTTGTGTTATGGTTTTTAAATGTTAACAGGTATTTTCTGCATCTTTTGACTAACCAAACCAGATTATCTTTAGTAAAATAATAAATATGAATATTCAAAATTGTATTAAATGTGTAAAATTCTACCTAGATTTTAAAAAATGAGTAAAAAAAATGAACCCATTGCGTTAATGTTTAGCAAATTCTCTACGTTTCATCTATTAACTAACCAACATGGTTTCTTTCTTGAAGGAATTTTGACTAAAACTAAAGTTAGGAATTTTAAAATTGTCCCTGCAGTATTTTAAAAATTTTAACCGGAATTAAAATATTGCTTAAAATTCAAAATGTGGAATTCTTATCTGAAACTTCAAATAGATACTTTTGCATCTATTTACTAACAAAAAAAATTATTAGGGCAAAAGTTATAAATTTTCAAAGTTGGCCTTTCAGTAAGGTTAACATTTCAACTAGAATTAAGAAATTGTAAAAAATTGGAACCGTTGCACTATTGTTTTACAAATGCTAACAGGGACTTTTGCATTTATTTATCAACTAGAACAGTTTAGTTTTTGAAGAAAGTTAATGGGACCAATGTTTAGAATTTTCAAAGTTGTCACTGCGGTAAGGTTAACATTTTAGCTAATATTTAAAAAAAAATGTAAAATAAATTGAAAAAGTTATGTTGTTTTGCAAAGTCTAACAGATATTTTGGCATAGTTTGACTGTAGTAAAAGAGATAACTTAGACAAAAGTTATGAATTCTCAAAATTGTCCCTGTGGTAAGCTTAAAATTCGAGGTAAAATAAAAAAAATGTAAACACTTAATCCGTTGTGATATTGTTATGCAAATACCTATAAATATTTGCTTACCAGAACACTTTACTTCTTGGAGAAATTTTGACTGACATTAAAATTGTGTCTGAAATATTGGTGAAATCTTGGCCAGAATTAAAACTTTATAAAAAATTTAACTTGCTGCGTTATAATTTTGACTTTTACTAACTAAATCTATTTACTTTTTGCAAAAATTCTGACAAGAACAAAAGTTATGAATTCTCAAAAATGCTGCTATTATAAGAATTCAAATATTGTAATAGTATATTGTACAACGAGCATATAATGATTTATCAAACGATTTGCTCCACTCGCCTATGGCTCGTTTCGCAAACATTGTTCTCGTGATTAATAGCCTTTATATGCGAGTTGTACACTATACTTTGTTCACTAAAATTAAAATCAAAATAACAAAAAACAAAAACAAAATCAAAATCAAAATTAAAATCGAATTAGCGTATTTAATAAGCATATTAAACACGCAAACGCGTGTTTAAGAAATTGAGTGTTAAATGTACCCCATTATTACTGCCCATAGAATGCGCACATTATAACATTTTCGTGAACAAAATAATTTAAATCTTCGAGTTATTATTTTAAAGATCTTCTTTTGATATAAACTTACAACTAACTGAATTAAATGGCAATTTGTTAATTATTTCATGAATTTATTGGCTGGTAATTGTGAAGCCGCTCGGGGATGGCAATTTAAACATTTACTTTAATTCTATTAAATTGTTTTATTTGTTTTTAATTTTTTTATTCGTTTGGTTAAAATAAATTAGGATGTTTGTGGGAAAATATTCTTAATTTAAAGTTCAGGAACCTGTATTAACTGCTTATAACTAAAAAATGAATCATTTTATAATAAAATTATTTTTACAAAAAAAATTTTAGAATTAATCTTAGAATTTAAAAATGTAAAAATTTACAGGGTGTTTTATTTAAAAAAAGGTAAGGTTACCAAATGTCCATAATTAATTGAACACCCTATATAATAAAAATATATTTAATCGAGCTTGTTTACATCTAAGAAACTTTTGTTTGAATTTTCTATAAAAAAATTACGGTTGGAGAATCGTTTAGTAATTTTGACTAACCCTGTATACAGTATATTTTTTTTTATCGTGGGCCAAAGGATTTTACATGCTAAAAATTATATCTTGTCTTGATGTATATTTTGTCATAAAATTTTGAAGGAAATTTTAGTTAGTAATGATGCACTGCATTAGGAAGACTAATATAGTATAGTTGTTTATGCAACAAGTGAGCAAAGTAGCACTTTTTTCACGAGTAGGAAAGATTGCCACATGAGCCAAAGACGAGTGCGGCAATTCCTACAAGTGAAAAAATTGCTTTACCCTCGAGTTTCATACAAAAAATTTTCTACGTCCGTAACTTTTAATAAATTCGATCAAACCTTAATTCTTTTTTATAAGTAATAATACTTTTTTAAATGAAGAAAATAATAATCATAAAGTTTTCTTGATCGGAAACGAATGTTTGACATTTATCGGCGGAACTCGCGGCGTGTTGCGAAGCGTTCATGACACACTTTGCGCAAATAATTTTATAGTAGCGTTAAAAAATGAACCGCTACGGCACTTTTTCACGCAAAAGAGTGAGAAAATGAACCGTTGTGGCACTTTTTTCACGCTGTTTGTAGGGTTCAGGAATCACATATTTTATGAACCCAAATTAATGAAAAAAACTGTACATTTTATAATGGACGTAGAAAAACATGTTAAATTCGATTAAAAAATGAAATTATTTAATATAAATAACTGAGCAAAAATAAGTACCTTGAATTTCCGAAATGTCAGATTGATTAGTGAGGCAAGTAATCAAACGAATTTATACTAGAAAATGTCTGTTTATACTATTGAAGAACGGGTGGAATTAGCAACGGCAATTATAAGAGGTTTGTTCAGCAGGGAAATAGTTGTATTTTTCTACAAGAAGTCAGGGAATTTTTATTTTAGTTAAATAGTTGACAACTTTTCTGCATCGTATCCCGATCGTCCGGTTCCGAGGAAAAGCACTTTTTAATGGAATAAAGCATGTTTAAATTATTCCAATTAAACGCATAATGTAGAAAAATAGTTGATTTATATTACTAACTAAAATTTGCTTCAAAATTTTATGATAAAATATACATCAAGACAAGATATAATGTTTAGCATGTAAAATCCTTTGACCCACGATAAAAAAAATATACTGTATACAGGGTTAGTCAAAATTACTAAACGATTCTCCAACCGTAATTTTTTTTATAGAAAATTCCAACAAAAGTTTCTTAGATGTAAACAAGCTCGATTAAATATATTTTTATTATATAGGGTGTTCAATTAATTATGGACATTTGGTAACCTTAGGTATAATTTTTAGCATGTAAAATTCTTTGGCCCACGATAAAAAAAAAACATACTGTATACACCGATGCAATCATAGGTGATGTAATTTGTATAACTTATAACTGTGTGTGTGTGTGTGTGTGTGTGTGCGGAAAATCGAAAGTACAGTATGTTGTATGTTGTGTGTTACACATCCGTGAAGTGATGTCTCAGTATTCGTTTAGAAATTCCAGGCTCGGCTTGTGCATCACTATGTCTGTAAACATCAAACACATTCTGTAACAGGTCAATTCCCGGACTAGTCTCGTAAACAACTATATTCGTTCCGTCACGATAAATTTGTATATTGACAATCTATTAATAAGAAAACGATAAGTTGAAATTAAAGTTATAGCGCTTTAAAGGTGAAAAGCCAAAGTGGCGGAATCTATTGCCTGATTGTTACTACTAATCCCTATCTGAATGCCAACGGGGGAAAATATAACAATGATAATGTAAACATTTAATATTATTTCCCCATCCGTACACCTCCGGACCGGTTTTGACCTATCTCAGCTACTAACTGCGCCGATGAGACCTGACAGGTCGGAACCGGTCCGTCGGTGTACGAATGCGGAAACAATATTTAATGTTTTATTTAATTTTAAAGTGTTTTGCCTGGATTGGTGCTATTGCTGCAACAAGCAGTCTCAATTATCATATCCAGAAATAATTGTATATTTTTATGCCCCATCTCATTAAAAAGTTAGAGTTTATTAGTTCTTTTAAAATATGAAATCTCTAATTTATTTAGATTAAATAAATTCTATATATCAGGCATATTTTATACATATTTTATAGTCTAGTGTCAAAACGTTTCCACGCTATAAAAAAAAATCACATTTTCAGGTACCTCAGTCGCGATATAGTTGTTTCCAGTTGTAAAATAAACGCGAGCATAAGTGACCGTGATTCATATTGAATTAATTCCTCTCCTGGCACGATTTCCGAACTTTTAGAGGGCAATAACTTTAAATGTAATCTTAAGCTTCCACTTTGTGGCTTATCCGGTTAGTTTATCGTTTATGCCTAACTTTAGCCTCTGAATAATGGAATGCATTCTACATACATCAAGTTGGTGGAGCGGTGAAATGGACTCCGGATATTCTTGGCTTTTTGTTAATTAATTAACACATTAAGGCCTTACAATGATTGATTCGTCCAGTATAATATAGTCTGTGTTCGTAACACGTACGCATAATTACGCAATAATCCTTGAGGGTCCGCTTTCGGGATCCTCGTAGATCTGTTTTTTGTATATGTATTTAGGGCGGTTTAATTAGAACCCTGGTTTTACATAAATTAAATTCTAAATATTTTTGGAAATTTCGTCGTAAATAACTAGAAATTGGTATAGCTGACAGGATAAATAATACAATTTAATTATACGGATATAAAATAAATAGAATCCTGCAAAACTCGATTAATTATTTATTTCAGCAGAAACGAAGAGTAACTTTTTTCAGCAGTGCAACAAAGAAAAAAGTGAAATTATTGAGACGGTGAAGTGTTTGTATTCGATCTATTTTAATAAGGGGGGTACTTTGTTTCAATCATTTAAAAAGTGCCATATTTTTTTATTTACGATTCGATTTCTGCTCTCTAGTATTAATTAAAATAGGAAATAATTGAATGATTGTAAGAATATGTAATCAAAATGTAATATAATTAATGCAGTTTACAAAGTAACTTCCGCGTTTACACCAAGGAATGCACTCAAGCTGTTTTGTTTATACGGTATAAAACGGTGTTAGGAACACCCTCACGAACTAACTACTCTGCAGGCTTTGTTTAGAACAATAACTGGGTACCTATTAGACCGTTACATGTACGTAGTTGTTATACCGAAATTTCCGATAAATGCACTTCGCAGGTTATCCATGTGCATTGTGTAATATGAAACTCTATGTGTGAACTAATCCTGTATACGCAAATTTGTATTAAATTATTACTACCAATTTTGATCCTAATAGTAGGGGAAGATATAGTTTTCATTAATATCATCAAGAATCCTTATTATAATGACGTAATTTTAGACATTATTTGGTCGAGATAATGTGGATCCCTCGTCCGAGCTCATTACGCCGAAATGTCTAAATCCAAATAATAAAATTTAATTAAGTCGAACTTTACATGGACAACCTCAATAAAGAGAATCCGGTGATATTGTAGAGATCAATACTATCTTACTGGAAATGTTTAATCTTCGACGAGGCTGCTTGGTTCAATTTCTGTGAGACTTCGATAAATTTAATAAATACGAAAGATGCAGCTTTCATCAATTCCACTCAAAATATACCCATTGTACGATATTAACCGTTACTCTATATCTTTATTAAATGCAATGTAATTACTTTGGTATTAGGCCAATTCTCTGGAAATAGGTCATGGTGTTGTTTCCACGGCGTACGAGCAACATCTGTTGGACGTTGCTGGACCATGTAACCTGACAAATTCTGTCTCATACTTATGTATTTATGATCGGTCACGGTTTTCCTGTCACGAACATATCGCAGAGTTGATAGTGTATTGCCAAGTGCTATCTCCGGTTCGTTTGTGTGCATTTTTTGATGCTTGTCAGAGCGATTTATTGCTCAGGGAGGTATAAAATATCCGCACTTTTAATTCGCGACGCTCGTCCCTACCTGTATCGATTGCAGAAAAGGGCGTTGTTAATAATTCGGATGTAATACCACCTGAGGTTAGAATTTGGACAGATAAAATTTATTTTTTACGAGTCATCGAATCGATACAAATTTCGTGAATGAATTGCCATTGAAAATTCCAAGAGCGCTTAAGGGCAAGTGGATTTTGCCTAATCGCAATTCATTCGAGAAATTTACGATGGAATGAAGGACTGCTTAAAATAAAATGTATTCTGTAGAAATTATAACCCCGAGCAACATTTGTTTTGATAATTTAATATATAATTTTAAATTGTTTAGATCGTAATGTTTATCCACTATCTACTTTTTTATCCGCGTGCAAAACCCCTTACTCGACTATTTTAAATGCATATTTGTTGAATTATTGTTCATAATGCTGTATCTTATTATTAAATACTGATCATAATTGTATTTTTAAATGGTTTTGCAGGGCGCTAAAAGTCTTATAGTTATATATTTATTTATTTATTTAACGAAATTTCTATATAAAAATAATAATAATTCTTTTTAATGTTTTCATTAATGACCTACCGAATGTCTTGAAGCATAGTGAGTTCTTATTGTATGCAGACGATTTAAAGATATTCCACATTGTACGTTCTGTGTCGGATGCAGCTGATATTCAGAAGGATTTGGATCACCTCTATGATTGGTGTTTAAAAAACAATTAATTTTTGAATATTAGCAAATGTAAATCCATCACTTTCACTCGAAGCAAAATTTCCGTTCTAAGTATCTACCATTTGAACAGTATTGTGCTGGAAAGGGTTGCTAACATAAATTATTTGGATGTTTTGTTTGATAAACCTTTATCCTTTAAGGGTCATATAATACAAAAAGTTAATAAAGCCTATAAAATGTTGGGTTTTATAATTCGCATTTCCCCGGACTTTTCTGTTAGTACCTTAAAGATTCTTTATTGCACTCTAGTTCGACCGATTCTTGAATATGGTGCCTCATCAGCTTTATTTGATTAATACATTGGAGAAGGTTCAGAATAAATTCCTGCGAATTATTGCGTATAAATTAAATATTAGGATTGCTACTGTCAATTATAGTCTTATGTTAGTAAACTTAGACATGGTGACATTACTTTTTCGCACGAATTTGTTTGACATGTGCTTTAAAATATAAACTTTTAAATGATAATATTATTTGTCCCTTTTTGTTAAGATTGATAGATTTTTGGCATCAATCTGGAGGATCCTCAACCAGATTGAAAAACTCTTCACGTCGGGTTAACTATGGTCTTAATAAACCTCTATCTAGTCCATCACACACTGCTAATTGCCTCTTGCCTTCACCGAATTTCGATTTATTCTTAAAAAATTACAGCTTGTTCTGTAAATCATTATGTGTTATTAATTTGAATATGACTTTTTCATAATTCATATTTTTTTTTATAATTTTTAGTTTTAGTTTCTAGCTATTATGCTTCAATTTGGTTTCATTTATTATGTATGTATGTACGCTAAATCTAATTTAATTTCATTTCATGTAATTTATGCATTTTTCTTTGTATTATCATTTTTATATAGAGATTCCGTTAAATAAATAAATAAATAAATACTTACTTACATTATTATTAATATACTTATTATAAGCAGCTGATGTTGATGTTGGCATGTAGATTTTTAGCTTGAGCAAATGTAGTAAGGGTTTCCGACAAAATAACTTCATCGTAATTATGTGGGTGACAAGCACCCTAATTTGTAGTAAAAACGCAATATTTTTCACTCAATTTTTATTTGTTTCTTTACCTAGTCACCGCGTAACTATAAATTTAGACTAACGAATTTACAATTTGTTGTTTTTATCAAAAATGATTTGTTTTACTATAAAATAGAATAGAAACAACCTTACTTATTGCAGAAAGTATTAAATAAATTCAAAAAACGAAATATAGCCTGAATATATAAATATTCAACCTGTTCGTAACTCTGCAAGCAAAATTAAGTCTTACTAAGACTATAAACAAATAACGTTTTACTATGCTAAATAGTCATTTACTACTGAGATGACGTGGGCATCACTCCAAAATCTCTGCCAAGCCATTTTTCCAAATTTAAGTCTGGGTCAATCCAATAGAAATCACCCAGACTACGTGGCTCAACATTTTTGATTTTCCTTTTTTTTACCAGTTACTCCGCTAATATTAAGTGGGTTCAAAATTATAGTAAGAATACATTTAACCCTTAAATTTATCGTGTTGCCATTTGGCAACTCATGTATTTTCAGGCTCTACATTCACTGCAGGAACGTTTGGATGTTTTTTACGCATTTTAGCCAAAAGGTAACAAACCGCTCACAAGTATTTGTAAACGGTGCATGCCATTCATGCGTCGTAGATTTTTAACCGCAAATAATGCGCTTCGATTGATGTCCATGCACATGTGTGTGATTATCAAAATACTGATTATCGCTGTTTTCATTAGAATTCGTACAACGAAAATTAATACCATCATACACTAAGGTATGCATATCAATAATATACCATAATACCATCCGTATTATTATATGTAGTGTATCTAGAAGAATATCATACTTTGTATCCGATTGGCTACATTGCGCACTCACGATTCTCTTATAGTAATTATCAACACTTTTTTATAATAAATGCTTTGTGCCTTATTTAGATGTTATAGTTCAAATATGTTCAAATATCACATATATTTTTGAGGATGGATAAAAAACCTTTATCCGATCGAGAGCTAGAGAGTTGGTGGGAAAATTTCACTGGCTTGGAGAGTGAAGACGAGAACGAGATATTCGAAGACGATGACAGTTTGAGTGACCCTCCTTACGAACTTGCTTCAGATGACGATAATGACCATCAAAAAGATCGCGGAATGACTTCAGAACCGCTAGACTATATTTCCGTTTTCTATTGTTCAAAATTAGACCTCTCATCGATCACCTGTCCAGTAAATTCAATAAAATACCTCCTGAGGAACATCTCTCAATTGATGAGCAAATGTGCTCAACTAAAGTCAGACATTACATGAAGCAATATCTGCCCATGAAACCCCATAAGTGGGGATTCAAATTATTTGTTTTGTCTGGAATATCTGGCTTCGCGTACATTTTTTTAAATATACAGTGGCCAGGAAAATGACATGACTCGCCCTGCATTGGAGCCTGATCTGGATGCTATATTAAATATTGTCCTCTATTCATTTCCATTGTAGTTGGAATGAATATGTTTTCCCTATCATGTAAAGATAATAAATATGTAAATCTAATATCGTCATTTGCCGGAACGCATCCCCAAACTATGGTGAAGAGATATAATCGAAAACGAAAAAAAAAATAACTGTTGATGTGAAATGTCCATTTGTAATACAAGAATACAATCTATATATAGGAGGCATCGATCTCCTGGATAGTTTTATGGGTCGTTACAAGATGAAAATGAAAATTAGAAAGTGGTATATGAGACTTTTTTATCATTTGCTTGATCTAACACTAGTGAATTCTTAGTTAGATTACAAACAAGTACATCAACAGAAAGAAACTCAATATTCTAAGATAGTTGAGCAAGCAAAATTCAGAGCTGAAGTAGCCTATTGCCTCATGAAGACAAACATATCTGTAACCCCGAAAGTTCCAGCTCTGTTGAACAAGAACTACAGGCGAAGAAGAGGACTACAAAACGTGTACCACGTCAAGATGTAAGCAAAGACCAATTTGGACATTGGGCGATACATGTAGATACCAAAATGCTGCTTGCAAAGGATTCTCTCGTGTCAAATGCGAAAAATGTGGAATCGGACTGTTTGAAGAATTTCCTCGTGAAATAACTACTAATACATATTACGCAGTAACAGAATGCGCAATGTAGCCATTTGGCAACATACAGGGTGTCAATTTGAAAACTTTCAATGCGAATATCTGTGAAAATAAAAGAGTTGGATAAACGCAATTTGGTACAAATGTTATACAGGTAGGGGGAACTAGAACCACCATATTTTGGTTATGGGGTGAGTGACCCCTTGGGCCCCATTCACCCTAACCCCAAAATTTTAAATGGCATCACCCCTTTTGTGATTCCTTAAATTAAACGTTTTTTTGAGTAGTATTCACCAGCAGAAGAATTTTGTTTTAAATTTAATACAGGGCCGAACAAAAAACTATAATTAAAATAAAATAAATTCTGTTTCTATGAATTGCTATTTTATTTAATTGGATTCTTATAATTCATTCAATTTTGGGCTACAAAAAAGGATAATCAATTTTTTAGCTCCAAATACTCGAAGCAGTGGGTCAGGTTTCAACAAATAACTATCACCTATTTCAGTCAGGTGTCTAAATCGCAATTCTTTCAGCCATACTGTAAACCATATCTAATACCGGGTAAAAAAGAAAATTAAATAGTGAATTCGTCTGAAATTATTTCACTTCGATCGTTTTTGAATTTGACGTACAATCTAACACACCTGACTGCAATAGGTGATTGTTATTTGTTGAAACCTGACCCACTGGTTCGAGTATTTGGTGAAAATAAATTTATTATCCTTTTTTGTAGCCCAAAATGGAATGCATTATAAGAATCTAATTAAATAAAATAGCAATTCATAGAATCAGAGTTTATTTTTATTTTTTGTTCGGCCCTGTATTAAATTTTAAAAACATTCTTGTACTGGTGAATACTACTCGAAAAAACGTTTAATTTAAGGGATCACAAAATGGGTGATACCATTTAAAATTTTGGGGTTAGGTTGAATGGGACCCAAAGGGTCACTCACCCCATAACCAAAATATAGTGGTTCTAGTTCCCCCTACCTGTATAACATTTGTACCAAATTGCGCTTTTCTAACTCCTTTATTTTCAGAGATATTCGCATTGAATGTTTTCAAATTGGCACCCTGTATGATCATTTTGTAAAAAAAAGTATTTTCACAGGATGTGATTTTTTCCTTATTTTTCCCTTAATATACACTCTTTTTTTAGTAATGTCTGATAAATAGTAACAAAAAATCGTGCATTTAAGGGTTAATGCTCTTCCTTTTTTACGGACATTTTAAGTTGGCTCCGTAACCGATTTTCGGCCAAAAACAAGTTTTGCGTAAATGTATCTGACTCTGATAAGTTTATAGATGTCAAGACAAAATAAAAACCAAAACTATCGGAATGATGCTCTAGATTTTTTATTGCCTTACTAGTGAAAAACGTTAAGGAAAAAATATGGAACCGTAAATTGAAAATTAACTTAAAACGGGAGTTTTAGGCCCACTTGCACCATTGTAATTAAGCCATGCTTAAAGCATTCTTAAAATTGAAGCAACATTTAAGTGTGTATTTTGCTTGCACCATACTTTAAGCACAGCTTAAGCAAGACTTTAAATAAGCCGTCATCATGGACCGCTTAAAATTTAAGTCTGCGTACAGAACCTTCAATTCGTTCCGTCAGTGGTCCCTTGTGACAGATATTTATGCACAATAAATTATTTTCAATAACAAAACTCCTATTATATTTAAAATGGCACTTAAAGAATTACACTTTGGAGTGGACTATATTTTTGAAGACAATTTAGACCTCATGGATATTACTAATTTCATTTATCCACTAGTTTGGAAGAGAGCTGATCATTCTCATGATTTGGACGAATTGTCGTTCTTTTGGTGTTTTCGTGTCCGCAAATAAACTTTGTTAAAATTACTTAGCCTGACTCAAAATACTGGCGAATAATAACATAACCTCTCTTTTTTACGCACCGAGATTTCTTTACGCGTGCATTTGCCTTCAAAAATATTTAATTGAGCATTGAATTCTTAATAATTATGGCAAGTTTCACTATTTCCCCGTTCGTACAGCAACGCTGTTCACTTAAAAAGACTCGCACGCACTTTATGTCAAAATCAGCTGAGAAAAGGACACCTATGTCGCCAACGTTAAAAAGTGAAAATCGCGAGATTTTACGATGTTGCAACACTTTGAGCTTGCTTACTAAAGTAATTGTATTAATACCAATGGTGCATGTCGCTTCCATTTAAGCATGACTTAAAATATAAATCCTACTTTACAAAGTTAGACTTAACGAAAAAATGGTGCAAGTGGGCCTTAGTGCTGCAAAATTATTATAAGGAAGAAAGACTCGGCTTTAATTTTTTTCATTTATTGCAAAAGAGACTGAGTGAAAAACTATGTAATTAATACATATAACACATCTTTATGACATAAACAAATTATAAAAAGTTGGTGACCTAAGACTGAACTAGTTCCAAAGTTATAGTACTTCAAAGTTGGCCAAAAATTGCGTATATGCCACAAAATTGAACTTAATTAACAATAATAATAATAATTCTTTATTTCTCGACATAAAAGCATCATTACAGAGAAACATAATAATAATATATGTATATTAATGGTAACAATCCTCTTAAAATACAAAATTTTATTGAAACTAGGTGTGTTATACAAAACAAAATGGTGATGTGGCCATCATGTTACTTTCTCCGACTTGATGGTATCATCGTCATTTATATTTACGCTTTCATCGTTTACTTTCTATTTAAATCATATTTTAAATGTATATGACGTTTAGAAAGATGGAAAAATTATACTTCAAATTCAAAAACTCAGTTTACTCAAAAACTAAAGAGATTTAGAAAAAAACTTATTTTTTATAAGTTGTTCATTTTGGCATTCTCTACAATTATTATTCATATAAATTTGCTATAACTATTATCGTTTTATAATAAGCCAAAAATGAAAAAAATAATAATAAATTTTTTTCTCGAATAACAATGTTTTTATGACAAATGTTTTCAAACAAAATAAGCTCATTTCTTTGTTGTCTTCAATATTTCTTAAAATGTCTTTGTGTTATTTTTTTTTATTTAAGAAAATATTGGCAAAAAAGAAAGAAGAAATTTTACCAAAAGCTTTTCAGTTCTTCTGCCTTAATGCCTTAATGGTCACCTAATTTCTTACTCTTGTTAACCCAGTACCTTCTCAGCAACTTACGTTACTCGTTTTCTTAAACAAATCCACAACACGGCGAATAGATCTGCTGAAATGGTTGTACGGAACAGCTTTATGCGGAAATTCTTCTAGAAAATCTTCGTACGCATCTCTTACCGCATAAACCCATTCACCATTGTTTTTTCCTGCCATTTCTTAAATAGATTTTTACGATGTATCGCTTTTGAACTTTATTAAATGCAAAAGCTATTATTTAACACAAATTGTCTCGACTTGTCAGATTTTAAAATGACAGTTCATGTCATGAGACTAGATTAGTTAAATTGAATTAGATTTAAAAAAATGAATTAACCTCTGACATGACTGCTATGTTTCTCTCTCCCAGTCATGCCCAACTGAAACAAAATTCCGTGGCTCACACCTTAGTTTACGTTACTCGACTGGTATCACAACGCAGCTAGGTCGCAGAACGCGTAGGCAATTATAATGGCTAAAGATTTAATTTGTGAAAAATGCAAAAAGGAAGTGATAAATCCAGTGCTTTGTGCTTTGTGCAACTCGAACTATCATCCTGAGTGTTATAAGCATTATCGACACACCAAACACTGTGATATCAGCGAAACTGCAAGTGCCCGTGAAACGGAGTCATCATCCATTACCTCGCAACCTCAAGATGCCGTTGATTTTAGAATGGAGGCTTACACTCACCTAAAAAAGCTGGTGGAGCAGCTCACAACAACCAATGAGTTACTCACGGAAAAAGTTAACTACCTTGAAGTGAAATGTAATAAATATAAGATTCTATATGAAGAGGTTACAGCAAACTCTGTTCCCGCCAATAACATAAGTGAAGTTGCAGCAGGAGTGTCGAAAGGCGGTCGCGCTAAGAAAAATCCTGCACAGCCAGTTGCTGTAGGCAACCCAGTTTCCACTAATAGATACCCGCGTCGACAAAATTCGAATGGTTATAATATTGAAAAATCTAAATCGAGCGACATTAATACTACAGAATGTCCACCTCAAGTTGAATTTACGCAGACTGATATAGATAATAACGAGAAATGGCGTAAAGTAGAAAAGAAACATAATCAAAAGAAACACATACTAGGAAAATCCCAGGAAACAATACTGGTAAAAGGAGTTAAAAAGAGAGCACATCTTCATATTTATAGACTACACCCGAGTACACGTCAAGAGGAGCTTAAAAAACACCTAGATGAGAATAAGATATCTGTAATTGACTGTGAAACACTGCAATCCAGGCGTCCTGATGAATACACATCTTTCAAAATCACCATACCATTCGAGGAACTTGAACTGGCACAAAACCCCATGATCTGGCCGGATGGAGCACAAGTGAGCCGTTTTTTATTCCCACGACGAGCCCCGAACGAGTTGAAGAATCGCTTACAAGCAGCATCACAGTAACCAATGAAAAAAGTAAAACATTAGAACTGTTCTTTATCAATATGCAGTGCATTAGAAATAAATTTAATCAATTCGAGGCTTTTCTAACTGAACATAATCATGCTTTTGATATCATTTGCTTATGTGAACATTGGCTTAGACCAAATGAAATTTGTTCAGTAAATATAGACAAGTATAGTTTAGGCTCGCAATTCTCTCGTACACTGTATATTCATGGAGGTGTCATGCAGTTAATGAAATATGATATAACATTTAATAACTTGCAGAATATTAACAATCAATCAATAGAAAAGGAATATGAGTTAGCTGCATCATACCTTCCTTCATACAACATTTATATTATTAATATCTATAGATCACCGGAGGGTGATATAAAAAACTTTATCGCTGTTCTAGCCAGGGTTTTGGATCAAATAAGTTCTGATAAAGGCATAATTATCGGCGGTGATTTCAATGTACAATTTTGTACGAATGACTCACGTGCTACTCAATTATGTGATTTCTTAAAATCGTATGGTATGTACAAAAAAGTAAATTTTAATACAAGAAAAAATAATTGTATTGACAACATTTTTTCTAATTTAATTATTCAAGATATAGAAACGTATCCATTGGATCCTGGACTTTCAGATCACATTGGAATTTATGTTAAAGTAACGCATCGACATATATTTAAAGAGTGCGCAAATAAAATTACTAGGCCTATTACAGAATGGGGAAAGTTTCAACTATATTCACTTCTAGAAATAACTGACTTTTCATTTTGTGATGGTATCCTAAATGTACAAGAATCATTTAGTTATTTCATACACATTCTGGAATGTTATATTTTAGAATGCTTTCCACAAAAGGAAATCCGTCAAAAATCTGATAACGGTATTATATGGTATACAAATGAATTGAAACAAATGCGTGAAACTCTCTTATTGATGAAAGAAGGTGCCTCCAGACGCCCAGAACTAAGACCTTGTTATATAAATTATAGAAATAAATATAGAATTAAGTTACAAGAAACACGAATAGCTGCAAATGTCAACTACATTAAAAAATCTGCAAATAAGCAAAAAGCAATGTGGTCGTTAATAAACCAAAACAAGGAAAAACATTATAATAACAATTGTCCTATTAATTCAGAAGATTTTAATATATTCTTTAGTTCTATTGCAGACCAAATAATATCTAAAATGGATTCAACAAACAAAGATCCCATCTCTTTCATGGTAAAAAATGATACACTTTGTAATAGTTTCTTTTCTTTTGAAGAAGTTAGTCCGATACAGGTTAGAGAAGTTATTAATAGCTTAAAAAAATCAAACTCTCGAGACATTTATTCAATATCATCTAATATTCTTAAGTATTTAGTAAATGTAATTCTGATACCACTTACAAAATTATTAAATGCATGTCTAAAATCCGGAATTTTTCCTAGTTGCCTTAAAGCGGCATGTATAATTCCAATTTATAAAAAAGGTGACAAATCAAATATTAATAACTACAGACCGATATCGTTGCTGCCAATATTCTCAAAAATATTGGAAAAAATTATGTTCAATCAAATGATCAAATTTCTAGAGTCCAACAATGTACTGCATAATAATCAATATGGATTCCGCAAGGGACGATCAACGAGTAATGCGGTCACAGCTTTTGTTAACGAAATTGTAGAGAGTTTTGAGTTAGGTTCATATGCTGTGACGTCATTTTTCGACCTAACTAAAGCATTTGACTGTGTACCTCGAGACATTTTACTTAGGAAATTATATTATTATAATTTTAATCCACACAGTTGCCGCCTACTAAATTCATATTTATGTGATCGCACTCAACTTGTTTTTGTTAATGGTAGTAAGTCAAATGCTTTAACAAATAACTATGGGGTTCCTCAAGGGTCAATACTTGGGCCACTATTGTTCCTCATTTTCGTTAATGATCTTCCGGAACATGTCGATAATGGCAATATTATTATGTATGCAGACGATACTGCTTCCATTAGCAAGTCAACTAACTATAACGAGTCACGCCAGAGTAGAGATCTTATAAATAACAATGTTTTGGAATGGTTCACTGCAAATAAGTTGTCTTTAAATCCAGAGAAAACCATTCACCTAACATTCTCATTAAAGACTGATAATCTTGAGCATGGGTCTTGTAAATTTCTTGGAGTACATTTAGATACAAAACTAAATTGGCAAACACATTGCAATAACTTAAGTGATAAACTCAATAAGACTACATACTTACTAAGAAATCTTAGCCACTCATTACCCCAGACAACATTATTATCGGTATACTTTGCTCATTTTCATTCCCATCTTATATACGGGATTTTAAGTTGGGGACATTCTTCGGGCGCAACTCGCGTGTTCTCTATCCAGAGGCGCGCTCTCAGAATACTGGCCTCTCTTCAGTACAGGGATGAATGCAAACAGGCTTTTGTTAACCTCAATGTATTGACAGTACCATGTATATTTTTATTTGAATGTGTAAAACATGTGCGACAAAACATATCCAAATATACAACACATGATCAAGTGCATAACTATCCTACACGAAACAAACAATTAATTTGTTATACCCGATGTAGACTTGAAACTAATAAAACAGGCATTAATTACTATGGGCCTAAGGTATATAATGCTCTTCCATTGTCATTGAAATCGTTAGCTGATAATATATTCTATTCAAAATTAAAGTCATATTTAATTAAGAAAGTTTTTTACGACATTTTTGAAGTCTTGAACAACGATTTTTCCGATATTTAATATGTTTTTCTGTTTTAACTATGTATTTTTTATAAATTCATCATTTGGACAATTGCAAATTGCAATGCAACGATTACTATTATAAATTTTGTTACAGTTTACTTAGCTTTAATTATGTCTACTACTATGTAATATTGTAATATTGCATTTACTCATCTCCTTCTGACCTGTGTACACTATTGTATTATCACAAATATTATTATTATGTGCTAACCAGTCTCGAAAATTTGCCCCGCGGGCCTCGTTTTGCAAGAATATTTTCTCGACTGGATGAACGCACCCACCGATCTTGTATCGTAATATACTATTTTGGGATTTTTGCGAGTGATGCGCCACTATTCGGTTTTTCCACTTTTATGCCATTTTCACTGTTTTTCCTACTTCTGTGACTCTGCAAAGCATAAAGCTTTTATGGCTTTTAATTTAAGCGAATAAATACGAGGTCGTAGGTAAAGTATAGTACATAACGCGCGTTGTAGAGCAATTACGCGTGCGTGAAATTTCGCAACTCGCCGCTACGCGACTTCTACACAACTTCTTTTATATACAACTCTAGTTATGTAATATATTATCACCTACAAAAGATGATAAAACTCAGTCTGTTAAAAGCTAAATTGATTTATTTCATTCTGCACTTTTTCAAGTACTATAAAATTATATTTTTCTACTTTATTATCAAACCTCTTCTTTTTCTCGCGTCCTTTAGATCGTTGCTCTTATTCGTTTATATTTTTCTTTTACTATCATTATTAATCATTTATTTGTTACATATTTTAATTGATATTGATTATGGTAATATTTTCAATGACAATTATTTGTTATTTGTACTTGGTTAACTTAAGAATTTTGTTACATGTAACTTTTTTGCGCCACTATTTTTTGGGACTAATTTCTTTTGTCAAGTTGCCATTTGATAATAATTTACCAATTGGATATTGTTATTAATTATTAAACACTTACAACGTACTCTGTGCAATAATACCCTTTTCTAACGATTCCCAAAATAGACGCTTAGTAAAGGGAGAATGGCAATCTTCCATTCCTGAATGGCAAGCCCAAGTTTGTTTATTTTACATAAAAAAATTACAACCGACTAGATGGCAATCATTTTGAAACACATTGTAGTTACCTGTGTAATCAAGTTTGCGTATGTGTAATTAAAAACGTAACATAATATGAATCTGTTTATTAAAATGATGTGATACTGAAAATAATCCTAGCGTGTAAATTATTCGTGCGTGTTTTAATGATGACTGCCTGCAAATTGAATAAAATTTGTACTATTTCGGAATGTGCCCCAACGTAGCTAATTATATTCCAACAATTCAAACGCAGTCTTTGTAATTGACTGGATGGTTCCAAATCGAAGCACTAGATCACACCATATCTATTGAACGAAATGGTATGGCGTGTACAATTGTTTGCACGTATTACAGTTTCATGTGCCCCATCCCCTGCCAGTACTACCCCATTCACGGTGGCGATACGTGCGATTTCAAACTATACGTAACACTATTTATGTTTACGCATATATAATCCACTTAAATACGGACGTGTCGACCAAAATTTGATAAAATACACGCGGATGGCTGTGTGTCTACATATCTACGTGAATATATCGCTGTTCGGTCCGAATCATTCAATGTTTGATTTGTATGTTGCATTTATGCACCATCATATAATAGTGTACCATTTTACCTTCGTAATGTTCTAATTTATAACGAATTGTATCACGTTTTTAATCATTTACACACATGTTGTTTGAAAAATGCATATACTGAATGGTTTGTATTATTCTTACATTATTAAAATATGGTATGACTAAGGATAGTAATTTTAAATATACATTACTTATACCAAATAAAAACCCAGTTTATAATCTGAATATTTAAAATATAAACTGGGTTTATATTTATAGGAGTCGTAGAGTTGATATCATTAAATTTAAATTTGATAACTCGTGGTATAGACTTGTTTAAGAAATAATAAGAACATAATGAACATATGATTTATTTCACAATACTTGCCCACATTTTTTCGTTGAGTCTAATTTTTTAAAGTCGGACTTATATTTTTAAGTCATGCTTAAAAGGAAGAAGTTAATACAATTGCTTTAGTAAGCAAGCTCAAAGTATTGCAACATCTCAAAATCCTGCGATTTTCACTTTCTAACGTTGGCGACATAGGTGTGCTTTTCTCAGTTGATTTTGACATAAAGTGCGTGCGAATATTTTTACGCGAACAGCGTTGCTGCACGAACAGAGAAATGGTGAAAATTCGCCATAATTATTAAGAATTCAATGCCTAATTAAATATTTTAGAAGCCAAATGGGCTCGTAAAGAAATCTCGGTGCGTAAAAAAGAAAGGTTATGTTATTGTGAGCCAGTATTTTTAAAGTCAGGCCAAGTAAATTTAACGCAGTTTATTTGCGGAGACGAAAATACTGGAAGAACGACAATTCGTCTAAATCATGATAATGATCATCTCTGTTCCAAACTAGTTGCCTGGGATAACCGAAATTAATAATTTCCACGAGGACGAAATCGTCTTCAGAAATATCGTCGACACCAAAGTTGAATTCTTCAAGGTCCATTTTAAATATGTATACTAGCAGTCTTGTTATTGAAAATAATTTATTGTGCATAAATATCTGTCACAAGGGACCATCCACAGAACGAATTGAAGGTTATGTTTTCAGGCTTAAATTTTAAGCGGTCCATTGCGACGACTTATTTAGGCCCGTTTGCACCATCGTGGCTTAAATCCACACTTAATTAAGGCAAGATTAAATTTAAGTGTAGCTTCAATTTTGACTTTATTGCACCAACTCATTTTAAGCGTAACTTTGTAAGGAGGTCCCTAAAATATATTACACTTGGCAACAATGCATAATTTTAGTAATTTTTCAATTTTATACAATATGTTGGTATTTCTACACGATAGTGCCTGACATACGTAAGTACTAAACAGACAACTAACCTCGAAATAGCATAAATTGAACTACGAAAACATGCAAAATAAGGAAAACATGCCCTATTGCTCAAAAAGAGCTAGAACAGCGAATTACAGTCCGCACGAAAAAAATGTGTTACTCAATATAACAGGCAGTAAGTTTAAACACATCATTGAAAACAAAAAAACTGACATTCTTTAATCGCTTCTTCGTTTTTTGAAAATTTAATAAATCTTGGAGTTAGTGAAGCAATTACTCGAGACACTCTTTGTACTATCCGGCATGCAGTAGATGTATGACACCAGCGAAATCAGCAATACTTAGCAGGTGGTTCCCAGTTGCATAAAAACGAAGTGCTATCAACAACTGATCTAATCTAAACTAATCGGCGAAACACTACTGTTTCTAAAAATAATAACAATGTAATATCAATTTATATTTCATTGTATGTATAATTACCTATCTGAAGGAAAGTCTAGTTGTACCTCAATTAGGAGCAAAACTTCCAAAGCAGTTGCTGTTCTCATTCGAAATCTTTTTAAAAAGGCAGGATCATCAAAACTATCAAAATAATCAGCTCTTTCATAAATTTGTCGCGGTAAACCAACATCCATGATTTCCACGATTTCGACATCATCATCAATAATATCATTTTCAATTATTAAAAACTCCATTACACTTACATTCACTTTACAAAAATTGCACTGAAATTGTCATATGATTTACATTTTTAGGTTAGGTTTTCACTAAGCCCGAAAAATTGATCGCTTTAATTTAAGCAATCCTTAACTCCTTAAGGTACATTAAACGACCTGGTGCAATGAAATAAGCCACACTTATGATTTAAAGTACAGCTTAGGATTTAAGTTACGTTGGTGCAAACAGGCCTTAAAGTCTTGCTTAAGCTGCGGGCATTAGAATCTGTTCGAAAATAATATTTCAACCAATTGAAACATGAATAGTTTAAATGGTGTTCAACTATCAAAGTCCTACTTTATCATTAGTATAAATTATAATTCTGATAAAAGGCGCCTATATTGAATTGAAATGTTATGATTTTAATTTCCCGCCCGCAAATTTTAGCAAATAGAAACAATTGGTACAACTTTTGAACCAAACGCTATGCATTATCTACACCCCACCATTCAAATAGCCTCACAATTGAATTTCACAAAGCGAACATCCTTCATATTTAAATTTTCCATCCTGGAATTTCACCAAAACTTGACCTTTAAGAGTGCTGCAAATATACAGGGAGCATGCAGGTGATCATTATTTGTAACTGAGAATATACACGAAAATATTCATTTTTACAAAATCCAATATTTGGGGCGAGTTTATTAACCATTTCTTGACCGTCAGACCAACTAACCTCCTACACATTTATCAAATCAACGTCATTAATTGCTTTAATTGCCGCCGAGGAAGTTTATTTACTAATTTATTCGGCAATTAATTTTGTCGATTTGATAAGGTTATTCTAACGTTATTATTTCAACACAGACTACACATACAGCTTTAAATAATGTGCAGATATGTATGAGGATGCAGTTAGTTTGACTCAGGAGTTCCGAAGAAATAAACGGCGTCATATCAGACTTGCTCGCATGTATGTTTACACATTTTAACAATAGACCGATAAACCCAATCAATCGTTTCTATCAAACTGGTTGAGATGGCAATGTGTTTATCCTAGATTATTAGCAGTTGGGTTTTTGATTATTTAGAAATTGCATATAAAGGTGACTCCATGTCAAAGGGATATGTTCTATACTGCTGGTAGGATTACGCTTAAGCTACTAGAGCCGCGCAACCCTTATGACGTGGCATCAGCCACTGCACGTAGAAATAAATTGAGCTGTTTATTTTGAAAGTGGGGCAAGTCCATTTTTTGTTATTGTGAGATATTTAAAGGTTTGCATTTTAACAAATTTAAAAATATCGGTAAGCACTAATACACATTTTTTTGGTATTTTGTGGCATTAAATAATGTATGTTTATTATCCAATAGCGTTTTTAGTGGTGGCTAAATAATAAGAAATAATAATAAAGGTTTTATTATACGTAAATGGACTTGCCTCACTTTCAAAATTAATGAATTATTGCAATCGACAAAGGGATACTATTTCATTTGTATCAGCGTTATTTTAATAATGAAATCAAAATAATAATAATAATAATTTAATTTTATATAAATATTTATTCCTGTGATAAAAAGTGAAATAAAATAAAGAAAACAGTTTTTAAATATTACAGTAGGAAATATAACATAACAAAAAACAATTCATTTTTATTAAGAATTTCAATGAAATTATACATATTCGTTGAATATTAATTTTACTTAGGATTTAACATTATTGAAATTTTATATTATTAAAATATGCATGACGAATGGGAGGTATATATGGTAATAAATCTATCATGTCCTCATATTTGTCAAATGTAATGGATCTACTTTTTTCATGCAAAGAAGGTAATTTGATTTTTCCGAAATTACTTGGTTTACCTCGTTGTAGTGATAAATCAATAATTTTAAATTCAGCATGTCGTTTCATGGAAGTTTTGTATAACATTTTGTATGGTGCATTCTTTGTCAATCTGATCCAGCATATACTTGACCAATTCAGAGTTTCTCCATCGATGTTTTTCTTTTTTTTTAAACCGCTTCGTCCAAAGTGTAATGAGTACATGGGTCCCGTAATAAAAATAAGTAATGTAATATTTTTTTAGCAAAATCATTCGTAATTGTAATAATCTGATAAATGTAATTCATACAATAATCATAACAGCCCGTGATAAATATCAATTGTTAAAATATAATGTGAGCAAGAATTTACGATAAGTAAACAAATAACGCGTACACGCGCGGTCTCGCGGTCGGGATAACATCGATAACATAAACAAAAACAAACGGTCGAAAAATACGTCTCGGACAAAGAACTCTTTAACTTGTATCATCTAAAATCGTGCCGAAAACTTATTCAAGTACTAAAATCGACGATGTAAAATCAACAACACGTAAATTCGAACATACCACTTAGTACCGGGAAGAAAACGTAAACATCCTCTTGACCTAGATTAATAAAGAAGCAATTCAGAAAAACCAACGTCGAAAATAAGACCAGAAAAATACTAATAAGTAAATTCACGGGAAAGTTCATGAACTCCAAGATACACGAGGCAATTTGGCACGTGTATTTCCGAATGTGGCGGGGGCAAATTAGATGATAAAAGGGACGGGATCACAAAATTCGAGAGGATTTCCGTGATGGAAATAGAGTGGTGAGAATCAGTGAGTGATTCGATAACATACAGGGTGAGTAATTTCTTTAATATGTGAAGTGAACTTGTCTCAATGAATAACTGCATCCGAGTAATCAATCTGCAACGAAAATGTGAAATAATTCACATTCGAATAATTACTATATTACGAAATGCGAAGGACGGGTCCAATGAATAACTGCATCCGATTAATCATTCTGCAACGAAAATGTGAAACAATTCACATTTGAATTATTATTCTGTCACGAAATGCGAAACACAAATGATCGCATCCGAATGATCACTCTGCTACGAAATGTGGAATAATTCACATGGGAGTAACCATTCTATTACGAAATGCGAAATAATCAGAGAGATTGACTAAAAAAGGTTAGAAGACATTATTAAACGTATTGCTTTCCTCATAGCTTCCGGACGCTCTAAGCGCTGTAGCATAGTTATGTTGAAAGGGGTGTCTTACCGGCTGCTTTAAGTTAACGCTGTTGATATCAAGCTCCCCAAAATTTAATGTCTAATTGCTTTAACCTGTCAGTATTGAACGTATTTCCTTTCCTCATAGCTTCCGGACGCTCTACGCGCTGTGGCATAGTTATGTTGAAATGGTTGTCTTGCCGGCTGCTTTAAGTTAGCGGTGTTAAATCGAGCCTTAAATTTCTGATAGTAATATGATTCTCTGAACGAAGGTGTATCAGCATGGTCTCCGATTGTTAAAGTTATTCATTGAGATTGAGTGAACATTCATTGACATTAAACGAGGAATCCCGTTGCTAAGCCTCCCGTCGTTTTGTTCCAAATCATACGTATTCTGGTCTGGTCAAAGAGGAAGTACGACGCCGATGTGTAATCATAAATCTCAAATTCTTGCAGCGTCATTTTGTAAAATGTTCGACGACAGTTCTGAGATTGGTTTTCCCACAGGGTTTTCCCAGATCTATTGGTACAGCAAGGAAATGTGTTCGTAAATCAGATGACATTCTCTTTGTTGTACCAATGCACATGCCAGAACTAATAAATCAAGTGAATAAACGTCCATTCGTTCAACAAAGAAGCATTTCATTTACCTAAACCTAACCAACACGCATCGACACTCGTAGCGAATGTGTTAAATAATTAAGGGTTACTGCAAAAATTTAACACAACGTATATAAGTACAAAAGGTAAGACTTGACGTACTACAAAAGGTTGGGTTGAAACAAAATTTTCGCGTTTCATTTCATGTACTAAAAATGTATTATATTTTCGACAATGCCACATTACTTGTATATCTCCTAGAGGATATACAAGGAATTAGTTTTCCGGCCATTTCTACCACACCAAAATCGCGATCGTTTGGTAAGAATGAATGTCCTAACAATAAAAAATTGTGATCAATGATATTTATTCCATTGTCACTGGACTGAACAATTTTCATCCACATTAAGGCCAATTTTATGTTTCTATTTTGGGCAGTGCACATATCACTAAGCTATAGTGTGCTCTTGGGTTGTCACATTCTGCTTCCAATAGAAAGATGCTACTTCTTTCCTCTGGATGCTAAAGTTTCATCCCAAACATACTCGATAATTATAAAAATTGGAAGCCTTGATTCAATAAAATATTCCGCTTATAATACTTCTTCTTCCAAAGATTTTCTAGCCAGTTCGGCATTTATCAAGTCAATTTCATGTTGTTTTATCAGATTCTGTTGCTCTTGGATATTACAAGAATTTTTAATGTTCATACTAAGCAAATCGCATTATTCTGAATTCTGCCGTAATATATTCGTTTAAAAATAATTTTAACCTAAGGTGGACTTGCACCACTTTCAAAATAAACACATTTACAATACCGTTAATAGCTAAAACGTCTACCTCCCAAAAATTAGGGAATGTCATTTTTTATTACTATAAATTGTTTACAGATAAAAAGATTATACTAAGTTTTATATATAATTATCATTATCTTCATTTTTTTCAAAAATAGACTTGCCCCACTTTCAAAATAAACGGCTCAATTAACTCTTCAATCAGACGATTTTAGTCTGACGGCAAAAGAGACTGCAGCGATCATTGCGACGTGGTTGCAAAAATAGCAGTTTAGCCGCCACAGTTTCAGTGACTGATTGCATTGGCCACGTGTTTTGTTGTGGAAAACGTGAATGGCACTATGCTATGTGAACTTGTGGGACAACATGCAAGCTTGTACGACCCCGAAAAAAGTTTTACAAAGATCAAAATTGAACTGATTATTGTTAAAGCGAAGAAGACTTCTAAACTTGCTGTCTTTGAATCAACATACTTTGGAAAACTTACTCTTTCCAAGTACCGAATATGTAGGATGCACATTAAAGAATATATGATAGCAGTTATGAACAGGTTTAATTGCACTTTAACTGTAAGCAACAATAAAAAATACAAGGTGCACTAACATTATCTTATAAGTGTTCAATTTGAGCTCCATTTGTCACGCGATACACATCCAACCTATAGCCTATATCCTCCCATACTTAACCAACATGTCTTCAGTGATGCCAGCAACAGCTTCTACAATCCTGTGTTTCAACTCGGGCAGGTAAGTAGGCATGGGAAGCCTCTTCAACGGATAAAAGTCTTGTCATAGGATCCATGACCAAATAGATGCCAATGAGGAAGTGCACCATCTTATTGCCAAATGAAATTAATTGGTTTATCTTGCAGTTGCGAAAAGAGCCATTGTCGGACCTTGTTCAAATAAACCACTATCGTTACTGTGTCTGCAGCGAAAAAGAACGTCCAATAAACCTGAGAATCTCGTTAGATTTCATGTGGATTTCCGAATTCCAAAATTCTGTAGTCCCTAAGATAAAATGTCGATTCATCACTTTCCTACTCCAATATTCCAATTAATCGTGCAGTTCCAAAACCGGCCATCTATCTCCTAGATAAATAATTTTTCAGAAATTGGTAAAACTTTGTACCGAGTGTTGCTTAAGAAAAACTAAATTAGCGTTTAGTACATCCAGCCGACATATTGCATAGAGAAATGATAGCAGGACTGTTTAAAATCAAAAGTCATTATATTTTGGTTTTTGGAGGATACAATTTTGCTAAGAGGCCCGTTTTGGAATTAACCATTGGATATGGGCGGTTATGAAAATTTCACCTATGGATATGGCAGGTTTTGGAAAAAAATCCTTTTTTTGGAAGTTCTTAATAGTTTTGATTGGTATATACATATTTCTTTTTATGAAATATTTTGTTATAGATGGACACCGATGATTTCTTCCATTCTAGCGGCTTCTTAGCGACAATAAGTAAAATTTTCATTTTGTTCCGCAATATTCGCTGATCGCAGTAAAATGTTTTTAACGTAGTTAAGGTCCCCTATTACATTCCAGTCATTGCCAAAATGTTTTGTTAGAAGATTATTAACAACTTTTAATTTTAGAGGATTTATGTTAACGCCTTCTTCAATAACTCCTACATTTGCTACTTTCAATGTTTATCCCCTTTTGGTAAAACTCTTGTAGCTTCCAAAATTAACTCTATAATTTTGTTCTCCCCTAAATAATACAGATTTTTCTTCAAAGAAAATCAATAACTTACAAATAGTACTAGTTTGTAGCTTATAATAGCTATTTATGTAACAAGTCCACAATATAGTACTTTTTGGATGAGACGTTTTAGGGCCGAGCGAGTGAAGCCAGAGAGGCTGATAATGGAGGCGAGTCCATGAAGTGCTATTGTAGATGAGTTACATACAAAGGTTTATGTTCGACTGCTTTAAGAATTTATGGAATACTTTTTAAATACAAACTGAAGCAATTTATTTATACATTGAATATATTCAATAAAATGGAAATCAAATATTTTTGAAAAAAATTCTCGAACAGGTCGATTTTCTTTTATAAAAATACACATTTTTGCATGAAAGTCGATATTCAGTCATATTTTGACAGATGTTTTTATTGTCGAACTGGCAGTTTAAAAATATTGCCACCTTACATAATAAATTTTTCGAGTAAATGACAATGACCTTGTTCCAGCACTTGTAGCAACAATTTTTCCTAACAATTTTCCTAACAACAATAATCTTGGCCTTCCATATAATACAATATAGTTTCAGCAAGACGGCGCATCCCCGCACTAGGCCCATTTTTTTTGTTTTTTTGTCTTTTTTTTTTGTTTTTTTGTCTTTTTTTTTTTGTTTTTTTTTTTTTTCTCTTTTTCGTACATGTAGAAATTCTTCTTAAACATTTTGAATATTTTCTAGGCTAATTTTGCGCACTCATCTCTCTCGCGGGCTATTCTATCGGTCCTCGCTTGCCAATCCACCTATTCGCAAAGCAATTGTCACAAAAACGCGCATAGTGCGGGGGTGCGCCGTCTTGCTGAAACCATACTGTATTTAATGGAAGGTTAAGATCATTTTAGTTTGGAAGAAAAGCGCTGGAACAAGGTTATTTTGCAAAAACTCTAAATATCAAGTTGTCACCTTCAATTATCATTTACTCGAAAAATTTCTTATGTAAGATAGTAATATTTTTATACTACCAGTTCGACAATGAAAAGATCTCTTAAAATCAGGAAAAAAAAATAGGGGATTGCCATTTAAAAACAAAATGGCGGAAAAAAATCACCCCAACTTAATAATTTTAAATTTTAGTGAAATACGAGATCTTTATTTCAAAACAAGCCACTAATGACGATTCTCCGTAAATTATTGATACAATAGACACACGGGCGAGGAACGTCATACATGTACTTTGACTTCAAAACATCGATTTTTTTGCTATGGTGCATAAGAAATCCTAATAAAGAAATTAAAAATATTATTATAAATGTTTAATTTAATACGGATTTATGAAATAAAAAGAAAACAAATTATTTGTTTCTTGAGGTTAGGTTTACATGTAATATTTTGTTATTATTCGTATGTCAGTATTAATATAACGATGGTTTATACGTTATCAGAAAGAATAGAAATTGTATTTATTTACGGAAGTGAAAATCGTTGCGCTCGTAGAACGGCTCGAGTTTTTAACCAAAGGCATCCCAGAAAGAATATACGCCACAAGCAGGGGCGGCTCTTTATATAGAGCCATGGAGCCACTACCTGTAGTTTCAAGTTCAGCAAGAATTTTGAATTAATTCTTAAAACACTTTTTCGCGAGTTATTTTGGTCTAGGAAGATAAATAGTTTTTTCTTCAAAAAAGGAGGGGTATATTGTATAAGTGGCTCTACCATCAACATGTTCCACGAGCCACCACTGCCCACAAGGGTTCAATTGGTTCAGTGCACAAGGTGCTCAAAATAAATAAGTTTTTTTCCATATAAACTGAAGATTCACAGCTCAGTGATGATGACTATGACAGAAGGATTCAATTCTGTGACGAAATGAGTCAAAAAATCGCACATGAACTAAATTTATTAAAACAAATTTGTTTTAGTGACGAATCGCCATTTTTTTAAATGGATTTGTCAATAAACATAATTGTAGATACTGGGACAATAAAAATACATATGTGTTTCGAGAAGATCATACACAATTTCCGGTAAAGATTAATGTGTGGGCCGGTATACTCGGATATCAGATAATTGGTCCAATGTTTATTGAAGAAAACCTGACGGAAGAATTGTATTTAGACATTTTAGAAAATTTAATTTACCTACTCATTATCGTCATTAGAAAACCGATTCGACGTAGATGGCAACATGATAATCGATGAAAATAATTTGTATTTTCAACAAGATATCATCAAGACTATCATCATCTACGTTATAAAAATGGTTTGTTCATATTGCCCTAATGTTTACATTTATTTTTATTTTAGCCTTGATAATCCTCGGGCACTGATTTACGACAGTATAGTCGATATATCATTCGCAATACTTAAAACGTCGTTTTAAAATGGGTCCTCATAATAATGCACTTTACGTATAATATAAGGTGTTAACAGCCTCCTAATAAATTCCTGAGGTCGGTTTATGACGGTCACGGATTCGCCTAAATCATTTATCATTTTTGACGATGGCACAATGGGTAAACTCCTTACGCAGGACAACATTTCAGCAAGTAAATGAAAGCTCTTGGAGAGTACGTTTGGATCAGAGGTAATATTTCCGGAAGCTTTTTTATCCAGATATTTTAATGCTTTTAATAATAAGTGGAAGAAAATAAAATAAACGATCCATCTGTAGCGACTTAAAGATATATCGACCAGAATGTTATTGGATTTATATAGGGTGGATAATTAATCCCCTCGAAGAAGACATTGACTCTCCCTCCTATGTGGCTGACCTTAAGGCGGATATGATGCCGAGAAACCGATGGCAATTTAATAAATTATACAGTAGTTGTCGTACTAGTTAACCCGAAACATGTTATTGATCCTTGTTGGAAACATACAGTACTTGATTAGCCAAATTAGACCCTTCAGATTCAGATAGTTAACCCTGGCCGAAGTAGCGCCTCGTATCGATACAGCTCATGTACCACCGAATAAAGTGATCGGATAATAGCGGACCAGGGTCGCTCCGCATCTACCGCCATTAATCCCCCAACTCGAGATTAAGCACAAATAAGAACATTCTCGGTTGTACATTTAAATTGTACGACTGTCGTTAAATCTAATTTTTATTGCTAAACGAAATACTGGCTCCAGTATTAAACGAACGTAATCGATTAGATGTGATAATAATGTTGCGATTGCTGACAACATTATTTAATCGTAGATAATCTTAAAATAACCATAGTTATAATGATTTTAATATGAAATAAACTGTTTCTAATCTCCATTTGTTTCTATAATTGTTTGAATTCTTCAACTAAAGTATATTCGATGATTTCCCGAATTACGGAGTACATAATTAAATATATAATAAACGAAGTTCTCCGTATATAGCTGAATCAAAAGTGTGAACATGCCTCCGACAGGGATCGAACCTGCAACCTCTAGATCTGGAGGCATGTTCACACATTTAATTCAGCTATATACGGAGAATCTTCGTTTATTATATATTTAATTATAATTGAAGTGCTGGCACTTATAAAATAGCATTTAATAAAATGTTAAAGGGTTATAACCGAAATAGCTATTTATGTAACAAGTGTTTAACAACACGAACCGGTGGTAGTCGATTAGGAATCATTTATACAATTTAAAAAGTAATTTTCCGCCGAATTTAAGTACTTTGCTGCTAAAATAAATGTAACATGCGAACATGGCATCCTGGCTTATTTCGCTTATAGCTTTAAGCGATGAAATTTCATTTTTATTTTTATTTTGTCATGTAATTGATTATTTTACTTTATTTCACAGGTAAATAAAGTGTTACTTTACTGAACTTTAAAACATCATAGATGCTTAATAATGAGTACTTTATGATGGAGCCGTACATGATAGTTAGTTACAGTAAAAGTGGGCAAAGTAAACTAATACTCATCGAGTGAAAAGGTTGGCTAATTTTCACGATTGCTCATATGCAATATAACGTTTTATATAACTATCTAACATCTTTAATAGAAGCAACTATACCTAGTAAGGAACTGCAGTAAAAATTAACGAAATGTTTAAATTTTTAAATCAGGATGTCTTTGAAAATTACTTATCGACACATAAGTCAGAATTAGGAATTTCAGGTTAGGAATCCATGCAATATGCATCAAAATGTGTTACCTTTCGATCTGTTGAATAACTCAAAGCACTAAGTTTTATATAGCACTGACTTTCGGAAAAGTTCCCTTTTGTTTGCATAGTAACATGGGTAAACAATGTACAGGTTGACTAGAAGTAACTTTTCCTATCTAAAATCGCCTTAGCAATTATTAAATCAAATAAACAGTCTATACCATCTGACGGCCTAAGGCTAAGCTGTTTACATTATATATTCTTTTTTTTGCTGTTTATAAATAGCGCCACTTTTTGCGTTCTCTGTACCGGTGGCCCAAATTTATTGGTAACTAGAAAGGTAAAGGCAAAGGAAGGATGTTTGATGGAATTTCGGGTTAAGGAAAGTGAATGATTAAGGGAATTGGCGTAAGCGATTCGCTATTCGGCCACTAACGTTGATTTAATCTTCAATAATGAATGGGACAAAAACTGAACAATCATGGACCCGAACAATAACTTAATATAGTAATAAAATTTACGTGGGGCTCGAACCCTCGACGCCTCGCATCGAAAGCGGTAGCCAAACCGCCCCGTCACAGAGCACCCCCAATGATCTGTTAATGCTATTGTTATTATTTCAGAAAAAGAGGTCATAACGTGTGAATTTCTATACAATTTTTGCAAAATTGATTTGTAAAAAATACTGACGAGAAGTTAGCCACGACTTTCCAGCCACTGATTTTGGCGCCACCACCATCACCCGAATTATGACCAATCTCAATGAAATATTAATTACAGCCGTTAATGATTTTTTTTAAACGACCAAGAAATCAAGAAAAATAAAACCTTAAAAAATATAAGCGCCGTTTAGCACTACACACATTTGGTTTTTAACATAAACACGATAAGCAACATGAATTAGGCAAGTTTAAACAATTTAGTTGTGGATATCTTTAGAAATAACTGAGTAATTAATGTTTTAATCTATCATAAACAGATACGCGAGTTTTAGAATTTCAAAAAATTTTAAAGTGCCGTTTGGCGCTAGATACATTCGAGCTTCTACCATTAATGTGTGAAGCAACATGTAATAAGCAATTTAAAATAATTTGTTAATACTGCCCTTTGTAAATAGAGAAATTATACATTTTTTAATCGATCCATGTCCACAGACGCGCGAGTTTTGAAATTAAAAAAAAATTTAAAGTGCCGTTTGGCGCTGGATACATTCGAGTTTTTACCATAAATGTATTAAGCAACATGTAATTAGCAATTTAATATAATTTGTTTATAGTGCCCTTTGGAAATAGAGAAGTTATACATTTTTTTAATCGATCCATGTCCACAGACGCGCGAGTTTTAAAATTTCAAAAAATTTTAAAGTGCTGTTTGGCGCTAGATACATTCGAGTTTTTGCCATAAATCTATTAAGCAACATGTAATAAGCAATTTAATATAATTTGTTTATAGTGATCTTTGAAAATAGAGAAGTTATAGATTTTTTAATCGATCCATGTCTACAGATACGCGAGTTTTAAAATTTCAAAATTTTTTAAAGTGCCGTTTGGCGCTAGATACATTCGAGTTTTTACCATAAATGTATTAAACAACATGTAATAGGTAATTTGAAATAATTTGTTAATAGTGCCCTTTGGAAATAGCGAAGTTATACATTTTTTAATCGATCCATGTCCACAGACGCGCGAGTTTTACAATTTTAAAAAATTTTAAAGTGCCGTTTGGCGCTAGATACATTCGAGTTTTTGCCATAAATGTATTAAGCAACATGTAACAAGCAATTTAAATCAATTTGTTTATAGTGCCCTTTGGAAATAGAGAAGTTATACATTTTTTAATCGATCCATGTCTGCAGATACGCGAGTTTTAAAATTTCAAAAAAATTTAAAGTGCTGTTTGGCGCTAGATATGTTCGAATTTTTGCCATAAATGTATTAAGCAAGATGTAATAAGCTGTTTAAAATAATTGTATAATTGTTGAAAATAACTAACGGCTGTAATTAAAATGTCATTGATATTGGTCATAATTCGGGGGATGGTGGAGGCGTCAAAATCCGTGGCTGGGAAATCGTGGCTAACTTCATGTCGGTGTAAAAAAAACCGACCCATATAAGTTGTAAACAAATTATTTTAGACTAAAGAATACTATTATTCGGACTGACAGATTACAATAAAGTTCAATCAAAATATATTTTTAACAAAAAATAATATACTGGGTGGCCAAAATTGGATGTAACCTCAAGAGTTAGAAAAATCTGATTTACACGTTATGGCCACTTTTTCTGAAATACCTGATAACAACATCATTAACAGAGATTATGGCTAATATAGTTATGTGTGCGGTTTTTCACGCAGAGTTCAGTGGCGTGCTTATTTTTTTTATTTAGGTTTTTAATTTAAGAGTTACGACACAAAATTTCTAATACAATCGTTTTTCTCGTTAATTTGCATAACTTTTTATTAGCCATGACATATCAATGTAAAGCTGATTTAAAGTTCTATGCAATGACATAAAAATAAACAGGGTGTTGAATTTCAAAAAAATGCTACTTCATAACTGGTAAATTAAAAGACAAAATAATAAAATAAGCACTCATTTATGGGAAGAAGACCATACAAATAACTATTTTCTATTTTGCGTCTAAAACGGAGTCATTAACGCACTCATATGGGTTCGTTAATGGCTCGCCGAGTGCTTTAATAATTAAATTTTTCAAGGTTGGCTCTGGGCGATTTTTTAATTAAGAAATGGAATAAAAGGGACAAAATATAAAAAATACTGTAAAAAAACTCGTTCATATGGCCTTTTTTCGCTACGCTCGTCGTTTTCTAAACTTGGACGCTTGCGAAAAAATCGCGCTTATTGAACTCGTTTTCTAATGTACTATTTAACTGTTTCTTGCATATCTTACAGTTATTTAAAACAAGACCTATTTTAAAATAGCAAAAAATTGAAAAACGCCCGATATATCCCAAACTAATGACACTATTGATGTGTATATCAGATTTTTTCTAACTCTTAAGGTTACCGGGACGGCCTATAAAAACATCAATTTTGGGCCTCCCGGTACAAAGTAAGAGAAAGTATACTTTGAATGATTATTTTCGAATTCGAAATTTCAACGGAAATATCCATTATGAGATTTCCCTAGATGATAATTACGATAATTTTTGAAAAGCTGCGTCCTCACTGAGTCGACATTGTCGATCAACTCTGTCTATCGACACTGTCGACCAACAAATCTTCAAGACTTCACCTGACCACACTAAGTAGACAGAAAGTTTGTCGATCAGTCGAAATGAAAATGTTTGATGAAGAAGACGTGATTATTGCTTGTGCCGCATTTGTTATTATAGCGTCTAAAAAAAGGAAATATTCGCGTAAAAGAAGAGTTTGGGTTCGACCAAGCCTGGAAAGTAGAACTCGGTACAGCGGTAGTAATCTGATAGAAGACTTCAATAGGGACGATATCGACATATTGAACCTTGAATACAGATGTAATAATAATAATAATAATAATAATAATAACTTTATTGCCCAACGGAAGATCCAATACAGGGAAACAAATAAACTAGATAATTAAAAATTCTAAATTACACAACTTACATAACTAATAAAATAACTTAACCTATATTTGTTAATTCAAACAAAAACCAGTACAAATTTTATAATAAAAAGTAAAAATACTTATATGAACAGGTGAACACAACAAAATGAATATATTCAAAATAGTGAAAATATGAAAGAAGGGTTAAGAATGAGACACGTAGATTACAGGTGATCATTAATGAATATATCGTTAAAATAAGTATTAGCATTGCGACTCATGTGGTATATTGGTGCTTTGCGCAAGATATTACTTCTTGGCGTGGGCGTAAAAAATGTATTGCAATGGCGGAAAGATAATCTAGGGCAGTAGTATTGAACATTTGCAAGTAATTCTGGAGAATCAATAATATTGTTAATTAATTTGAACATAAACACTGCACTAGTTATATCTCGCCGAGCAGATAATGACGAAAACCCATGTTTCTCCAAGAGATACTCGCAGTTACATGACCTATCGGGGTAAATACCATCAGTTTTATATGACATAAACTTCAAGAAACGTCTTTGTACTTTTTCAACAATTAAAGATATACAAGTGTAGTAAGGATACCATATAATGGAAGCATACTCGAGTTTGCTACGGATTAAAGCGAAATATAAAGTTTTTAATAAGTCAACATTGCTGAAATGTTTAGACGTAAGCATTATAAAACCCAATATCCTCAAAGCTGACGACGCGATAGCGTTTATATGGCTGGTAAAAGTAAGATGAGAATCAAAAACAACTCCAAGGTCTTTCATTTCTTATGAGGGGAATGCCACTAATATTATAATCATGGATTACGGGAAGTCTCTTGCGACTGTAGCTGACTACACAACACTTGTTGACGTTCAAGGTCAGTTTGTTTACATCACACCAATGCGCTAGTAAATTCGGGTTATTTTGAATCAGAGCAATATCATCATGGTTATTAATACGATTAAAAATCTTCACATCGTCTGCGTAGGCTAAAATCGGACAAGAAATTGCTGAGATAAGATCATCAATAAACATAAGAAATAATAGCGGTCCCAAGTTGGAACCTTGAGGAACACCTGAGCTAGATATGAACTTGTGCGATTTGAAGCCATTGTAAAAAACATAGTTTGTTCTGTGGTGCAGATATGATATAAGTCTTAGAAGTGTTCCTGTAATACCAAAAGAACTAAGTTTATTAACCAATATATTGTGGTCAAGGGTGTCAAATGTAATGGTGGTTTTAGATTTTTTTTGAATGTCGGAAAGTAAATTTGAATATTTGTTGCAAAAAATCGGGCCAAAAATTGGTAAACAAGACACTAATTTTAGACCTGACATTCCCACAAAGGAGCGTCTCGCTGTGACAAAACGATTTTTATCAACTGGAGATTCGTTTCACTCACTGATGTATCTTTTCAAAATTTCTAAGAGAAGTGAAGATTGTAATCAACCTGTATTAGCAAATTTACCCAGAACACCCAGAAAAAGTGCACTGCATGCTCAACATGTGTATGAATATAAAGAATATTATATAGCCCTACAAAAAGTAAACTATGGGTGCAAAATATATTTACATGTTTTTTAATTTATACATACCTCTGTATCCAACGTCTGCCTGGGCTTATTTTTGTCAAGTAAGAATCTCAAACTTTCATAAGCAAACCATTTGCTTTTGTACACATCCTCCGTGCCACTGCCAGATTTATTACTATCCTTTATTTTTTTTATTCTCTTGCCAGCTGAGTTTGAAGATTTTTTATTTTTTGTTCTACCACTTGCTTCTCTGTATGAAATTCTTTGGCAATTTCCATCAGGCCATCGTGCCTCATATTTCGGTCTTTATAATATTTGTTTTTACTGTTCCACAGATTTGTTTTTGCTTTGTAAGCTTCAATAAACGCTATCACTTTTTCTTTTTTACATTCCATTTTTCAACGGACCAAGTACCTACAAACAACGTGTCACGACACACTCACATTAATTACTAATCTGTTTGCCGATGTCGAACGCCGAATAGCACGTCCATATTCTGGATTCAACTCGACTACCCTTTGATTTTACCGACAGTTTATGGAAAACCAATGGACAGGTCGATCGGCATATTTTGTCGATCGACGAAGTCAATTGACGCCTACACACTAAGTCGACAGTGCCGATAGACAGAGTCGATTGACAATGTCGACTCAGTGAGGACGCGGCTTTATAGACTCACGTTAGAAACGACTTTGACTCGCGCTTCTAGGCCGAGTGCTACAAGAACGAGACGAGATGGCATGCGGCGAGGCGAGAACACACACTCGTGCTTGCCTCTCATCGCTGAGCGTGTACTGCCAATATGTGATGCCCAAGGGCCTCATGGCGTGTCGCCTCGAAAGGTTTCTGAGCTTACGTCGCCTCTGCGAGCGTGTGCTGCGTAAGAATTTAGCAGATGTAAAAATTTTGTTATATTATATTTTTATCCATAAGTCAGAAGGTAAAGAATTGCTTCTTTGAAAGTTTACACGTTCTTCCTGTCTGGGTAGTTACCTTTTTCCACTTCAACTATTAACTTTTTTTCCATCAAGGTGGGCCAGATTAAAAAAAAACAGGCGCAGAGGAATGTCATCGACACTTTCAAAATCATAGCTATAGAGCTATTCAGCAGAGATGGCGGTCGGGCTGTCTTGTCCGTCCGAATCAAGTAGTGCCCGTTGCAATTTTCCACCATAGGCTTAATCGCGCGCGCCTATGAAATAACCGGTAAGTAAGAGACGCCGTAAACTATTTCTTTCTCCTTCTACCGCTCGGTCTAAGACCGAGCTACTCAGGCCGCGTGTGTGTTTTCTAGATACGGCCGACGAAATCGTACGTCTTGGGAATATCCGATCGGTTATCATGTAGTAGAAAAGGATACCAATATTATTTGAATATTCCGAACTTAGTTCGTAAACCGCCCTTATTCGTGAATAGGTCTATAGAACTTTTTTTGTAAGCTCGCTTCAAATTGATTATAAAAAAGTTTGTTGGTATTAGCAATAGAAATTGCGGAATAGCAGTAAAATTACTTTTAACATTACTTATAAAGTCTTCTCTGCAGTTGATTTTCTCTCCCTACATTTTTAACAAGCACATAATAGCTATTTATGGATGAGTTTTAAAGCTTAGATCCCGAGCAAGCTTTGTACATTCTGACCTAAAAACAAAAGACCAAAATAACCATTTTCATAGTCCAACATAATATAATAGTTATTTATGAACCAAGGGTAACCAAATTGCACACCGTAGGGCTTCTGGCCAGACGGCATGTAAAGCGCCCGCGGAGTATAAAGATCAAGTAAGCCCATGATGCATTCAAACTTTTATGTCTTACTAGTTTTCCCATCAAATCACAGAAAGGTTAAGGCTATACTTGTCATTTAGACATTTCAAGCTTGCATCAACATAATTCATGTTTTTCTAAACAAGAGTCTAGAGTTGTTTAGTGGGCCTTTTCAAAGTTTTATGACCCTAGGGTTTTTTTACAACATAATGTACCTTTCATTCTAGAAATAAGTACACAGTAATATAATGGTAAAATATAAAATATTTTTGGATCCATATTGTAGAAAACTCTATTTGAAAATTTTATGTCACCCTGATAGCCGTAGATAAATAATGCATAAGAATTGCATTACAGTTTAATTTTTTGCTCCCAAATGGAATCTAAATACAATAAAGGGTTAAATAACAATTTGAAATACTTTTTGTAATCTTGAACAAGCTTTTTTCTTTTTCCATATATTTATTTAAATCTTTGCATCAAACGGTTGCGTACCACCGAATGTAATTATTTCTGCCTGGACCACTAATTATTTCAGGTACTCGTATATAAATGGTCAAAATATTAACTAAAATAGTGTTTATGAAATTGTTACAGTTTTACCCCTTTTTTGTTATCATTTATAAAAATCAACATAATACCTTAAAATAAGTCTGATTTACTGACAGGACTCAAATAAATAGAGGTGGATTAGGGACTCTAATGAATTCACGTGTTTGAACCGGATCTTGTCAAGTTTGTAACTACGTAAAATAGATTTTTGGCGCTGTTTTTCATCTGAATGTCAAAAGTCAACAAAAATCGAACAATTATCAAATGAGCGGATATTGCTGAAACTAAAGCTTACTTTAGATTGCCTTATTTAGCGGAAATATGCTTTAGTAATCATGAAAATTTTGATATTTGCCTGCCTATGGGACTAGAGTGGTTATCTTGTGCAGAATTGTCTTTGAATCGTTTTAATTTTTTGATGGGTTATCTTCGCCTCGGTAATATTTTGGAATCAGCTTGGATTTTTTTTTTTAAAGGAAGGATGATTGACGGAAATTTGGGTTGGGGAATTATGAATGATATGGGACATAGGCTTAGGCAGTATAGATCATTCAACCACAACCGATTATTTATAATATATTAAATGAAAATGCCCACGCCCTCGCCGGGATTCGAACCGAGGATTCTCCGCATCAATTCTGCCGCCCTAACGCACGCGGTTAGTGGGCCTGCAGCTTGGAATTATCTAGCCTGTTTAATGTCTGTCTAAAAATCATTACATTGCACGTTAATAGACTCTAAAGGGCCATTTAGATTTATTACATGCATTCACAAACCAAGAAAGTATTTTTAAGACGTTGCCTGTGAAGAAGGTAGTGACGTTCATTTAAACTTCGGATATTAGTTTTTAGATTTAATTTTAATGTTGAAATCAGTAGGTGTTAAAATAATATACTGTTTTAGTTTATTAATTTCTAAATTCAAACTGCAATTATCTGATCTTTTTACTTTCTCCGTTACGAAGTACGAGAAAGTATTGTGATCGTGATTTTTTTTCCAAACATTTTTTTTACGGAAATATCCGTTTTGGGGTCCCTAGATGCCATTTCAACAATTTCTGGAAAAAAAATTTTTGTGTCTGTGTGTGTGTCTGTCTGTCTGTCTGTGTGTGTCTGTGTGTGTCTGGCTGTGTGCGCTGTATCTCAAAAACTAATAGAGCGATTGATACGAAACTTTGAACATACGTCTTATTTGATAATCTGAAGAACTGAAAAGCTTTTGGTAAAATTTCCTACACCGGAAGTGGGTGTTTACCTTAACTATTTTTTGTTTTTTGCCAATATTTTCTTAAATATGAAAAATATCACAAAAACAATTAAACAAACTTTGAAGACGACAAAGAAATGAACATCTTTTGCTTGAAAATATTTTTCATAAAATCATTGCTATTCGAAAAAAAAATTTATTAATCTTTTTTTAATTTTTGGTTTATAATTATGAAACTATAATAGTTACAGCAAATTTATATGAATAATAATTGTAGAGAATGCCAAAATGAACAACTTCTAAAGAATAAGTTTTTTTCGAAATCTCGTTAGTTTTTGAGTAAACCTAGTTTTTTAATTTGAAGTATAATTTTTCCATCTTTCATGATTTTGACGTTTTAAACGTCAGTTTCATCCGAGTTTACAAAACGCTCGATGTACATTTAAAATATGATTTCAATTGAAAATAAACCCATGAACACGTAAATATAAAGTCGGAGAAAGTAACATGATGCCCACATCACCATTTTTTATCAAGGTATGAAGAAAATTAGGTAGTTTTTAAATTAAATTTTATTTTAATAAGGCATGAGCCATTGAATTTTGCCATGCATGAGAGAGATAGAGAGAAACAAAGCGGTCATGTCTAAAATTATTACTTTTTTTAACTCAACTGAACTAATCTGGTCTTCTATGACGTAAATTGTCAATCTGACAAGTCGCGACAATTTGTGTTATTAAATATTGACTTACATGAATATGGTGGGCAAATAGCCCGTCTTACAATTTTTTATTTTCTCCAACTAACACTTTTTTCATAGATATCAGCTCCAATAGCCCGTGGGCTAAATGTTCTATTTTTTAATATGCGGCATTCCAAATTTATCTTCTGGCGCAGCCATTTCTGTTAGCGCTAAGTTCGGATAATTTTCTTTCGGCAATTAGAAAAGAATGTCATCCAAGATTAATCTGCCCAAATTTCAAGCATTTGTCCAGAGAAGTGTAGAATTTACGAAGCAATTTCTGGAGAAACTGGAATTTTTTTCATCAAAATTTCCATTCAGGCGCAGCCATTTTTGTTAGCTTTAAGTTCGGATAATTGTCTTTCGGCAATTAGAAAAGAACCTCATCCAACATTAATCTGTCCAAATTTCAAGTATTTGTCTAGAGAAATGTGGAATTTACAAAGCAATTTCTGGAGAAACTGCATTTTTATTCATCAAAATTTTCATTCTGGCGCAGCCATTTTTGTTAGCGCTAAGTTCGGATAATTTTCTTTCGGCAATTAGAAAATAACGTCATTCAAGATTAATCTGCCCAAATTTCAAGCATTTTTCCTGAAGAGTGTGGAATTTGCAGAGCAAATTCTGGAGAAAGTGCATTTTTGTTCATCAAAATTTTCATTCTGGCGCACCCATTTTTGTTAGCTCTAAGTTCGGATAATTTTCTTTCGGCAATTTGAAAAGAACGTCATCCAATATTAATCTGCCCAAATTTCAAGCATTTGTCTTAAGAAATGTGGAATTTACAGAGCAATTTCTGGAGAAAGTGCATTTTTGCTCAGCAAAATTTTCATTCTGGCGCAGCCATTTTTATTAGCGCTAAGTTCGGATAATTCTTTTCGGTAATTAGAAAAGAACGTTATCCAAAATTAAGCATTTGTCCAGAGAAGTGTGGAATTTACGAAGCAATTTCTGGAGAAACTGGAATTTTTTTCATCAAAATTTTCATTCTGGCGCAGCCATTTTTGTTAGCTTTAAGTTCAGATAATTCTCTTTCGGCAATTAGAAAAGAACCTCATCCAACATTAATCTGTCCAAATTTCAAGCATTTGTCTAGAGAAATGTGGAATTTACAAAGCAATTTCTGGAGAAACTGCATTTTTGTTCATCAAAATTTTCATTCTGGCGCAGCCATTGTTGTTAGCGCCAAGTTCGGATAATTTTCTTTCGGCAATTTGAAAAGAACGTCATCCAAGATTAATCTGCCCGAATTTGAAGCATTTGTTTAAAGAAATGTGGAATTTACAGAGCAATTTCTGGAGAAGGTGCATTTTTGTTCATCAACATTTTCATTCTGGCGCAGCCATTTTTGTTACCGCTAAGTTCGGATAATTTTCTTTCAGCAATTTGAAAAGAACGTCACAGCCAACTCTGAATAAAAATCTTGTGGCCAACACGTTATAATCCACGATATTAAATAAACTTTTGTTCGATACCTCGCCAGAAAGTGGGTCTGTATATATGGCTACCCAACAGTGAGTGAAAGTTCCTTTTTCGTTTACTTCATTTTCGCTCACTGTCTTTCACTCACTGGTTTTTATTCACGCATAATCTGTTATTGTGTTAAATTTTCCAATTCTTTCTGAAAACGTATTTTTTTTTGGCAACATTTTGTACCTTGCGCCATTTGCGACTTCCAGGACATCATTAGGAACATGTAACTCTTCATCACAATTTCCACAATGTGCACTTTATTGACTATACAGAACTTTCATGGCAACAAACCACTCCGAACATGTGATTTATTTTTACTTAAAATTTTGAATACAAAGTTGCAGACTTTCAGGGGAGGTATCGAACAAAACTACATACAGCACTTGAGCGTAAGGGCGCTTTCGTTCACTTGAATTGCATTGAATTTATACGAAATTCACGTGAATGAAAGCTTTGCCTTCTTCACAGTTACTGTAAACAACTATTTCCAAAATTTATTGCATAGTTTTTCACTCACCTTTACCCGTATATAGCTTGTCCGACTTTACGCTTGTAGAATTCAAATAATAAAAGACATTGTTATTAAAAATATGTGCACTTTCTGCATCCGATATTTTCCCCATGAAGAGTGTATACGACTCATCGACGTTGTTGACACGATGGGTTTCTCGAAGTCTGGGGAGCCTTTGAAAAGGTGGGATGAATCGATCCACACATTAAATGTGGCGACGAAAATAGGTGGTTTTTTAATTTTCTGATGTTTGTACAGGAAAGCTCCCTTTTCTGGTGCATCATATAATTTATTACTACTACCATTTGTATTTCACATTTAATTTTACTTGTACAAAATCTTAGCCGTTACAATGATAGATCCATAGTAACTTAACAAAATAATATTATACATTATATATTCGAGATAACGATACATAGATATCATTATTTAAATAATAAAATATGTCCTATATTGCGATTTGGCATAGCTGTGAGGTACATTTTTAAGGCCTAATACTTTGGTAAAAAAGCTTTTCTCGATTTATTATAACTGGACTGCACTTGTGGAAAAAAGGAAAAAAAGTGAAAACATCATATATCAAAAACAAAAAAGCATAAATAAGAGTGTAATATTCAATACATTAGTGTGAACAGACTGAAGTGGTCCGTTTCTAGTAGTGCTTTTAGGAAATTTAGAGCCCCTGAGATGATATATTTGATATTATTTTGGGTGAAATCAAATAAGTATCTCGGGAGTGGGTCCCCCCGTTCCCGATATTCTGGGCCGGACATCTATTCCCGGTTTTCTTATATGGGGTCCATATGAGCAGTCATATTTCACGGCAGTGGTCGACATCCTGTGGGAACTGTATCGATTTAATGCGTGGGGGGACAACATATGCGGTCACCAAAGTGAGACATCAATCTTATCTTCTTGGGGGCGCGAAGATCCGAATTGCTTTACTGCTGTGCAGCCGTAAATCCCGAAACTTTCAGCCCGTCGAGATGGATTAGATTCTCTTTTCATGTTTTACAACAGTTTACGACACAATTGGGGGTTTTGTGCGAATTTTACTGCGATGCGAGGGGCGGGACTAACAAACTCGATTATTTATGGCAATTTAAGTAGTATGTGCCTGGAATATTCAGGTCCAAGAAATTCCCGGTGTCGCATACGTCGGCTAAATTCAATTTCGTTTCTATGAGATTTTAAAATAAAACTTTTTTGGTTATAAGTTACTCTCCGGAAGGAAGTCGTGCCGCGCATATCAATGAAGGGGGAATCTATCAAAGTTATATCTGATAATATTCAGTGCGATGTGGAAACAACTTGTAGCTTGTTTCATATAATGGCATTCTCTCTGATAATATATTAGTTAAAATAACAAGAAACAACAACTTCTAATCGGAGATGTTATCGCGTTTAATGAACATCCTGAATTAAATAAAATTGTGTTTATTTTGGTATACTTATCCAGTATTTAACATAAATAACTTAAATATCAGAGATATAGTCTCATTTAGAAATGGCGGAAGCACATTATAGCAGCACCTAATGAATAGATGGCCAATAGAATTTAATTTTTAAATAAAAGCGTGAAACGAACTTGGGTCTGTTCTGAATTAGTTATTGGTCTGCGAGTCAATATGCAGAGCACTAAATAATCTATAAATAATGTTTTATACAGTGTGAGTCGAACCTTAAAGTTCGTAAGTAAATGGTTACTACAAAATTCGAAAATACAGGTACCAAAGTCAAGTTTTTGTTAAATTCTCGGCTCCATAGTCTCAACAACTTGGGCTTATCATTATCAAATTACTGATTGTAACATTTCTACATTTGTTTTATTATAATATTACAAACTGTCTGTAAACGAGAAGATTATTAAATCCAGGGGTGTGGAGTCGGAGTCGGGAGAGGTGGAGTCGGTGAATATTTGGGGTCGGAGTCGGAGCCGTAGTCTGCAGGCTGCAAATTTGAGGGGTCGGAGTCGGAGTCGGAACAAAAAAATTCAGGAATCGGAGCCAGAGTCGGAGTCGGAGTCGAAACAAAAAAAAAATAAGGAGTCGGAGCCGGAGTCGGAGTCGCTACATTTTTGTCACAACTCCACACCCCTGATTACAAGTTAGATGATTCTATTACGCATTCAATTGTCGAACTGCTCACACAACTTGCATTAGCGAAAATAAAAATATTCAGAAATTCGACGATGCAAATATTCGACAGAGAACGGTGCTTCCCCTTGTTTTTTATATAATACGCAAAATGAACGTTGATTGTTATTCTAATACGATGGAGTCGGAGCCGGAGTCGGAGCCGGAGCCGGTTTCGGAGACGGAGCCGGAGTCGGAGCTGGAGTCGGAGCCAGAGTCGGAGTCGTAGCCGGAGTTGGAGTTAGAATCGGAGTCGGAATAAAAAAAAATGAGGAATCGGAGTCGGAGTCGGAGTCGGAGTCGGAGTCGGAGTCTAAACAAAAAAAAATGGAGTCGGAGTCGGAGTCGGAGTCGCTACATTTTTGTCATGACTCCACACCCCCGATTAAATCACTTTGACCGGTTTTCTTATAACACTAAAAGCTTTATTGGCCAGCTCAAATCTCAAGATTCATGTAAATACATCTTTAAATAATGACATTTATTTTAAGATTGCATATGATTGTATTGCAGGTTGAATCTTTGTTAGTAACTTCAAGAAATTGAAACTGGAATATTAAAATTAAAAACTTCCAATTGAAATATAAGTATATATGGGGCATTCCGCCAGTTTTTTTTTCGAAATGTAGTGACTACGTTAGAATATTGGTCGGCTTGTGAATCGGCCTAAACACCGTGAATTTTTTCAGATTTTTTTTCGCTCGCGTTCCCGAGATATCCACGATTCAATAAAGCAAAATCCAGGTTTTTGTCCATTTTTCTCAGACGTTCATGTGAAAATAACTTTGAATAGACGCGTTTTCATGAAAAATGCATAAGGACCAAAGTTGCTCGGCTTGGATAGACGAATAAGATCCCGAGGTGGAATTTTTTTTTTTTGGCAAAAAAATAACCTAAAAATTGCGTTTTTCGGAAAATTCGGGGAAAACCTATTTTCGCCCATTTGAAAATGGCTCATCTTGCTCCAAAAACTAAGATAAATGTGTCGAGAATAATTTGACAAATTTTCAGAGTGGTTCTCGACAAGCATCACACACAATATCAAAAATAGCCATAAAAAAAGGCGAAAAATTGAATAATTCGGGAAAATAAAACATGACATTGCAACATATATCGCGGATGTTTCCGAGATTATTTCCCATGAAAAATATGCCTAAAAAGTAACGCAGAGAACCCCGAAAACCCACTTCAACCCTCGAGACATACATTTTCTTATGGCTATTTTTGTTATTGCATCTGATGCTTGTCGAAAACCACTCTGAAAATTTGTCAGGTTATTTCCGACACATTTATCGTTTTCGTACCAAGATGAGCGATTTTAGAATGGGCGAAAATAGGGTTTCCCAGAATTTTCCGGAAAAAAGCATATTTTAGGTTATGTTTTCGCCCAAAAAAAAAAATCTCCACCTCATGAAAACGCGTCTATTCAAAGTTATTTTCATATGAACGTCTGAGAAAAATGGACAAAAACCTGGATTTGTCTATATTGAATCGTGGATATCTCGGGAACACGTCCGAAAAAAAATCTGAAAAAATTCACTGTGTTTAGCGACAAGTAGACCAACTTTTTGACGTAGTCAGGAGGCCAACTTACATTTCGAAAAAAGAATCTCTGGCGGAATGCCCCATATACAGTGTGTCTGCTTAAGTTCGCACCATATGGAAAACTTTTTTATTATTAATTTTACGAAAAAAAGTTATTCTTTATAAAAAGTTCTGCATGATCTTAGACCATCAGATATTATTATTCTAACAAACCTGATGATTGTATTTTAGAGTTTAGAACATGCAGAACTTTTTATGAAGAATAACTTTTTTTCGTAAAATTAATAATAAAAAAGTTTTCCATATGGTGCGAACTTAAGCAGACACACTGTATATACAGGGTGTTGGTTTTTCTAACTTAACTGGGGATTTCGATTGACTTAAAATAGTACAACACATAAAATGTCGTTAAGTAATACATATACGATTAATTAATAACACAGAACAAGGATTATAAGAACAATCCTAATTATTAAAAATTTACAAGCATTTTACTAAATCGTTAAATGTAAAACATAGAGTCCACCCAGACATATTGTGAACATTCAATAGTCAACAACTATTAAGTTTTACTAATCTGATAGGGGCTGCCTTCCATAAAATGTCATAAAACTAGAAACGCGGCGGTCTTCTGGTCGTTAAGGGCCATATTAGAATATTTAACATTGACAGTTCTTAATCAATATCAATATATTGTAAGCGTTATGTTTTCACACACTAAATTCAAACCGAAATTTACAGTTAAAAACAGTATGAACCTAATTAATAGAATTAGAAATGTCATACACAAAATTATTTTCAATTTAATAAAAAATACCAGGAACAGAAAGAAGGATTAGCAATTGGTAATCTGTTAAGTCCGCCAATGGCCAAATTCGTCATGGACTATTTAGAACCAGTAAATTATGAAAATTACCTATTTTTAAGAAATGTATTTACTGGTTTAGGTACGTGGATGACATTTTGGTCGCCTTCACAGGTACAGTCAGAGAATTAGACTCATTCTTAAACATTTTAAACACACAGAATTACATAAGTTTATATTTATTTTATTTATAATAAATACCTGTATTTGTATAAATAATGTATTGTTTAATAATTTGAATTTATGTCTTACACGATACAAGCATTTAAAATGTATTTAAATAAAATTTACGTTCAAATTTAAAATGTTTTTATTCCTTTGTGTATACAGTATATTTAATCTAACGCAGCGCATCATGTAGAAAAATAATTGATGTATTACTAATTAAAATTTCCTTCAACATTTGGTGATAAAATATTCATTAACATAAGGTATAATTTTTAGCATGTAAATTCCTATGGCCCACGATTAAAAAAAAAACATACTGTATATAATTGATATTGTGCAAAATGTGAAGTAATTTCTTACATTGATAAAAATGGCAAATTCCTCTCAGGTGAGAAAATTAATTTATAATTCTACCACATTTTAATATTTTCGTTAATGGTATAAACAATTTTAGTTTCTACCATAAGTATACTTATTGAGGTACAGACCTGTAACTACTTTTCAAGAGGGTTCATTGACCGAACCGTTTTATTACGGTCTGCGGTTAGTGGTTGTAAAAATTACCATATACTAAAAATCGAATGTTCACAATATCTTTGGTAGGACTCTATTTACTGTAAATGTTAACTTCGACCACCAACCTACTCTTCTATTATATGCAATGTATTTGATGCAACAGTTTCATTGAAAAAACAACATACAACGGTGGGCTTTTCCACCCTCCAATAATGGTAGACTCTTTGACAAGTTTTGAAAGCTTCGTTTTGCATGCAAGTGCAAATTTGCATTTACAGGCATGTAGGGTGAGTAAATACAAGGTACGAGCATGCAATGTAGCTTTAAAAACGTGTTGAACACTCTGCTTTTCCTACGACCAAACATTTTCTTAAGTATGTTTCAATCATATTTTTTTTTTTATTAAAGACGAAATATATCCTGAATATATAAATATTCAACCTGTTCGTAACTCTGCAAAATTAAGTCTTATTAGGACTACTAACAAATAATACACATTTTTGCATAAAAGTCGATTTTTAGTCGTCATTGTTTTTGAGTAAAGACGTCATCCACTTTGTTTTTAAATGACAACCCCCTATTTTTCTTCTTGATTTTGAGAGATATATTCCTTGTCGAAGTGGCAGTATAAAAATGTTGCTATCTTACATAACCATTTTTTAAGTAAAAGTCATGCAAAAATGTGTATTTTTATCAAAGAAAATTAATTTGTTCGAGGATTTTTTCCAAAAATATTTTATTTCGGTTTTACTGAATTTATTCCATACTTTGGGCATGCACTGTATAATTCCATCGTGGCAGTAGCCACGCAGGTAGTTACTTTAATAAGTTTTTGTTTTTTAGTCTTTGTCATACTTACTTTTTACTTTCTCCGTTACGAAGTACGAGAAAGTATTGTGATCGTAATTTTTTTTTCAAATTTTTTTTTTAGGGAAATATCCGTTTTGGGGTCCCTAGATGCCTTTTCAACAATTTCAGGAAAAAAAATGTATCTGTGTGTGTGTGTGTGTGTGTGTGTGTGTGCGTAGGTGTATGTGTGTGTGACTGCGTAGGTGTATGTGTGTGTGACAGTCTGTGCGCGCTGTATCTTAAAAACTAATAGAGCAATTGATATGAAACTTGAAAAGCTTTGGGTAAAATTTCGTGCACCGAAAGTGGGTGTTTACCTTAACTGTTTTTCGTTTTTTGCCAAAATTTTCTTAAATATGAAAAATATCACAAAAACATTTAAACAAACATTGAAGACAACAAAGAAATGAACATCTTTTGCTTAAAAATATTTTTCATAAAATCATTGTTATTCGAGAAAAAAATATTTTTTCTAAATTTTTGGTTTATAATTAGAAAACGATAATAGTTACAGCAAATGTATGTTAATAATAATTGTATAGAACGGTAAAATGAACAACTTATAAAGAATAAGTTTTTTTTTTCGAAATCTCTTCAGTTTTTGAGTAAACTGAGTTTTTGAATTTGAAGTCTAATTTTTCCATCTTTCATAATTTTGACGTTTTAAACGTCAGTTTCATCCGAGTTTGCACAACGCTCGATGTGTATTTAAAATAGAATTTCAATTGAAAATAAACCATGAAAACGTAGATATAAATGGTATGAAACCATCAAGTCGGAGAAAGTAATATGATAGCCACATCACAATTTTTTAGATTTGCGAAGAGGTTGAATATTCATATATTCAACAGTAATTGCACAAGTGCATTGGAAATTATCGGTAACAAGTTTGTGCGATTTCGACAAACGAAGTCGTATTGTTTGGCAACAGTCCCGAGCCCGGAAGGGCGAGGGGCTGTTGCCTAAAACAATGCGACTGAGTTTGTCGAAAGAGTGCAAACTTGCGATAATTTACAATGCACGAGAGCAATTTATCAGACTATATCCCAACAAAAATATTACAACAAAATAGAATGACATTTACTGTCATCGCGGGCGTGTCGTGCCGGTTTGAATATTACATTTTTAAATGGATCATCAGAAACGTACTTCTCTTGCACTAACTTAGCACTGGTATTCCATATGGAGTTTACATTTTCTTTACAGTACGTACCGTTCGCGTTTCGCACGTTATGTGCCCCGTTTTCCAATATTGTAGAAATGACGTAGAAATTCCCGAGTAGAGGTCATGTTAGTGACTCCGCCCAAACTTTTTGGTTGGGCCTCTTTCCTTTTTTCTTGAATTACTTCAAGAGAAACACTTCCAATGCGGAGTTTTCACTAATTTTAATAGCGTTCTACCCGCAAACTGACGTTTGACATTGAACATTGTTTTTCTTGAAACCAATCATGTGCCGAAACATAATGCGAGTAGAGAACTAATCACAAAGCCGCATTCGAACTCTACATGATATGTTTCCTGAAAATAGAAGTTATATAGAATCGGATTGGTTCTAATTCATTTGAATTTCGGCATGCTACGTTTGGCGGGATATAGTCAGGCTATATTTCATGTTTATTAAATTTGTTTAATGTATCCGTAACACGTATTGGTTTCTAATTTCATTTGTTATTTCCTGACGCATTATCAAAAATTGGGTGGCTTGCTTAAACATGAAACGATTATCTATGCCTTTATTCTCGCCGGGAAATAAAGCACAGAGTAAGGAAAATTTAGATCAAACAGAAATTAATAGAATAACTAAATAAAAATATACGGAAGAGGGTGACAGCCAATTTCAAACACAGATTGTCTGGCAGCGAATGTTGCCTAATTTGAAAATGTAGTTTAAATAGTAGCTTTCATCTCCTTTCTTATACCTACTTACTTCTTGACTTCATAAATAATGATCTTTTTAATTATAAATAGTTATGTTATGTTATTTAATTATAACATAAATAAACAAAACAACCGTGGCAAAACATCCATAATTAAGAATATTTTTGTTTAAAGTTACAATTTATACAATTTATAATAGGCCGTAAATATAGTTTTGCAAGTTGCGGAACTCTAACGGCCCGTTCACACGGCACCGAATCGGTTATTTTGCCGTTTTCTATAGTGCCGCATATATTTCAATATGCGTGTTTAAACGATTTTGCCGTCGACCGTATACGGTATTGTGTGAACACGCACATTAAAATATATGCGACACTATAGAAGACGGCAAAATAACCGAATCGGTAAAACGAACGATTCGGTGCCGTGTGAACGGGCCGTAATATTTTATATAATTAATAGTGACCGTGATGGAATAAGAAAATAAAAGAAACAAATTCAAATGAAAACCCAAGTTTTTTGTAAAGACCTCAAGATTACATCTAATTGTGGCATTATTGTTTATAATCAAAATTAATTCTGACTCAATCTATTTCGTCTGTAATCTAACAAAGCACGTTCTGAAATTTGTTGCTATTACTATCTAAAAGGTTAATGTAAAATTGAATCCCGGCTAATTTTACTCTGAAGCGTATTTAATTTTATCACAATGGTGAATGATCTTGAAAATTAATGACATTTTAATAAGAAATAGTATGCTTTTCGTCTTATTCAAGCTAAGAGTTTAAAAAATAACTATAATAAACAGAAGCTCAAGTATTTAATTAATATTTTAATAAACTGCAGCTAATTAAACGATTTATGTTTAATATTTTCTATTCATTATAATAAACAAATAATCATTAAGATCTCGTGTTAATTTGATATATTTGATAATTTAACATACACATTATCTTTTTTAACATTCAATATTCGTCGTGGTATCCGTCAGGACAGTAATTATTTCAATTTATAATTTGTTTATTATGGTATTTTAAAGACTCTTCGATCGAATAAGACGAAAAGCATTTTATTTCTAATTTTAATTATATTTGCTTTCCTCTGGTTAAATCGTGTCTCTTCGCCCGGTATAAATATATAAAAATATATAGCGAACAGGCAAAGTATGTTTTGGGGTTGTGACAAAGGCGTTTACTAGATATACAATAAAAATGGCCTCGGTGGAATAGGCTGGATAGTCGAGGGAATATCGGTGCGCATGCAATTTTCCAGAATAATATTTTGAATAAAACGAGTATCCACGCTGATGTTCTCTACTGGGAACTAAAAAGGGCTTTATAGTAAACGATGACAATAATCATTTATATTGAATGCGAATTTATTTGAAAGGAGGGGCTTGCTAGAAACATCCTTTGCGAAATACCGCATATGAAATTTGCAGTTTGGAATCTCCATTATCCTTTTCTGCGCGCGGGTCTAGACCGGTAACAATAAATCAGTTATGTATTATACCACCTCGCCCTAAGAATTGTTCCATCTGAACGGGGGTACACACCCAAGAAACTAAGTGGGTCGCAAAACAATGGTAAAATGAAGCCGCAAGAAAGGATCCCGCGGGACTATAAAAGTCTGGATTTAGCGATACTTTAGGACGCTAAGTGAATAATACTGACGATTAAGTTAAGTTTCAGTAATGATACAGCAGTCTGCGGAATAAATAACGGTTTCCTTTTCCCCAGGAATACTAGGCCACCATTATATATCATAAAAGTTAGGCAATGCGAGTTTAAAACTCCCGCAAGGGAAACACTTTGATCTTGCTTAGCGAAATTCAAAATTATGGCGTAGCGCGAGTACGAATGACTAATTAGAGTTTTGACTTTTGCATAGACGTGACAGTTTTTCAGCTGACGTTCTATTGTCAGTGCTTCAGAGTTCATTATGAAGAGCTTATTATTGAAATTATAACCTTTTTGTCATTACAGGTTAATACGGATTATAAGCGTCAAACTGCAATAATGTTTTCATCATTTGAAATTATTGAGATTTGAAATATCTTAATAGAGTCTATATACATAACTTGATAAACAAATACTATTTTCTAATATGTATGAATGTATGTGCTAGAAATAAGATTATATACTGTCTGTCAGATTTATTTTTATATTATTATATTATGTCGCAAATAGTATCTAGAAGGAGCTTGGTCTCTCTTGAATTAAATCCAGATAAACTAATATTCTGTGCTATTATCGTTTCATCATAAGTTAGAGGAAGAGTATAGATAATCAAATTAGTTACAGATTTATATTGAAAGCTTCTCAGATTTTCTTTAAGAAAACAACATTTAAGACTCGGAGAAAGATAAAATAATATTACTACTGGAAGTAACATTATTATTTTTCTCATACTGATGGAATAGATTTGGGTATAGTTTACGGGATAAAATTAAATCATTCTTAGGCGATACAAATCTTAAGTGAACGGGTCATTTTATGACAGCTGTGGTTTTAGGTGTAGTATGCTTGAAAATTGAAAAGTTAAAAGCCGTCGTAAAACAACCCTTACACTTAAAATCTCTCGCCTAGGAGTTATTTAATTTTGTCCAGTCCAACGCGATTATCCTATAACGTCCACATCGGCAGCAACAAAAGTCGGTGTTTGTCATTTAAATTTTTTGGACGCAAAAAGTATTTCAATTCAACATAAGTTTTAACGGACATGATTCGAGTGCTATTTCCGACTTATTTAGTATATATTTTCCAGAATTGTGCGAATTAACAATTATTAGAATTGACATATTGGTAGGAATAAAAAGAGGAAATCTGAAGAAACTTTAACAAATGGATTGGCAAGGATCACAGTAAATCCAACATTAAGTGTAAGAAAAATGGCCGTGGAATGTGCAAATCTACTATCCATAGAATTTTAAAAGGTTGTCATTATCGACCGTATAAAAGCCAAAATCAGTAACTGTTAGCTGTTGATCCCGATTCGGGATCTGTATTTTGTTACACAGTAATTGAAAAGTATAATGACTTCATAGCAACTACTATTTTGAGGATTTTGTTTTCGAATTTTCTTGAATTGTTCACTGTTTTTAAACAGTATGGTACGGCCGATGGTTCTCCGGTTCACGAGTCGACCGTTATTTTTATATTTAGAATGGTATGTAAATCAACTTGTTTTTGTAAATTACTTAAATTATATTTACACACACAATATTTACAGACAAAAACATCTACACCGAATGGAAGCAAGTACAGCACTGTTTAGAGTCGAACAAATTTACAATATGGAAACAGTAATAAAAATACGGGGGTTATATACACGCGTGATTGGTCAAGAAATACATTATATACAAGTAGTTGGTGGAAGAAAATGGGGTAGTTTACAGAATAGGCGGAAACATGAGGTACTTGAAGAAAGGGGCATGATTGAAAGGACATTTACATGAAAGGATTAGTCACGCTTCGCAAACAATACGAATGAATCATAAACACAGTATATCATATTAAACTAAAGATACAACCTCGAAAATAATACCAGTATGTGAAGGAATAGTTCTAATTTTATTCTAACCATTTAAATTCAATAATAAAGATACAAACTGAAATTGAACATTTTACGTGCGAATTTCCTATGATGCATCTTGGAACGGGACACACGGTACACACCACACTATAAAATATTTGTTCAATGTTAGATTTTCCAGATTTTTTTTAGGCTGTTTATTTTGTCCCTTGTTTAAATTTGAATCAATGTGTACAAATTTCTTGCGGTTTAATTATCTACGCTGCCTAAGCACAATTTTTAAAAGCAAATTTCCCCAAAAATCCTTTTTACTTTTCCTATTACGAAGTACGGGGAGCTATTATGATCGTGAACATACTTTAAAAAATAACAACCTTTTAAGCTCCCTGGAGGCGACTTTAACGATTTCTGAAAAAAAAATCATATGACCTTTATCTTACTTTCTCCGATTTGATGTTATAATGGCAGTAAGTAATACCATTAGGGACGCATCTATATTTCTAAACAAGTAAATAAGAGAATTTAATTGTTTAGCAAGTTTGTAACATTGCGTAAACCAGGTTAGAGTTGGTTCAAAATGAAGTCCCAATAACTTACCTCTATGTTTTTTGTATTGCGGATCAATGTTGCAAGTCCCGAAGATCATGATTTGTGTTTTTTCTTCATTCAGGGCAAGTTCATTAACTGTGAACCAGCAGCTCAACTTATTTTTTAATATGATCGGTATCACTTAATTTGCATTAGAAGTTAAAGCTTAGGTATCATCTGTATATATTATTGCGTTCGTCTCCTTTATATTTTTTTCTGTCATTCACATATATTATTAATAATAGTGACTCCAAAACATACCCTTGCAATACTTCGCGCGATAGAAGTATAGGTAGTGACTTTTTATTTTCTAACTTAACATACTGGTATCTTTCGGAAAAATATGATTTTAAAAAGTTATTGTGTTATGTTCTAAATTATAAGATTATAGTTTATTTAATAATAGTTCGTGGGAAACGTAGTCGAACGTTTTTGTCAAATCAAGCACTAACAAATTGGCCATCATTAACTGTTGAAGCTATTACTTTGTGATACATATTGAATTATTAAGGAGGTTGAATTAAACACGAATTTTACACTTAATTGTGACAGTTTCGTTTTATTCCGACATTATCAAACAATATGTGTGAAAATTGTGAGACCAACAAGTGTTTAATTTAACCTCCATAGTAATCTTAAATGTATTACTACATCAGACCTTTTAAATACTGAAAAAGGTGTTCCGCAAGGGTCTATCCTTGGACCTCTTCTTTTTTCTTTATACTCATCATCTTTACTGAATCAACTTAAATTTTGCACTGGGCACATGTATGCTGATGATACTCAGCTGTATTACTCATTTCTACCGGACTCTATCACCAGCAGCGAGGAATGCGTTAATTCTGATCTACAAAACATTTTTAACTTCTCTAACATGTTAGATTTAAGTATTAACCCCTCAAAGTCGGTTTTCTTAGTTTTTGGTAAAAGTAATCCCTGTGACAGTATAGGCTGTTAGCTTAAGCTACATCTAAACGGGATAAGTATTCCATATAAAGAGAGAGCTAGTAATCTAGGTGTTGTTATGGACAACACTTTTCGTTATAACCAACTTATTAATAAATGCATGTCAGCAGCATATCTCAACTTAAAAAATCTGTACCCACACCGAGCATACCTAGAAACCTCAACCAAAATTACCCTATGTGATACTTTGGTGCTCTCACATTTTAACTACTGTTCCACGTTGTACCATCCAGCTATCGATGAAAACACTAACCGGCGCATACAAAGGGTCCAAAATTCATGCCTCCGATTTATTTACGGAATAAAAAAATTTGATAGAATCTCGCATAAACTTAGGGATGCTGGTTGGAATAATATGGAACGTAGAAGGAATATTCAGGCCAAGTGCTTATATTATAAAATTGTATACACCATGAAACCACCTTACCTGTACGATACAATTACATTTAGGAATGATGTCCATAATATTAACACGAGATTTAGGGGTAGAATTTCTCCTCCAAAACATGCGACCACATTGTACGAGCGATCATTTTCCTACCAAATATACAAAACATACAACTCGCTACCTACGACTCTTATTGGTTTGGGTTTATCCAGCTTCAAAGCTGCAGTTAATGCCGGTGCTATTCTTCTCTAACGTCTGAAATGTATGTATATATGATCTAGGAAGTTTAATGTTTTAGTATTGTATTTATTTCATTTAATTATAATTTTATTTGATTTTTCTAGTATTCTACATATCTAAATATATATTTTGTATGTTCTTCTATAGAATTATTATATGTTCTTATATATAATTTATTATAAGTTCAAGGTTTGGATGGAAGACCAGCAGGATGAGTTATCATCCAATGCTGAATCCCGCCTTAGGGTTCTCCTTTTATGATTTTACATTTGTATTTATGTTCATTATTTTTTTTTTATTTGTACCATAAAGGAAGAATAAAGTTTATTATTATTATTATTATTAATGATAATAAACCTTTAAAAAAAAGCTAAAATTAACAAAACTGCCTCTGTATAATTCCAGGTGACCATTATAATCTTACTTAAATTATTATAAGGATTTTCTGAAAATGTGGTGCCAACTATTTTTGCCTTCTTAATTTCACGGTATATTTGAATGACCTGCCAAATAGCGTTCCACAAAAAAAATCTACATTTATCAACTACGCATATGATACCACCATAATTACGGTGAACAATAACGCAAATGAATTCAAATCTAACACTAAGCTGAAATTATTAAAATACAAGGGCAAGAATAATGAACAAAAAATGAATTTATTGGCATTTCAAACCAAAAACTCACTTTTAGGTTATCCACAATTTCTTTATCACCGAGCACTTATTGGCCAGGTTAACTATTGGTTTTCAACTGAATTAAAAGAGTCATTACCGGCAGCTCGCATACAAAATAAATTCAGAATTTCGAAAGGAGTATTTCCGAGGAAACATTTAATTCTCCTATACCACTCGAACTTCAAATCTCTAATCATATATACAGTGTATCTCTGTAAGTTGGAACCATATGGAAAACTTCTTTATTATTAAATTTAGGAAAAAATGTTATTCTTCATAAAAAGTTCTGCATGGTCTAAAATCTAAAATGCAACCTTCAGATATCTAATTTTTTCAATGGTTTACTAGATTTCTCAAAAAATATTAATTTTGCTCTAGAGTAAAGTACATTTATTTTTGACAATATCGATAAATGTTATTAATTTACAGAGACATATTGTAGAATGTTGGTATATAGCAGCAGTCCGATAGCCAAGAAAATTTTCATTATTCAGAAAAACATTATTACAATTATATTCGATCTAAAATATAATCTCGCAGAGGTTTCTTTAAAAGCGAGGGAATTTTAATATCCTCTGGAATCTATTTGTATGAACTACGAATTTTTAACTTCAAAAACAAACAAAAATTTAAACAACACATTAAAGAATACTCATATTACACCCGACTCTTCAATAACTACTATACATTACACTTAAATACAGATTAACACTTTTTGAATATACACTGGAATATTGCGCAATTATACTATTCAATAAATCACCCAAATATCTGAATATTTTGGGATTTTAATAGAATTTAAAACAAAACTAAAGAGGATTATTATAGAAGCCGAAATATAATAGCCTCGATTATCCGGAGTTTTCCTTTGTTTTCACTTTTTTATTCACACATTTCTGTTTATATTTTATTTTTTATTGGCTTTGTTGTGTATATAAAGACGTATTCATAGTATGTACTAAGTGTATGATACGTATATGAATAATATTTGAATAAAGTTTGATTGGATTTGATTTGATGTCAGGCGAATTTCATGATATGCTTAAATAGCATTAGTTTAATTCAGGTGACCCTCATCAAATTTGCGATTACCGACCACTTTCACTCCTTTTCTGCGTATCAAAGATTTTTGAAACGGCTTCTCGAAATTATATTATTTATTTTTTTTATTATACAGATAAAAATAACATAGTAGCTTATACAGGGTCTTTTTTAACTCAGAACATATTATTGTTAATGTCTATGTTCTATGTTATAATAATCACATCAGTCACTGAGTTAAAAAAGAAGACCCTGTATACATTTCGACCTCACAATAGTTTGTTCGCAGGAAAGATGCAGTCGGTGTAAACCCAAGCACGTGAGCGGTGCGATTGCACAGAGTGGCCACTTCCAATCGGCATGTACAAAATGCACGGCGCGCTAGGAAATTCAACGGACACAAAATACAAACTGAATCCGTCGAGAACTCGCATCACTGAACGGACCAGTCGTATGCGTCTAATGATGTGATTACGCGGCTCACACCTAGCTGAATCTTTTCCGCGAACAGACTATAGTTGGTAAAAAGCACTACGTATCGGTGAACCCATAAATTCATGACGTATGCCATTAATGTCGATGATCACCACACTGATCAATTTGAAAGTAATGTGGGAACTTCGCAGGGCGGTACATTAGGCCCATTAATCTTTATCTTGTTCATAAATGAACCTCCGGAATACACCGTGAGATCAAAAAGTCTAAAATAGTTGGCAGCTCATTTTCTGAAAATCCCTATAATAATTCAAGTAAAATTACATTGGCTGTCTGGAATTATCCAATGCAGGGCAGTATACCAGTGTACATTATGTTAATTTTGACATCTTGTTACTTGTTTAAAAAAAGTTTTTATCTTCCCATTTTGCCTATTTTAAACATTAGCAGTTATTTTCAAAACTGATTATTACTATTAATCTGACTGGCTTTTATTTTTCAGGGTTTGCCATGTCAAAGTTCTCATTCTTAGTGATGCCACTGAACTTCTGTTAGTTCCCTTATAATTTAAGGGCTGCCAACTATTTTCGACTTTCTGATCTCACGGTATTAATAATAGTAACATTTCTATGTATGCCGATGACACGGCTGTAATAGTTCATGACTCTTGGCCACAGGAGGTTGAAGCACATGTTAATACTGAAATAAATCAATTTCAGCAATGATGGAAATCTTGCAATTTGTTCCTTAACTTAACAAAATCAGAATATATGGAAATTCGCAATAGAACAAAAAATAGCTTTAACTTGCAAATTAACGCCGACGAAATATTATCTCAGAGCAAATAAAGTTTCTAGGAATTCTAATTATCTCAAAGTTATTACATTCTACTATCGTTAATATCAACATTAAATTCTGGAGCTCTGCTTAATATGTGTTATGTAATATCTCATTCAAATATCGGATGTAACATAACCGTTTGGGGTCAAAGCAAAGAAGTAACAAGATTTTTTTTCTCTAGAAAGGAGCAATCGGGGTTATATATAATCTAAAATCGACAGATTATTGTAGATATCAGTTTAACACATTCACTACGTTACAGGACATAAGTGTCCCGTCGACGACCCATATTCGGCGGAATAAAATTCCATCAAACTTTCCTTTGGGTGGAGGTTGGAACTTCGTCGTACTTTGATGGAATTAAAAGTTGTATGGTACCGATCACAGATTAATATTAATCTGTAGCACCGATCATTCGGTTTGCAGTAACACAAATAAAAAAAAAACTGTACGGGGTTTATATGACACGTACCGCGTATTAAGAAGTCACACAAAAACCGTAGCCGTAGTAAAAGTGTTAAAAATTACAAAATTGTGACGAGTCCATCGGTGTACTATCCAATACTCATAAAAGATGCCATAACATTCCAATCAATTATGATATGCATGATTACCTAACCAGAAGATGTGAAAGGATTGTATGTAGACATAATCCTTCGTTTTACGAGAAATCATATAACTTGATTAAATTTTGCTACAAATTTTCTACAAATATTAAAAAAAAAATAGGTTTATTTCACATAAAACGTAATGCAATATACCTGTAAGTGACTTCATTGTATGACATTACTTTATTGATATTACTCTAGCAGATCATGATTCATGTTCAAATTAATAGTAATTTTAATTATGTTTCTCTTTTCTCTTCACTTAAATATAAATATACCTGTATTGTTCAATAAAGAAAAATATGTTTTAAAATACACTACCTATACAGTAGATATACAAACAGACACATGCATACAGATATTTAAAAATGGTCAGAATCATCTCGGTCACCTTAAAATAAATATTTTCGTTAATATTTTATATTCGGATTTTCACAAAAAAATAATACGGAGAAAATAAGTTTTACAGTTCATTTTCATATTTGACAGTCCTTAACGAATCCTTAAAAAACTATTTCGAATTGCTTTGAAGAGCTTTCAATCATCGGTCTATATTATGTCTATGAAAAATGATTTCCAAATATTTCTTAGGGACACGTCAATATGAAAATTGCGTTTTTATGCGGACGCTGTCCGTATAGTAAATGAATATCCCCAAAATAAGCTCCACGTTTAATATTCATTGGGACAAATTACTTCTAAACCCCTAATTACGAAAAATTCTTTGAACCTAAAAAAAATTATTTCTCCGAAATTTATTACGACGTTCACGTCGGAAGTTTATGATTTATCTCCGGTAATTTAATGAAGAGCCAAGAGCTGTATTTATAAATTTCAAAGTACAAAAGCGTGAAATAATACAAGTCACGAATTTCCTGGATTGATGACATCATACCGGGGAAGTGGAGATACGCAAGAAAAACATAGGTAATATTTATTACGGACTGTGTATGCGCCCTCTTCCCTCATCTTTTAATGACATCCATTTGTCAAAATTTTATGCTCACGGATATTAAAGAACAACGAATATTACCAGCATTCTTCTTTTCCGCCGTTCCACCAGGAATTGTACGATATTTCACGGGTGAATTTTCTATGGGGGTCATGTGTGAGGGTACCTACATTTTAATAAAACAAGAGTGGGACTGTTAAAAAAGCTCTTGTATAAAAAAAAGCTTAAATATATTGGTTGCGAGAATGCCGTTTCTCAAAATATATTGCATATTACAAATAACCTATAGAGTTTAATAATATTTATTTTTCATTATTGGTATAATAATACTCATTCAAAAAGGATGGTTGCAACCGTTACTATGTAGTTATTCATAGTTAAAGTGAATTTTACAATTCACCGTATTTTAATTACAAACATCTAAATAAAATTAATTAAAAATAAAAGTTAGTATATTATACATTAATTAAAAGTTAAATGTGTATTAATAAATTGATTAAATATCAGACTAGTGTAAGTGTAATCAATTACAGCGGCCAGTTAAGGTGATGAAGATTGTTTTGAATTATACTGAAAGCCATCTAGGCCGTAAGTAGACAAAACAACAAGAAATCTTTAAATGGCACTTTGGAATGTTGCAAATGGTGAAGTGTGTATGACTTCAGAATTTTTTTAAAATAATAATAACCCCGACTTTTAGTTAGTTAGCCTAATTTGAGTTACATTATTATAATTTTGTTTTATAATTCCTTACGTATGTATCCAAACTTTGTTTGACATAATATAAACATGATTAATGGCGCAGATAATGTAAGTCTGCGAAGCTCTTGGAATTTCAACTTGTAGTCTTGTTGGTAGCCAGGTGTACTTATACAGTGATTTTGTATAAGTAAATACCAATATAGACATACGTGTCCTAATACACCAATGAAGCATGTAACGGGTGCGCCATCTGTTTGAAACTTGAATAACTTTTGATGTAGACAACTTTTTTTATTTATTTTTTTACACAAACTTTATTTGTTCCTTTCTATTTTATTTTCATCATGTTTTGAATGTAATATCCAACAAATGACCGCCTTTATTTTTGATGCAAAAAGATGCCCTTTTTCGTGCATTTTGCATCACATTTTCCAGCGTCTCGGTAGTAATAAGCGATATTTCCCGGCGAATATTGACTTTGAGCTGAGCTATGGTCTGCAACTTGTCGATGTAAACTTTGCTCTTCAAATACCCCCTCAAAAAGAAGTCCGGCGGCGTCAAATCGGGTGATCGCGGCGGCCAGTCGAAATCGCCGTTTTTCGATATGACGCGTCGGTCGTACATCGTGCGGAGTAGCCTCATTGAATCGCGGCTAGTGTGTGCTGTAGCTCCGTCCTGTTGGAACCAGAAGTGGGCCATGTCATTTTCAGTCATTTCCGGAAACACAAAGTCACGCAGCATCGCTCTGTAGCGCGCGCCATTGATCGTAACAGCGTTGCCAGCCTCGTTCTCGAAAAAATACGGCACGATGATCTTTTTGGCCGATACGTCGCACCAAACGGTTACTTTTCGATCATCGAGATCATTCAACGTGAAATGAGCTTCATCGCTCATGATGATTTTGAACCAAAACTCACCATCATCATGAATCATGTTTTCGACGAAATGAGCGTACGCAAGACGTCGCGGCTTGTCTTGAGGCAACAAACGTTGTGTAATTTGCACTTTGTAAGGGAAAAGATGCAAGTCGTCCTTCAAAATGCGCCGCAATGTTGTTGCAGACAAGCCCAACTGCAATGCACGGCGTTGATACGATGTGCTTGGGGTTTCACGAACATCGGCTTCTACGGCAGCGATATTTTCATTTGAGCGCCTTGGTCTCGGTCTTCTAGGTTGCCAATTGGTCGTGGCCATAAATTTTTGCACCAAATTGCGAATTGTTGTGTGTGAAATTCGTGTTTCACGTGGATATAAACGTAGGCACGTTGCGTTTTGACAATGGACGACCCATTTTCAAAATGCAATTTGACGATTTCTGCTTGTTGTATCGGTGTTAGTTGATTCATGGCATAAAATAGCCTGAAATGACGCGTCAAACATGCTACTATGTATGTCAATACGTCAATGGCGAAACTATTCAAGTTTCCAATGCTATCGCAACAGATGGCGCACCCGTTACAACGTGCCGTTTTCTACCCTCGTCGTTCTATTGTACATTAGTTCCTAGCACGATATCTCTCTCGCGATCACGAAGCGAGCGAGCAAACCTACGACGTACGTTAGGCGGGTACCCACACGTAACCTTAAATAACCTGTATCAGTTGTTATTTGTTTACAGTTTATTTCGTGAGTGCGTTTTTAGTTGAATTATCTCTTTATACTAACAAAATGGGCCGGAAGTGCATTGTTTGTGGTGTTTCCCAAGAAATTTAATTGGCGATGTCATTCCACTACTTTCGTTTATTAGAACTTTCAAATTTAGCGCCTTATTTCGTTTGATTTGAGAAGGGGTATCCCGGTACTGCTATTGGTTCATGGGATTCGTAAGAAAAACATATTTATGCCCCAGTACATTATCTGAGTGAAATGGTGAATAAAAGTACCATGCATTTCAAATGTTGTGATGTTGGCAACCTGACTAATTCTTATTTACTAGATATAAAATCACTATACTTATTACTTATACCATGGACAGCTTTGCGCTGTCAAGAACCCTGTGATGGAAAGTGGATGGTTCCATACTTTAGGTGATAATGGCTACTTCACTACAGTATCTTTTAGTAACCTACGTCCCCTGATTGGGACCACCTTTAGAATTTAAGTATTTACCAATTCGTTTGTATCGGTTCTTTTTGATAATAGTCGCAGTTTAAAATTGATTAATTGTTAATTTATATTTGTTAAATCATTAGCTAGCTTTGACAAGTGATAACACGTTCTTATTTCAATCTTCACTAATTGTGCTTTTTACAGGATTGCCGTCAACAAACAAACATATATCATAATTATCTAGGTGAAAATAGAGAGATCATTGATATGTTAGGAAAAACAAAAATTCCAAAAAACGACAACATTTGTGATAAATAATGCTTTACTGAAAGGTCCTTCCAAATACAAACTTTATGTCTGTGGTTTCGTAAATATGTCTAAATAAGTGTATAGCTTACTTATGCAATTTTTTGACGCAATCGAAAGCTATTCTCAAGTCCAAGAAACATGGCCTATCTTCAAAGCATTACAACTGATAAAATCTTGGACTTGTGAGCAGATTTCGAACAGTTGTTTCTGACGGACTCGTTCATGTAAGTAAATTTCACATTATATTTTTACATTAAATTCAAAGCCAAAGCTGCACTGATGAGAGATAAATCTCGAAACGCGCCTGCAGATGGCAATTTACTAAGTTTATATATATTCTATGGTTCAGTTTTATAATTTAAAGTTTTCAAATTCAATTTAGTTTAATTTTCAAGTTAGTCCTGTACGTAGAAATAAACGATCTTAAACCAATGTTATTTATCTAGAGGTATAACATGCAAATTTCTTTTGTATCATTCAATATACGACGTGGCACTAGCCAAGGAAGTGGTGGTTTCAATAAGTTATTTGTTGTTTATTAAGTAAGACTTAATTTTACAGTCACAAACAGGTTGGATATTCACATATTCTATATTTCGTTTTTATTAAATTTATTTAATGCTTCTGCAACAAGTAAGGTTGTTAAAAATTTATGAGATAATCCCTTCAGGTTCTGAATCAGACTTATGTGACAGCATTAATACTGATGACAACAATGATAAAGGTGAGTATAGACTAGAGCATTTACTAGTAAGAGAACAACGATCCGCTCTATGATATGTTCTAGTGTATCACCCTCACGAACCAGACGTCTTTTGACGACAGCTTTTGAAACTGAGCATTTTCCTGTATTGTACCATTCGTTAGAATGTTATATTCAATAGAAATGCTCGAGAAAATGCTCTAGTGTATATCCACCCTAATGTATCCGATGATATTATTCTGCCAGACGCAGAATCTAATATTCCTTTGAGTACGCTGCAGGCAATATAAAATCAATCCCAATCAGGCGAAACATCATGGAGTAAATTAAATAAACCCGCTGACAATATTAAACATTATTTTACGCACAGCTGTCTACCTAATTTTATTCAACATTGTTCCAACAATTACCGATGAATAATTTTATTGAACATATAATTTTTCAAACTAGCTTATTTGTAGAGCACTTGGATAAACCCTTCAAACCTATAAATATAGTTGAAATGAGGACATTTATAGGAATAAATTATTTGATGCGTATAGAACTCCAACATGGTTACATGGATTAAATTATTGATCCTTCGAAATTTTTGCGAGATTACTCGTATATTGGCTCTTGAATGGCTCTTCCACATCTTCATAATAGTTAATACTCTACAACCAAAGAGAAGTGAGTCAAATTTTGATAAATCATATATAGTTCGGCCTTTGATTTCTGAATTTCAAGACAAATTTACTGAATATTTTCTGCCATCAGAACATTTAGCTATTGACGAATTTATGACTAGATTCAAAGGCCGATCAATATATACCTGAGAAACCAAGGTTTTAAGGTTCAACTGTTAAATTGCTCCAAGTGGGTATTGTCTGAAATGTACAGAAAAAAATGACGATGTTAGTAGAGTTGTGGGAACTTACTAATAGAATTACAATAGATAGATAGATAGATGTTTATTGGTGTATTACATGTATTACATTAATTACACAAGTCGCCATTCGATATAAATTTGAAATAAAATAATTAAAATCAATCTTAAAATTAATGCTAAAATTAATAAAAAAGTTACCATGTATATTTTGATAGTACTCATTGGTCTAATAAACAAAAACATAAATGTTGTAATGCAGGGATTCCCAAAGTTTTTCAGTTAGCGGCGCAATTACAGGCTTAGTATTTTGTCCCGGCGTCCTCAGTCGAAATATGTGTGCAGTCGTGTACAGCAAAGTGTTGCACATGTACAATGTATAAAGTATGTGTTTTACAACCTGTCTACTACATAGTAGCAAAGCACAAATGTTGTACGACATTTCATTGAACACAATTGTACAGTGCGAACATTGGCTGTGGAACGCTCCAAATAAAAAATTCCCCGATCATCTGCATCCAAAATCCTCCGATACGTCAACCTTATTTTTTGAACGCGCATCTTCTCTGATAGTTGTGTATTTTCCATACCCTCACCCCTTTGCGTAATGACTTCGTCGCCATTTTTTTTAAACGGCAACCACCACATTTTTCGATGGATTCTGATTCTCCTTTAAATCCAACATGCAGCAATATGCAGTTTAGTGATGTTCATTTGATTAGTCAGCGAAACTATTGGGATTTATGAAAGAAACTGATTTATGTAAAATTGAAAACAAAAATTGATATAGCTGTGGAATTTTTATCAATTTATTTGAATCAGATGAATAGCAATTTGATTGAATATCAAATAAATAAAATAACAATTCAAAAAACTTTAAACTATCAAATTAAGTGTTCAAAGTGAGTCTCATTTACTTCTTGGCAGAATTCAAGTCGATGCATGATTTCCTGCCTAACATTTTGAAGCATCTTTGGATTCTTTCTTTCGATATATCAATGGAATTTGGTCTGTTAAAGTAGACCTTGCTTCGAAGATAACCCCACAAAAAAATAATCTAAAGGCTAAAACGTGGTTTAAGTAATCGCGAACAGTAACATAGTAATGAGCGGGTGCTCCGTCTTGCTGATAAAATAAGCATTATTGGGAACACCGGGGTCATCGTGATTAGGCTACAGTACGGCGAGAGCAGGAACGAGATGGTCTCTCAGTAATTCTAAATACTTTTCACCTGTTAGTATTACATCAATAAAATAGGGTCCTAGAATTCTGTTCCCAACAATGCTAGCTTAAACATTCAGCTTTTCTGGATATTGGGTACATCATCCAGTGTGGATTCTGGGGAGCCCAATACCGACAATTCTGTTTATTAATACGATTGACCAAATCAGCATAAGCATTGCACCGTTCCATCATGTTATCGCAAAATTCAATCTTGCGATCAGGATCGTCTTCGTTCAACTCGTGAACTAAAGTCACTTTGTATGGATGCCACTGATGTTTTCTTAAATACTACACAACAGAAGACTGACTGATTTCATTATCAGCAGCCAACACTCGTGTAGTTTTATGCGGATTATCTTGCAATTCCAACAATATATTCAATTGTACTTCTTCAGGCACATTTTGGTGGTGTCGTAAATCGCTCCTACAGTGTCCTCTTTCAGAAAAATTTCTTTGAATTTTGCTTACTGCGGAGCGCACAGTAGAACCCTGATTGGGATATTTAATATTAAATAAAACACATACATAGCGTATACAAGAAGAAGTACGCTGCCTGTCCCCATATCTTCTTATAATCAAAAATTCAATTCTTTGCCTTTCTGTTAACTAACGACCCATGTTTCGCTAGATCAATGGTAATAAACAACAATAGAATACTACCGAAATGAATTTTCAGCAAACTGTCAAATTGCGATTCATCTGATTCGAATAAATTGATAAAAATTCCACAGCTCTCAATTTTTGTTTTCAATTTTCCATAAATCAGTTTCTTTCATAAATTCTAATTGTTTCGCTGACTAATCAAATAAACATCACCAAGTTGCATATTGCTGTATGTAGAATTTGAAGGAGAATGAGATTCCATGGGAAAATATGGTAGTTGCCATTTAAAAAAAATGGTGATGTGGCCATCATGTTACTTTCTCCGACTTGATGGCATTATTTATATTTACGCTTTCATGGTTTATTTTCAATTTAAATCATGTTTTAAATGTACATCGAACGTTTTGTAAACTCGGATGAAACTGAAGTTTAAAACGTCAAAATTATGAAAGGTGGAAAAATTATACTTCAAATTAAAAAACTCAGTTTACTCAAAAACTAAAGCGATTTCGAAAAAAACTTTTTCTACTCCTTGCCGTATATTGATTAATTCCCTAACAATAAACTGTACGGATATAAGCTATTTTTCGGTTAAGTGTACGGATATCAAATCCGGGTTACAGATTATAAACAACCATTGTTATAGAACGTTGCGTCGGCGGCGGCAGCGACGGGAAAACGTCACATCAAACGTCAAATAATTAATTTACATTTTTATATAATCGGAAATCATCATGGAAAGTGAAACTGATTCGAATAATTGTACCCCACCTGAAATTAGGAAATCTGCTCAAGATATCCAGCAGGGATTACTGCCGATCAGATCCCGTCCAAAATATGAGTTCGCATATAAAGAATATATGGATTGGTGTACAAGTAAGAATGTGAAAACTATCAATGAAAACGTTATGATTACGTGCATAGAAAACATTTCCAAAACTGATAAACCTTCAACATTGTAGACCACGCATTACAGTGACTTTTTTATAATGGAGACGTGGCCGCGACGAGAAAACGTCATTCATCAAACGTCAGATCAATTAATTTACATGTTTTTTCGGTATTCATTATGAAAAGTGAAAGGGACTTCAGTCGTAGAAAAAGTTATCTGTACAACGCGAGTGGATATGATGCCCCCATATCTCACTCGGCATTGGGGCACTCGCCTACGGCTCGTACCCCAAACTTGCCTTCGTGAGATATGTGCATCATATCCACTCTTGTTGTACAATATACTATATTCTTCATAAGTTGTTCATTTTAGCATTCTCTACAATTATTATTCACATAAATTTGTTGTAACTATTGTCGTTTTATTATTATAAACCAAAAATTTAAAAAAAAAGAATATTTTTTTTTCTCGAATAAAAATGATTTTATAAAAAATGTTTTCAAGCAAAAGATGTTCATTTCTTCTTTGTCCTCAAAGTTTGTTTAAATGTTTTTGTGATATTTTTCATATTTAAGAAAATATTGGCAAAAAACATAAAATAGTTAAGGTAATCGCCCACTTCCGGTGTACGAAATTTTACCAAAAGCTTTTCAGTTCTTCAGATTATCAAATAAGACGGATGTTCAAAGTTTTATTTTAATTGCTCTATTAGTTTTTGAGATACAGCGCGCACAGACACACACACACATACACAGAGACACAAATTTTTTTCCAGAAATTGTTAACGGAGAAAGTAAAAATGGCGATGAGGTCATTAGGCAAAGGGGTGGGGTATGGAAAAGATGCGCGTTTAAAAAATAAGGTTGACGTTTCGGAGGATTTTGGCCGCAGGAATTTTTTATTTGTAGCGTTCCACAGCCAACGTTCGCACTGTATATTGACACTACTTACAAAACACCTTAATGAAAATAACCACGATCTAAGGCTCATATAGGTTTATTAATGCACTGACACAAAAGAATACATTATTATTAAAGAAAAATAAAAAAATACATTAAATGTGATGGGTGAACTTGGTGACCTTAACATATTTTTTTAAAACCGAGGAATAAGGCTGGACACTGCCATTCTCATTTCTTGCTCCACATTGATCTTTAAGCGATATTTTCTCTTTATTACAGCTAAAGCTGAGAATCCGGCTTCGCATAAATAGGATGTTGCAAAGGGAGTTAAAATCCGTAAAGCTTTTAAACTTAGTCGGATATTCATTTTTCGCGGTTACCGTGTGGAGATTGTGCATGCAATGGATCTTGGATCCATACATATGTTTCGACATTTTCTTAAAGAAAGTGTTTTGCAAACCATTCCGTGAGTTTCGAAAGGTGTTCCGTGAAAATGCACAGCAAGTCTTAAGAGAAAGCTAGCTCATTAGAGGCTGAGAATTTATGCAATTCCGTAAAATAATCTTGACCGCCATCTTTATTAATTTTTCTTGTTCACAACTGCAAGATTTTCCTAAATGCTGCAAGTTTTTCTAATAGTTTTAAGATGTGCATGTTATTGCCTTGCAGAGACAGATTCAAGGCATTAGGTTTGTCAAATATATCGCACAAATATGCTACTTTAAGCAGAAAGTCGGGATCGGTAAAGTATCTGGAGTTTGCATGAACTGTTGCAGAAAAATGTGAATTTCTTGATGTAGCTCGAATGTACGGAATATGACGTTTCCACGCGAAAGCCATCGTGTACTGCAGTAATATAGCAGGGCTGTGTGTTCAGCTCCCATGTCCATATACAAAGAATTTTAAATAATATGGTTTTTAGCGGCCAAGTTTTTGTATAGTTAACTACATCTATGATACATTCCATACGCAAATTCAATTCACAGCTCATCAATTTCGATGCAAGTGTTTCCCTATGAATGATGCATTGGGTCCACAATGCATGCGGTGCTTTACCGCGAATAAGCGCTTATAATCCACCATAACGGCCAGACATTGATCGAGCGCCATCAGCACAGACTCCAATACACTTTTCCGAAACTAAATTATTTTCTGTTATAAACTAGTCAAGAATTTAAAACAAGTCTTCATCCTTTCTGCTTTCACTGATGCTTTTGCAGAAAATAAGGTCTTCAACAATAATATTATCATCCAGAAAACGTACGTAACAAATAAGGTGTGCATCTTCATTACTGTCAGAAGCGTTATCAAGTTGCAGACCAAATTCCTTGCGTTTCATTTTCTCTATTAATTGGTCATTGAGATACTCAGCTATATGATGGATTCTTCAACTAATAGTGTTGTTAGATAAAGGTATGTTTGAAATTAGTTTTCTCGCCGATCCTCCTACCATAATATTAACCATGTCGAGAGCAGCCGGTAAAATAAGTTCTTCTGCGATGGTGTGAGGGTTTTTGCACTTGCATATACCCTGTATGCCACCTTGAAGTAAAACCAAAGGTTAAATGGCTATCATCGAATTTGCGATATTTCCTCCTTTTTGCTCCCCCGCCACTTGTCGATGCTTGATCACTCTGCCTTGATCTACCGATATCCTTATTTAATAAAAATATTTTCATTTTGTGACTAACTTTTTACGAAAAGACAAAGCGCTCAATTAAACAAAGCAACCGATCCGATAATGGAACGTTTATCTGTCCTAGGTTCGCAAATCACAACACTTTGTATCACCATTAACAACACTTTATTACCACTTCTATTCATCTTCACAATTCCTCTCACAGTAAACTAACTTGGCAAAGCGGTCTACGGCGGCTTTTATACTGCCAATCAGCGCTCGCGAAAATTCTCGTCGACGCGATGCGACGCGACACTCGAATGCGAGCTTCTGGAAATTCTAGAAACATACACTGCTCTCTCGCGCTCGATTAGCAGCGGATGCGGCGTTGCCAAACGTAACACAAACTTTGCCTTACGGGAACAGGAGCTCTTCGCGGTGCCCTTGTTTACTCTCCACGGCGTCGCGGGGCGCCGCGGCGTACACTTTGGGAACCACTGCTGTTATGTTTACATTTTAAATAATGATGCGTAAGTCAGCATAGTCAAGATCAACGGAGTTTGATATTCGTACTGATAACTGGGGAAACAAAAAAAAAACAATTTTGGTATTCGTAAAATCACGTAAAATTTTGAAACGTTAATTAATATCAGATACAGTGTCTAGAAGATTTTATCATAATACCACTATAAAGGCCGACTAATACATCAGGCCCAAAGTTTCCCTGCTAAGTCTAATACTCTATTTGTTAACTTCTTGGTGTGAGGCGAGGTCTATTGGTTATTAACTGCTGTGAGGGGCTCGCTTATTCGTACGGTACTCATTTTCAGTCGATTAATTAATAAGGCATCCGATGCATTACCCAATGGCCATTTTTTCTTCTTTCGATTAGTTTAAAATGCGTTATATTATTTGGATAAAACTCACTAGTCACTCGAGTAATATATATCATCCAGTTCAGTAAGTCAATTAAATCAATTTGAGTTAATATATTTGTTTATATTTTAACATCTGGGTTTAGTAATTTTCCCCAGCGTCAATTCCGTGTGGGCAATAAATTAAAAATTACTTGGTGCACTAAAATAATTTTAATCGCCCTTGCGGAAGCTAGATACAATCTAGGCATTTTCCAGCTACTAAATTTCAACAATAAAAATAATAAAATATATATATTAGTTCACAGGCAAGGCGTCATAATGCATATGGTACTGTCAACATTTTCAGAATACATTTACCTAAATTTACAGTGAAATAGAGGTGAATTTGATCATGGCCTAAGCAGTTCAGGCTCACTTTACTCAGAGTCAAACGTACTCTCCATTTATTTTAAAATTACCTTAAACCTGTAGAAGTGGGCTTAGAAATAAGAAAGAATACGGATAGCTATTAAACAAGTTTCATGACCTAAAATATTAATAGATTGCAACAAATATATAAAGAGTGTTGATTAATTCGATCAATTTAAATCATATGAAGTATAGGAAGGTATAGAAAGAGCAGAAAATGGAGGAATAGATCTTTTTGTGATGGATGCTGCTGAGGTGAAGGCGGTCATCATGTACAAAAATAATAATTTACCATATATTGAAAGAATTTAGGCTGCAGATAATAGAATGTTTAAACTGAAATTAAAAATTCACTATGTTTAACCACAACTAATTATTGTTAAAAATATTATACCGTATGTTTTTTTTTTATCGTGGGCCATAGGATTTTACATGCTAAAATTTAAACCTTGTATAAATGTATATTTTATCATATAATTTTGAAGCAAATTTTAGTTAGTAATATAAATGAATTATTTTTCTACATGATGCGCTTAATTAGAATAATTAAAATATGGTTTATTCCGTTAAAACGTGCTTTTGCTCAGAACCGGACGATCGGGATACGCTGCAGAAAAGTTGTCAACTACTTCCCTAAAATAAAAATTCTCTGACTTCTTGTAGAAAAATACAACTATTTCCCTGCTGGACAAACCTCTTATAATTGCCGTTACAAATTCCACCCGTTCTTCAACAGTATAAACAGACATTTTCTAGTATAAATTCGTTTGATTACTTGCCTCACTAATCAATCTGACATTTCGTAAATTCAAGGTACTTCGATTATTTTTGCTCAGTCATTTATATTAAATAATTTCATTTTTTAATAGAATGAAACATGTTTAAGTTATTATAATGCAGCTCATCATGTAGAAAAATAATTTATTTATTACTAACTAAAATTTCCTTCAAAATTTTATGATAAAATATATATTAACACAAGGAATAATTTTTAGCATGTAAAATCCTATGGCCCACGATAAAAACAATGTCCTGTATAACGAGGCAAGACATAAGACAGTTGTCTTAAACAGGGGACCTCCGTCCCCTGGTTAAGACACAAGGTGGTGTTATCCTCATGAATGAGGTATTTACTGATTCGATTATAACGGTTCTTTTGTACAATGGTTGCAGTTTTAAATTTATTAATTGTTAATTTATATTTGATAAACCATTGCCGTGCTTAGGCAAGCGATACCTCGATTTTATTTCAACCTTCAGTAATTTATGAGGCTTTGCACAGGACACTTTTACTTAAAAAAAAAACACTAAACATTAAATTATTAAATTCATTGGTCTAATCATTAGTGAGTTTGTAATATGTATCCAAGTTTAGTTATTGTTATGAATTGTCGTTTATTCGGTTTTATGTTACATCTTTTTCTTTTGTACAGTTTCATGAATATTGATCCGTTTTTAAGTGTCAATTGGTAGAATAGCCTTAATGGCTAAACTCCTCCCTTTGTTCTGTACAAATATGGACAGTAAAGAAGATTATTATTATTAATCTTAAACGACCAGTGTATAGTTGTTTAGATTTATTTGACGATTATAATATTTTCAAAAATTATTAGTTGTGGTTGAAATATAGTTTAATTATAGATTACCACCTAGCGCGGTCACAATCATCTTCAACAGAATGTGTGAACCAAAACATAAGAGAAGCTTATTATCAATCAGGGTATATCGTGATATATATTCGATGATATATATCATGGATATTTATAGATCTTAGGGTCCCAAGGAGACGAGATTGAGGGATGCAAATTATATATCTATTGAAGATAGCAGGAAAAGATTTGTTCGATGCAGTACTAAGAAGGAACAAGTTCGTACATTTTGGACTTGTACAACATCTAATGTACAGGTGGGGCAGACGAACTTGCTGATTAAAAAATTCAATTTAATGGGTTATGCCTACTTGAGATTTGGAAAATTACGTGATTTTCAAGAATTTTTTTGCCATTTCAATAAGTATTTACTGAAATTCATAAAACATTATCAAAATATACTAATTTCTAGATGTATGTACAAGTTTTTTTATAAAAAAAATTTTTTTCCTAAAACGTCTGTTTTTTTCAATCATTCGCGAACGGCTTATCTTCGGAACGGCTTATCTGATATCGAAATAAAAGAATATTGCGTTATTATATAGGGTTACCAAGGGCCTGAACTAAGGGTTTGGTAAAATTTGGATTTTTACAAAAATGACAACAATTTTACGAAAAAAAAGTAAAAACTGATGATGTTTTTTTGTAATAAACAACAAAATTTCAACGGAAATAAAAAATCTTCGTTCAGGCCCTGCCCATTTTCGTAACAAAAAGGCACGTAAAATTTTAGTTTGATCGATACAATAGTTAAAAAAAAAACCGTATTTAAAGAAAAACACTGTTTCGAGATAATGGTGTTTAAAGTTTCGAGTCTGTTTTTCATGGTTAAAACTAATTTGTTTTAACTTATATAAAACCATCAATTTCAGGGCCATCTGCATCTTCGGCCATCTCCAGAACGCCGAGTTGGTGTCTATAAGCCATCCTTTGCTCTCTAGTGGCCGCATGAGCGTGGCAATCGTAACTCGGGTCTCATCTTTTGTAATATATTCGTGGGTATTTTGACCGGGTAGTGCACCGCCGGGAAGACTCTTTAGGGTGATTTTCCAAGATAGTTATAACTTGTAAGTTATAACTTGTTAGTTATAACTTTCGTTATTCTTCTGTGTGAATCTGCCAATGCATCTATCAAGCAATTCCCTCGTTGAAAGATCCACTTAGATGGGCTTAATATCTTCCAAATCAAATGAAGAAAGAGGCTCATACATGTGCTTGAAATCTGCAATCTCGTTCTTTTTATTTTCGAGTAGCGCTGCGTGAGCTCTTCTGGTTGGTCTCTGTGGTTTTGGGATTAAAAGACTGCCTTTTGTGTGGTCTTGATTTGCGTGATTTTTTAGATGTTCTGTCCTCACGTGAAACTTTGTGATGATCTCCGGCCATACTTATAGTTAAATCCTATACGACCATACTTATGGTAAAAAAGCGGCAAAACAAACACAGCTTTGAAGTTGATATCATGCAGATAGTGTCCATCATTGTCACTGCGTTAATCGAACTCGGAAATTTGGTTCAACCCTTTCCAGCATATCGATAGGTATTGTGGCAACAGCAGTGGCATCGTCCTGCTGAAACCACATATCTCCCAAATCCATCTCGTGGAGTGACGGCAATCTTCTGAGTCGTGCCGATTTAACGATCAGAATTCATCGAAACTGCCCGTTCGTTTTCTGCAGTGATTTAGTCCACTTCAACTGTTTTTTATTGGGCTATCTCGAATCACTAGTTTATTACGATCGATGGAAGACCCTGGCTTACCCGAAGAATAACATTCGACAAACAAAATATTATACTTTATGGTGGAAAAGGAATTAAATCGATATCTGTATTACTTTTTTTTAATTGAATTTCTAAAGCAGCAAGTTGCTTTGCCTTGCCCCGTACTACATATTACATTACATATTTCAAGTATATTTCACTTAACGATATTTTCTTTGAGACCAGTGTTTGGGGTCTTTGATGGAGGTATGAGTTAACCAAATGGAAGCTACTTAGATGGAACTTGTAGAAGGAAACTTTTCGCAAAAGAATATCGTCGTCAATGCAATCGAAGGCCTTTTGTAGGTCCAGGAATGATGACACAGTGTGCATTCCAGATTCAAATTCTTGGATAGTTTCCTGAGTAAAAACGACCACCTTTCCTTACGAAACCGTATTAGAATCTTAAGAAAATGCAGTATTTGCCTGAGTAGTGTTTTTTCAAATACATTTGCTCTAACTAGTAGTATGGCTATGGGTCTACAATTATTCAGGTCTTCTTTGTCACTTTTTTTATCGACCGACACAAGTTTCATAATTTTGTAGGCGGAACAATGATTGCATCTAATACCCTCTAAAGGCGATCAGATGTAAGATTATAACTATCTTCAGAATAAAGTTTATTTTTAATTCTACAAGACTACTTTCCTTATATTATATATTGTATATTAAAATATGGTGTGCATTTAATGGGAGTATTAAGCATACGAGTCACTAAAGTTTAGTTGGATCAGAAAGATTGCAAGCCAGATCATCGGTGGTGAAAGCAAAATACTTATTGAATGTGTTAGGATTATTATTATGGGTTGTATCACATGATGTTTAATTATTAATTTAAACAACAGCGTTTTCGGACTATTTATAGAATTTTTGATAAAATATTTGTTCGCAGTAAATTTTTGCTTTTCTAAGGGCTGCACTATATGAACATTTATATTTTGTATAGTAATCTCTAAGAGTTCGTTTTTCTATCGTTAAAATGCTTGTTTGGTATTGCATTACGCGTACATAAATAATTGCGCCTCTATAATTATCTCTGGTACATGAATTCTAATTTGTCTAGAACATGAGTAATATTTACTATAAGATAGTGAATTAATGTGCGATTTTTCACATTTAATATTGCTTAATGAGTGTTCATTAAATATAAATATAAAATTTTAGGGAACAATCTATCAAAAGACGTTCAATTTCGTTAATATTATTACGTACGAGAATTATTAATTTGGCACACTTTCTCTAGCTAACTCTCCGATTTTTGATTTGATAAATAATCGAAAATGGGGCAATAATCTTAAATGTTGCACATTTGTTGCGGTGCTTGGATTGGACAGTCGACGATGGCAAAATTCTTCTTGTTGCAATAATTAATCAACTGATGAAAGTAGCCGATCAATCTAATACTTATAATTCACTGCATTCTAACCATTTCATACTTCGATGAACCTATTGAAGCAGCAGACTACTTCTTTGTTTACGATCTCAGTCTTATTATAAGCAGTACGATTCGCAGTTACCCAGCTCCTGTATTACACGTATTGTGTTGGATGAATTTTGTGTCCTTAGACTGGCTGTCATAACCAATAATTTGCTCGATATAATTTTCATTTCTGCTGATATTGCAGTAGTATTAACATTTGCTTTATCAATAGGTTTATTAACTCACTTTTTTGTGAATCATTAAATTCTACGATGCATTTTCGGTTTTTAAGATTGCATTTTATCAAGGGACTAGTTAATTAATTAATTTAAGTTGCTTTACCAGTTTCTTGAGGTGTTCATAGGTTTCCATGGTAAAATTTACCCACTCGTTTGAGCGGGGCCGGTGCGGTTGTTGTAGTTGGCATTGCAAGAATTGCGGTTTGATCGTGTCGGCAACAAGTTCTAGCCATTTCTGTATAACCGTTGTGACATAACGTCTTACAAGCAGGGCACTTCGCTTCTAATTGATCGGACACTAAATCCGAAAGGAACACATACTTCTTGGCATTGTTTGTTTCGTTCATTTGAACTGATGCTGACTGTTAAATTATTTGTTGGTGCATTGTAATATTTTAAATTACATGACAGGGCTGCAATAATGACATTTTATTGTCATTGAGCGTAACTTTCTTAAATATGAAAACCTGAAAACTAAATGTTCTATTGGTTAACATTTATTAGTTAAATTTTGGTATTCAACACTCTAAACACTTTTTTTAACTTTATTCAACTATTTATACAAATATTTGTTATTTGTTAAGATGTAATGTTTTTAACTAAAAATCTATATTTTGTAATTAATTATCTACCTTAATAATTATAATTTTATAAATAAAATTTATATTTTATTATATTTGAAACTTCGTTACTTATTGTTCTATTTTTGTTACAGGTAAGACCCTATACATCAGAACAGTGTGTGAGTATGGCTGCTGCTTTATTTGTTTATTCTACAAACCCAATACACAATATATTTAATTAAGGGGTCTACAACAGAGGCGTCTCGTGGATGTTCGGCGTTGGGGTAACGGAAGAAAATTTGACCGAAACAGCAACGAAATATTTGCTTCCTCAATAAGAGTAAGTAGTGCGGCACGAGCGACTTCTTTGTCTTTACCCTCCCTACGAAAATCCACGAGCCACCGCTGGTCTACAAAATACACAAAATAATGTAACAATAATGTGGTAATACTAAGACTAAATATAGTGTTACTAATAAATATGACTATGTATATCTGATAATAAAAAATTATGGATAATGAGTTCAAATATTTCAATAGATCGCATTTAAATTTATGGAATGGTGAGGGAAATATATCCAGCTTATATAAATAAGTTTTACAGCAACGGGATAATCTTACAGCAGGAGTAATTAAGTAATAATTAATTAGCAGTACTATACATAAAGTTATCAAAATCCCTAACTGACAAATGCGGAATACAAAAAGCATAAATCTATGTATGTATGTCTATAAAAAACATAAATGAAATTGAATTCAATTAATGATTCTGAGAAAACAGTGTTAAAATTATTTATTTGATATTTTATAAGACATCAATTCTATACCATTTTACTAACAAAAGGCTCAATCTAGGATTTACGGCACAAAATATGCAATTCATCAATTTTAAAATTTCTTGTACCAAAGAAAAAATCGGTGTGATATGAATCAAAAGAGGATTCTGTTTTTTCACTTATAAATATAAGTGAAAAAACAGAATCCTCTGACTAAATAGTCATGCAAAGCTGTCCGCTGGAGGCGTCGTTCTCCAGAAACTGAATAGCTCCATCGAGGGCAAATTTGAAGATCGTTACTGAGTAACCTAACTTCTATTTTACATGGATAAAATAGACAACGAGGATGTTTGGCTGAAACGTAAACCTATCTCAACCTATAATAAACTACCTGAATCTACCTAAACTGTTTGCTGCATATGGGATTACAATTTGAACCACCAAATTCAAGCAAGTTGTGACACATCCACAAAATAAACCACTTACAAAACTGAATGTACAAAGCTGAACAACGACGGGAATTATGAACCACCTATTCCCACCTCATGTTTACACTTCTAGTGCCAATTGGGAGAAGTACACTTAGGCCCTTTAAAATGTGTAAAAAAAATAGTTAAACTGGATTAACTTGTAACTTTTTTTTTTATAATTTAGACACCAAAAATAGTATACAATTTGTTGCTCAACATTTTTGATTTTCCTATTTTTTACCTGTTACTCCCCAATACTAGGTGAGTTCAAAACTAGAGTAAGACACATTTTTAGACTTAAACTCTATACACATCGAACCAATTTTTTTTTCGATAGTAAAAAGTCAAATATGCTGAAAATGGCGCTTTCAACTTTGCATACTTGATAGGGCACACAGGAACTATTGCACAGAATCTAGAAAGCCTTGCTATATCATCTGTCAAAATATGTAAAGACAACGCGTCCTAAGTGTGAAGTTGGTTGGGAAAAATAGTATATTGTACAACCGGCATATAATGATAGCTAATAATCACGTGAACGATGTTTGCGGAATGAGTCGTAGGCGAGTGGAGCAAGTCGTTCAAGAGATTAATAGCCATTATATGCGAGTTTAACACTATACTTTGTTCACGAAAATCCTATAATATGTGCGAGTTGTGAAATATGCTTCTGCAGCTTCTCTTACCTTCGATGGAGTGAGTGTTAATGAAGTAGATGGCAAACTGTTAATTTTTCTACAGAAAATTACTGAAAACAACACCCAACAGTTTTAATGTTTTGTTTTATAATAATTTGACAGACAAATGACTGATTGTTGTATCATAATTTGAATGTGTGATAGGGCCCGTAACTGATGTTATCACAAATCGCGTTCTGTGAAACAATCAAAGCGCGAATTGGCGTGTTTAATAACCATATTAAACGCGCGCATCCGTGCTTAATGAAATTGGGTAATGAATCTACCCATTTATGCTGCCCATAAAATTAAATAATGCGCATATTATAAAATTTTCGTGAACAAATACAAATATGTTCTCGGTTGGGAAAAACAAATTTACTTTCCGAACAATCCAAATATTCAAATTCGAAACTACACCTTCTACGTTTTTAATGACAAAAACATAGTGAGATATCGTTAAGTACTTAAATGTTACTCATTATTTTTATATTGGATTTGGTAAAATTGAATTAAAATTGCTTTTAAAAGTTGGACAAAAAACAAATAATTTTAGATGCAGTTGGATTGATTGGATGATTCCTAATAATAATTTCAAGTAATCGCTTTTTAAACTGGCAGAAGCACTTATTAGAAATAATACCACATTAGTATAATTCAGATTTGTTTTTAAAACTTTGATAATTAATAAGTAAATATCCATAATACCGTACTAAACCTTGATTTTATTTTGATAAAATCAAAAATAGGTGTACTCTAAAACATCTCGGGTTAATAGCCAGTTAGGGGTATTAACAACATATGACTAGTGATATTTGTAAGAATTTTAAATATAGTGTACAAAAATTTGTAAATTATTTTTAAATTATTTTTATTACTCTTTAGTATATTTTGAGAATATGTTACATGTTACAGTAATATTGGTATTCTCGCAATATGCGACAGATCCAAGTGAAACGTATGCAGAACATCTGCTGATAATGCAGTTTTAGTATTTATGTTCAGAATCCTACTATCTTGGCAACGGATTATTTCTCCATAACATACCGTGTGTCTGGGATAAGGGGTGAACATAGGGATTTAACATGTAAAATTAAATATGTGTAATTATTAGCTCCCCTATTCATTTTAGAGAAAAATCGTAAAGGAATATTTTTTATTAGAATTAAAAATAGTAAATGTATCATCCATTTAATGTACGTTTGTACTAGAATCCATCTCAGAAATAATTAAAATAAGTTGAACAATTTACCATTTAATAAAAAAACTTGCCAGGTCTTTGACAAATGTCATGTTATGGTGAGAATTATTTTGCTAGTCAAATATCAATTCACGCATTGTAATTACTATTAACAATAATCTGAGTTATTCCAATGAAGAGAGCGTATTCATTACACTCAGAGTTCGTGACATTTTCGGTTAAATTTAACAATAGACCAATTCTGTCTATCAAACTTAGTTGTGAAGAAGTTTGAAAATACAGCAATTATAGCGGCAGATGATTCTAAAGGTATTTTAATAGTCTAATTTTAACAAATATTATTTTTAAAACGTTAACATCACAGGCAAACGGAATTGGAAAAAATGGTTTTGGTTTTGATAAATGCTGAACTGAATGTATTGCTTGTGAGTGCAACGGGTCTAAATTCTCTGTAGAAAAAATTCCGAAGAAGCATGGTTATCATTCCTACAAGCATCAATGCCATGAGGAGATACTGCGAGTCGTGTATTCTGTGAAATAATGCAGGATAGATCAAATACAGACCGAAACTTTTTGCAGATTAATGTTAGTTCACACTTAACAACGAGCCCGAATGTTCAAATTGTTCATAGTAATTACAATGCGTGAATTGATATCCGACTAGCAAAATTAGTTTCACTATGACATGACATTTGTCAAACTCATGGCAAGGGTTTTTATTAAATGGTAAATTGTTCAACTTCTTTTTATTATTTGTGAGGTGTATTCTGGTACAAACGTAAATTAAATGGATGATGCATTTACAATTTTGAATTCTCTAAAAAATATTCCTTTACGATTTTTGTCTAAAATGAATAGGGGAGCTAATAATTACACATATTTAATTTTACTTATTAAATCCCTATGTTCGCCCTTTATCCCAGACACTCGGTATATATTTCGTAATGTACAAACATTTTGTTGGTAAAACAGTTTCAAGCGTTTGTTATTTTATGGTGAAGGAGCCGGGCAGAAAAATACTTTGGAAGATAACACACTTTGTAAACGTTTTATTAATATATTCTTATGTCATACGTTTAAATTTTTAAGTCTAAATTAAATCAAATCAATATGAAAACCGCCTAATTAGAAAGTTGTGTAAATATTAAGGCCAGTAGTAGTGTGTACAGTGGTTTTTCATTTACGAAATAATTATTGTAAAAGCCGTGCAAACACGATTTTCTACTTAACTGCGAGTCCTGTGTATTTAAACTTCTGTGCACCGTTTCCACTGGACCAAATTAATTTATAAATGGGTATTATTTTTAATTTGATATATTGCTCAACTATTTTAATTTGATTAATGCAACATCGAAACAAAATTAATTAATATTGCTTAAGCAAAGTCCTTTGGCTTTTAGTGCCATAAATTTAGGCATATGTGTTTATATTCAAATCCAATTGTATAAACATTAATCCATTTTCATATAAAAAGGCTATGAGAAATATTGTTCTTTGGAATATTCTAGAAGGAATTAATTTACCTTTGTTGATACATAATGGGTAGCGAACGCAATGCCTGTTAACTATGATTAGTTCATTCTATTTTTTATTTATTGTTTATTAGTTTAATCCTTACCTGTTGCAGAAGCATTCAATAAATTAAATAAAGACCATAAGTGGCCTGAATATACAGGATGTAGATGAACAAAATTGAACATAGGATTTTCTATGTTAATTTTTTTATATAGGAATATTATCTTCCTTGATCATTCTGAAGTAAACATGTACATTAATGTTTTGTAGAGTAAACATTTCTACATGCAGTCATGTCATTTTTTTGCATTCATAAAGACCCGAAAAAATAATAAAATAAACATTATTCTACGAAAATAATGGTTTAATGGTTGCCATGAAATTAAAAAAAAATGGTGCGCTGTTGATCCGTTTGGTTTTTGTGAATGAAAATAAAAATAAAAGCATGAATCCATGCAGAATATTTTACATTGGCACAATAAATCGTTATACTCATGAAATGTTTACAATTAGAACATTTAATGCACAACAAGTTAGGAAAAACTTCATAGGAAATAACATAAAACACTTCATATTAAAAACCATTATCGCAAAATTCTGCTCTGTTTTCAAAATCACGTTATAAAAGTTCTAGGAGGCACTGGTCGTATATGTGGAAGCTTATGTTTATATCTTCTACCACAGAAGCTAAGACCTTAAAATCGTCATCCTTACCATTTACTGATAAATTGTTCTGCTCAGCATTTCATGTCTTCTTCGAATTTCCTAATACTGAGCAAGTTATTTCAAATTTATTGATTAATCTTTGGATGGTTGTAACGTAGTGAATTGGCCGTATATAATAAATCTTACAATTCTTTTTTATTTTCTCCAACTAACCCTTTTTTTCGTAGATATTACTTCCAATTTAATAGGCTAAATATCCTAATTTTTAATATGCGGCATTCCTAATTTATCTCATAGTCAAATATGAATAAGAATCTTGTGGCTCACACGTTATGTACAAATTTATATTTATATACATATAACACCACTTAAGTTTTGACGTTAGGCGGTCATTATCAAGTGAAATACATTACAGAAGCGGTAATATTTATAGGTGTTATATTTTATAATTTGAGTGAGGGTAGCAAATAGATTAAGGTGAACAGGTACAAAGGATTACACAATTACAGAATATTGAACAGTGCCGAGTACATTAAATCCGTTTGCTCGTTTAACAGATTAACTAGAGGATTATTACTTTGTTTGAAAATTTCGGCGAATTCCAGGATATTAAGCTTTCTATCTGTTGTACAGTTATGTACATTTTGTATTTTTTTTTAATTTGGCAAATGGATGTTTACATTGTAAAACATGGTTTAAAAATCATCTGAATGCGTGATAATGTTCAGCATATTGCGAATCTACTACAGATTTGGCCTGTATATAAACTATTGCATTAGAAACTTGAAATTTCGTAAACATCTGATTTCTTTAAAGAATCGATTTTATCTATTGAATAGAATATTTGATAAAAATTTGAGCTATTTTGTCTGTCAACAATTCAGGATGTCATTAAGGGGTTATCCTACTGTAACCAGCGTCCGAACAGGCTTTGTTTTGGGAATTTATTTCGGGAAAACTACATATGCAATATGTGTAAATGTTTGTACGTACTCGAATAATGACTGTCTATAAAACTAGTCATCACGAAATATTGAATTTGTCATACGTTATTCTTTTTCGCGTCGGCCAATGTTTACCGTGCTCGATTGGTCGGTGAACATGATTACGCAGACTATATCCCGCCAAACGTAGCATGCCGAAATTCAAATGAATTAGAACCAATCAGATTCTATATAACTTCTATTTTCAGGAAACATATCATGTAGAGTTCGAATGCGGCTTTGTGATTAGTTCTCTACTCGCATTATGTTTCGGCACATGATTGGTTTCAAGAAAAACAATGTTCAATGTCAAACGTCAGTTTGCGGGTAGAACGCTATTAAAATTAGTGAAAACTCCGCATTGGAAGTGTTTCTCTTGAAGGAATTCAAGAAAAAGGGAAAGAGGCCCAACCAAAAAGTTTGGGCGGAGTCACTAACATGACCTGTACTCGGGAAGTCATTTCTACAATATTGGAAAACGGGGCACATAACGTGCGAAACGCGAACGGTACGTACTGTAAAGAAAATGTAAACTCCATATGGAATACCAGTGCTAAGTTAGTGCAAGAGAAGTACGTTTCTGATTTTTAAATTTTGTTTGATCCATTTAAAAATGTAATATTCAAACCGGCACGACACGCCCGCGATGACAGTAAATGTCATTCTATTTTGTTGTAATATTTTTGTTGGGATATAGTCTGATAAATTGCTCTCGTGCATTGTAAATTATCGCAAGTTTGCACTCTTTCGACAAACTCAGTCGCATTGTTTTAGGCAACAGCCCCTCGCCCTTCCGGGCTCGGGACTGTTGCCAAACAATACGACTTCGTTTGTCGAAATCGTACAAACTTGTTACCGATAATTTCCAATGCACTTGTGCAATTACTGTTGATAAGATTGGTCTGAAACAAAATACAAAAATATTCTCATTAACTATGGCGTAACGGAGCTTTTCTTTTTTTTTGTCTTAGGTTACGAGAAAATAATTCCGGAACTTTTTCGCAATGGTCGAAGAAATAATACATGTTATTGTTATTAATATTATATATCGCACGAAACGTACTGTCAAAATCGTCCGTCACGCCTAAACAGGTAGTTCTCTGAACAAATGTACCAAACTTCAAGTCGATTCATCAATCACAGCCTGAGTTATCGTGTACACCGTTTTAAAAAACAGTTTCGAGAAAAACGCGTTTGAAGTGCGTGCCGATTCGGTAGTCCACCTACGCGTTCAATTCTTCCTTGGCAGCAAACGCTATAACTCAAACAGTATTTGGAATATCTGCATGGAACCTTTTGCATATTATTCCGAATACTTACAATATACAGAGAATTGTTTAAAGTAAAAAAGAAAAAATTCGATTTGAAAATTTGACAGTAGGATAACCCCTTGATAAATCGAATAAATATTGAAGGCGCAAGGTTAGACCCATGTCGTACACCACTCGTTGCAATAAATTTAGGAGATTTGAAACCATTGTATTCCACACTAAGACAGGATTCGATAAGATAGATAGATGAACATCTTTATTAACACAACAATATTACATAGATGTTGTATTTTTATGGTTGCGTTTGTGTTATTTCTGCCAACTATCCGCTTGTCTGTATTCAAATTAGTATCGAGTATTATGTGCAGTTTTGCCTACTCTGACAAACCACTTCCCCCGAAATTATAATCAACAACCACCCAAATTTAACAAAAAAAACCCTAAAATTTTGTTTTTAGTTTAAAGGATTGGGAGACAGAAAAGAGATTAGTTTTGAATTAACTTCTAAAAAACAACAATTTTATTTTCCAAAAATACAAAGAAAGATAAAAAGGCAAAGATAATATATAAAAACGTAATAACTCAAAAGAAAAACAAATAATACTTATCTCGAAATCTCTTGAATGCAAAAACCAGAGGCGACTCGTTACGTAGAACCTAAGGCCATGACACTACCTTTAATTTCAAGCTCAGCAAGAATTTTTTTAAATTCCAAAAACACTGATTCGTCATTTTAACCCCTTTCTGCATAACGTGCCATATATGGCACAAATCAGTTTGCTTATATTTTAGCTTTATTTAGCGGCTAGTGGTAAAAATTTATATTTAGATATATCTTAGAGACTAATAGGGTTACCTAGAAGAAAAATTCTAATTTTTATAGGCATCTGGAAACAAGAGATTTTTGCCAGAATTAGAATTTGCGTTAGCAAAGAGGTAAATAAAGACAGAACAGAAATTGTTTTCTATTATGTCATACGAAATAAGGTTCCGTTACTGCATTGCATGCCAGATATGTCACAACCTGTATTTTTGTCACTAAAGGTATTCATAATTATTTTTGTTTCATAAAAATAAAAAAATCATGCAGTAAGGGGTTAAAACGTTTTTTTGTAACATCTTGTTAAGTATTGCTTTACGGATAGTTTATTATTATGTAAACAACCTCTTAACATTTACCCATCCCGTTAAGAGCGGACGTTATGACACGGGCAGATCCAGTAAGTTTTAAAGGGGGGGAGCACTCCAAACCTATTTAATAATACATTATAAACATTCATTTTTTAAATGACACCGCTGACATTTTCGTAAAGATCAAAAAAGACAAGTTTTTTTTTTATTCGTCATTCAATTGTTTGAAAGGATAACCAGATTTCAGAAATTCATCCAGCAAGTGTTCTACTGTCGAATAGTAGATTAAACGCGCCGTTCAATTGTCCTTTTTTGAACGGATAACCTGATTTTGAAAATTCTTCCAGCAAAGTATTGTTCCCTCCATAATTTACTGTTGCCTGCAACAACGTTTTTAAAATTTATCAATTTAGATTATCAAGATCATTTAGTAATGTTTTAGTAATAGAAGCTGAGGTTTCATAAGGTTCTTCGTAAAAATTTAATTTAAAGGTAATTGACGACACCTTTATTATTATGAAAAAAAAATGATGTCTATTAAGCTGGCACAGCCACTTTAGCACAATCACATGGGACTAGCATAAAAATTTAGTGCTATTTTGTTGCTAATTAGTTGCCGTATTCCCGATTTTGTTGCTCCAGCCGTTTTCGAAAAAACAATGGCTGTGCTAGCTTAAGTTAAAGTTTAGTAATACGAAAAAAAAACAATAAAAATAAAAAACAAAGAGTTATTTTTGAACTACGATTTTGTTGCTAATTAGTTGCCGTATTTGCTGCTCCAGCCGTTTTCGAAAAAAAAACAAAGGCTGTGCCAGCTTAAGTTAAAGTTAGCACAGCCATACGAATAAAAGACAATAAAAATAAAAAAACAAAAATATATTTTTGAACTACGATTTTGTTGCTAATTAATTGCCGTATTACCGATTTTGTTGCTCCAGCCGTTTTCTAAAAAAAAAAAAACAAAGGCTGTGCTAGCTTAAGTTAAATTTAGCACAGCCATACGAAAAAAATACAATAAAAATAAAAAACAAAAATATATTTTTGAACTACGATTTTGTTGCTAATTAGTTGCCGTATTACCGATTTTTTTGCTCCAGCCGTTTTCGAAAAAAAAAATAATGGCTGTGCCAGCTTAAGTTAAAGTTAGCACAGCCCTTCTTTGAGCTGTCGTGAATTAGGCGTGGAAAGCGAGCCAAGCCGAACGTCTCACTTTTACCGAACATTTCATGTCCATCACCGAACATCGAACACAAGACAAAGTTACCGAACAGTTCGGTGAAATGCCGAACAGTCGACAACACTACGGAACTGTCACAGACTAACCAGACGACCAACTCAATGTATTTTTCTGTCGGCAAAACTTAACATGTTTGTAGATGGCGAAAGTGTAGAAAATTGTGGGAAATTCAAATGTAAGATAAGCACCATTAATAATAATAAATATGCTCAATAAATTCAGTTTTAAATAAAGTGAATCTGTCAGGTATAATGCAATATTAACCTCGTTAATGTATATGACCAATAAATTCACATATTTATTTAAAAAAAGAACATTTCAAAATAGGAATTTGAAGTTACGAAATATTTGGTGACCTTTTAACAATAATAATTTCCTGCATTATGATAAATTCATTATTTAATACATTTGTAGTAGTATCGCATGTTGCATGGGGTAAATAAAAGAAGAGGTTGTTTATTACATTTATGAACGTATATTCGTTTTATTTATAAATTCTGGTATTTACTTTGCTATGCCAAGAAATTACCTATATGTTTATTAACGTAAAATACAAATTGGGAATTTAATTTCTTGTCACACCAAAAGACGGGAAAACCCCAGTGGGAAAACCAATCTCAGAACTGTCATTTAACAAATTTACTTCAAATAAAACAAGAAATATAATTAAAATTGAAAACCTTACTTGTTGCAGTTGTAGAGCGAAATATGAAATGATAACATTCGAGTGTCACAGACTAACTTTTCATTTTTTGTTTAAATTGTACAAATATGTCCATATATTAATACCTAAACGAACTAAGCAAATCATCTTACAGTTTCCATTTTTTTGTATGGTCTACTCGGGCGCCTCTACATATGTGAAAGGTTTTATCGAGGAGAGAAAGAGCGATGTACAATTTTGATGGAAGACAGAGACAGTAGATCCGGACAAATTTCCCTATGCATTTGGCGGTCTGGTTAGTCTGTGGGAACTGTGATAATGACCACGTTTTATAAATGGCGACTGGCGAGCAAACTTGTTTATCGTTTCCATAGTTATAGATAATTGCAAAGCATTTTGTTTCAATCCCCATATTTTCATTGGTTCGCAGTAGGGAATAATGGAATCATAATTCCCTCTCGCCCATTAATCCCTGCGGGAATAATGCATGGCATTATTTCGCCAAAATCATGATTATAATATGCGCTTTATACGTTAGTCGTAGATAAATTACATTTTTCTTCAGGCGTAATGAAATTAGCGTCACTGTAAATTAGTAAAATAATAAAGCAAAAACTGTCGGCTAATTAGTACCAAACTTTCACGTTAACGCCATCCGCGCTTTTTCATAATTTTACGGATACATTAACGCTGATTAAATTTCGTGACGTGTTAAGTTATTATTACTAATGTCACAAAAAAAATCAAGGGGCCACCCGAATTAGCAGATCTTGATTCCATTAAACTTTTTTTAATATATCAGGTATATAGTAATTGAATCTAATATTATTATAAATTTTTGTTAATGCACTTACTCATCAAGTTTTGCATGATTTGTCATTATAGACTAATGTAGGATAATGTTAGTCAATGCAACCACTATTATAAATTTATAAATTATTCACGTTATTCAAAATATATTTTAATTCCCTAGATCGATTTTCATCTCGAGACAAAGCAGCCCCCTCTTTTCTAATTATAAAATAAAATAAATAATAAGATAAAGAACAGAAATTTATTAACCGTCATAAACCATTTATAATTGGATAGCTCGTTCTGCAAATGTTACTTTTAAGATGTTTCCATAAAATTAATTAAAGGAGATCTAGCCCAGGTAGTTCATGCAATGATCGCGATCTGCTAAATATTTTTGTCTACGACACTATAACTGATCAATAGCGCACAATTAAACAGGCAAGAAATAATGTCGTAAGAGGTTTCACAGGCGTGCATAGAAAACCCCTTATCGCACTAATGCAATACTATTTATCGTAAAAGGTTTCATTCATCAAGCGAGCATGCGAACTATCAAATTTGAACAGTTTTGTGTGACGTATATCAGATTCGTGCATTCGTGCATTGCAGTGTTGTTGCGTTTCTAATTTTCTTTGTGCCGTAGAAAGAAATAATGTTCATAGCTCGGTTACAAGAGTGCGACATCATATTGTTTGTGTGTTTGCTTCACTCGGCTGCAATACGCTACAACTTCACACTCGCTAGCTATTTGTCACTTTCGGCACTATATTGCATAACAAGTCGTATATCATAGGACTAAAGTAGTTTGATTTCCAAATTTTAAAATAGGTGTGATCTATATTGAATTTCTTGATGTCTTCAGCGGAGTTTTAGCCAGATTCTAGTTTATTATAGCTAATATTTAATTTCGCTTTCTTCCATTTTTTACATCATATTTGAACAATTGTCAAATTATGGTTTCGTCAATAAGAAAACCGCTTTAAGTAAAAAAATACACAACGTTATCCTTGTACCAGTGAACCCCATTGTTTTCACTGTTTCCAAAAATGTACACTGTTTTGAATACTGTATTGACTAGGTTTATGTAATATGTGGAAAACGATGATACCAATACCGTCACCATGTCCCATTGCAAGTCAACAAATTCACTTCCGAGTTCAATAAATAACAGGGTTCGGAAAATATCCGATATTTATATAAATATCAATATATCGGATATATATACAGGGTGTGGCACTTAAGACGCCTCGGACCATAGTTCCTTTACGATAAAAGCTATCGAAAAAAATCTAAGAACAAAGTGGTGCATAGTTTCCGTCGCTATGTTTCAAAAATATTTCTAATCATCAGTGGCGTGCCGTACTCCAGTGGCGTACCAAACTTATGTTTTTTTAAATGGAATGCCCTATTTTTTATTGCAGATTTGGAAAGTGCTCGACGAGTACTTATTTTTTTATCTAACATGTTATACCCTTCACTTTAGCGGTTTCGCTGTTATAACCCCTTCTTTCAAAATTGCGCCCCATTTTTGAGATTTTTTTGTAGAGAAACTAATTGACGCCGGCGCCTAAATTGTGAATTGAGGTACAGATTAAGACCTCGTATACCTTCACATAATTTTTTTTCGGGTAATTTATGGAAAAAAAAAATTTTTGATTGATCTTCGCATGTTGTCATTTTTTCCGAAAATTTCAAATGGCACCCCCCTAAAAAAATTACGGCGTTGTACAGCCAAAACTCTAAATTTTTCATTGGTTTAAAAAAAATTACACATTGCATAACAAAATTTCGGAGAAAAAAGGAATTTCATCGCAAATGTCGGGAAACGTTTTCCGTTCCCAAGTGTGCCATGAGAAAACAAATACACAAATACGGTCAACATAATAGTATGTACCTATTTATTCAACATGATATGAAAAATGCAGATAAAGAAAATTTAACAACTTAAACTAAATGTTCGAAATGACGATCTTCCTGCTGGAGGCATAACCGCAACTTCGACTCACAGGCTCTAGACACTGCCCTAAGGACTTCTGGTGATATACCGCGGAAAGCCGCGCGGATTCTCTCCCTCATATCCTCGACAGTAGTTGGTACCGTCTAGTAAACCTCGTCTTTGATATGGCCCCAAAGGAAGAAGTCAAGGGGAGTGAGGTCTGGTGATCTTGGCGGCCACCTCACAGAACCCCCACGACCAATCCAGGAGTCCGGAAACGTTTCATCGAGAAATTCCCGAACGACACAGCTATTATGTGCAGGAGCTCCATCGTGCTGGAAAACTATCTGTCGAAGAACGGCTAGAGGGACATCTTCCAAGAGATCATCCAAGTCGTCGCGAAGGAACCTCAAATAACTGTTGCCGTTCAGGTGCCCCTCGATGAAATAAGGACCCAAAAGGTGTTCTCCAAGTATGCCTCCCCAAACATTCAGCGACCATCTTTGCTGGTGGTTTATCATTCGCATGGCTTGTGGGTTTTCATCGGTGTAATAATGGTAGTTGTGGCGATTGACATGCCCATTTCTATGGAACGTTGCTTCATCAGAAAATAATACGCGCATAAGAAATGATTCCTCCTGCTCAATTTTGTTGATAGCCCACATGCAGAAATCTTGCCTCGCATGAAAATCTTGAGGTTGCAATTCTTGGTGCAGTTGAATCTTAAATGGACGGAATTTGTACTTTTTAAGAACAGGATGTACGGATCGCGTTGAAATATCGTGATTCCTACTAATATCACGGATACTGATATGAGGATCTTCAATAACTGCCTCCAGAACCTGCAGTTCATTATTTTCGGTAATAACTGCCTTCTTTCTAACTCTCCTTGGCCGTTTCACACTTCCCGTAGTAGTAAATCTCTCCAACACTTTTTGAAACGCACGTTCATTTGGATGTGCCCTGTGCGGATATCGCGCAGGGTACACTCGTGATGCCAAGAAACAATTCTTGTTACATTCTCCAAGAATAAATATCATGTCAACCATTTCCTCTTGAGTTCGGAACATTTTTAGAACGTTTATCAAAAATGACTTATGGCTGCTACTGACGTCTAATAATTTACTTTGATAATTACCAATCTTTTGTTTTCTCATGGCACACTTGGGAACGGAAAACGTTTCCCTACATTTGCGATGAAATTCCTTTTTTCTCCGAAATTTTGTTATGCAATGTGTAATTTTTTTTACACCAATGAAAACTTTAGAGTTTTGGCTGTACTACGCCGTAATTTTTTTAGGGGGGTGCCATTTGAAATTTTCGGAAAAAATGACAACATGCGAAGATCAATCAAAAATTATTTTTTTTCCATAAATTACCCGAAAAAAAATTATGTGAAGGTATACGAGGTCTTAACCTGTACCTCAATTCACTATTTAGGCGCCGGCGTCAATTAGTTTCTCTACAAAAAAATCTCAAAAATGGGGCGCAATTTTGAAAGAAGGGGTTATAACAGCGAAACCGCTAAAGTGAAGGGTATAACATGTTAGATAAAAAAATAAGTACTCGTCGAGCACTTTCCAAATCTGCAATAAAAAATAGGGTATTCCATTTAAAAAACATAAGTTTGGTACGCCACTGGAGTACGGCACGCCACTGATGATTAGAAATATTTTTGAAACATAGCGACGGTAACTATGCACCACTTTGTTCTTAGATTTTTTTCGATAGCTTTTATCGTAAAGGAGCTATGGTCCGAGGCGTCTTAAGTGCCACACCCGGTATATATATATATATCGGATATATATCCGATATATATCAACTTCTTGATATTTATTCTTGGTCATTAATATTAATGTTTAATGACTTATTAATTATATAATGCACATATTTTATTTATATTATATTTATTTATTGCAAACAAAAACAGTTTCTTACAATATAGTAAAAAATAACAATAACAAATTATTAAAATATTTGACATCAAATTGAAATTTTTTTGAAATAAGGACTTTTTTGCTCTTCACTATGTTTTCAGGAATAAATTGAAGGATTTTCGAAGTGAGGACCTTTTTTTTGTTTTTTTTTTGCTTACACTTACTTTTTCATTTTTAACAGAGTCGTGAGTCACTTGAAAAATCGCCTCTTTCCGACAAAAAAGAGTCATTTCGCCCATCTCTAGTTTATATTAGAGCCAGTGGCGGCCCGTGGATCATGTTGATGGTAGAGTCACTTATACAATATACCCCTCCCCCACCCCCAATTTTTTTAAGAAAAAAAAAACGATTTATCTTCCTAGTCCAAAGTAACTGAAGAAAAAGTGTTTCAAGAATTAATTAAATATTCTTGCGGAGCTTGAAACTGCAGGTTGTGTGTGTCAAATATTGAAGTGGATTATCAAAATTACATTCATTCTAAATGCATTTTGAAATTTTGAAGCTTGGTTCGGCCGAAATTATTTTTTTACGATTTTTATAGGCACCGACTGCAATCTTTTCTCTGCTTTTCAAATTTTTAGGATTGCCATTTTGTTTCCAGCCACGATGTGTCAAATATTGAAGTATATTATCAAAGTTAGGTTCATTCTGGATGCATTTTCAATTTTTGAAGTTTACTTTAGCCGAAATGAATTTTTACAATTTTTATAACCGCAGACTGCAATTTTTTCTCTGCTTTTCAACTTTTGAGGATTGCTATTTTGTTTTCAGCTACTATGTGTCAAATATTGAAGTAGATTATCAAAGTTAGGTTCATTCTGGATGTATTTTGAAATTTTTAAGGTTACTTTGGCCGAAATGAATTTTTACAATTTTTATAAGCGCAGACTGCAATTTTTTTCTCTGTTTTTCAACTTTTGATGGTTGCCATTTTGTTTCCAGCCACGATGTGTCAAATATTGAAGTGGATTATCAAAGTTAGATTCATTCTGGATGCATTCTGAAATTTTGAAGATTACTTTGATCGAAATGAATTTTTTACAATTTTTATAAGCGCAGACTGCATTTTTTTCTCTGTTTTTCAACTTTTAATGGTTGCCATTTTGTTTCCAGCCTCGATGTGTCAAATATTGAAGTAGATTATCAAAGTTAGGTTCATTCTGGATGCATTTTGAAATTTTGAAGGTTACTTTGGCCGAAATTAATTTTTACAATTTTTATAAGCGCAGACTGCAAGTTTTTCTCTGCTTTTCAACTTTTGAGGATTGCCATTTTGTTTCCAGCCACTATGTGTCAAATATTGAAGTAGATTATCAACGTTAGTTTCATTCTGGATGTATTTTGAAATTTTGAAAGTTACTTTGGCCGAAATGAATTTTTACAATTTTTATAAGCGCAGACTGCAATTTTTTTCTCTGTTATTCAAATTTTGATGGTTGCCATTTTGTTTCCAGCCACGATGTGTCAAATATTGAAGTGGATTATCAAAGTTAGATTCATTCTGGATGCATTCTGAAATTTTGAACATTACTTTGATCGAAATGAATTTTTTACAATTTTTATAAGCGCAGACTGCAATTTTTTCTCACTTTTTCAACTTTTGATGGTTGTCATTTTGTTATCAGCTATAATCAGTGGCGGTTCGTGGAACATGAAGATGGTAGAACCACTTATACAATATAGACCCCCCGCCCTCCTTATTTTTTGAAGAAAGAAAGAACGATTTATCTTCCTAGACCAAAGTAACTGGTGAAAAAGTGTTTTAAGAATTAATTTTAAAATTTTGAAACTACAGGTAGTGCCATGACTCTTTGGCTCTGTATAACGAGCCGCCCCTAATTAGAGCACATGCTTACTATTCATATTGCTGCAACTGGAACAATTTGAGAAACGGGGGAATTTTTTGGTATTGTGTGTTTCATAAATATCCATGATATATATCATCGAATATATATCACGATATATATCATCGAATATATATCACGATATATATCATGATATATATCGTGATATATATCCGATGATATATATCTTCCGAACCCTGATAAATAATAATAGCCATTTTTTTCCACAAATGGCGTGGTAATTACATTCTTTTGAGCTTGAAAACTTATATTTGTTCACTTTTTCTAATTTGACTTTAAATAAGGGAGACAAGAGCGAAATCATGGCTCATCACAGGGCTGGAAACAAGACAGACATTTTTGAGCGAAAGTCGTATTTTCTGATATTCCTAATATATAATGCGTTAACCTATTTGAATCAGGCTATTAAGTCTGTCTTTTTATTATTTCTGAAGAAACAAACTTATGCTATTGGCCTTAGTCTTTTTAGAAATTATAAATATTGTTTCTATGTGTTTGTCCTGAATATATTGACAGTTCTAGAGTACATTTGTTTTTGATTATAGAAAAAGTTGACGGACTTTTTCGTTCTGAGATTACTCTGTGGGTTCTGGTAGAAATTATTTGTAGTATGTTGGTTAGGCAGCCCTTGAAGAAAAACCGCAAATAAATATGGATAACTAGTAACACGCTGGTGTTTGGTGCATTTAATTGATTGTAAATATCCGCTGACCTGTGTCGAAATTAAGGTGAGAAATTGGTAATATTTGTCACAGATCCAATTATTGACGCTTCAGAGCCTTAATTACACCCAAAATCACGAACTTCGAAAGTGATCTCGACATCAATATCCAATTAAACTATAATAATAATAATGTTAATACCAAAAGGGTCAGGAGAACTAAATGCATACATGTGTAGTGAAGGTCCAATAAATGTATATATTTAAAAATTGTCTGTCGCTTGTCTAAGCTAATTTATTAAATAAATCCAACTAGCATTTCATGCATAATTCACGGTTCTAGTCCAATCATATGCAGAAGAAGTAGATATATTGTGTATACTATATTGGTATAATGTAATGGCATGTCTGTTTAATAACTATGATCAGGGTGATAATATATTCTTTTACAGCTTACTGTGTTTTAATTTTAATTGATTAATTAGTTTTGTATTTAAATTCCGGCCTGTGTAGCTTTGATCTGCAACTTTTTGTTTGTGTTTAGGGACCACATGTGTATTTTGGGTGAGAGACCTTTTAATTAACACAGTTAGATGATATTGTAAGGGAAATAGGAGTTGGAGAATATTTAATGGGTTAATTGTGATAGTAACAAGAGTCGTATTATTAAAATGGCACCCTTGTAGCAGTGGACGAACAACTAGCAAGTGGAGGTAGTATAGCCGCAAATCCAGTGTTGCGGCCGAGACCAAGGCCCTGTACGTGCCGACCTGCGGGGCCATTCCGGGACCCGCTAGTCACTAAAACAGGACCCATTATCCTTTGAAATAGTCTTTCGACAAAAGTTAATTGTGCGCATAAGTGACACATACATCTCTCCATTGAGAACGGTGCCTTAAGGCCTTTTGGGGAGACGCCTTTTCCGCCCCGATGCCCCATTTACCCCCGTATTCCGTTTATCGCTTTTGATTAAAATGGGAACATATACTTTTGCCCTTTCCATGCATAAGGAATGGCCCACAGTTCGCCGCTAGCGATCCTCTATTTTACCTCCAACAAATATCTTTTATAGTATTTTTTGTTTGTGTGTTTATGTTGCAGCACTTTATCGCTGTTCGCCATTCAGGAAGGAGGTAATCCTAGAATGAATAGGTCCACATTTTTTTTTATAATGAAGAATAGTTTCATGGTATACACACAAATTATAGTTTAAATGTATATAACAACGACGCAAAATAGAAAAAAATGTATAAATACAAAAGTTTAATTTTTTAAGCTGCATAACATAAAAATATTTTCGTCTCTGCCACAAACGCAATATCGGATGCAACTTTTTTTAATGGAACACCGTATGTATTATCTTATTTTTGAATTTTACTAATAATTCTGTAATTTGTGGGTTACATCAGGATTTATAATTTATTGAAAACATTAAGAGTAATTCCGGATACAAATTCTAGATTTTATTCTCTGTACTAGTTTCGGTCATTTTTAAAGAAAACTACAATTATATACAATGCGGGTTAAATGTTAAATCTGGCTGCAAGATAAACAACATTTCTCACACAATAAACGTCCAAACCTTGTAATCTTCTTCAGGAGTTAATATAATGAATAAAAGTAAGTACTATCGTTATAAATCATTAACATAACATAGTTGAACTCTCTTTGTCACCAGTAATGTGTATTGTATTTTTTGGGTGTTATAACCAAAACTGAAATTTGTCATTTCTGGCACTGACAAGAGTCCAATTTACTTTATCATTATGAGCTAGTACGAAATATACGCCATTTTGGCCTAAAACGAAACCGCCAAAGATACTATTTTCATACAGTCGAACATAAAATAAGGAAAGTAGCCAATTGTAACACATTTTAAATTTAGAAAGTAAAGTAGTAATTATTCATTGAATAATACTTTTTTCTAGATATTGCCTTCTCCGGAAATTTACGTACGTATCTTAAAAAGTACCTGAGTAAAATCATTTAATTATAATTACTTTTTTTGTACAATACATGGCCGGTTGTAGATCGTAATGCGACAACAAACTTCATTTTTTGGAACAAAATTAAATACTCGCGATTTAATGGCAAACCTTTGTTTTTAATTCAAAATAATAGTAAAGTTTTTTGCAATTATCTCGGTAACCTATTGAGTAAGCTACAAAATCATTCAGCTTAATGAGCTTTTAAAACAATGTAAAAAGACCGATGCTCTCAAATAGGGGAGGAAATTTTAGCACATTTCAAATTTTACATGTAAATCTCTGTGGCCTGCTTTGCAATTCAATATATTTAACTGTATGTAACAATTCTTAACTCATCTTTGGCCAAGCATAGTAATAATTGTTACTTGGTATTTTTGTTAAATAAAACTAGTTATTATGGTGTTCATTAAGAAATATTTATTAAAAATTTGAACAAAAAAAAATTGTTTATAATAAAATTTGAATGGTGCGTATACGCACAATTAGCGCATAGGGGTATAAAAACTCAAACATGATATGGTTGAAACATTCTGAGTGCAAATGCACATTACATTTTTTACATAAATAAATTGTATGGGATTTGCAGACTTTTCACTTCAATCGCTTCGTGGCTTTATGGACAATTATTATTTGTCCAACATTGTCTGATGGCACACTTCCCGATGGTATTCATTGGTCTTCTACTGCCAAAAGTCCAACGACAATGTAGGATTTAAAATCAAGTTGGCTCATTTTCTTGCCGTTTGCCAGTCGATACATCTTCCAACTGTTTACCATAATGCTGTTTATTGCATTAGTAAACAGTGGCCACCACCATTGTTTTCCGTTGCACTTAATGCGGTAATTTGCCACTGCATTCGTCATGCAGATCCACACCACCCATGAACTTATTATATTCTGCTGTACCTTTTGGCTGTGGAATAGTTGTTTCTTTTTTTTGTTTCCTGTCATAACTTTTTGCCTGATATACAGGGTCCCCCATCTCACCTTCCGTCTTCTATACCTCAGTTATTAATTAAGTTAGGACTTTGATATTTTGCAGACTTTACTTGTATCCTAAGGCGTATTTCAGAAAAATATTTTCGATTATACAGGATGTCCCAAAAAAGTGTGACGTCATGATAATATATATTTTTTAATTACATGCTATAAATTTTCTTGCTTATTTGCCTACATACTCCTTTAATTTTGATGAAATCGATTTAATTATATCAGCAAAAAAACAAAAAATGAAAAAAATTGCTCTTGCACTAATGGTTTAATTGAAAAATAAATAAAAAAATTAAATAGTGCCTCGTTAATAAAATCATACAATGTACTTATTAAATAAGATATGATAGTCCCGTTAACCAAGTTTGATTGATATGAATTATACAGGTTGTCCAAAATTTAGTGTCAAACTTTCCAAACTTTAAAGTACTTTATTTTTCTTTAAATTGGAGCCCCTGTATTTTTCTGTGTCATTCCATGCGGAATCAAAAAATAAACATTTTTCCTAACTACAACCCTATCGCAATTCCTAACGCATTAAAAGGTTTTTGCATAGAACTCGTCTTATCAACTATTCCAATACTCATTTTATTGAATAAAAATCGAAGGTGGCTTTGAAAAACAATTATTAACATTACAATTTAACAAAGAGACAAGAGACTATTTTGACTCTAGTAATGTAAAAGTTTAAAGCATTGTTTGTTTAGGCTCTTTATACTCAATAATTATATTTTGTTATGGAGTACAATCGAGATGAGCCATTCAAATGTCCGTTAAAAAAGTGAGGGCCAATAATATGTTCACCAATAATTTCCCCCACACATTAATTGTCAATCTGAGTTGTTGATCAACTTGCCTAAAAACTTTTGGATTGTGGCCGCAGTAATAATGAGTTATGACGATTCATAAATCCATTTTTGATAAGTGGACTCATGAGAAAACAACACCTTATCAAACAAGTCAAAATTTATCCTAATTTTAGCTTACGCCCAGTTGCAAAATTCAACACGTTGATCAAAATCTTGTTCAAATTTTTTTTGATGAAACTGAATATGATAGGCATGGAAATGGTGGTCCTTTAAAATTCGTTGAACGGTTATTTCATGACAAAAAATAATTATTGAGTATAAAGAGCTTACGTTAACAATGCTTTAAACTTTTACATTACTAAAGTCTCTTGGCACTTTGTTAAATTTAAAGTCAATAAATTGTTTTTCAAAGCCACCTTCGATTTTTATTCAATAAAATGGCTTTTGGAATAGTTAATAAAACGAGTTTTATGCAAATAACTTTTAATGAGTTAGGAATTGCGATAGGATTGAATTTTTTTTTTAATTCCTCATGGAATGACATAAAAATATACAGAGGCTCCAATTTAATATAAGAAAAATAAAGTGTTTTGAAGTTTGAAAAGTTTGACACTAAATTTTGAACACCCTGTATAATTCATATCAATTAAAACTTAGTTAACGGGACTATCAGACGTTTTTTAATAAGTACTTTGTATGGATTTTATTAACGAGACACTATTTTTATTTTTTATTTATTTTTTTAAACCAATAGAGCAAAACTTATTTTCCTTAGTTTTTATTTTTTTGCTGATATCACTGAATTGATTTCAATAAAATTATAGTAGGTAGTATGTGAGCAACCATAAAAGGTGCCCAAATAAGCAAGAAAATATCTAGAGATACAAGTGAAGTCTGCAAAATATCAAAGTCCTAACTTAATTAATAACTGAGCTAAAGAAGGCGGGAGGTGAGATGCAGGACCCGGTATATTAATGAAATCTAATTCATGATTTATGTTATAAATTGAAGTCTGCATATAAAATAGGGTTAATGCAGTAAAAGAAAACAATACAAATTTTAATATAAATATGTAGGTAAACATATACAATGTGGGTTAGATATTAAATCTTATTTATAATTAATGCTATAAATTTAATCTGTAAATAAAATGGGGTTAATGAATTACAATAATTTAGTATATTATTAAGTACTTGCACGCCAAAAACTTGATTAATGAATACCCAAAGACAACCAACATCGTGGATAAAAGTCGTGTACACTCATTTACATGCGATAAATGTTGTGCGATAAATTAGTGACACTGACAAAGCCTTAAAAGTCAGATTTAAGGAACAAATAATACAGAAACACATTTCTAACTTTGATAAACATCTTTTCATTCGTAATCATATTTGCAATCACTTAACTTACATTAAACTGTTCCACAACTTAAACATAGGTGTATTTGGTGAAAGTATAAGTTTTTGTCGTAGTTCAAAAAAGAGACTTTGTATAAAAAACTTCAGTCCATTGAATTCTACTTAAATACGATATAAAGCTGTTTTTACAAATATAAAGAAAATGTTTAAAGAAAATAGTTACGGACCTGTTTAGAAAAGCTGACAAAATGAAAAGCACGCTGTATAACTTAAACTAGTCAAGATATCGGGATACAGTCAACTAGACTTCTTCGGAAAACCGGATAAACCGTTCAAATACTTCAAATTTGGAACACCCTGTACACCTGAATGTATTGGAGGGAAACATGAAATAGTGAATTTAAATAAAAAAATAATAACTTCCAATCAGACACAAAATTATGTAAAACCCCTATACAGAGTGTCCCTCCAAAACCGCACATTAACTTAATGAGATTTTCAGCATTTAAGCAATAAATATTTTCAAGATTATGTGCCTTCAACACTAACTTTCTTATTTTAAATGGAATGCTATATTTTTTAAAAATTAATTTAAAAATTCTGTGAAAAATATCATTAGTAACCTCTGAATTTAAGCATTTTCGAGACATTTTTTACATCAATTTAAAAAATACGTATATTCGAAGAAAAGAAAATTGAAGGGATGTAATATGATTTTTTCACAGCGTTTCATGTAGAATCCAAAATTGCAATAAAAAATATAGCAATCTATTTAAAATAACGAAGTTGGTGTTGATTTTTGGTATAACCGGAAGTGCTTTAATCTTGAAAATATTTTCATTAAAAATAGAACACTCAAGTCCATAAATGCTGAAAATATCATTACAACCCATTCACTAGAAGTCCATATACTTTTAATGTGCCGTTTCGGTGGAACTTCTTGTATAAATACTTATTAGATCAATTTTAACCAAACGAAAGAAAGAATATTAATATTACAATAAATTTCACTTAGACTACATTTAGAAAAAAACAATAAATTAAAACAATTTATTACCAAACATAATAATAATAATTAATAATAGTAATGCCGGCCCACCAGCCGCGTGCGTTAGCGCGCCAGAACTAATGCGGAGGGTCCTGGGTTCAAATCCCGGCGAGGGCATGGGTGTTTGTGGATGTCTATTTTCATTTAATATGAATAAATTATAAATAATCGGTTGTGGCTGAATGACCTACGCTGTCGAAGCCAATGTTCCCATATCATCCATAATTCCCCAACCCAAATTTCCGTCAATCATCCTTCCTTTAAAAAAATAATAATAATAGTAATAATAATAACAATAATTATTTATTCATGCCATCACAGAGTTTACACATGTCAAATTAGAGAAAATATATGCACAGCAGGTACAATCATTTACATACAGTGTATGAATAAAATAAATAAAACAATGTATAAAGAAAAATTGATACAAAACAGTTCATGGATAAAAATCAATAACGTTAATGTATTATAAAAACAATAAAATCAGTGTATAACTAAAGATAATAAAATCAATGTACACAATGCGCAACCATACATACACACTTCACATCCTGTTATCGTTATCAGAAACAAAATAAGGTAACAAGGTAACCTTATATACTTATTATATCCACAATTGATATGTTAATAAATCCAAACATACACCACGTGCTAAAAATGTATAAAAAAGTAATACTTGACGTATGCAACCATACTTACACCGCATGTTCTAATTACCTAAATTAGTTTGCGTAAAAATAGTATAACAAAACGTTCTATTCATCCTTTCGCCATTGTATCTTATGTTTAAATATTCCTCATCTACATTTTCAACAACACAGTGAAATTTTACAACTGCAAACACCATAAGGCAACTGTCTTAAACAAACATTAATTTCCATAAAATACATTATCATAAGAAATATTATATAATACCAGTGCACAATTTAACCTCTCATATTCCAAACAACCCACACACGCAGTTAATCCGCTGGAATTACGCAAATTATAATTGAAAATAAGTTTTTGACGTATGAGTACTTAATAATATACTAAAATATTTTAATTCATTGACTCCAGTTTATATACAAACAAATTTATAACATTAGTCATAAATTAGATTTAACATTTAACCCGCATTGTATAAAGTTTACGTATATATTTGTATTGTTCTGCCTTTATACATTAACCCCATTTTATATGCAGACTTAAATTTATAGCATTAATAATAAATTAAATTTAATTTAATAATTAATTTAATTTAATTTAATAATAAATTGATTTTGATATTTATATTATCTTATAAAGTTGTATAATTGTGGTTTCCTGCTAAAGATGGTTGTTTAAAAGTATATTGTACAACGAGCATATAAAAAACGATTTGCTCCACTCGCCTACGGCTCGTTCCGCAAACATCATTCTCGTGATTAATAGCCATTATATGCGAGTTGTACACTATACTTTGTTCACGAAAATTAAAACAAAAATTAAAATCAAAATAAAAATTTAAAAAAAAAACAAAACCAAAACCAAAATCAAAATCAAAATTAAAATCGAAATTAAAGTTGTAATTACAATTACAATTGAAAAAAAAAATTAAATCAGTATTAAACAGGGTAAACAAAATATTATCATAAATCGCGTTCTGTGAATTAAAGCGCGAATTAGCGTGTTTAATAACCATATTAAACACGCAAATGCGTGTGCGTGTTTAATAAGCATATTAAACACGCAAATGCGTGTATAAGAAATTGAGCGTTAAATGTACCCCATTAATGTTGCCCATACAATTAAATAATGCGCACATTATAACATTTTCGTAAACAAAACTAATTAAACTATAGTCGATTTTTTTCCTGCGAGTCATTAAAAATTGCGCGAAATTTGGGTACTCTATGCTTCATCTACTCATAGATTAGACTTTTTTGACATCTTGAGTGACAGAAATCCCACTAGGTTGCCGAACAACTCGCCACAAAAAGTAGTACTTACGAAACTTAATGTTTTACGAAAATCGCACTTAAGATTCTTACCGTGTAAGTGTGTAGTTGGATCATCACATCATTTAGAACGTTCTCAATGGCGGAAATCAAGAACAATAACAATAACAAAGTGTCTATAGGTGACATCGCCTATAAATATATTGGAAGTATACCGGTACCAACCTAACTTGTTGCTTGGTACTTTTCACTTTCTAGTGTTTGTCACTAAAGATGTCAAAAAAGTCAGTGGATTTGGTATACTTGGTTAAAAATCGGTCATTTTACATTATACAATTTTTTATTTATTTATTTATTGCAATCCAAAACAATATTTCCAAAGAAACTAACAATGTATACATCTTCAGAGTCCGCCAAAAAATGTTCACGCATTTTAAAGAACGAAAGCTATTTATTATGTGTTTGTTTTAGGGTGGATATACACTAGAGCATTTTCTCGAGCATTTCTATGTAACGTTCTAACGAATGGTACAATACAGGAAAATGCTCAGTTTCAAAAGCTGTCGTCAAGAGACGTCTTGTTCGTGAGGGTGATACACTAGAACATATCATAGAGCGGCTCGTTGTTCTGTTACTAGTAAATGCTCTAGTCTATACTCACCCTTATATTGAAATCTGATCACACTTAAGCACATGGTTATGTTCAAAATATTCGCACCCAAATATCGGAATTGTATCTGAATGTTACGTTTGGCATTGATAAATCTGCAGCTTCGTTTGGTTTGCTTTTTCTGTTCAGTTCTGAATAAATGTTCTTTATTTAATTCGTGTTGTTCTAATATGTTCATTTGTTAGTTTTGTTTGTTTGCATTTCAGCAAAATTTTGTTAGTGTGAGTCACGCTGGTACTAATAAATTACAAAATATTGTTCTCCCATCAGAACACCCACAGACCGATTTTGACCTTTCAGGTCTCATCAGTGTAGTTAGTTGGGAAACGGAGATTACTATTGGAATATAAGTATTCCAAACACCATTAAAGGTAAGTAATAGCAATAGTAATCTCCGCTTCCCCATCAGCAACTAACTACACTGATAAGACTTGAAAGGTCGAAACCGGTCTGTAGGTGTTCTGATGGGGAACAATATTTAATGTTTACATTAATATTGTTATATTTGCCGCCGCTGGCAATGTCTATTTCTTGTCGGTGTTAAAGCCACCTGGATTTGTTTCAGTACAGCATTCAGGCAATAGATTCCGCCACTTTGGCGTTTCTATCTAGGTAGATTCCGAGAAATTTCACGCTTTCAGGGTTTTCCGTATCAACTTTACGCAATGAAAATATTACTTTTGCCGTCTTGGCATTATTTAATTCTAGGCGATTTGAGTCGAACCATTCTTGTGCCCTTGACCGCGACCTCTCGCAAACCACATCTGGAGTTTTTAAATCTTTGCCCCTAACCGTAATAGTTGTGTCGTCCGCGAAGAAGATGCACTCACTATTGTGTACATGTTTGGAGAAGTCATTGATATAAATTAAGAACAATAAAGGTCCGAGAATTGAGACCTGTGGCACACCAACGGAAATTGGGAGGCTATCCGAATAGCTTTCTCCAACACACACACAATGTCTTCTATTTGTTAGATATGATTGGATTAGTGCAATGCTAACACTATCAAACCTGTAGTGTTTAAGCTTCTGTAATAGGATTGCGTGAGATACGCAGTCAAACGATTTTGTAAGATCACAAAACTCACCATTGTCAAATCCCTCGATGATTCTTTCCACGAACTGACTTATGACGCCGGAAGTATTCCGATCTTTTCTAAACCCAAATTGATTTTTATCGAACAGATTGTTGGACTCAAAGTACTCAATGACTTGCAAACTATTATTATTCAATTATTTTTGAAAAAACAGGGAGCAAAGAGATAGGTCTAAAATTTTCCCCATTCTCAATATTACCATTTTTTAATATTGGTATTATTTTAGCTAACTTGAGGCAATCAGGAAATACTGCACTCACCAAGCATTTATTTATCAGTTTGCTCAACGGGATAATGATTTCATTAATGTGATATATCAAAACATTAACATTTAGGCCATAAATATCTCTTGCATTGGAGTTTTTTAGAGATTTAATGATATCTCTACTTTCATTATATGACACTTCTCTCAATGTAAAACGCAAGCCATCAGTATTAACTTTGCTCCAATTTAAGGGATCACGGTCTTCGGGAGGCAAATTGTTGTTTATTATATGTGGAATATGAAGTACTGATTGAACACTTCCGGTGATATATTTGTCTCCAGTTTCACTTGTTTCGATTGTCTTTTAGTATTAATGATTTTCCACATGGTTTTACATTGATTTGTTGCCGATAAAATAACGCGGTCATTTGCTCGGGTCTTACACTCAGAAATAAACGCTCGATATCGCTTTCCAAATGTATTTCTTTCCTTAATGAGTGCAGGAGTATTGTACCTTCTGACTGCCTCATTCAACAGTGCTAAATATGATCTCATTCTCCTTACCTCATCATTGAACCAGCAAATATTACCATTTGTGGTTCTGCTTTTTAATACCTTCATTGGGAATGCTAAATAGAAGGCATCGCAGTAATTTTGCAAAAAAGTATTAAATAATTCATTTACACAATTGTTGAAATTTAGATAGTCGAAACTTAGCTGTGAAATGATATTATGGAAAATATGGATTATTGGAGGTAATTGGTCTAAATCTACTTTGTGAAATATCATTATCGGTAATGGGTACGTCTAGTATCACCTGTTTGCCAAAATGGTCCAATAAATTAGCATTGATTACCTTGGATTGATAAGTATTTAAAGGAAAATTGATGAAAATATTATCTATACAATTTACGCCCCGGGTTGCGTCTTTGATAGTTATTCTAAAACCATAAGATTGTAATAGGTCAAGAAGATTATTACAATAAGTAGATGTAGTGTTGAAATTAATATTAAAGTCGCCACATATGATGATATTTCGCGTGGGTTTCAATGATAGCAGATTGAAAGTAGCAAACCTTTCCAACTAGAGCGTCGACGGAACAGAGCCTTGCATCTATACTTTTTCTTCCGAAATTCCTTTATGAGTATCGCAAACTATTACATACGCCTCAAACTTGCCAATAATGCGTTTAATTATGAGGCGGGTTGAGGGTTCTGTTTAAAACCCCCACCTCCATTGATGCTGTACCTTCAACGCCATTACCAACCCTGGTATGCCTCTTCAAAATGCATGTTCGCTGCTCGAACGTCAAGCCTACCCCAACCATGTTGTTTGGTCTCTCGTGATGATAAAAGTACGGCATCTATTGAGCGAAAGATCGTACTACAACATACTTGTAATTCAAATCAATTGACAATTTCAATATCTCGATACAGTCTGACAAAGAATGTATACATTTTTTTGGCGGACTCTGTATAATGAGACCCCTATCTTATAACTAACGCATCCGAAGTCTAAAGATAAAAACAAATTTTTAGGTTATGAAAAGATTCCACAATAATTTGAAGAAGTTTCTTATAACTAACCCTTCCAGTTCTTTCAAATTGTTCCTTTGAACTGATAAAGTATGAAGAATTTTAGCATCTGCGCCTGTAAATTCTATTGCGCGCAAACAATGAGAGTTGTTATTATGAGTGTAAAGATATTGGCGACAATGCCGAATCGGTTGAGTCTTTTGTTGTCGGAAAGTGAAATAAATTTAAGTACGAATAATAGTAAATTATTAGTTGCATCGTGTGACGACACTATAAAATTAGATGTAATTCAATTGTAATATTTGTGATACTGATCACAGCGATTGTGATAAAATGACTGGTAAAATATGAACAAGTGGGGATTCAAACATATTCCCTCCAGCTGCTAATCGCCGTAAAACAAGAAATTGTATATTTGGGTGAACAAGTAAGCCACCAAATAAAAATAATATTAACCCAGGAAATAAAAATTTAAAGTTTAACTTGTAAATGGGGACATTAGCAAATCCACAAACCAAAACACCATTTTACATTTTCATTTGGTTCATGTAATAGAAGTAATAATATACGTAATTAAACGGTGGATGGAACCTGCAGTGCAATATCTAATTTATATTTATCAGTAAGCGAAAATAAAAATAAAAATTATCAATCATATCAAAAACAAGTAATGCTAATACAAATAATGAGGTCTCAAAATAGTAATTTACGTAACAAGTTCCGAAAGTGATACTTTATGGAATGAGTAGTAATCCTGCGAGTCCCGTAAAATCACGTTTGGAACGTGTTACGTACAAAAAATGTTCAGCAGCCGTTTTGTATATTAAAAAATCAAAAACGCATACGAATGTTATAAGACATGCGCTGTCATAATTAAATACAAAGTTGACATTATTGCCAAGGCCGCCTAAACAGATATCCAAAAGTAACAAAAATAGTCCCCTAAGTAAAGAAATCGTGACGAAAATAACTACTTTTGGTACGACTTGCGTAAAGTGGTACTTTCGTTTTAATAAATCATACCAAAAGTTTTATTTTCGAGACGGCTGCAGAAAAACCTCAATTTCAATTGTCGATGATAACTACGGAGATTGGACTAGAGATGGGTAACTCATGAGTGAGTCGATTAAAAGAGTCGATCCTTCGAAATGACTGTACGAGTCAAGTAACACATGTGTGAATTTCTTGACTCATTTTCATCAAATGTTAGATGTGAGGGCCTTTTTTTCTCATCATTTCGAAAAATATAAAATTTTTGAATGGAGGACATACTTTTTACTTTTTTAAAAGAGACGTGAATCATATAAAGAGTAGAATCTTCCAAGTCGACTCTCGGAAATGGTCATTTTGCCCATCTCTCGACTGGACAATGATAACAAGAAATCTGACAAAAGCAAAGCTTAGTCACGTCGCGTCGATAGATTTTAATAAAAAAATAAACATCGGGATTATGGAAATGGGACATGTTCATGTATGTAGATTAAATTTGAACATCACTAGGAAAGAAATCTTAGCCCATCTTGAAGATTGATTCGGTAAGATCAATTGTCTCAAATTGAAATGAAAACATCCTGAAGAATATTAATACTTTAAGATCAATTTACAACATTAAAGAGCCCACATATTTGGCCATAGAGTACCATCTGAGAAAAAGATGCCCCCAAATAGAACATACTGTTAAATATAGGCAGGATAATATAAAAGAAGGATTAATAAATGTGCAATGTATATTTAATGAAGTAGACTTAATTGAAATATATTGTTTTCGAAATATATAGGTCAACTGATATAAATCTGAATATAATACTAAAACTGAAGAGGCATACAATCACTTTAAAGTAACTCGAACTCATTGTAAACTACTTATATCAACAGTGTATAAGAATTATATAGATATAATCTCTTCCAATGTTTCTACAGATCCGAAGCAGTTTTAGACATTTATTAACAATAAATAGAAAACTACTCGAATTCCTGATGTTATGCACTGCAATGGTTTGGAATTGGTCTCTCCGGAATCAATTGTCAACGCGTTTGCTGACTTTTTTTCAAAATGCTTATACAAGGAGCTTAGGTTTTAATGACATTAGAGATACCTATAATAATCTACCAACCATTAACATAACATCTATTAGCCCTGCTGATATTCTAAATGCCATAAATAGATTAAGTAGTTCCATGTCGTGTGGTATAGATGGTGTTCCAAATTTCATTATAAAAGATTGTGCACACATCCTGATTAAACCCCTATAAATAATTTTCAATCTCATTCTAAAAAACTCTGAGTTCCCTTTAATTTGGAAACAAACAAAAATCTGTCCTGTATTCAAATCAGGCGATCCTAGTGACATTGCCGAATATAGGCCTATTGCCTTGTTGCCTAGTTTTGCTAAAGTTTTTGAGATGACAGTCTACGATTCCATTTACCCGAATATCAAAAACCTTATTTCTCCATGTCAGCATGGTTTTATGGAAAAACGATCCACGGTAACTAATCTCAGCTGCGTTAGCGAATTTGTATGTAGCGAACTTGACCATAAAGGTCAAGTTGATTATATTTACACAGACTTCAGCAAGGCCTTTATTCGTGTAGACCATGGTATTTTACTTAACAAACTCACTGAATTCGGCTTTCACGTTAATCTAATTACTTTAATTAAATCATATTTATCCGACCGTCGCCTTCAAGTATCTGTAAATGGGCACTCTTCAACTACATTTCTTGCCCATTCTGGTGTACCCCAAGGATCAAATCTGGGACCATTACTTTTCCTTCTCCTCGTTAATGATTTAAGTACCTCCTTGCATCATCCTCACCTGTTTTTCGCAGACGATCTCAAAATATTTTCACCGATTTTAGATATATCGTCTTGTCTGTCTCTACAGAGTGCACTTAATACCGTATCTGATTGGTGTCGTATCAATAAATTATATCTACTAAGTGCAAGACCGTTACCTTTTCACGGAAAAATAATCCGCTTCTATTTGATTACCACATTAATGCTCAATCTTTAGAGAGATGTTCTATCTCAAAAGATTTAGGAATAGTTTTTGATTCACAATTCACTTTTAAGGAATCTATCATCGTCTCTATCACTTCGAAAGCTAGCCGAGCACTTGGCTTTATCATTCGTAATAGTAAATTATTCACAAATCAAAGGGCTTTGATTTCCCTGTACGATGCATTTGTGCGTCCTATTCTGGAATATGGGGCAATTGTTTTGGGTCCGTTTTACCAAAATCATATCAAATCAGTGGAAAACATTCAGCGTAAATTATACAAAACAGTCTGGTTCAGAAAATTTGGAGTATATCCTCCTCAGGGTTTTAACCATGATGCACTTTTGGAGGAATGTAATGGAGTTCCACTTGCTAAACGCAGACAAATACAGGGGCAAATATTTCTCTTTAAAATCATTCACAACTTAATTGATTGTCCAGAACTGTTAATTAATGTATACTTTCACACTCCTAGGTTGTCTATTAGAAATTTCAATTGTTTTTATTCTTCCCGTGCAAATTCTAATATTATTGAAAAATCCCCTGTTTATAGAATATGTAAATTTCATAACGGGATTGCATCTGAGTGTGACATATTCAATTGTAGCCTGAGCCAATTTAATTTTTTTTTTAACAATATCTAATTTCTGATGGTGGCATCTCTTTAATATTTCTGCGAAGGGGTTCAATCCATATTATTTTGTGGAAAATCAAGATTTGTCACAAAGATTTTTTTTTCTTTTTATCCACGAGGAGTACGCAGAAAATTATTGGTGCACAGCAGCATTTTTTTATTGAATAGTTCACAACTATGAAAGTGGTAATGTGGTAATATAAATTCGAGATACCATTCAATTTAAATGCGAAGTGTTAAAATTTGTAAAAGAAGAATCGGTGGAATATATATACTTAAGCAATGTGGATGTATATTAGCAATTAACGATTTTAAGTTTTAAGTCTTATATAGGTCACTAAAAAAAGATATTCAGCAGTTTGAAGGAAAACTAAATGTTATCTTCACGCGGATCAATACTACTACATTAAAGAATAATCTTCTAGTATGCGGAGATTTCAATATTAATGATCTGATGGATAGCTCAGCGAAAACGAATCTTCTAGATGTATTACATTTAATTTAAATATATCAAACATAGAACCGAGACGTATTAGCACTGGTGCAAATGATAGCATATCTACGTTTTGTATAGATTATTTGGTAGCTTATTTAAATTTTGGTAATATAGAGATCATATTGATCTAGATATTGCAGATCAGCTGTCACTAACAGTTATTATTAATATTTGAACTGTACAAATTTAACACTGTCTAAAAGTGAATAAATTTAAAATTGAATTTGCTTTATTTGCTAATTTAATTTAATTTGGTATTAATACTAGATTAATCGTGCCCTATTGTCACAAGGAATAAAAATATATTTAAAAACGCATGGTATATCAAGCAATTGGCATTTGAAGGAGATCAAGTGAAATAATGATTTGATAATTATAAACATTTAAATAACAAGAAAAAATGGCAAGAATATAAAGAAAGAAAGAATATGCTCACAAAGTAGTTTAACTTTGCACCATCCTGTACTCACGTTTTTGTTCATAGGGACGGTGTACTACTTACGACGGCTCTTTCGAAGTTATCAATCGAAATTCAAAATTCTTTACAAGTATATTATCTTGTATATATGACGCTTTGCATACACAATGTATTACATTTTTACAATTGTATATGTAAATACAAGGATTTATTATTATTTATTTTATAATGAATTGTTGTAATATAACCGGAGGCTGTTTATATTTGGGTGGATGTTACAGTTTCGAGGAATGCAGAATTTTCAGTGGATATCTTAAGAAATGTAATTTCCGCTTTGTTTGGATTGTATTTTATAATTTGTAGACTCTTTTAATTTATTTGGACGTTCTAATGTAGCGTTATGTTCTTTACTGTGATATAGCTAGGCAAACAAACCGTATTCTGTTCTATTCTATTCTTATTGCCTCCACCCAGAGCATACGTAATATTTAATTCATCTCTGAAAAAAATATTTCTGAACCAATTTTGGCCGCGTACTAAATCATCTGTTTTTAGGTTACAAAAAATTTACTTTTAAATTTTTTTAATGGCTACCGTGGTCTGCCTGCTGTTGCTGTTAAATGCGAATATTAATAAAAGCACAAAAATCTCGAGAATACTATATGTAGATATAAGATATTTCTAATAAAAATTAAAGCATTTGATTGAACGAAGAATATAAAATAAAATATAGTTACACATTGTCTGCGAAATTTTCCTGGACAGCCATTCACATTTGCTACGTAATGTATTCAATCTTGCCTGAAAATTTGGCAACGCTGAAATGAAATAATGTTTCAATTAAAATTAAATGTCGCATAAATATTACCAATTATCACGTACGTGCTAAATGCATTTGCGTAATAATAAATATTTTTTTTGAGTATTTAGTATTTGAATATTTGAATAATTCCAAGATAATTCTACTCTTTATTAACCTTCAACGCTCTGATTTGCTGCTACAAAAGCATTCATGCCATCATGAACCTGCTAGTGTCTAAACTCCCACGTTTAAATCAATTTTCACCAGGAACGGTAAAAAGTCCTGTTTTATTATCTAAAAATACAATAAACACGAAAGGCCCGGTCGTTTTTAGTTTGCGATAACAGCTTAAGCGCCGTTAACAATTTAAACCAACTCTCCGGTTCACTTTCCCCGTACAATAAATGATCAGGTGGATGAACTCCGCTAGAAGAAGCATTATGTAAATCCTTTTGTGAATAGTGGCTTTGTTCGTGGAAACAACTTCGTAAATATGGAGAATGTATAACCATGATTTATTAGAACCGAGTGAGTAAAATATTAAATCAGTTATGTGCGCGTAGTTTCAGTTTAGGAACATCATTTATTAACTTCCGTATCTTACAGAAATTTTATATATTCGCACACTTCATGTATATTTCAGTAAAATGGAAAACGTGTCCTCGCAGATGTGTAGCACTATATCCTAATGCCTTTCCTGGTTCTTGTCGGAAAGAAATAACTGAATTTATTTTAAATCTACCTACAATTATATTTCCAATATTGACTTGAAAATAAATCAATTTGTAAAAGCAAAAATAAAAAAAAAGTTTTTTTTAAATATACATTCCTATTGATATAAATGCTATCATTGTATTTGTATTAAGTTTTTTATGTATGTATATTTCTGTGGGTTGTGTACTAATTCACCTCTCATACGATACGCAAGAGAGCGTTGCTGTATCACTCTAATTCTGGTTTTTGGCCTTTGCTTAGTAGCATGAATAAAAATGCTCGATGTCCTGGGATTTATTAAATCATTTTGTTATAAATAAGCATTTAGATTTTTGTTTATTTATTCTTAAAAAATATATGTAAAGATATATTGATATAATATAATATCTCAAATTTTCTATATGAATTCAATAAATAAAAGTAAATTCATATACAGGGTGTTTCAGAGCTCTGGGAACGGTCAACCACGTGCTTATTTGTCAAAATTTCGAAAAATGTTTAATACAAAAGTTGTGTATAATAGTGAGCTGCACGCCCTAAAAATATTTAAATTTATACAGGGTGTCTCATAATAAAGTTACAGACCAAACTTATGTTTTTTTTTAATGGAACACCCTGTATTTTTTGTCATTTTTGAATTATATGGAGCAAGTAAAGGTGAGTTACTTTAATACTCCCTATACCTATTGTTTGCCGTTTTCGAAATATTTGAAGATTTGTTGAAATGCATGGTCTGGGTGAAATTTTATTTTTGCCCCAGTGATTGACGTTGAACGATTAAAATTATTTCTATTATTTGGTTGAAGGTTCGCACTATGGAGCCAACCATGATTTCATACAAAAAAATTATACAGGGACATAAAAAAATGCGGTAGAAAAACCGAACTTATAAAGTTAAATAACTTCGTTTTATCAAATGGCACACCCTGTATTTAGTAACGTATTCTTAAGTAGAATCCAATTATCTTTCAGATTGTATAAGGGCTCCCTGTTCCTAATCTCAATAGTTTTCTTGTATTCAGCGATTATCATATCAGGAATAATTATTATAATCTGAAAGATAATTCGATTCTACTTGAGAATACGTCACTAAATACAGGGTGTGCCATTTGAAAAAACGAAGTTATTCAACTTTATAAGTTGGGTTTTTCTACCGCATTTTTTTATAACCCTGTATAATTTTTTGTATGAAATCATGGTTGGCTCTATGGTTTGAACCCTCAAGCAAATAATTAAAATGATTTTAATCGTTCAACGTCAATCACTGAGGCAAAAATAAAATTTCACCCAGACCATGCATTTCAACAAATCTTCAAATATTTCGAAAACGGCCAATAATAGGTATAGGGAGTATTGAAGTAACTCACCTTTATTTTCTCCATATAATTCAAAAATGACAAAAAATACAGGGTGTTCCATTTAAAAAAACATAAGTTGGTCTGTAACTTTGTTATGAGACACCCTGTATAAATTTAAATATTTTTAGGGCGTGCAGCTCACTATTATACACAACTTTTGTATAAAACATTTTTCGAAATTTTGAAAAGTAAGCGCGTGATTGACCGTTCCCAGAGCTCTGAAACGCCCTGTATATGGAAACGCTACATCGGTACGAATGAGGCAATTATATGTGGTTAAAGGTTAAAAGTCGTAGATAATATATAAATGCTAAATAGATAGATAATATTAATTTATAAAGTCCACATAATCGCAAGAATTTCGAAAATTTACCTGGTGAATGTGCAGTTTTGCGTGAGACGATTTAAACGTTGTTAAAACGGCGCAACACGCAAAGAAGTCGATCCTAAACAACGCTATGTTTAATACTAAGTACCGCTGAAAAGAAAACCTTCACTACAAAGCGCAGAGAACAGGTATTTTAGAAAGCTATTTACATACGTGTCAGTGAATATAGCGTAGTTAATCCGCGAACTTTCTAGCTAGAAAATCGGCAAATAAAGAAGAGAAACGACGTCAATGCGCGTTATATATTTTCCGCAAACTCTCCACCTATAGGCCAGTCAAATTAGATTCTTCGAGCGAAAAAAAAATCCCGGAGTTTTAAAACTTGGCACAGTTGTTAGTTGGTGTCTACTGTATAACATTTTAAAAGACCCTGAGGAAGCAGGGGGTGGGTAACCCGTTTACAGATTGCCTTTCACGTTCTTTTTTCGCAAATATCTCCTGAACTATCGGTCTTAGCAAATAACGCTTTATATACAAAACAAAAGGTAACAGTATCTCCTACAAAAAAGGGTCTGATTAATTTCTTCAAAAATTATTATTTATTATAGCCCAGTCAAATTAAATTATGCGTGCGCGAAAAATCACGGAGTTTTAAAATTTGGCACGTTTTTTCGTTGATGAATTTTTAGTATGTTATACCGTAGATTGCATACTAAAAATTCTTAAGGATAGTGATGAGCGGGGTGTGGGAAACCTCTTTTAAGATTGTATTTTTTTATTTTTGATAACTATCGGATAACCATAATTCATAGCAAAATAGCTACATACTACCTTTAGATAAATTTTATATGAACGAAAAACAGCCTGAAAATATAAATATTCAACCTGCGCAACACTGCAAAATTAAGTCTTACTAAGACTATAAATAAACATCTAATTGACAACAGGACTACATTGAAAATTATGTTAAATTAAATTTAAAATTACGAACTGTAAATGTTATTACTTAAATAAAAAAGTTATACATTTTTTAAATACAAGAATTTTGTTTATACATTTTTTTTCGTATTCATTTTAATAATAACATTTATCTAAAATCGGGTGTAATAAGCGAATTACTGCGGTCATTTGAGGCATGTAATGTTGTTCATTACCCCTAGTGAGAGAATAACTCGGACTCACGGAATACAGAGTTCCGTTATAGGATTTTTGAATTATTTCAAATTGACACAACGTCAAATTTTTTGTCATTCGTATAATAAATAACTATTACAGTTTAAAGTCTTCAAATTTGATTTGGAATAATTTTCAAGTTAGTCCTGTACGTAGAAACACCGTTAAAGGTGTTATATTTGCCGCCGCTGGCAATGTCCATATCTTGTCGGTATTAAAGCCACCCGGATTTGGTTCAGTACAGCATTCAAGCAATAGATTCCGCCACTTTGGCGTTTCTACCTGATCTTAAACCAATTTTATTTCACCAGTAGCACTAGTAATAACGTGCAAATTTCTTTTGTATCTTTAATATCTCTCGTGACATTAGCCAGGGAAGTAGTTGTATTAATAAGTTATTTGTTTATAGTTTTATTAAAACTTAATTTTGCGAACAGGTTCAGGCTATGGTTCGTCTTTATTAACCCTCCGTCAGGCGCACCTCTGGGCCACCCGAATTTTGGCGCAATATGCCTGTCAGGCACTGGTTTTAAAATGGCCTTTCTTATCTAGATTTATTAATTTTAACTACCCTAAATGAATCACTGAGCTTTATGGGCATAATAAACTATCTAGATTAAATGAAATTTGATGCAAAATGTTTGGTAATAAAACAAAAATTAAATAAATATTAACACAGGCATAAAATAATAATTTCCAAACATTAAAACTATCTGAGCAAATATATTGTGTGTTGTAAAGTACTTGAATACATTTAGTGACAAAAAAATAGTAATATTATTTTTATAAAATAAATATTAAACGGGTTTAACTTTAAAACTTAAATAATGCCAACATAATTATTCAAAAAACATATTATATTGTAAGGCACTCGAATGTTCTTAGAACTATATTCAATGAGAATCATTAGAATTGATGCATTGGCACAAAGAAAAGCAAGGCTTGCAAAGATGGCTCATACAGATGGCTTTGTGACATTTTCGACATTCGTATAATATAACTATTATAACATCAAATCGGAGAAAGTAATATGATGGCCATATGACCCTTTTTTTTCAGAAATCGTTCATGATTGTTCTCGATCAACTCTACGGAGGAATCTTTTCACCCGAACTTATGGACTAACGGGCCGGTTTCCAGCGGTTTTCCTGCTTCTTCTGTCAACGTGTTCAATCACCAGTTCATGTGAAAACTCTTCTACATTTCGATTCAAGTTTATTCCCGAGGTAAATCATGGGATCAATGCACGATCCCACCAATATTAAACATTGCAAAGAATATCACCATTGGCCACCGCTTGGTGTTTCGGCTTACACTGTAAGTAAAGCAAAGTTGATCTGCAGTGCCAACACCACTCTTGATCGAATTGTAAAAGGTAATAACCACTGGTTTCATTTGCTCTCTAGATTGAGGATCAATGTTGTCAGCATCATGCAAGGTTGATGCAAGGATAATATTTTTAAATAGATTTCTCTTTTCTCCTTTTGAAGTTTACAAAGACCGTTGGCAACTGTCTTTTATTTCTTCTGATAATTCCAACGTAAGGAAGCTTTTTTGTCACTAAATCAATTATCCGTTATTATATACCTATCAGATCTAAATACAGGCTCAACTATTCCCCTCACTACGTCACTTGGTTTGTTGCCGAGACAGAAAGGTTGCGATGCTTGACAACCATAAATTTCCAAAGTGACTGTGTATACTATCCCGTCATCAACAAAGTGAAACGGTTTTATACCGTATTTGCTTGGTTGTGAGGTTATATACTGCCGAAACACAAAACTATCTCGAAAACCTGGAAGCATTTCGTCTATAATGAGGTTCTCCCCAGTAGTGTAGCTCTTCTGGTAATTTTCCACAAATTTGTCAAACACTTCTGGAACTAGGGCCAGGCGGTCATAGTTTTTTCTTTGGGCTCGGGTTGTTCGGTCGTCAGAATTAATGATAATAAAAATATTTTTCGTCTTTATTACTTTTATTTCAAAAATGTCTATGTACAAAACAATAAAATTTTGTTCATGTAGTCTATATTTTTCGTGAAATGGGGATGTTTCAGGTGAGGTATCAAAAATGATTTGAACTGTACCGGCTTCAAAAACGAAGGTTTTAAAACCGTTTGAGAAAAAAAATAGTATATATGTCTCGGGAGAGAATGCGATTTTTTCCTCGATGCGTTGTATCCCTCGGGCTTGTATCCCGCCATCGAAATACAAATTTGCACCTCAGCAAAAATCTCCCTTGATATATAATACTCACTATTGATAAAATTAGTTATATTGTTTGTTCTGCATCTTCGAAAATATTAATCCTACAAATAATAAAGCAAATTAATTTAGTAGGAAACTTTGTCGGGGGCAATATCACAAGAGGTTCGAATTTGTCCGGATAATTTTTTTTGCACTAGTATCGACACAAATTTTGAGAATGAATTGAGATGGAAAAGTGGATTTTGCCTAATCTCAATTCATTCAAGAAATTTGCGATGAAATGACGAGTGCTTAAAATAAAATTTATCCTACAGACATTATAACCGCGAGTGGTATTTGTTAAGATAATTTAACGAATAAGAACCTTATATTTATATTGATTAAAAGTAGAATGGGTGAAAGAGCGTTGTTTATTTGTAATATATTTGGATGAAGCACCAATCGTCAAAATCGTGTGTGTGGGTAAAATTAAACTGGTTGAGTGCCATTGGAATCGCGAAATTCCCACATAATTAATCATGAGATTATTGAAAAAACAGGACAGCTCGTGAATGCTATGTTGCCAAATGTACATTTGCTTCAAATGACTCCTGATGGCATACGAGGCATGATCCAATATTTTTGCATCGACATTTTTTATTCAGAATTTTAGGAGGAATATTGCCACGGGTAGATTATCCGACCATTTATACACACCCGATATAACGTTTATGCAAGGAAAGCCAAGAAAAAGGACGGACAGCCTCCTTGCTTGCGTCAACTCCGAGAAACAGCGAGACCAATAAAATTGATCGCAAACCAGCTGATCGTTTAGTCACCTGTGCGCTTATTTCCGACAAACATAAAAGAGAAGACGCCAAATATTGTAATATATAAACTGGCAACAGGGATCCAGGTTATTGAAAACACCATTACGAAATTAAAATTCAATGATTAATCTTTTATGTTCTGAAGTAAAACCATTTGAAGTTATCAAAGATACGACAAATCATAGTACAAGTTGCTTCAAATCGTAAAAGTATCGCAACTACGGACTTCAAGTAAGACAAATTCAATTCAATTTAATTAATTTTATTTAGTTTTTCTCATTACATTATATATGTTAAATTAAAAGTACATATTAGTAGTTAAAATAAACATTAAAAATTAACCCCAGTGATTTGTAAAAGCCCCATAACTTATTTGCTATTTGAGATATCGACTTCCATTTTTTTCATAAACTGGTACCCCACGTATTCTGCATATTTTAAAAATATGTATGTTTTTATACGGGGTGTCCCAGTATAAATAACAGATCAAAGTTACGTTTTTTTTATGGAACACCCCATATTTTATACTTTTAACCCTCTTGAGAAGCCGATAAAAATAGTATAATTTTCTATGGGTCTATTATGGATGGTTGGTTATTAGTTATGGGCAATTTTGTGGCAAAAACGTGTATACATTGAAAAAATTGCAAAAACGTTCCTTACAAAGATAGTGTCAATTTTTATACACTAGAGAATTTTTCACATCATGAAGAATAATACATATTGGCTTTGGTTATTTTTTGTTCATACTGCTATACATGGTGTCAACATACACAAAACAATGGCTAACTATTTTTTTTCAAATGGAACACCCTATATATGTTGCCACCAATGCATGGCATTTTTGATAAGCTTTCTAATGATATACAGTTTGTAAAATGAAATATTAAGGGGATTTATAAAAAAATAAAAACATATTTCTTTAGAAATTTGAGTGTTAAGTTAGTTTTTGCTAATAATTCTGAGGCATTCCACGTTATTAGAAACAATTTCTTACTGTAAAGATGAATTGTACACGTCAAGAACTCATAAATATGGTTTATTGCATTGGGGAAGTCGATCGAAAAATTCTAATAGCTAGAAGAATTTATTTACTTTATGTTAGCATATACCGGTATATTTTTTAATTATTTTACACAGAATATAATTTATCTATTTATGTTATTATTATAACAACTCGAGTTAATATTTAAATACATGCAATAATGAACGTTAAGGAAATATTAGTAAAACATGCAATAGAATTAAGGGCTAATCTCCCTTGTGCCTGTTTGCAGTTCATTTTAATCAGCACACATGGTTCTTGTACAAATAAGCAAGGTGTTATCTAATTACACACCTGAGCGATCGGCTGCAAATGGCTGTAAATGGCTGCCGGAAACAGGGGAATACTTGATGAGGAGGAAATGAAATAATGAGTGCGTGGGGCGGAATTGCCACGCATTACTTCACGTGTGGCCAAATGAAGGTAAAGGAGAGAAAACAATGGAAACGTCCCGGCCTTACCATGCGTTATTTTGTGGACGAATTCTCGCATTACGGCGGGGAAATTTATAAAATTAACAGGCGAGCTATGAAATTTTGAAAGATATATGTTAATTTCAATTGTACCCAAAATATACGCATATTTTATACATAATTGTTGCCAGAGCTTGTACTTTCAATAGTAATACAAAAAGTGAACTAATTGAATACAAATGCATTGGTTCTATATAAAAAAATTATGTTGCTTAGACACCACACTAGCTCGGCTGGCATTAAACTTTAAGGCACTCCCATAAAGTCCTAAATTACGCACTTATTACATAACTAGCTATTAAATACTCAAAATATATTTTTGTTTTATAATAACTCTTAAAAGCTTACCAATTTTATACAATACAATAGGATATTTATTCCATAAATCAGTCAAAGAGTATTTGATTAATTACAAATTTATTTTAAATAATGACCCAAAAACTGATTTACAGAGTAAAATGAATGCTTCAAAAGTAAGTTTGTCAACTAGTTCTTAAACAGTTTAGAAGTACAGCATTCTTTAAATGACTGAGGTAAATGGTTATATGGTATACTACTGATGGTTTATTCATAAGTAGCCTTGCTGTGAAGAGGCTTAGACAAATCTGTTCCTTATCTTGGGTCATATTGATGGTAATGATCATTTATTGCATGTGGCAGTTTATCTGTATCAACAAATTTTTAAAATTCAACAGGTGTTGTGTCCTGAAAATATTTTAGCACGAATCTTTTGATTTAAATCCGAACATAATTCTGACAGCCCGCTTTTACAGACAGAATATTTTTGTAGTGTTTGAAAGGTTGGAGTTTTCCCAAAACATAATACCATGATTTATTTGTGAATATATACTGCCAAAATATAATTTTTTTAGAGCAAACTCATCACATCTCATTGCATTCTCAATAATAATAGGTGCTTATTTAATTATTATTAATATTTACTACTTTGATATGCTCCGATAATTTAATATTAGAGTTATCCTATTAATATAATCATTTGTGTTGTTAAATTCTGTATATGCTGTCTTTGCAGGATTCAATATCAGTTTATTCTCATGTATCCATTGTTCTGCATTTTTGAAGATATGTTTGATATATTAATGTTTTCACCACTTACAAATACAGGGTCCATTATAAAAGTAATGCGTATTTTCTAGGAATAATATATTTATTGACCGTACCGGTACAAATGCTTAAAATTCTTCAAAATACTCTCCGTCAGCATCAATACACTTGCGGAGACGTGTCTACCATGCCTGGAAGGCACCCTGAAACTCTTCGATGGGAATGTCTTTTAGGAACGTTGTAACATTCCAACTTTGTCTTGGCATACCTCATCGTGTTTTTTCGGTTTCCTAGATGTAACGGCAGCGTGGTCTGTATTTCAACATCAATGTTCTCGGCTTGAATTAATTCTTAAATTTGGGATACAAATAAACTTGTGCACTGAAAACTTCGTCACAATGATCCAGTTGTTTCCGCAAATTCGTCTCCACAGTTTTGATCCCAGTCCCAAAGCTTTGATCCCAGTCCCAAAGCTTTAAGGTAGTCTTGTGTAGGAGTTTGAAGGTATTGGCCTACCGGGGTTGATAATTCGAACATAATACGAAGACTGTCAGAATAGTTTCAAATTTAAAAAAGGAATCCATAAATGCCTTTGCTTGAAATGAAACCATTGGCTCGAACTCCGTGCTCGAAGATATAGCACTTAGGGACTTTATCAATGCAGCACATCGGGTTTCTTTCAAGATGGTGGTCAAAGCTTTGTCTTTGACGATGTTCTGCAATCTTCTCAACTTGTCTCTATCAGTTGTTATTTCCACGATTCTATCCATCCACACAGAAGTGCTTGTAAACGCCAAGAGGCCGAATAAATTCTTTCCTTCAGTACAACTTGATGTGGCGCCTGCCAACACTAAATTCAAAACGTGTGCGTAACAATGCGTGAAAATTTAATGTTGGCACCTCTTTTCTTAGTTTTGCTTGAAGACCAATATAACGGCCTGCCATATTTCCTGCACCATCAAAAGTCACGCTAATATCTTGCAATTTCAATCCTAACTGTGCTAATTCTGAGGTTACAAGTGTTCGGTAAGCTTCGCCTATTGATTTCCGGACAGACACCATGCTGACGGCCCGTTCTTATGGAATTCCATTCTTAATAATATAGCGAACACAAATTACAGCCTGATCAACAACACTGAATATTATTATGTCAATGATTCTTTTTAGAACGAGACGCCTTTTGGAAATCTCTTGCGTATTTTTTTGCCAAAGACGTTGTTTAACATTCCCTTCCTTTTTTGTTGTTAGCAAGGCAATTAACAACATTATTATTACAATCTAGAGAGTAGTATTTTTATGTCATTCCATGCCGAATTAAAAAACAAATATTTTTCCTAATTTTTTTGTTATTAAGAAAAATGTTTTTTTTTTATTCCGCATGGAATGAAATGAAAATAAAAAAGGGCTCCAATTTAAAATAAGAAAAATAAAGTGCTTTCAAGTTTGGAAAGTTTGACACTAAATTATGGACACCCTGTATAATTCATATCAATCAAACTTGGTTAACGGGACTATCAGACCGTATTTAATAAGTACCGTGTATAATTTTATTAACAAGGTATTGTTTTTATTTTTTATTAATTATTTAAACCAATGGTGGAAAACGGTTTTTTTTTAGTTTTTATTGTTTTTGCTGATATCACTAAATCGATTTCAATAAAATTATAGGAGTATGTTGGCAACCATAAAAGGTATCCAAATAAGCAATAAAATATACAGCATGTAATCTAAAAAAATATATCATCATGACGTCACGCGTTTTTGGGACACCCTGTATAATCAAAAATATATTCCTGAAATGCATTTTGGTATGCAAATTTATTCTGCAAAATATCAAAAGTCTAACTTAATTAGTAAATACGCTATAGAAGACGGGAGGTGAAACGCAGGACCCTGTATGTTATGTTTCACTCGAATATCTCGAAAAATACGCTTCGCTTATCGAGATAAATTATGAAATAGTTTTGCAACATAAATAAAAGTTCTTATATGGCTCAAGTGCAAAGGGTTAATACAGAAAGTTACTTAATTTACTAAGAAAAGGATGTCTTTGATAAAATAGTAGTTTGTCTTATTAGGATGAAAATTGAGAGAATGCCGCATCGGTATGAAAGATCGGCAGTGATGTGGTGTTCTCTCACTTTTCGTCCGAATAAGACACAATATTTTATTTAACGAGGGAGGCAAAGTATTTTTTCAAAATGAAAATAATTGTAAAAATAATCTATTTTGTAGAAGAATAAAAAAAATAAATAAAAACACTATTCAAAATAAAGAGGCACAAAAATTAAGATGTACCGTCATAAATCCGAAATAAAATTCTCGTGTGATGGAAACAAAGGATCCCATAATTTCATCTTAAAAGATAATAAAGTAATAAAGAGTAAAACCGTCATAAATCCGTAATAAAATTATCGTGTAAAACATTAAAATGGAAACAACAATGGAAAAAGTACAAAAACAATGAAAAAAAGTGAAAAAACGATGAAAACAAGTAGAAGAGTTGGAAAAGTGAGTACTTTTCCCACGCTAAAAAAGGTTTTTTTTTAAACCAAAATATCTTATTTTTTTTATTCTTCTGGAAATCGATTATTTTTACCATTATTTTCGTTGGAGAAAGAATGTTTTTTTATTTTTGTGACAATTCCCCTTATTTACTTTTTAACCAATGAAATCGAATAATGTTGATGACATGATCCAATAAAAATCTAACTTCTGTCTGGTCTGTTACGATTCGTAACAGACCACGCTGCATGTTATGCATGGCAATTCACCCTGGGTGGTATCAGATAATCCATCATGTTGGTATTGCCTAGCAACGCGTTACTACATTTTCTATAAAGATAAAACTTCAGTTATTGTCGGACTTTTAAACAGTTTGCTCCTGAATTTGATCTGTTTGTATTTTCGGGTAATGTGTTAATGCTTTCATCAGTAATAGTAATTATAGGCATTTCTCAACATCTTGGTAAGCTCATTTTCACTACAATTATTGTGGCACAGATTAATACACGTCTGACACATGGTGTCACTAAATTTAACTTTTGAAATTATGAACTTTCTGTTAGGCCAATTGTCTTCTCGAATCTAACTCGTGACTGATTTTTCCTAGGCAATTATTAGCGTCTGGATCACTCTTGCTTGTTGCTTCTAGAAATATTCGCTCCCGCGGCTCTCCCAATCTCATTAATACGGCACTGTGTATGAACTATTTCGCGTAGGTAATAAGGCTGGGGGGAGGCGTGCAGGCTAGGGCCCGAGTGGCAAACGCCATCCTGACTATATGACCAGTCCGACACTGTACCTCATTACAGCTTATTTCCTTGAATACAAAATACTTTGTGGTAGAGGCCGGTTGTATCGTTAGTGTAAGTGATCTCAGGTAATTGTTCTACTAATTGTTTTCTAATAATATGAAAAACTCGTTAAGAGCTTTGGAGTAAATTTTGCAGTTTAATTTTGGCGTCAAATTTTGGAACTCAAAAAATCCAGGTGATTATTAAATTATTATCCAAGTAAAGATCCAACCTTGGGTAACTTATTTGAAAATAGAAATAAACATTCAGTTACATATTTGAGCCTCATTGTTTAGAGTGAGATAATAAATAATAACTTAATAGGTTAAATCCTACAAGATGTGCTTCAAGGAATGACTCTCCACTACCTTCGTAATTCTGGTACACCAATATTTTGAAAACTTTAACGCACATTATTTTAACTTCCATAATACAATCTGAAATAAATGAAGCCAAAATTTTTTAAAACAAATTTGGAAAAATGTCATACTTTTTACCTTTGACTTTGACAGATATTGTTTGAAAAGTGATTCAAAGTAAGCAAACAAATAATAATAAGTTATGAATTATTTGATAAAGCGTACGGGGATATAAAAGAAAAGGTGAAATTAATTTAATTTTGTTCAAATTGTGAGGTACATCCACAAATTTAAAAAAAAGAGACAAATTAAACCTAAATTATTTTTTGATGAAAGAAGAAATCATCACATTATTTCAGATGAAGAAACTACATAACTGTGTATTTCAAAACATTGTACATAATATCACAGTTAAAGAAAGATCAGAAAGTTTAAATAACTTCAAGGATTTATTTATTAAAATATTGAACACTGAAATTTTAATCAACAGCGCCGACGATAAATTGTGTAAATTAGGGTACACATTATATGGAACCCATGATAATGATATTGGTGATTCAATTTCCCAACAGGTGCTCTGTTTTCGACAATGTTTTAAAAATTAATCAAGTGGAATGCATTCTATAAAGGAATTAACAAAATTTATTTTGGTAAAAAATCATTTATCGTGAAGCAGTATTTTAGAAATAGTGATTGCATGTTTTCTCTTTTTCTGACCATACTAGTCACAGTATTCAACAGCAGCTGAACGTAGTTTTTTAATGTTAAAACTTATAAACGTATCCTTACGGAATATTTTAATCAAGAAATACTATCCTATTTAGCTTCAATTTTAGTAGGAAACGCAATAAGAAGAGACTTGGATTTAGAGAATTTAATAACAAAGTTTGCTAATGCAATGGCACAAAAAAAACATTTTCCTAAGTACATGTATTGTGTGTATATTTGATTTTTTGCAGTTTAGAATATTTCGGACCCAGGCCCTGGGTTGTCTTCATATGCAACTGAGTCCATATTAGTGTCATTGCACTGCATAATTGTTGGTTTTATAAGTGGCCCCATTGCTTTGTCTCTATTCTTATGTTTGCGGATATATTTTTAATTTCATAGTTATTTTGGTAACTACAGGGCTTCTTTTTACTCTGGAAATTTCTTTTCTTTCTTTCTTTCTTTCTTTTGATAACATCTTTTAAAAAATTAACAGTCTCTGTTAGTTGACGTAGGCTGTTATTGTACCAAAGTACTTAGTTTACGAGATTACCCTTATTTGCAAGTCTTCTGTCGAGTTCTGTAAAACATTCATAAATGAGTTAAGTCTGCTACTGATTCTGTTAATATGGTGACAACCAGTCAATACTTCAAGGGTTTTGTATATATTAAATTATCTTTGCTCCGTTATTGATCTAACAAGTTGTTTATTATTATTAGAATCGCAAGTAATTTTCGCTTTTATTTGAATTCCGGTATGGTCCAAAATCTTTGTATTTAACGGCGCAGATATACAGTGTGCGGCATTTCTTCTGGTCACCCGAAAGTTGGAACCAAATTCGTGTCCAGAATCTGACTTAAATAATTTTGGATTCATAAATGTCGTATCACCTTTTAAATTTTCTTCAAAGAGAATTTGATCAATACCTTTATCATCATAGGTCCCCAGTCTATATATTTAAACTAAATCGACCTTTTTTTCTTACCTTTCTATTCTCCCCGGGATTTTCAATACTCCAGTTTGTAAATTTACATTAATCGGACCATAAAATATCACCGTCTATATTAATGTTTGCCATTAACCACGCGCAGTAATTTAATCTCCTTTCCGCATCACTCAAAAGCGATTTCTGTAATACATGGGGTTTAAAAGGTTTGTATCCATTACTTTTAATATACTCCATGCTTTTATATGGTGTATCGTTGGTTCGTTCAGATTGTCTTTAATTTGTCCCAGTTAATATTATTTACCTAAAACAATTTGTTTTGTATTGAAATATTGTATTTTTTAATTTTTTACTTAGTTTTAAAATACCTGATTAATTACCAATTCTCATGTTCACTAACGTTACTTCCATATTTATAGCGGTTTTTGGAATGTGCCATCATCTCTTAACCGCCTATTTAAACTTGAATACATACAAGGTTGCCAGCATTCAGGATATTGATGAAAATATGTTTCCGCTGCATTTTTGTGTTAATGTGATATGCAGTACACAATAAGCATATAGCGTATTTCTTCGATAAAATAATATATTCTGCAACAAGGTTAGAATGCAAATGCGAACATCAGAATTTCTATTCCTACCGAGTAGCAAACTATTCTCTCCTTAACCAGATAAAATAGACTAATAAAATAATGAACACAGACAACTTACGTTTTATTATTACGTTTGTGTTTATGTTTATATTATTTTGAGAATTGTGATATCCAATGCTAATTGTTTTATTCAAAACAGTGTGAGAATTCCATTACTTGTTATGGAATTAATTACATACAAAACGAATAAGCGCATAGTGTTTTGTTCCATAACAAAAGTGAGAATGTGTACCTTCTATGATCAAAATTGATTCTACAATAGTTATGGGGAAACGTACATTTTTAAAAGGGCACTAAATCTAAGTCCTGTTAAAGTTAAGAAACACTACCTATTGTCTGTTACAAAATTTAAATTTGTTAGTCAAAAGTCAATCCCTACTCTTCAATAGAAAAAAAAACTTCAAATAACTCATACAGTAAAGAATTTAGTAACAAGTATGACACATCATTAATTTAGGAAAGTCAACGGTTACTCAAAAATGTAATCAAAAATCCAGGTTAGTCCTTCGAACTAGCTGTTTGTGTTTTAAGAGCGCAAAGTACGTGTTTGCCGTTTGAAATAGACAGTTGGCAATCTATCGAAATCGGCAAACAGGCTTTGCGCTCGAAATTACACACAATATTTTTTCTCCGACTGTTTTGCAGAAAAACCCAAATACAATTAATATGGAATATCCGTAAATATCAACAATGTGCCATTATTTTCGGTTTTTTATGAGATGGCGAACCTTGGCCACTCTCATTTCTAGGGCGCACAGTGGTCCAAAGTAGAAAAAAGCTGGCCAAAAAATGAAATTGGAAATTATAAAGTTTTCGCTATAGAGTATTGTTAGGTTAGGTAGACACTTCTGCGTACTATTCTAAAGGGAAAGACGTGTAGCTTCGAAACCCGAAGCTGTACGTCAGTCAGAAGTTAGCGCTGCCAGCGACTCACGATACCCTATTTGTCACCGAAATATTCGACTAATATTAAGTGGGTATAGTTAATTAATCGAGTAAAAATTTTCAAATTGGTTTGATAGAATGTGATTCTGAAGATATTTAGAATATTTCTATACATCGAAATCTTATATAAAAATATTCCACAAATTATTAAAATGGCGTTGATTAAACACCTGCAAAATATAATCTCGTATAGATTTATCTTGCGAAAAGCATAAAAATAGTGATCAACCCGCGAGATCCCGCGCTTGTTTACATTTTATAGTCAAGATATTACTATAACAAATATAAATCGCCAAAAATTTCTTGCGACGAGCTGCGACCTTGGCACTGGGGAGACATTTTGTCGATATTGTTTCTTCACTTACAAGGGGAGGATCAAATGTGTGACTAACCGATTTTATCCATTTTTGGCACACGTGTAGGTCATAACTAGGAGTTATGACCTACAGGTGCAAGTAATAGGGCGCACTGTGCAAAACCTCCGATTCGTAGGTCGGGAGGTCGAAGGATCGAACCCCATTGTTGAAGTTGGGTTCATTCATTTTCTTTTTATAGTTTTTATAAATCCATGTGTATTTAAATATCTTAATTTTAGAATCAATCAATGAAAGCTCGAAAACGGCTGAATAGTGCGCCCTATTACTTGCACCTGTTATACTCCTAGTCATGACCTACACATGTGCCAAAGATGGATCAAGTCGTTGAGTCACACATCTGATCCTCTCCTTGTTAGCCTACAAATGCGGCGATGTCAGAACCGAAAAAAGTGGCAGGCTTGTTCTGCGGGACAATACCAATTGGACAGTCATCTGAGGATGCACAAGAAGCCCGGAACAAAGACATTAGACTTTATCGTGAAAGCTTTTCTCGAAAATACTTACATGAGAAGATAAGGGAAGATGCTTATTACAGTCTTCTCAGATTTTAAGATTCCCTCATCTCAAGCTTACAAAATTATAAATCCAAAAACGGCAAACCATGTCTGCCCAAAGATTAGGAACATTTAGATCCTACATTTAACCAATTCAGTGTTGATAAAGATGCAACAGTCGAAAGCGATGAAAACGTGTCTGTTTATGATTATTACTAATTTAATGTATGCACTTGTGTGGAGAGTTTTAACAGTGTAATTGTTATTGAAAGAAAAATTGAAGAAATGTCAACTCAGAACCTCTATTTTTTTAATATATAAACTGTAATTAAAATGCAAATTTTCATGTAGGTGGTTTGTTATTTTTGAAATCAGCGACCTCGAAAATCTGTACACTGAATTTCGTTGAAATCCATAATTTCTCAGATAACTGGTCTGCCATTCCAGATCCGCCATTTAATTTTAAAAAAATTTGAATTCAGATTCAGAAGCAGCGACCTCAAAAACCATCAAGTATTAAATTTCGTTGGAAACCCATCGTTTTTCGAACAAGTGGTCCGCCATTTTGGATCGGCCATTTTGATTTTAAAAAATTTGACTTTAGTTTCAGAATCAGTGGCCTCAGAAACCACCATATCCTAGATTTTGTTGGAATCCTATCATGTTTCATATAAGTGGTCTGCCATTTTGGGTCCGCCATTTTGTTTTTGAAAAATTTGACTTCAGTTGTAAAGTCAGCGGCATCAAAAACCACCATATACTGAATTGATTTGGAACTGAATAATTTTTCGCATATGTGGGTCACTATTTTGGAGCCGCCATTTTGTTTTTGAAAAAATTGATTTCAGATTTGAAATCAGTGATCTCAAAAACCTCATAATCCAATGTTTCATCGAAATTAAACGACACCTTCATATTTTGGCTAGCTTTTTTGGACTTTGTACCACTGTGGGGCGGATAAATAAAAACCAAACTGACGTTTATGATAGTAGAAGTCAGTTTATTATGTGACATTGATAAAATTGTTATTTCAACAAATAATTATGCGTGAGAACAGCAAAAATACCAACGACATTGATTTTAAAAGTACACTGCCCGATATTGCAGATTTTGCTACCGGAAAAATCTTATAATGAAAAATGCAAGAAAAAAAAAGTTGGCAAGTACCCAGAAAATACCCACATAACAAGTAATGGAATGAATATTCTTACACCGTTCCAAATAAAACAATTAGCCTTGGATATCACAATTGTCAAAATACTATAAACATAACCACAATAGTACATTATTATACAAGTTTAATAAGAGGGTATATTGTGGCACGAGTGGGTTTGGAGCACGATTCGCCCAGCGAGGAGTGTTCCAATGTAACGAGTGCCCCACAATGCCTCTTATTAAACAAGTATAATATGATATTTTTTCTACTTTGGTTTTAGTTAAGGAGTTATTTCTAAAATAAAATATATACTTAAACCTATTGAGTTTTATCTGCAACACGTGGCAGCACTGAAAACCTTCTTTCGTTTCGAACGAATTTAATATTTGACATGCGTATTTCTAAGGCGATAGTTAATTTTAAAACATATTAAATCTAGAATATTACTTACACACCTCCAGAAATAAGGGAAATTATTCAAGGTGCTATTTCCAAGTAAGTTGTAACCAATTTAAGCTTATAGAATAATGCAGGGTACTTGCCTAAATGTTAATCGAAATTTAAGGTTATGTTTACATTTGTTTCTCGTTCATCGATCGGCGCTAATTAGAAATCCACACCGAATTAATACCGCTTCTTTTTCGCCGCGAATGAAACATTCATTGTACTCTCGCTGTTTCTTCCATGTTATTCGTTTTGCAAACAAAGTGATAATATAATAAATTACAACCTTTCCTCTGTGTATGTTGTGTCGTCGAGAGCTGAGCGAATTCATGCGTCCGGCCGTTCCGAGTTCCTACGTTTTCCACGCCGCGCCGGCAAAAAGTGAACAATATTACGCCTCCGTTTTCTTTAACCTTAGTGGTACTGGTGGCGAAGTTCCCAATTTGCATTATCGAACATTTTCAGTATATAACTCATTCGAGGGTTCCAATTATCCTATGAATTAACGGCAATTTTACATTTTGATGTCGACACCTGTCACGTTTAGGTACTGCCAATCGCGACAACTAAAATGTTACCACAAACAGTTTGATAATGAGCAAAAACTGTAAAATAAAAAATCTTATTATTAAACTATTTTTGACATAACAAAAGTTGAATATTGAACCAAAGTAAAAAAACGTAATAATAAAACTTAAGTTCATTATTTTATTAGTCTATTTTATCTGGTCGAGGAGAAACTATAGTCTGCCACTCGATAAGAATGGAAATTCTAATGCTCGTGGTATTCATTTCACTCGCATCGAATTTCCATTCTAACCTTGTTACAGAATATACTATTCTCCATGACCACTATAGAATTTAAGTATTCTAAAATCAATTCTTGATGTGGAAAACACTATGCGCTTATGCGTTTTGCTGGTAATTCATTCCATAACAAGTTATGGAATGAATATTCTCACACCGTTCCGAATAAAACAATTGGCCTTGGATGTCACAATTGTCAAAACACTTTAAACATAACCACAAAAATGGAATAATAAATAGTAAGTTCTTTATATTATTTTGTTTATTTCGTCACGACTAAGCAAAATAAAGTATAGTCTGCATCTCGGTAAGAACGGAAATTCTGAAACTCGCATCGAATTTCCATTCTAACCTTCTTATAAAATATACTGTTCCTGCACGCTGCTACAGGTAACGTGTGGGAAATTACAGCTGTTCGGAAAACGTCTTCAAATGCGCAACTTTGCCTCTGTTTAACCAACTCTCTATATTACAGAGGTAGCACTGCCGGTGCATCGAATTTATTAGGATTATACAAATAATAGAATTAATTAACATTATTTAACATTGACCAACTAAATCATATTTTGAAGAAATTGAAACCAAATCGCTAATCAAACAATATGTCCTGCCAACAAAGCAACTTTCCACATAAAATTCTACCAGCGTTAGTTTTCATTATTAAATCTTTGTTCAACTGCGAGTTAGTTTTAAATGGAGCATTTAAAGGCCCTTCGGCCGAGATCATTATGAGCAGTAAAACCGTTTTTATGGCTCGAAATCACAACTCCGGGGAGTAAACGCTCCAAGACAGAGTCGACCGCGTTTCAATTCCGGGACCTGATTGTACACCCTCAGATTTCTGTACAATAATCTGTTTTCTACAAATGCCTCCTCGCAGCTGTCGAAGTATTTGTCATGTAAGTGGTGAAATTCCACGCTTGCATCCTGCGATTCGCTTCGGAACGTTTGCCCGAGTTTACGAGTTTTACAGAATACATCTTCGAGCCAACATTGAATTTCACATTACTGGTGGTACATTACACCATTGCATGATTAAAATTAAATTCACGACTGCAACCCCCCGTTATGTGTTTCGTATTTGTCAGCATTGTGCGGTTTGTTTGATGCCGCTCTTTGTCTGATTGAATCCATGTACTTTTCATCAGTTCAGATTGTTTCTTGTAGTTTTGTCAGTGGACAATATATTACTTTTGTTTAGTTTGCTTACTTACCTATATATTGATTTGAATTTATGATTATTATTAACTAATTGAAGCTAATTAATCAATATACTGATGTATTTCTTAGAAAAACATAATTGTTGATTGCACATTATTTTAGAAATGACAAATCTAGATATTTTAAACACTGCTTACGATAAATTTATCCCATTGTCTAGTTTAGTTATTATATTTATTGATATGTCAATTGAAATCCAAATCTTTCTTTAAAATATTCATAATACTACGTAAGCTGAAATAATAATCATTCAAGTTAGAAGTATATATCTGATAATAATGCAGTAATTATTTATTTATTTTAAGTCAACCAACCTGATCCGCTATTATATCAGTTCAAAACATCAGTTCACGTCATTTTAAAACCTCATATATTATATGACACGAAGACTAATTGCAAAAATACTTAAAGGTTTATTCTTGACAAGCGGATGATATAATTAAATAATCATTAGGATGAATTCATCAAAATAAAAGTCCGTTAGACTAATACATGTCGGAAGTGTGGGAAAGGGTGAATACTTTGTGATATATTATCACCCTCCATCTCGAATTGTGTATTTGAATTCAATACTTTCGAGTTGTTTTGTGTACCGGGTGTAACTCAATACTGGCTCACCCCTGCAGTTGTTTTATTATTTATTTTATCCTATAACATGCCAATAACTCCTTAGCAACGAGTTACGTTAAGATAACACTAATGTTGTTAAGAAATTCTTAATAACACTGATGTTGTTAAAGATATCTTAACGCAACTTGTTGCTATTGCGATATTGGCATACACACATTATTTCACTTTTTGACGGTCTTTGCGATATTGGCATACACCACACATTATTTCACTTTTTGACGGTCTTCATTGAATATTTTTTAAATTAATAAAAATAGAAAAATGATAAAATAAACCCTGTTACGCCATACATAACGTTATTTGTTTTTAGATTACTCGAGAATTTAAAAATATATCGTAAATGACTATTGAGATATCAATATGAAATTTTGTAGCGTAATGCTAAAAGCAAATTGGAGTTTAGTCGTAAGCCGAAAACTTAAGTTGCACTTTCAATTTTAATCGACCTTAATTTTGAAATTTGAAATAGAACACTACGAATATATTTTTTTTTAATTGTCAGATGTATTTTTACATGCAAAAAATCAATTATAAGTGAATTTATTTAGCATATTCAATCTTTATTTTCAATCAAGTCAAGTTTTGACAAGCTGGAACTATTTATTATAATACAAATAACAAGAAACAACAACAAAACACAAAGAAAATATTAGCATAATAGAAAAATGTCCAACTTGAGCCTTGTTGGCCCTTACGAATTCGATCAATAGTACGACTTTTTTCCGCTTTTTCTTTGTCTCACAAACATATATGGGGCATTCCGCCAAAGATTTTTTTTTCGAAATGTAATGACTACGTCAAAATATTCTACACCGTGAATTTTTTCAGATTTTTTTTCGCTCGCCTTACATTTTTAGAACGAAATACCCTATTTTTTATTGCATATTTTTATTGGTCTTTTCGAGTCCTTTCCAACACACTGTAATTTTATTTGTTGAATTTGGTTTTCGTTTATCACGTGGCAAAACCTTTTTAACATTCAGGATTGTTAAAATGAGGCATTTAGTTGGTTTCACAATTTTGTGAAAATTGTGAAACCAACCAATATACAATATTTAACAATATAATTTCATTCATTTTGAGTTAGCCGTTTCAAAGTTATTACGATTTTTATGTTTTAATATTTAATCAAAAAACTGATAAATTAAAATTCTCAAAATAGCTTGATCAACACATAATTGTAAATTATAACTCGACCAAACTCAAGTTTTTCAAATTAAAATTGCCTATTACTATTATCTATCCAAATGTATATGGGGCATTCCACCAGAGATTTTTTCTTTTCGAAATGGAAGTTGGCCTCCTGACCATGTAAAAATGTTTGTCTGCTTGTCCCTAAACACCGTGAATTTTTTCAGATTTTTTTTTCGCTCGCGTTGCCGAGATATCCACGATACAATAAAGAAAAATTCAGGTATTTGTCCATTTTTCTCAGACGTTCATGTGAAAATAACTTTGAATAGACGCGTTTTCATGAAAAATTCATGAGTATCAAAGTTGCTCGGCTTGGATAGACAATTAAGATCCTGAGGTGTAAAAACCTAAAAATTGCGTTTTTTCGGAAAATTTGGGGAAAACCTATTTTCACCCATTTGAAAAAGGCTCATTTTCCTCCAAAAACTTAGATTAATGTGTCGAGAAAAATATGACAAATTCTCGACAAGCATCAGACGCAATATCAAAAATAGCCAAATTTTTCTCGACACATTTATCTAAGTTTTCGAACCAAGATGAGCCATTTTCGAATGGGCGAAAATAGGTTTAACCCCAAAAGAAAAATTCCACCTCGGAATCTTATTCCTCTATCCAAGCCGAGCAACTTTGGTTCTGATGATTTTTTCATGAAAACGCGTCTATTCAAAGTTACTTTCACATGAACGTCTGAGAAAATTGGACAAAAAACTGGATTTTTCTATATTGTATCGTGGATATCTCGGGAACGCGAGCGAAAAAAAAATCTGAAAAAATTCACGGTGCTTAGGGACAAGCAGACAAACATTTTTACATGGTCAGGAGGCCAACTTCCATTTCGTAAAGAAAAAATCTCTGGTGGAATGCCCCATATACATTTGGATAGATAATAGTAATAGGCAATTTTAATTTGAAAAACTTGAGTTTGGTCGAGTTATAATTTACAATTATGTGTTGATCAAGCTATTTTGAGAATTTTAATTTATCAGTTTTTTGATTAAATATTGAAACATAAAAATCGTAATAACTTTGAAACGGCTCAAAATGAATACAATTATATTGTTAAATATAGTATTTAAGGTTGTTAAAATGAAGCACTTGGTTGGTTTCACAATTTTCACAAAATTGTGAAACCAACTAAATGCCGCATTTTAACAATCCTGAATGTTAAAAAGGTTTTGCCACGTGATAAACGAAAACCAATTTCAACAAATAAAATTACAGTGTGTTGGAAAGGACTCGAAAAGACCAATAAAAATATGCAATAAAAAATAGAGTATTTCGTTCTAAAAATGTAAGGTCCTTGCCTTGACCTTGGCGTCACCACTCAGGTCAAACTAATAAGATCGGTAAACAGATACTTTTTAATACTACAACTTTTATCTGAAATACATTCTTCAAAATTCATTGAATACAAATGCTCTGAATTATATTTAGCTAGTGAGACGTTTGGAAAAAATTATATATAACTTATTAATAGTATCATTGTTCAACTCGAGAAATTATTTTAAACAATGGAGCACTTTAATAACATTTTGTGTATTATAAATAGTTGTCCCATTATTTTATTTCTCAGTATACAACTACAAATGCTCTGAATTACATTTAGCTAGTGAGACGTTTGGAAAAAATTATATATAACTTATTAATAGTATCATTGTTCAACTCGAGAAATTATTTTAAACAATGAAGCACTTTAATAACATTTTGTGTAATATAAATAGTTGTCCCATTATTTTATTTCACAGTATACAACTATAAATAATGAAACAACTATTTCAATGCTCACATTCCTTGTAAGCTCTGAACAAATAATTGTCTGGCATTTAGAGCAGATTTGTTTTGAACGTCGGTTCCTTGATCTGAAGCAGGCGTAGCGATGTTTTCCTGAACTTGTGGTAAAAGATTCTATAGGGTGCGACTCGGCCCTTAAGGGGAATCTCCATACCCACGGTTTCGAATGAAAAGTAATACCGGCACATCTCGGACACTATAGGTCATATTAAAAAAAGGAAAATTGCAATGAATTCAGAAAATTCAGGAGCTTACCGATAGTTTAGTACTTTTTGTAATTTGTTAAATTTCAAAAATACCTAAATAATTACGCATATTTTTGAGCGATAAAGGAGCCGCGCTACGTGATTTATGTGACAGGCTCGCTCCGTTCGTATGAGTCAAGTGCCCTTGCCCTCTCGGCTTTCATAAACAAACACAGCTAGATAATTCAGTAAATGTATTTCAAATAGTTCCGAGCAGTTCTATTCTATAACATTATTTTCATTTCAGTTAACAGAGAGGTATTTGTGCGAAAACACTTTCGGGCGAAATAAATTGTGTAAAAATTCCACAAATAATTTCATCGAACTCTTCAGAACAATTTGGAACACATTAGAAATATGGACCACCGCTTCCGTGAAGTCTTTTTTGCAATTTGATTTCAAAAGTACCTAAACAATGAGGCATATTTCTGGGCGATACAGGAGCCGCGCTACGTGATTTATGTGACTGGCTCAGTCTAGTCGTGTGTCAGGTGCCCTTGCCCTCTCGGCTTTTATAAACAACAGTTAGATAATTTAGCAATGTAATCGTATTATTTATATTATAGCCCAGTGAAATTATACCATAAAAAGGTGATCGAGTGAAATAAATCCCGGAAATTTGATATTTTTCGGCAAAGTTGTTCGTTGGTGTCTGCTGTAGTACAACATACTAAAAGTTCCGGAAATACCGATTGACAGCATCTAAATTTGGCACAATCTGCAAAAGGCGACTAAAAACAAAATGTGCTCCTCTAGTATCAAATCTACTTTATAAGGAGCCATTTTCAAATGAAGCCACGGTCTACGGACAAATAAATGAAAAAATGGTGATGTGGCCATCATGTTACTTTCTCCGACTTGATGGTATCATAGCCATTTATATTTACGTTTTCATGGATTATTTTCAATTGAAATCAAATTTTAAATCTATATCCAGCGTTGTGTAAACTCGGATGAAACTGACGTTTAAAACTTCAAAATTATGAAAGATGGAAAAATTATACTTCGAATTAAAAAACTCAGTTTGCTCAAAAACTAAAAAAAAACTTATTCTTTATAAGTTGTTCATTTTAGCATTCTCTACAATTATTATTAACATAAATTTGCTGTAACTATTCTTTGTGGTCTTCAATGTTTGTTTAATTGTTTTTGTGATATTTTTAATATTTAAGAAAATATTGGCAAAAAACAAAAAACAGTTAAGGTAAACACCCACTTCCGGTGTACGAAATTTTACCAAAAGCTTTTCAGTTCTTCAGAATATCAAATAAAACGTATGTTCAAAGTATCATATCAATTGTTTAATTATTTTTTGAGATACAGCGCGCACAGCAGACACACACACACACACACATAGACACAAAAAAAATATCCAGAAATTGTTGAAATGGCATCTAGGGGCCCCAAAACGGATATTTCCGTAAAAAAAATTTGAAAAAAATCATGTCACAATACTTTGTCATACTTCGTAACTCGTAACGGAGAAAGTAAAAAATGCCTTACGAAAGTGCGAAGACATGACAAAAACTTCGGTGACACCGTGCGGCTTTTTTGTGGATGAGACGTATGGTTTTTTTGGTAGCATTTCCAGATGGGTTGATAGAAAATGGTCGCGGAATTATCGAGGTGAAGTGCCCAAAATCGATAGAAAAAATAACAACAGCAAAAGCAGCAATCGAAAAAAAAATTTCTTTTTGGATACGGATTTGAAATTAAAACGTAATCACAATTATTACTATCAAATCCAGGGCCAGATGCATATTGCAAAAGTCGACTTTTCTCATTTTGTCATATGGACGAAACAAGACCTGTCGATTGAGAGAGTTACCAGAGACGACGACAATTTTTGGGAAACAAAATGATTGAAAAATTAATATATTTTTATAAAAATATTTTATTAAAAGAAATCATTGATCCACGGACATGTAGTAATATGCCTATCAGGGAGCACTAAAAAACCTACGACAGAAGTCGCCTCCAAGGAAGCAACTACACCAAGATCGCCGATCCACCGAAGCTGCTGATCCGCTGATGTGAAGTCACCGTCGGGTAATTTGCTTGTCCTTCTGAACTTTGTCTGAACTATAGTGACGCATTTGTGATTTCTCTTGTGACTCTTCCGTATTTATTTTTCTTGTGACCTTTTTAGTGTAAATGTTTTCCGATTGAACATATTATTATGTCATTTGTGTCCAGTATATTGAACTTTGTGTAAATAACAGCGAAAAGGATTTCGAGCCAATCTGACTTTATCTGCCTCTCAACCCTCTCTCCTTTTGCGTATTGATAACATAAATATCGAATTCCATTGCATTGTACTAAATGAACACGCCTTTTTTTAGCATTTTCAAAATTCAGTCACGAAATGAAAATATTGGCACACGTAACATTGACGTTTACTGAAACGGTAATTTTTTTTATGACTCAAATAATGCAACAAACCCACTATTATTATTGTAAAGGTTAAAAATGAGATATGAACATCATGTTATTTTCTGATAAATATTTTCAAACAAAAGATTTCTTTTATTGTCTTTAATATTTGTTTACATGTTTTTGTAATATTTTGCATATTCACAAAAAAACGAAAAAAAAAGAAAGGTTAGGTAAACACCCACTTCCGGTGTACGAATTTTTACCAAAAGGTTGTAATTGTCAAGTAAAGCACGTGTTCGATGTTGCTTGTTGTTGTAATTTTTGAAATAATTTCACGATCACAATACTTTCCCGTACCTCGTAACGGAGAAAATACAAATTATAATTTTGTCGGAAATAAAATTTCGCCACGAAAATATTTCTTGAAAGTCGATCAGATCAGTATGTGTTCCCGACTGTCGGCTCAGAAACTCGAGTATCGAATTTCTTGTTATGTTTGTTTGTATTATGTAGATAATTTCGAGTCCACGTGGACTGGAAAGATGTATGTCGCGGCGTCAATCGCCAATCGGAGACGACGGAGTGCGATAAATTACAAGTTGAAAAATTACAACGACGTTTCATTTATCTATCCTCTTTCTTTGCACATAAAAATGTATTCGGATCGTTTCACGTTTGTGTTTATTTGACTAAGGCAAGAAGTATGTTAACGCCCGTTTCACGTTGAATACAAACCCAAGCGGGAGTTTAGCCTACACTTTGTTTCATTATTTTCTTATAAATACTAATTTTTAGGAAAAAAATCTTAAACTTCCGGGAATTTCCTGACTGCACTAAACACGTTTCCGTTTTTTGTTTTCCTCTAGAAACCACAGTTGTCGAGAAAAAACTGTAAAACTTTTACATTATAAGTCCCATATAAAGCGGTGCCATCTACTGAGCCAGAAACACACCAAAGAGGTCTACCGATTCCCCTTAAAGGTTGGCTCAGAAATGTTCTCATTTTTCCTGGGATGAGACTAGTTCTCTGCCTTCGGGTACCTTCTGGCTTCTGGACAGAAGGTACCCGAAGAACTTCTGGTTCTTTTTCCTATATAATTTGTAGCACAAAATTTATAACCGATGACCTCTCCTTTTGACATATTGTAAAGAAATCAATATTTCGAGTTTGTTTTCCCTTTCGGTTTCATTGACATTGGCACCATAATGTTGCATTGAGAACAAGATTTAAACAAATTTGGATATTTTAGGGGTTTAGATTACAATGTTGTCATTTCAGTGAATCCAAATATTATGTTCTCTACTTCTCTGTGTTTTTGTAGCAACTTCTTTTTTAAATAATAATAATAAATACATTTTATTGAAACTCATAAGAGCTACAAATGGCCATCGACCGAAGTCTTTCAGCCTTCTTTTTTATTTTTACGAAAAATCCCGATTTGTATCAGATTATATTCTGATAATAAACGAATTGCCAGTGAAATACTTGTATACGATTTGTCTGTCAAATCTTAGACATCAAACGATATAAAACCGTTGTTAACTCATTGTATAAATTAATAAATTAATATCATCTGCAACATCTTTTGAGAATAAATCTTTGAAATTGAAATGTAACGAAGGCGTTACACCTGCTACTATACGAAGTCCGATAAAAGCTTTGATTTCAATTTCAGTTTAATGGTACTTTGTTTGTGTTTATAAATTTTAACTTTCAACTTACGTTTAAATCACACAGTCATCAAAGAAAAGATTGAATGCTTCAGTGGTGCTATTTATATTTTTTGTAATATATTTACAAGCTGGGTGGATGGGTGACAAAATTATGCTTTTTTGTTCGGCATGTTGGTGGTGGTATTTTGTTCTATTGTGAAATTTTATTCTTTTCACCAAAACCTAAATGTAACTAAAATTTAGCTTACCGAGAAAATAACTATTCTTTATTCCACCATTATCACCTCACCGTATTCACTGTCGCTGGACTCAATTGTTGGATTTCTATCATAACTATCGATACGTTCATGGTATGAGACCAGATTGCTTTCGTAATCTATGTTTTAAACTAAATCCCAAACATAGTTATTTAAAAAGAGGTTCTTTAAGCTCTGCATCAGTTAGCGGTCGATTTCTTTTATATGCCATATTATTCACACACTCGCCCTATAAGTTATACCGGGTGTCCATTTAAAAAACGAGCAATGCTCTATAAGCATGGACCTAAAAAAGATTTAAAACAAAATCTCAAAACCGTTGCATGTGGGGGGGAATTAGTATGACCACAAAAATGACCTTCACAAAGCAACCCCTGGGACTGTAGCCACACCAACTCAATTTTTTTTTAATGGCAACATCTCCTTTGTGATACCTCATTGGAAAGCTCCTAAAAAATGCGATTTAATAGTACTAAACAAAATACTTCTTATTAGTCTAAATTTTAAGAAACACGCAGAATAATGTTTATATTTATTTATTCCAATTTCTCATTCTAAATTTCGAATTAAACAATTTTGTTGCTAATAAGGCCGATATTGTTCAACAATAATCAGAACACTTTAATTTTTGGGGTTTCAAATTAAATGCAGAATTTAAGTCTATTTCTCAAAATAACAATATGTTTCTATATACTCTTTTTTTAGAATCATTTTGTGTTCTCCAGTTTTCTTACTATTTTTACGACCTTATTCGTAACAAAATGGTTTAATTTGATATTTAGAGCGAGAAATTGGAATAAATAAGTATAAACATTATTTTGCGTGTTTCTTAAAATTTAGACTAAAAAAAAGTATTTTGTTTAGTACTGTTAAATAGCAATTTTTGAAAGCTTTCCAATGAGGTATCACAAAGGCGGTGTTGCCTAAAAAAAATGAGTTGGGGTGGCTACAGCCTCAGGGGTTGCCTAGTGAATGTCATTTTTGTGGTCATACTGATTCCCCCCACATACCCTGGAAACTCTTTTTTAGGTCCATACTTATAGAGCATGGTTCGTTTTTAAATGAACACCTGGTATAATGATATGAATTTATAACATTATTTCGGAACGTACGTTACTAAGAATCAAAGATAACACAGGCCTGCGTGTTATTTTTTTTTAGATTTGTTTATGTTCTATTAACTGATTTTGTATGAAAAAATGATGCTAATTCCAAAGATAATTTCAGTTTCTCTCCATCACGTATAGTTTTTCGGCTAGGAAGGAATAAAGATACCCAAAGAAATTGTTGATTTATTTAGATTCTCAAGAAATTTTAACAAACATATTAACAATAAGGATAGAAATGAAACAAGTTTAACATAAAATGAACACTACTTTTTACTGTCCCTATGGAATCTTTGTCTTTTGCACTCAAAATTTCGTTTAGTTGTTTTTCTCTTAGGCTTCGCATTAGTAATATCCCTTTTCAATATCCAACGGTAGTCTGCTATCATTTTCACGTCCCATCTACCCAGGTATCTCCTTTCCATTTCTTTAATATCTTAGTGAAATCTGTCACCCTGTTCTTCACTTACTGCTCCAAGATTTTCGGGAAAGTAGTCAAGATGTGAATTGAGAAAATAAACTTTTAAACTCATGTTATAACCTAGCTGCTTAAATTTTTCAAGCATGTTGTTGACGATGTCTTTATAATTTGGGTCTTTGTAATTTCCCAAAACTTTATTGATAACATCTATCAAGCCTATCCATGCTTCTTTTTCAACAGCTTTCATTGTTAATTCAAATCTGGTATCTTTCATCAACTTTCTTATTTGAGGCCCTACAAAAACTCCTTCTTTCAGTTTTACTTTTGAGAGCCCTGGAAATTTGTCGCATAGGTACTTGAATTGTTTCATCAAACCCAATTTAATGTGAAGTGGAGGTAATAAGAAGTTTGGAGGATCTACTAAGCTTCAATGCATGACATTCTCAACACCTGGAGTTAACTGCTTTCTTGGAGCCTAGTCCTTCACATCCCACTTATTTTTGGCTCTACTATCCCATTCACACAGAACGCATGGAAACTTCGTATATCCCAACTGTTTTCCCAACAACAGACATATTATTTTCAAATCACCACAGAGTAGCCAGCTATGATCTTCGTATTTAATTTGATTTAAAAGTAGTTTAAGGTTCTCATAACTTTCCTTTAACTGAATGGAATGACCAACAGGAATTGATGCATATTCATTGCCATTATGTAGTAAGACCGCTTTCAAACTCCTTTTACTAGAGTCAATGAAAAGTCTCCATTGGTTCGGATCATAAGTAGGAGCATCCAGATGACAAACTAAGTCAGCAACATTATGACAGTAAACAAGCGATCCCTCTTGGGAAAAGTATTGCATAAACTCTGACTGCCGATCCCGGTATGAATAAAATGAAGTTCCTGGTGAAAATAAATTTTTATCACGAAGGCTCGATCCTAGAATTTCAGAAAGGTCTTTTGGAAGGCCCAACTCCCTAAGTAAATCATCAGGTTCAGATTGTGTAAACAACTGTGGCTCATTTGATGTGGTTGGTTGGAACCAATTCATTTTTTCATCTGTTGTGGTGTCAGATGCAGAACTACTTGATATGTTTTTGAGCGTGCTAGGTGGAATATGAACTGGCACGTCCGGACCGTGGGGAACTGGTCTTATAGCAGACGGAAGATTCAGATACAGGATATCTTTTTGATTTTTGGTCCTTGGGTTCTCGCCAAATAATGGGTATACGAAAACGTAAGGATTTCAGCTTCCCTTTATTCCATAGTCTTAGCTGTTCAACACAGGAATTGCACACAATATGCGGAGCCCACGATTTGTCTTGGTTACCAAGTTTTATTTTGAAGTATGCAAAATTCATTGATTTAATAAATTCTGTTATGTTTTTTCTTTGTCTTGTTACAACGAACTTTCCACAGATGTAACAAAAGCAGTTTGGTTTATTTTTATAACCTCTAGATGACATTGTGAAGGATATAGCACAGAACAGAGCAAAGTAAGATAAACAGTGTTACCCGTACGGTAGCTTCCGTGGTACTGCCCTGATTATTAAGTTATAAACGGGGTACAGAACAATAATTGGGGAATCCCTGCTTTATATACTGGAATAGGAATCCCCCGGCTATATGCTGATAGGGGATTCTTCAAATGTAATCAGTTTTAAATATAATTATAATTATACAACAATTTTCGTGTCTCACGCCTAAAACTGAAATTGAAATATTCATAAAAAAAAACTAGACGTGATAAACGCAAATGCAACTTACTTTTGAAATCAGCATATAACAGTAATTAAAAAAATATATAAAGCTTCCGACAAAAAATACATCGCAGGCCTGTGTAATTAAAGACTTAAAAAAAAATGTATACGATACTTTGGGACAGACGTTATATTCTTCAACGTGTGTTTAAGAAACAGATAGGGACACACTAAAAGCAAAAAAATATACGGAAGTAAAAGCGCCTCTTATTCGCCGGGTGAGTAGTTAAAGTTTCAAAAATAAGTGCGCTAATAATTTTGGTGCAATTTATTTTATTTATTTAGCGTTAAAATTTTAATCTTCAAATGTGTTAACTTTTGGACGACGATGTTACGCTAGTGTCGCGTGCACAACAGTAGAATTAGGTGTGAGCGTGGAGATGAGTAAGTCATGACATGAGTTAGTCGACTTAAAGCGTCAACTCTTAGAAATGTGTCGTGGAGTGAGTTTTAGAAAAGACTCCTATTTTTTGACCTTCAAAATGTTTTGGGGATTAATTTATTTTTTAAAAAGGTGATGACCTTTCTTTGTGACTTCAAAACTCTTTCAACAGAGTCATTACCCGACATTACCCGGAGTCGATTTTTTTCACTCGAATCTTTTCTCAAGCAGCTCACAAAAAATCACTGAAAAATCAAATCAAAAAGCGTGGTAACAGCAAGGCGTACACGTCCTTATAGCATGCTCCATCCCTTATTCCTCAAGCATTTGTCGAATAAAGCCATCAGACGCACTTGCGGTCAGTTTTTTTTTCGACATTTGTTGCAACTTAATTTTTCTAGAGCATTAAAATATAGAGATCTATTATAATGTTGATAATATTATTACTCGAAGAAGCTGAAAATCGAGAAAAGGAGACGAAAATACGGAGGATATGAATATACTATTTGCAAGAAAAGAAAAATAGAGGGTGAATACAAAACGCTATTCCCGGGCTCACTAGAAAATGGCGTCAAATTCCATTAAAAAATTTCATGAATCGAGGTTTTTATTACAAACCCAATTTCACATCATTGTTTATTTATTTTATTCCGTGCCGAGCATCGCCTGTTATCCGATATTCCCCTTCTGTGTTATTTTTATTAAGTGGACAAGAATAAAGTGTTTAGATACACATGAAAATAATTTAAATTATTACGTTTCGTTTCACCTTTATTGAAAATACTGAAGTTTAACAATTTCAATTGAATTAGTTTTCTCGGCAATCGACAAAATAATTCCGCTAGAAAATCTATCAGCGGGTTATACGAAAAATATTCCGGAATTTGGATCTGACAGATTTTCCACTGGTAAAATTTAGTTCTACTTTGGCTATTTCCGCTCAGTTTCGAGCATATTCTTGCTGTTTTAGGTGGCTCGGTTTCATCTCGGCGCGGCGTTGCGTACTGGGGAGTCCATCACGGAAAAATTGGATAAATTGGAATAGAAAAGCAACATCCAAAAGCAGCATAACACCAACACACAACCGTTCCGATTCTGGCTAAACATCTGTTGTTTTCTTATTTCTTTAAAAATAAATGAGTATAGTTTCATTTATTCTATTCAGTGACGTATTTTGATTTTCTACAACAATCCAATTTTTCGAGATATGACGTCATCGGCAGTTTTTTTTTAAATGGATCACCCTTTATATTTTTATATTTTTAAATAGACATGTTTCAACAACTACAATGATATAGGGTTTGGTGGGTGTGCGACTTGTGATTTTTTAAATAATAAATAAAATAATGAAAAATTAAATTTGTGAATTTCGTAATTGGTTGTTTGTTAGAAATAATACAGTTTCTATCAGGGAATTTTGAATTAAAAATATTGCATGCATCTTGTGGAAATCTCTATCAGTGTCCAAAACCCATAATTGAACAGCAATATTAATATTTCAGAGGATACTATCTGTCAGCAACAGAAAACATAAAAACACTGAATTATTTTATCAGAAAAGAGTGTGAAATGATGTAAAAAGCCAACTTGATGTAGAATTATTTTATTTGAAATCTAAAAAACCACAATTCGCACACCCACCAAACCATACATCATTGCAATTGTAAGGAAAGTGTCTATTCAAAAATGTAAAAATATACAGGGTGATCCATAAAAAAACTGCCGATGACGCCATTACTTGAAAAATATGGTAGCTGTAAAAAATCAAAGTACGTCACTGAAAAGAATAAATAAAACTATAAACATTTCTTTATAAGTAATAAGGAAAAAACAGACGTTTAGCCAGAAATCAGGTGTTCCGACACATAAACCCTGTATATGTTCGTGTCATCAGCATCAGAGGTTTTTATCCACCAAATATGCTGGTAAACATTCCATCGCTTTTTCTAGATTTGCTAACAATACAATCATTAACGTGCGCCACGGCTATTATTGCTTTTAATATCTGCACCACAGTTCACCAATACATTAGCTAACAAATGTGGCAGTTTGTTCTTTGGCATTTGGTAATTGAACTTACTTGGCCATAAGTTCAGGCATTTTTCCAAAGGTGTCAATGCCTACTGTTTGTATATAAGCCTTCCCATTTAAGAGTTTGAAGAAATAGTGTATGTTGTTCTCATACCTATGTACTTCCAAACAATCTTTAAATAATCTGACACCACAAATGATATTCGTTACTTTGCTTTTGCATCTGGCGGAATAATCAGTAATTTGATGTCACTTTCTGGAAATGTTTGTAGTATTTGCAAATATCGCTCCGAGGTAACGGTTACAGTTCGATTGTTTTCTTAAAAAAAACACGGTCCAATAATCCCAAAGGTTGCAATACTGCACCAAAAGGTATTTTTTTCAGCAAGTAAAGGTTTCTCATGCAACTGCATTGGTTGTTCTGCACACCAATATCGATAGTTTTGTTTATTAACAAAACCCGATAAATGAAAATGAGCTTCATCCGACATAATTAAATTATCCACCAGATCTGGTCTTTCGCCCAACAATCTTACAAATTCCCTGCAAAATGCAAGTCTGTTAGGTGGATCTTGTGGGGATAATTGATGAACAATCTGTATTTTATAAGGATGAAACTTAAGATCATCATGCAAAATACGGCACACTGTACGATCTGAGGTTTAGAGCCCTTGCATGTTTATTCGCTGAACGTGTTGGACTGGTTGTTACTGCTTCCTCAACTCTTCGAATATTTTCAGGCGTTCGCATAGTACGGGAAGAACCAGCAAACCTATCACAGACAGTTCCATGCGCTTTCCACTTCTTAAACCATTGCAAAATAATGTATTGGCGATGGAATGCGACCATGTCTTGGAATATTAAACTCAGCCCGAAATCGTCTTTGGACCGTAATAACAGACTTCGTTTCAATCTAAGCCGTCACGACGAGCACGCGTTGATTTACCGGCCAATTCTCCATAGCTACTAAACTGCAAACAATAACAAACACATCAGTCATAAACAGAACTCCCCCACCCATTCATGTATCAGGCAGTGGCGCGTTAAAACGTGTCAAATTCCAGTGCCGGACCCTGTACTTTGATAGAAAACAACACTTCTATCACTTTTTGGTGAAATGTATGTCTTCTGGAGTCTCAGAATTTTGTTCAATTTGTTCTTATTCTAAAATGGACTTCTTCGATCGGTAATCATCTCGCTCAATAGCTCCAAATTTTAAAATATTTGGACATATCGATATTGTTGTTAATGTTTAGCTTACTTCTCAATATATAGTATGTACTCCACAAAGTCGATAATTTCTTTATAATTTAGCAAAATGTCTCTTTACAACTACTTCTTGATATGATGCAATAGTCTTCTCGTTACGACAATGTTGATCCAGTTTCTCGATTTTTCACGGCAGTTACAAATACTTCAAGGGAAGCGGTAGTGTTTCAAGAAAATGGTCTTCACTAGATATCTCGATGATTCTTATTATAGAGTTTATAAGCGAATTCCTTCTTTGTAAATTATATTTCAATGAAAGCAGAATTAAACTTTTCTTTTTATTAATGGCATTTTATGCTCGTTCGCCCCCCACGCCAACGTCAAGAAGTTTAATTTCGACCTTGTGCGTTCTTTTTTTATGGAATTTTATATTGTATGTATTTAATTTGCAAGTGGCACTTAATTCCTTCGTGATATTAAATCATTTTTCATGACAAGCGCTTGTCGCACGTCCTGGCTATGCGATGTATACAGCGTTATTAATTTCGGGTGACGTGTGTTGCAGTTGTACCTCCATGTGAATTTGTTTTCGCATTATTGATATAGATTATGCACAGATGATGCAAGTGTTTTAAATGAACGAATTAATTTGACTATTACGTTGATTGTTAAATATATGTAAAATTTATTAATATGTTTTAAAGAGAATGGACAAATGTTACTTGTCCAATACAAATAACTGCACATAGAAATAACACTGGTCTGTAAAATCAAATTTTTTTTCGAGCGCTGACACCATTCCTGCTGGTTCTTATGTCAAATGACTTCCTGAAGTTTTTCCCCGTTATCCCCCATCACCCACCATTTTCGGGATGCGCCCCAACCTATTCTGATCACTTTTCGATAATTGGGAGGGATCAAGAGGATTATTTTAACCTTCACATTACTTCTGAGGGACTGTTAATATCATACAGTTTACATGGAGAAAGATAAGTTTGATTGTATCGAAATTATAGTCACTAAGTATAAATAATGTGGGTAATATTAACAAAGTTACTTATGTTTTTGATTTATGAAAATGTATCACAAAGTGAAAACCATAATGATTACTGCTAGTAAATAATATTGGCTCTCGATAAACACAACAAAAAGACAGAAAAAAAATCTTAGAGAGGATTTGAATCTAAACTTCTCTTAATAGGAATTAGTAAAAATATATATTTGGAAATTGCCCACATTTAAGCCTGGGTAAATATATTATGTAAAAGGGATGCTTAATTTATGCATGTATTCAATTCGTGATAGAAAAAGTATGCATTGTGAAATTTTTGGAATAGCATGGCTGTAATATACTATCTCCTGATTTGATGCTTAAATTATTTTTTTGATCGATGAGCAAAGAAACTGACGCTGGGTGTAGTCGGATTCAAAGGCTCACGTGTTTACGATCGGCCATTATATCTTTATTGTCATTATTCAGATTCATATTCCAATAGAAAGTTTTCAATTCAGTTTTATTCAGCAATTATTTCTGCTTCATCGAATAGAAATAATGTCTTTATTCCATATAAAATACTTCTTCTAAATATCATATAATTGTGGGGATCATTAATAGTTATTTGTTTAACTAGGCAGATTTGCTGAAGTTTTACAGCCAAGCTGTGAATTCAACCAAGTCAGTAAATTTACTTTATTGCCGCGTTGAACATATTTTTTGGAGGATTGTTAAGAATAAATTAATAATAATTTCTAAGTGATGATTTTCAATATATTTAATTCTATCAACATATCGTAGGTAGCTTTGTAAAAATTTATATAGCAGCCGAGTAAAACAAACATTGACATTTATATTAATTTTGTGATATCCGCATATATGCCCTGTCCATATCCGCATATTGAGTGTTGCATTTATCTTTGATCATAGACGGTGCTTCTGATAAATGAAATTTAAACTTACATGTAATGGATACTAAGTTTTTATTGGAAAATAAACAAAAAACGGTGCACGTAATTTTACTAAAAATTCTACAAAAACCATTTAAATTAAAAAAAAATATATCTTTATAAAATACAGTTCAAATTAAAAATTAATATGCAGTACATTTTTCTTAAAAATGCATCCATAAGAAAGTTAAAGTTTTTCTTTAAAGAAATCGTTCTATTAAAAGAATTGTATCTATAAAAAAAACAGTTAAATTTAAAAACACCGAACCTATAAACATAAAGTTGAATTAAATCAGCATCTATAGTTTAATTTAAAAGTTTAATCTCTAAGAAAGTTAGATTTAAATAAAATTAAACTGCAAATCAAGTTGATTTAAAAAAATTTAATCGTCTATTAAGAAAAAGTTGAGAAAAAACTATAAATTTACAGTATAAAAAAATCACGAATCAAAATTCAGGTCAACCAAAAAAAATTATTTAGTACAGCAGCTGAATTTAAAAGAATATCTAAAATGAACTGTTGACTTCATTTTGCATTGCAGAATTATGAACAGATTGAATATTCATATATTCAGGCTAAATTTCGTTTTATTAAATTTATGAATTGTTGAATTTAAGAATATCATCTACAAAGATAAGGTTAAATTTAAAAAAAGTCATTATTTGAATTAAAAGAAAAACTGCAAATCAAGTCTATGTAAAAAAGTATTCTTTCATTTCATCCAGAGAATAGTTATTTATTATACGAATGTGGAATGTACGTAATTAGTCCAGGAACAAAAAGTTTACCCGTGAGCTGGAAGAGCGAATGGATAATTTGAATGAGTAATTCCACATCAGTACAATATAATATTTTATCCAAAATCGTCTGTAATTGCAATAAATATTGAAATAATGTTTAAAAAATTTTGACAAGAAACTTTGGCGTACGTGGTTTCAATTTGAAATATTGCAAAAATCTTATGTAGGATTTATGTATTCCGTGAGTCCGGGCTATTTTCTCACTTAGTGGGGAATGAACAACATTACACCCCTCAAATGACAACAATAATTCGATTGTTACACCTGATTTTGGATAAACTATATTTATTTAAATAAATTTAATAAAGACGAAATATAGCCTGAATATGTAAATATTCAATCTGTTCGTGACTGCAAAATTAAGCCTATGAACAAATAACTTGTTGAAACAACTACTTCCCTGGCTGGTGCCAGCGTTTTTCATTTTTTTATCGATAAAGTATAATTGGCTTTTGAAATTGTTTAGTTCGTACACTTAAATTTCAAATAAATTGTTATTTATTAAAGTTTTAAATCGAAATACGAAGATTTGATAGAAATAAGGGGCGCACAGGTTTTAATTGCTGAAGGGCCCTGGATATGTAACTGCGACAATGTTCACGCCTGATACATATTTTTTGCCCCTGATTCACAAATAACTATAAATAAAAATAAATACCGTTAGATCCAACAACGACGGAAAAACAAGTTTGTACGTAAAAGATGGCAAAACAAAAGCCATAAGTCTAATTATCAAAAATAATGGCGTTATATAATTCATCTACCATTATTAAATAAAACATCTATAATTTTCGAATTTTGCATTTTATGCATATAAAGGTTTCGACGAAGTAATCTGATTAAATGGTATCTTTGGTCTCCAGACATGACCCTAATAAACTTCTGCAAAGGATATTAAAAAAAAAAATAGTTATATTAATAGAGCAACAATAATGCGTTAACTTTGAAGCCCGAAATAGCTATGTAATAGCACACATCTCTGTAGAACAGCTAAATTATTCAAAAGAAGCTTTTACTGACAGGCTTTATTTCCGCCAGGAAGTGAAAGGGCAATATTTTGAACATTTATTGTATTTTTCATTCAATAAAGTATTTTAATCGTAAAAATTAATTTTGTTAATAGATGTTTTCGTAAACTTTGATTTTCGAAAAAAAATGTTCGTCTTTTTGATCTAAAATTATGAAATGATAATAATAATAATAATAAATTTTATTAATTATTTATACAATTATTTCAATTGTTTACATAAGTCAGTCATTTCATTAATACTAAACGTTAAAATAAATATTGAATATACTAAAGTTAAATTGACATAACACATTCACTTAACAGATAAAATGTGATTGATTTATAAAAAAAACATATTAAAATTAAATTGTTATGTATAATTTAAAGCGACATATACTTGATAAACAAGACTAAACATATACATACTTAAAAATCGTGCCGATCTGATACAAAATCATATATTTTGTAGTAGGCTTTGCTTATTAAATATTGCCTAATTTTGTGTTTGAACAATTTTGTATCAAGAATTCGAATATGTTCGGGAATCAAATTAAAAAAACTGGGTGCGTAGTGACGCGGTCAATTTTGTGACTTTGTGAGTCTACACCTTTCGGGTCTTAGATATTCATTATTACGAGTATTATAATTGTGAAATGCATTGTTTGATAGATATCTTTGTTGGTTTTGTTTTGCCCATATTAAGCATTCATATATGTATTGACCAGGTACAGTGAGAATACCAAACCTGCTAAATACATGCTTGCAGTCTTCTCTATAACCAAGGTTAAATATTATTCTGACAGCTCATCTTTGTAGAGCAAATATTCTACTTACACCTGTAGAATGACCCCACAACAAGATACCGCATGAAAAAATAGAATGTACAAGAGCAAAATATGCTTTTACTACTTCACGCGACTCAGGTTTCGTAGCAAGTATATGTTTTTGCTGAGTTTGTTTGCCAGATTTTCTACATGTACATCCCACCTTAAATTAGTGTCTATGAATAATCCTAGATATTTCGTGTGTTGTGTTAATAACAGATGATGTTCTCTTAATGAGAATATCATTCTTACTGTTTTGTCATCATTCATACTTAATTTATTGTATGCAAACCAGTTTTTTGCGTCCATGGTAGCACAGCGTTCCTTTGCAATAACTTCATTAATATTTGTATTGTCGATAGAGATCGTGTTTTCATCTGCAAACTGTGTAATTTTCAAGCTATTGTCTAAAAAGGCATATGGAAAATCATTCACATACAGTACAAATAGCAGCGGGCCCAGATGGGATCCTTGCGGAACACCACATGTCACAAGTACTTCTTGTGATACGTTAGAGTTAAAAAAAGTTACTTGCTTTCGTCCAGATAGATAAGACATTATCATTCTACAGCTGGGTGGTAAAAAGTTATAAAAATAAAGCTTTTTAATCAGCGTACTATGACAAACGCAGGCAAAAGCTTTGGAGAAGTCCATGAAATTGGTTATGACATGTGACTTATTTTCCAGACCGCTCAAGACATCATCAATAAATTTTACTACTGCTTGTACTGAATTTATTCCATTCCTGAAGCCAAATTGAGAATTTGAGAGTAAGTTATTCCTCTCTAGATAGTTTAAAATTTGTCTATAAAGAACCAATTCAAAAATTTTAGCAATAACAGGTATAATGGAGATGGGCCTATAATTATTAGGATCACTTGGGTCTCCTTTCTTAAATACAGGTACACACTTGGATATCTTGAGACAATCCGGAAATACATTTTCCCTGATGCACTGATTAATTAGCCTTGTGAGCGGTAGAATAATTATGTCTTTTATATATTTAACAATTTTTGGTGAGATACCATATATGTCTTGAGTTTTCTTATTTTTAATTAGATTTACTATATATCTAACTTCAATAGTTGAAACCTCGCGAAATGCAAAATATTCAGAACTTTTTGGTGTTGATAATAGACTTATAATTGCGATGAATTTATATTGGAAATATTGGAAGTTATATTGTTAATAATTTCAATAAAATTTGAGTTAAATTCATCTGATGTGATGTTAGTTACATCAAATTCACATTAGCAATAAATACGGATAATGTCAAAATTTTTATATAGAATAAGGTTTCAAGTTTAAAAAATCAATAAATATGAAATACAGTAGACGCTCAGTAATGTGAACATCGAGTAATGAAAATTTGGGATAACATGAACAACCATTTTCATAGCATTGAAGGCCGCATAACGTGTACAAACTTGCATTCGTTAATGTCAACACTATTTTGTGCGACGGATTTCCTCAGATTATATGATACGTGTTGTTTTCACCGATGTGAAGATAGCCACGGATTTTTCAGCCAGGGATTTCCCGGCGCATACACCTCCTAATAAAAATTACTTCAATATTAATTATTTATAATAAATCAAACGCTGAGAATGTAATTAACATTAGCGTATAGATGTACAGTCAATCCTCAATATCAATTATTTTTTCTCTCTCAAATTTGAAACGCGTCAAACAGTGCCAAATTGGACTTTGAAAGTTTGCAATATTATCTATATAGTTTGGGTGGACCCGAGAAAAAAAAATCATAAAAAGTTATAAACAATTTTACCCAAAATTTCATGTTTTAAATCGTTTAAGTAGACTCTTATCTACACGTTGTTGTTAAAAAATCAAATTTGAAACTCTTCAAACAGTGCTATATTGGACTTTGAAAGTTTGCTATATTATATGTATAGTTTGGGTGGACCCGAGAAAAAAAAATCATAAAAAGTTATAAACAATTTTACCCAAAATTTCATGTTTTAAATCGTTTAAATAGACTCTTATCTACACGTTGTTGTTAAAAAAATAAATTTTAAACGCGTCAAAGAGACTTTGAATTATTGTCATTTTAAAAAGAGAGTTCGCGTGGACTTGAGAAAAAATAATTGAAATTGTGGATTGACTGTACATCTATAGGCTAATGTTAGTTACATTCTCAGCGTTTGATTTATTATAAATCATTAATATTGAAGAAATTTTTATTTGGAGGTAGATGCGCCGGGAACTCCGTGACTGAAAAATCCGTGGCTATCTTCACATCGGTGTTGTTTTCGCAATGCAGATCAATGATTTAACACTTCTTACAGTAATATACTGTTACAGTGAATGGAGAAGCGTTCATATCATGTCGACGCAAAGAAAATCGAAGTATTTAACTCTCCGTAAAAAAGCGGGTATGATTGAAGAATTAAAAAAAAAAGAAACAGGTGTAAGTGTAACACATTTATTAAAAAATATGGTGTTGCAAATTCCACGATTTGTAAAATAAAAACAAAAAAGAAAAGACTTAGTATTACGTGCGGTGGCTTGTACTTATGGAGGACCAGGACAAAGAAGGACCTGATAGGGATATAAACATCCTGAAATGGAGAAAAAAATTACAAATGGTTCGTGAATCAAAAAAATAAAAACATTGTGGTGAGTGATATGATTAAAGAAAAAGCAAAATCTTTGGATTCTAAGATGAAAGAAAATTCTGGTGAAGACTTTACTACTAATGAAGGTTGGTTACGAAGGTTTAAAAGAAGATACAGAATTCGGTATTTAAAAATTACTGGCGAAAAATTTTCATCTAAATAAATTCCATAATTCTTTTGTTCCTTCGGTAACTCTATTATGTAAATTTAATTTATCAAGCATTATCTCCCAGGATTATTGACAAGTCAATAATTGTTCTGGAAGGTTACATGTTTTCAGAAATCATGTTGTCCAATAAAAGCTGTGCTTCTTTTAGATAATGCTCCGTCGCATCCCCAAGATAGGCAAATTACAACAATGTACCTTTCGCCAAATGTAACCCCTCTTATCCAACCAATTGGTTGGAATGTGATCTGAATTACAAAATTGTACTACAGAAGGAGCCTTCTCCGCAATATTATTGGAAGTGGCTCTAATATAGATAGATTATAGATAGCCAGATAATTTAAAAAATTCGACTATAAAAGATGCTTACCAAGTTGAAGTATGCTTGGAACCGATTAGATCCAGCAATGATTGCTAAATGCTGAGGAAACATTTTTAGATTTCAGATCACTATTTGTACATTTTTTTTTCTAGATTGAACTGGACGACACAAATGTACATGCATGGAATAAAATGGACGAAACTAAAGATAAGGAAACTGAAGATGTAGAAACTGAAGAAAACTCACATAAGAACACATTAATTCAATGGGCAAAAGAGAAGGGACTTGAATCGCATTATATTCAAACATTAAAAGAAATAAGAGAAACAGTTCTAAGACAAAAAGTTGAACAAAAATACACAATTTTTTTGAATGTATTTGTATTTTAATTTTTTATTTAAAAAAAATGTGTAAATTAAAATGGGTAAACTATTATTATTGATGCAACAATACCTGTTACATATTTTAACCATTAAATAAGTCACTCTATTTAATGTGAACAAATCGTCAGTAGAAACACTCTTCGTTTCATTTTGTTCACGGTATTGAGTGTCAGCTCTATATTCATTTATTTATTTATTTATTTATTTATTTATTTCCCAACAGGACAATCCCAATATAAGGGGAAATATCATATAATATATCAGTGAATCGGGTAAACATGAAGGCCACGTTCCGTGCTATTTCAACAAGTATATTTTAAATTAGTCGCTGCAACATTTTAAATATTTTTTTTTATATTTTACACAAGTATTGGTACATGTTTAGAGAGTTTAAAACTGATTTTAGAAAAGAAAGACGTTTTAGCGTATGGCAAATACGGCCCCAGTTGGCACTTAAAACCATAAATTTTTGTGATTACAAGCATTTCCTCGAAATTCCTCCTAATTGAGCAAATCACAAAATTTAAAAACCTCTGACTCCGAATAAAGTGCTGATTATTTTGGTTCAACTTTGTTTTATCGTTTGATATTTGGGAACATTTTAAAGACAATCAAAGTCTACTATTGAAATTTGCATTTTCTCCTTTTCCTAACCTGGTTTACACAAGTAAGGAGACAATACATTTAAATCAATTTGGTAGGTTTTATGTTAGGGGAGAAAGCTGGAGTGATTTTAACATTTTCGATTTATTTTCGGCTGTGAAAATGGGCATTTTAAACAAAATTCAGATTTTTCAAGAGTGTTCTCCACTGGGGAGATCACTAAAATTCTGAAATGTATATTCCTAAAGCTTCTGTTATATACCAACACCATAACGCAATTTGGTCACTCTGTTTTGTGTAACGAAACACATATGCTTTAGCAGCCATTGAATTTTCTTGATCTAACACTTTCATTTCGTTCTTGTTTCTACAAATATATCGGTGCTTCATTGGTTATAAAGAAAGCCTAATTTTTCCTTGAAAAACGAAAACAGCAGACTTTCTTCACAAGTTCCAACTCAATTATTTTTGTTCGTATGCTAAAATAAAGTGACTAAATTTTGTTAATTAGTTAATTTTTAGAACGGTACAAAACCTTTATCTCCCCTCAAGTAAAATTAAAGGTTACCTGTGCAAAATTTAAAAATATTTAAAATATTTCAGCAGTAACACTTTGTTACAATAGTATGTTGTCACTTTATTTTTTACTATTTCTTAGTTAATTGAATATAAAAAGCTTTTTGTAAATAGTATCATTTAGCAAACAGCTCTTGTACAAAAATTCATGTCATCAGTTTAACCCTACCAAACGTTTAACCGTTTGCGTATAATTGTAGTTGGTTCAATACTTTTTACACTTGATATTTTAAAAATGTACTTTTCGGCCAAATCTGAAATAACTGTTCTTTTCAGGTAGGATAGCAGGCAACTAATTTCTTTCTTGGAAATATAATTTATTAACTATTATTTCAAAGTCACTTATTTCTGTATTTTAGACTTTTAAACTTAACTCTTTACATTTTTAATTAAACCCAAACCGTTCTGCTGCACTGCAGCATCATCAATAATTTTTATATCAAGTATTTAATATGTTTCATCCAGTGTAACGCTTAAAAGATTTTCCTAGTATTGTCAATTAATAATATAAAACTAACAATTTATTAAACGAGTCCTTAATGTCAAATGTATTTTAAGCATTACGTCATCACTTTATATATTGTATGGCTTGTGAAATCCTTAGAGCACGTTTACTTAGTGCACTTTTAGAAGATTACCTAAGTTGCAGTAAATCTGCTGTAACTGCACGCTTCTCTAAGTGTATATAATAAAGTTATAAAGCGAAGTGCCTGATTTTATTATATATCCGATTTTTCGCGGCGGCTTTTAATGGCCTTATAAATTTAAAATGGAATAAATTCCGGCCCGCATTAAAAACTTACACCTACAATGGAATTGATTACGTCCTGTGTACAAGCTATGAATATTAAACGGAATGCTCGATGTAAGCGCGCACCGATGCCGCTTTTGCATGCTATTCATTTTATGACCGGATTTGTTGGAAAAATTGATAAGGCACACTTTCGTTATCATTATGCTTAAAATCCTTTTCGAGTCACAATCAAATTAAAATGGCATTATTTCTAAATTATGATTCTAGTTTGAACGTATTTATTTTAACAGATTCCTATTTTATCAGAATTTATTCACGTCATTAATGCCTGGAATATTTTGGGGGATAGTTATAGTATTGTTTTAGACTTAGATATAGAGAGAGAAACAACTACTATCACCCTTGGATACTGCGATTACAGTGTAAATGCTTAACTAATGAATTGTTGTGGGTATAGTACAATCGCGCAGAGGTGACAGTGACTCATGCTTTTTCGATCTAATAATCGCGTCTGGATAAATATCTACACTCGTTCGCAGGCTTAAGAGAAACGAAATGAAATACGGAACGTATGTCGATATGTAAATTCAAGGGCTAAGTGCAACGTATGTCTTTTCTCATTCTATCTATTCTAACCTCAAAATTCACGTGCTTGTATCTGGTTTTGACCGTCTCCGATTTCGATTTAGTTAAGAGCAGAATTGATTGTATCAATTTCATTAATAAAAAGGTTGAATTTAATGACAAATTTCCAGTTGTCTTTACCGATTGCGGAAAAATTACTCGCAAAGTTTCGTCGGAAAAATATTTGACGCTCGAGAATTTTTAAATTTCCCGCCTAGACTGAATCGAATTATTTTATGGACATACGTTTACTAATTATTTAATTCAAGCAACATGGAGCGATGAGTCACTGTCACCTCTGGGCGATTGTACTATAAGCTGAATAGCCATATTATCAGTGGAAAACAGGGTTCGGGAAATATCCGATATTTATATAAATATCAATATATCGGATATATATCCGATATATATCAACTTCTTGATTTTTATTCTTGGTCATTAATATTAATGTTTATATGATTTATTAATTATACAAGGTGTCTAAAAAAGACACCACCAAAATGATATGGTGTATTCCTGAGACAAAAAAAGAGCAAATTAACTAAATTTATCTATATGAAAAATTACATACTTTCCAAGATACAGCAAGTCAAAGTTTAAGATTTTTAAAATATTTTAATCCATATCTTGAAAATGGCAGATGAGAATGATTTGTTTATTTTTTTCTGACAACTACATTAGGTGTACTACATTGTTTAAAAATTTCAAGAAATTTCTTCAAGTACAAAGGTGCTCCAGAGGACATGCTGTTTACATTATTACAAAGAACTTTTTTGTTCTTGATATTTTTTACGATTTAATATTTTTTTCAATGCAACTCATCACTTTTAAAGAATTTATAACTCTTAAAGTTTTTTTGTTTACGCCTTATTTTTAACAAAAAAAAATAAAAAAGAACTTATTGTTCATTGTTTAATTGCGCTCGTCCTGCAAGAAAAGTCTTAAAAATAACTATAATCCAAAAACTGCTTTTATTTTAACATATCAAATTATTTAACAAATTACAAAAATTGTTCAAAATGACCCTCATAAAAAAAATCACAGTACACATTGTATGCGCGCGCGCGTCGTGTCGATGCGCTTCAACCACCGGCGATACTTCGGTCACCACCACTCAACGTGTTAACCAGTTTTACTTAAATTGAAAGTTTTAATTGTACTGACACACGTTTTCAACGAATTGACACCCGCCTACTTGCATTATTTCATTTTTTAACACGAAATTTTCCAAACAATAAGTTCTTTTTTATTTTTTTTTGTTAAAAATAAGACGTAAACAAAAAAACTTTAAGAGTTATAAATTCCTTAAAAGTGACGAGTTGCATTGAAAAAAATATTGAATCGTAAAAAATGCGAAGAACAAAAAAGTTCTTTGTAATAATGTAAACAGCATGTCCTCTGGAGCACCTTTGTACTTGAAGAAATTTCTTGAAATTTTTAAACAATGTAGTACACCTAATGTAGTTGTCAGAAAAAAATAAACAAATCATTGTCATCTGCCATTTTCGAGATATAGATTGAAACAATTTAAAAATCTAAAACTTTGACATGCTGTATCTTGGAAAGTATGTAATTTTTCACATAGATAAATTTAGTTAATTTGCTTGTTTTTTGTCTCAGGAATACACCATATCATTTTGGTGGTGTCTTTTTTAGACACCTTGTATAATGCACATACTTTATTTATATTGTATTAATTTATTGCAAACAAACACAGTTGCTTACAATATAGTAAAAAAATAACATTTAAATTGTTAAAATATTTGACATCAAATTGAAATTTTTTTGAAATGAGGACTCTTTTGCTCGTCACTATGTTTTTAGGAATAAATTGAAGAGTTTTCAAAGTGAGGACCTTTTTTGTATTTTTTTATTTTTAACAGAGTCGTGAGTGACTTCAAAAATCGACTCTTTCCGATAAAAAAGACTAATTTCGCCCATATCTAGTTTATATTAGAGCACATGCTTACTATTCATATTGCTGCAACTGGAAATATTTGAGAAACGGGGAAATTTTTTGGTATTATGTGTTTCATAAATATCCATGATATATATCATCGAATATATATCACGATATATATCATGATATATATCGTGATATATATCCGATGATATATATCGTCCGAACCCTGATAGAAAATCTTGGTAGTCGTGATGGCTGATAAAGAAATAATACACGGGTAATTAGCGATTTATTTCAAATAACTGTGAGCAGAAGACTTTTTTCTGCACCCGTCACGTAAATAATACTTTCGGTATGATTTATTAAATCGAAAGTACCACTTTATATAAATGGTACCGAAGGTAATTGTTTTCTGGACGATTTTGTTTCACTACTTTCGGAACGATTTCTTTACTTTCGGGACGATTTTGGATATATACGTAGGCGGCCTTGACAATAACATCAACTTCGTATTTAATTGTGACAGCGCATGTTATATAACATTCGATTTTTTAACATACAATACAACTGCAGAAAAAATATTGTACGTAACATGTTCCAAAAGTGATTTTTTGGGACTCGCAGGATTCTAGGACTCGCCCACGGCACATCCTGGAAACTTCCTACTCATCCCGTAAAATATCACTTTCGGAACTTGTTACGTAATAGTATATTACATAACTAGAATTGTAAGTAGAAAGTCACGCGCAAGTGAAAGCAATTGCGTACGAGCCGCGTAGCAATATATGCAACCCTATTTACAAGTGCTTAAATAAATGTTAATACATTACGAAAGGTGAACTCCCAGGTTTTACTAGTGCTATCACTTTTAAGTCTCCACAAACATGCCGCAAATATTTATCATACTGAATCATATCCAATACAAATTTCATACTTTCATGTTTCTCCTTCATGTTAGCTGCATGAGCTAATGATGGGTATTTATATTTCCAATATGAAGAAGGACTGATTTCAAACTACGTCTTGAGAAGTCTGTAGAAAGACGCCATTCGTCGGGATCGTGCTTAAGTTCAAAACTTTCAAGTAAAGATTCCACATTATTCAAGTAAACTGAGTACTCATGCTGTATGAAGAAACGTTAAAAATCACAAATCCTATTACTTTTAAAATAAGTTAGCTATGGGCGTCTCTCTATTATCAACGCGACAATGTTATGAATATTTCTAATTTCGGGTAGTTTTACCAGTGGAGGTTCGAAATATACAGAACTCAATTAAGAAAAAAAAATCCCAAGACTTTTATGGTCTATCACCTGAAATAATTAAATAATTAAATCTATAAAGGATATAATCATTCTGCCAATCACAAGGCTTATTAATCAGTGTATCAAAGCAAATATAGTTCCGTACTTAAAATATCAAAGTGTATCCCTATATTAAAACAACGAGATCCAAATGACCCCAAAACTTATCAGATAATTTCTATCATACCAGTTATAACTCAAATTAAAATGAATATGAATAAAATTAAAATTTAATACTTTAATTAGATATTATTCAAAATGAGTGCCAGTAACAAAATTATGTTTCCTACAAAAGTTGATTATTTTTCTAAAGACTTTTTGAACGATACCACTTTCGACCTATCGCTATTTGAAAATAGGGAGTTCTTCAGAAGCTCTCAGGAATGCCAACCGTTTTGGGAATAGCAATATCACCATTCGATTCTTCAATACGGCTTTTGTAATATTTTTTTTGTTCCAACTCTCTAGGACTAGCCGTTTTCTCAAAAATAAAAGCTTGATACGGGCGGTTTGTGACACCCTGTGACTTGCATGGTTCGTGCTCATATCCAGCGTCTTTTTTTAACTCAGAACAGATTATTGTTAATGTCTATATTCTATGTTATAATAATCACATCAACGCATTGCAATGTATTGACACTGTAGGCAACCATACTTACACTCAGTTTTATTTAATTGTCAAAATTGTGTTATTAATAAAAATGTATTACACCACCGAAGAAAGAATACAGATAATTAATTGGTACAAGAGTGGGAACAGCATTCGACGTGTTAGAGATTTGTTTTCGGTTGAATATCCGAATTTAAACACAATGCTTACAAGTTTTTAAATCATCAGCAACTATCAAATGAGGACAAATGCAAACTAACAGAATTCTGTGAAAACGTATTCAATTTAATTAATAATGATCAAGAAATTTTACACAGAATAATATTTACTGATGAGGCATTATTTTCCTTAAATGGTGAAGTTAATCCATAAAATTATAGGTTAGTATTCTTCATTCCTTATCGATAGCCATTCCTTACACCCATTCCTTCACCTTTTAGATTTTGGGCGTGCAATAATCCTCGCTTACAAAATTTGACGCACACACAATACAATGCGAGAGTTAATGTGTGGGCTGGACTAATTAATGATACCTTTATTGGGCCTTTTTTTATTAATGGAAATCTAAACAGTAATGTTTACTTAGATCTTTTGAGAACTCGTATAATGCCAGAAATTCATACACTAACCCATTAGTGCATAATGTGTCTTATAAGGGACGGTTATTTACAATTTATTACTGGTAACATAAATATCTCTTTTGGGTGGTTTATGGTTTCTAGGGGTTACTGAGACATGTACCTGCCTATTCCAGATGTTATTTTTGAAAAATATTTTAGTGTGTACTTGTTATTGTGAAGTGATGGACCCTAATTTCTACTCCACGCGTAACGGCGGGTAAGTTATTTTTTTTTACTAGTGTTTGTTATTAAAAATTATCGTTAAACATATTATTATTTATACAATACATGGGGGCGCACCCTTGTAAATATGAATTTGATTTTTAATGTTTTGCTGAAGAAAAATGGACTTTACGATTGTGTCCATTATAATGGACGCTATGCATAACAACCACTTTTTGTGTTTTTGCAGATTGTCTTTGCATCAACTATTAGATTGTCTAGAACAAGATGATGGCAACGATCAACCATCTGATATTTATTTATTACCTCCAGATGATAATTATGGAGATACTGAAGAAGACTCTGATAATTCTGATGAAGAATTTGGTAATCCAAACCACTTTTGTAGAGGTATGCTCAATCAAAGTTGCGAAGTGCGTTATAGAGACGATGAATTCGTCGAGGAAGATGATAATATTCCGCTTTCAATAATCAGAAACCAGAGTTTACCTTCCACTTCACAAGATAATCTGGATTCCCCCTCGAAAAAGACAAAAGACCCACGAGTCAGACTGGACACAAAATGTGCCTCTGTATACTATAAATAAAACATGTACTCCAAGGAAACCATCGAATGCAGCAGTTTCTTCTAAAACACCATTAGATTTTTTAAATTTATTTTGGGACGAAGAAGTAATAAAAAAAAATCGTGAACCAGTCAAATGTTTATGCACAACGCAAAAACCATATTTTAAATAAATTCAAAAAACGAAATATAGCCTGAATATATAAATATTCAACCTGTTCGTAACTCTGCAAGCAAAATTAAGTCTTACTAAGACTATAAACAAATAACTTATTGAAACAACTACTTCCCTGGCTAGTGCCACGCCGGATATTGAATGATATAAAAGAAATTTGCGTCATTACTAGTACTAAGTACTAAGTGAAATAACATTGGTTTAAGATCCCTTATTTCTACCCACAGGACTAACTTGAAAAATAAAACTAAATTGGATTTGAAGACTTTAAATTATAAAACTGAACCCAAAAGTACTAGTACTAGTAATAACGCAAATTTCTTTTGTATCATTCAATATCCGGCGTGGCACTAGCCAGGGAAGTAGTTGTTTCAATAAGTTATTTGTTTATAGTCTTAGTAAGACTTAATTTTGCTTGCAGAGTTACGAACAGGTTGAATATTTATATATTCAGGCTATATTTCGTTTTTTGAATTTATTTAATACTTTCTGCAATAAGTAAGGTTGTTTCTATTTTATTTATTATTTAAATCGAGTATTCGGTTTTCCAACTGAAAACAAGATCATTTATTTCTTCACATCTGTACTTTCACTAATCACCTAAATTCAGGTATAAAATCAGTTCAACCCTTCTATAATCTCCTCATTTGTTTACGACTCCTCCACGGTCACGGTCACCTTCACGTAAGTGTATTTTATTCTTTAACATTCAATTTAAATGCGAAGCTGCACTGATGAGAGATAAATCTCGAAACGCGTCTGCTGATGGCTATTTACTTAATTTTTACATATTTTTTTGGGTTCAGTTTTATAATTTAAAGTCTTCAAATCCAATTTAGTTTTATTTTTCAAGTTAGTCCTGTGGGTAGAAATAAGGGATCTTAAACCAATGTTATTTCACTTAGTACTTAGTACTAGAAATAACGCAAATTTCTTTTGTATCATTCAATATCCGGCGTGGCACTAGCCAGGGAAGTAGTTGTTTCAATAAGTTATTTGTTTATAGTCTTAGTAAGACTTAATTTTGCTTGCAGAGTTACGAACAGGTTGAATATTTATATATTCAGGCTATATTTCGTTTTTTGAATTTATTTAATACTTTCTGCAATAAGTAAGGTTGTTTCTATTTTATTCATATTTTAAATATTTCAAAGGAAGAAGTTTATGTTATGTTTGGGGCTATATTATTATCAGGCTATGCCAAATATCCAAATAAAAGCTTGTACTGGTCAAGTGAAGAGGATGTACCGAAAATGCTATGCAATAGTATAAGATTGAATAGATTTGAAACAATATTACATAATTTGCACTTCAATGACAATTTAGAAATTGACAAGACCGATAAATTATATAAGTTGCGACCAGTAATAAGTCATTTAAATTCGAAATTTAAAGAACATGGCGGTTTAGAGGAAAATATATCTATTGATGAGAGCATGATTCCCTACTATGGAAGACATCATGCGAAACAATACATAAAGGGCAAACCAATTAGATTCGGTTTTAAAAATTGGGCAATCTGCACAAACACCGGATATTGTGTAGCCTTTGAAATATATACTGGCAGGTCAACTAATGAAAAACAATTTGGATTAGGCGGTGATGTTGTTATGATATTACTAAAAAGTGCTGAAATAGGATCTGATTTGGGATACAAAATTTTTTTTGATAATTATTTTACAGGTATTCTATTGCTAATTCATTTAGCAGATTTAAAAATCTGCGCAACCGGAACTATTCGTGAGAATATGATGGAAAGTTGCCCATTTCCCACAAAAACGGAATGGAATAAGAAGGAAAGAGGTAGCGTACAATATATTGCAAATCAAGAAATATTATTCGTTCAATGGAAAGACAATAAAGTAGTTTCCGTTGCTACGAACTATAGTGATAATCAAATTGTAAAAACTTCACGCTGGTGTAAAATTAGCAAAACAAATCATCAGCCAAAGATGATAGCGGACTATAATAAAGGAATGGGCGGTGTTGATAAAATGGACGGTTTGATAGCCGCATATCGTGCAAGAATACGCCAAAGAAAGTGGTATTGGCCAATCTTGGCATATGTTATCGATATGACTGTAACGAATAGCTGGTTGCTAATGAAGAAAATTCATCCAAAGGACCCCAATTGTGCCAGTCTACTAAAATTCAGGAGATCTTTAGCCCAAAACTTATTAAAAATTCATGGGAAGCCACCTACAAAAGGAAGAGTGTCTTTACCCTCTAGTGACGTTCGTCTTGATAATGTGGGCCATATTATAGTATATTCAGACACTCATCGAAGGTGTAAACAATGTACAAAAAAGTGTAATTTTGTCTGTGAGAAATGCAATGTCGGTCTACACCCTAAGTTTTGTTTCAAAGACTACCATTCAAAATAATAACTATTTTATAAAACTTTATTAAAAATTATTTATATGAATGTTGTTAATTTAAACCTTTAATAAATAAATTTTCTTAGTATTACTCTATGTATAAGACAATTGAAACTGGAATAAATAAAACTTTATGTAAATTGATTCTTTTATCTTCATGTCCATTTTGCATAGTGTCCATTATAATGGACGGCCAATATTGAGTTTCCGGTTACAAAAAAAAATAAAAATATGGTCAATTCTTATCCTTTAGTACAAAAATAACAAACTTTTATAGAGTAAGTATGCAAATTTAACAAAAAGTCACCTTATGCACTAATGGGCTAAACATTGCTGCTCCTTATTATCAGATGGATGGAGCGCCTCCACATTCTACAGCTGCCATTAATAATTATTTAAGTGAATTACTTCCTGATCGCTGGATAGGTAGATTTGGTCCAATACCTTGGCCACCCCGGTCGCCTGATTTGTATCCAAATGACTTTTTTTATGGGGGTATCTAAAAAGCAATGTTTATAATAACATTATTATACATAATACTTCAGAGTTAAAAGATCGTATAATTACTGTCTGCGATGAATTAAGAAGAAATCCGCAACACATTGGTAATGCTATTCAAGGATTTTATATTCAACTTGGCTACTGCTTAGAACGTGAAGGTGGTCATTTTGAATATTTATTATAATTACTTACGATTTATCATTATTTGTTTCATTAACCTCACTTTATTCGTAATAATTTTAAGCTTTCACTGTACTGTGACAGGTCGACGGGGCCGAGAGAAGAAGAAGAAAAAGCATTCACTGGCACCTTTGTGTACTTGGTACATTGTCAATACATTGCAATGCGTTGATGTGATTATTATAACATAGAACATAGACATTAACAATCATATGATCTGAGTTAAAAAAGACCCTATATGTACTTTTATAGTGTAATCAACGGATCCTTGCATAGATTTAATTTAAGGCGATTAGCAAATTCTTCCGTCACAAAGTTGAATGTGCTTCTCGAATCCAATAAAAATCTACCCTGAATACATTTGCCATTTGCATCACTAACATAAACAACGGATGTGGTTAGTTAGTAAAGCCGCCCCGCCGCGATTCGCGAGATTAACGGTTTCGGCTGAAGTGCTTGCACTTGGTGCCGCTTTATGCAACAAAGTATGGTGCTTTGAGTTGCAAATTCTACACTGGCTGCCAAAACATTTTCGAATGGAATGATTTCCCGTTTTCAGGCCGTTCGTGCAAAGTTCCACCGATTTAATAAATCGTGTGTAATAGTATCGTGCATCTGCGATTATTGTTTCAAATTTTTTGGCAAACATGAATAATATGCTCGGAATGACAATAGCTGCACGCTTTATTCTGGCCATTGGTAACTGACTATTACTATGGGAATACTCTAATTCTTATGAATCGCATTTATTTTGAATTAATGAAAATTCTTCCATTTTTGTTTGTTTTTGTTTAGTTTTTCTTTAAGGGTCAATATACCCCTCTCTTATCATGCCGAAGTTTTATTTATTTTTATTTATTTATTTATTTATTTACTGACGGGAAACCTCTATTTCCTAAAAAAAAATACAATAAAACATTGTCAAGTTCATGTGACTTAATACTAAATTAAATAATACAAATTTAATAGAAAATAAGGTATGAATTGAAATAAAATAATATCTACTAACTGATACATTTATGATATATATATTTTAAGGTAATTTTGAAAATTAACATATGATGTATTAAATAAATCGAACCAGGATTGCTTATTAAAGTTGTTAGTTGAGCGCATCATCCTACTTACCTATAAAAATCTAGCTGTAAAATAATTTCTGGACATTCAATCAATCCATTGATGAGTTTATAGAGAATGCACGAGTTAGTTCATACCAATCAGTAATACACTAAACTCTAGATTATCCGCGGTCTTTCTATTCCTCTTTCCTTTATGTTTTTTTTAGAGCGACAACCTATTGATAACTCACATTAGCCAAGGAACGAGATGCACTTACCGATGTGTCAATTAAGGTAGGGACACATTGTTCTGATGCGATACCACACCACGCTATGCAATGCCATCTGACGTAACGTCAGAAGGATCTAACACTATGAATGACCGTGTATTTTTATATATATTTATATATTGTGTGCATACCGTTCTGATGCGACCCCATACCTCGTCATGCGACGCTATCCGATGTGATACAAATCCCCACTTGCCAGATTTTCGTCACGTTGCGTCGGATCTTGTAGGGTGGTGACGTGTCGCGACAAGTGGATTCTTATGCATAAAATGACGGCAAAAATTGATGAAATCTTGTTAATTGAGTTGGTTCGGAAGCACGAATGTCTTTATAATATGAAAAGCAAGCACTATAGAGACCAGAAAATGAGAGGAGAAGCCTGGGAACAAATTGCTCAGGAAATGGACATGGAAAGTAAATAATAATATACACATTTTTAAAATGTTTAAAACAATACAGAACAATCTATTTTTTTTTTAATACAGTATATTCTTCTTGATACTCTCCATGAATGTGTCGTTCTAAATTTATAGGACCCAATATATTCTTTTCTTCCTCTCTTCTAAAACTAATAAAACTGCTGCACATTCTACTTCTTGATTCCACTCATCAGAGGAACTACTAGTCGCCATGATTTCTGAATTGAAACTGTTTTGTTTGAAATGTAACGTAGCGTGTTATCGAATAGCGTGGGAACTGTGTGCACACAGAGTGCATTTGACGCATCATGTCGGATGGCGTGGCGTGGTATCGCGTCAGAATAATGTGTCCCTACCTTTACAGTTCCATGAAAAAAACCTATTTAGTTTCATTTATCCCATTTTAATTTAATTGAAAGATCGATATTAAGTGATCGTCCTTCGGGGACAATATCACTTCTTTTGAACCATGCAGTTTCAGTAGATTATGAGCATGGTCATCTCACTCGGGTTTTTTTTTGCTTTTTCACGTTCTGTTAGTTATCCAATCACCTACTACGAACATCCTTCGCCTAGTAGCGCCCATGCTTCGAAGGTATGAAACATAAGTTCGAATTCATCTGAAGCTATGCTAAGGCGGTGAAGGACTTCATGACTTACTCCAAAATTACATCCAGTTTAATTGATCCGCAATAACCAATAATTTTGATTTTTTGACATTTCGTAAGTTAGTGTTTATGCATATCGGTAATATTCTCGAATAAAAGAAATATTATTAGTACCCTCTAAAATCATGGTATAAACCTCGGACCAGAGTTTATACCCTGTTAACCTCGTGACATTCCATATCTCCCTTAATGCACAAATATCTATTATTTATTTATTCTAAAGGAAAGATGGTTGATGGGAATTTGGGTTAGGAAATTATGGGTGATATGGGATATTAGCTTAGGTAACGTAGGCCATTTAACCACAACCGAAGTTTTATATACAGTGTGGAAATTAAGTAGCGGATAAATTCGGTAAAACCGAAATTAAATTTTTTGGAAAAAATCCTCGAACAGGTCGATTTTCTTTGATAAAAATACAAATTTTTGCATAAAAGTCGATTTTTAGTCGTCATTTGTTCTTGAGTAATGACTTCATCCATTATTTTTTTATGACAACCCCCTATTTTTGTTTTTGATTTTGAGAGATCTTTTCATTGTGGATCTGCCAGTGTAAAAATGTTGCCATCTTACATAAGAAATTTTGCGAGTAAACGACAATTGAAAGTGAGAAACTCTAAATTTTATTGTTAACACAAAATAAACAAAAACATCTTTAGAAAGCAAATGCAATTATTGAATTAAAAGTTCTGCCATCCACAGTTCGAACTCGTAGAAATTCTTCTTGAACATTTTAAATATTTTCAGGGCTAATTCTGCTCAGTTCATCTCTCTCGCGGGCCCTTGCATCGGTCCTCGCTTGCGAATCCACCTATTCATAAAGCAATTGTTCAAAAAAACGCACATACCGCGAGGGTGCGCCGTCTTGGTGAAACCATATTGTATTATATGGAAAGTCAAGATCATTGTTGTTTGGGAAAATTGCTACAAGTGCTGAAACATTGCAAGAACTGTAAATATCAGGTTATCACCTTCAATTGCCATTTACTCGAAAAATTTCTCATGTAAGATGGCAACATTTATCTACTGCCAGTTCGACAAAGAAAAGATCTATCAAAATCAAGAACAAAAATAGGGGGTTGTCATTTAAAAACAAAATGGATGACTGAAAATTAACTTTTATGCAAAAATGTGTATTTTTATCAAAGAAAATCGACCTGTTCGAGGATTTTTTCCAAAAATATTTTATTTCCGGTTTACCGAATTTATCTGCTACTTAATTTCCACACTGTATAGTTCATATTTAAAATGAAATGGGCAACCATTGAACATCCATGCACTCGCTGGGATTCAAACCCAGGACCCCCTGCATAACTTTTTTATGATTTCTTCTTTTTTTTCAGGAATTATATTTTAAGAAGAGTAAATTTCTTGAAACAGTTGGCTTTTCGACATAATAATTAATAAATTACAAACTTAAAATTTATTTCTGTTTCTCTATGAAGGAATTAGCAAAAACTAGGTGCAAAACATTTTTTGTACCAAAAAATTTTGCTGCTACATTATAAACGAAGTTAAAAAATACACTTTGATTTATTTCTAATTGATTTTATATTGTGCATTTCACTACCTGGTAAAGCAGAAAATAAAGTTGCAACGGTATATTTTGCGTAGATTTTGACAGCAGAACAGCACGAATTTACCAATTTTCATTCTTGTTGGTTCAACGTATTGTACTGCAGTAACATGCCAGAGTTTAAAAGTTTTTCTACGGTGCTGTCTGTCCATGCAAATTGAAGACATTTCTTAGTTTAAGTTATTTTTTCCGCTACCGACAACGTAAATAAGCATTGCATCCATAGTTACACGTACCGTAAGTGGCTGATAACATTCTTGGTGTTTGTTGTCCTTGGCGACGGAACTTAATTTTTACTTACGGACCTAGGAAAATAATAAACAGAAACGTAACGCTCCAATACATAGGCGAGCAACACATTTTCGTCTATACCTATAGCATCGGCATCCTTTTTACATAACCACTGCTTAAAAAAGTCGTAACAGGGCACATACCTTTTCGATTTTGTCGGTAACAATATTCGCAGCTTCGTTTGCATCGATGCCCGCAAAAACTGTCACTGGATTGACACAAACAAACAAAATTCGACAATTGTTTTCTCGGTTGCTGGGTTGCCATAGGACGCATAGGTGACTATAAAAACTTTAATCCCAAATGTTACAAGCCGTATTTTAGAATATTTTTTGATATTTTTTAAGTATTATATTTCCGGTAGCGGAAAAACATTAATAAGCAACACGGAACGTAATGACAATGAACATTTTCGGCAGGCGACGAGCCTCGACTCCGCCTCGGCTCGTATTCGCCTACCTCAAATGTTAATACGTCCTTACGTCCTTGTTGCTTAAATAACTATTTCCTTAGCTTAGATCTTCATTGCATATCTTGTTATTCCTGTCATTTCGTTTGTTTTCATAAAATGGGATTTTCTTTGTAAGGATATCTAGTCTTAATCCTTCCTCCATAAACCGTAATTGGGACTGGCAGCGTTGACTATTCCCGATGTTGAAATTTCATTTTTTGCGACTTTCCTGATCGTAATTGAATGTTTAACAATTTTTGTCTCGTTTCTGATTAATTTAAACTCTAAAATAAATCAATTGTTTATGTAAACCCTAGTATTATGACTACAACATATGCTACTGAATCTCTCAATGATTAAGCAGCGGAAGTTTATGCAATATATTTTTTTGCCTACGAGGTACCGCTATTACCACATCTAGGTGACGCAAACGATTACTCGACACGTAAATGAAACCCACACGTTATATGAAAAATTCACACGGACAATTGATCAGACCCCAAATTGTGAACAATTTAAGCTAACCTTGCAATTACAATTGCTGTTACAACAATTGCCAATTTTTGAAAGTTAGTAACGGTTCTAATCATTGGGCTCTGCTCAATTGGTTGTCCTTTATGGGGTCTGTCTGACGGTTGTATTTCTTTGTGCAACTGAACTTATTACATCAAGTAATAATACGATCAATCCATTATTGTAAAATGTCATTTGTTGTATCCCGTATGATTCCGGTAAAATTTCTTGTAGATAAATAAAGTAGATAAATAAAGTAGTAAAGACACAAAGTATCGTATTAATTTTATACCTAAGTTGTTCATACTAATATTTACTTCAATTATTTTTAAAGTATATTTGATGGAACTATTATGAGTTTGTAATTCCAGGCAAAAATAACAAAAAAGTTTTCGTAAGGAATTTATGAAAAATATTTATATACAAAAGATATTGAATTATTCATTATATTCAATATTTGCTATACCGTTTTTATAATTTATTCAAAAAAAAAAATATCGGGGAAAATCAGAAAACGCTTAACTATGTTTCTCAAATTGTCTCAATGTTTAAAATTCTATCTCAAAATCTCTATTGGTTTTTGAGATGCAGCATGAATATACTGACGAGGACATTATTCGAAATTGGTCAAAATTGGTTTGATAAAACTCAGGATCATAAAATGTACTTTGTACGAATAAAGTAAAATAGTCTAGTCTCCAATTTATAACTTCAAGGTCAATTTATCAATGTTAAAATTCTAAACATTTAAGTTAATTTTAATTTAAAGTGAATTCTAATGTGTGGGTATTAAAAGAACATGCCAGGAACATTAATTGTAAAACCATTTGTTTATTGTTTAGTAAAATATTTTGTACTTTCTCCGAACGTAGTTCAATAAAGTTTTCATGATTTTTCTCGAATTTGAAAGCACCCCGCAGTATTTCAATGTAAAATGGGTTTCATCAAAATTGTCCCATTTTTTGACATCCTGAACAAAATTCCTTATGGGCGGAACAAAATCCTATGTAAGGATTTTGAGTTATCCGTCGAAGAATGTCTCATTTCACCGATAATCGAAAATCGTAGAAACGGGGTGAAGAACGCATACAACGATGTTAATATCATCATGTTTGGACGGATTTGGACCAAGAAGTTCTTATACAATGCGCAGTAGTCATTTCTGGGGACGCTGGGCAAGTGTGCCCATCATTAAGCAACTCGTAGGGCGGCCATGAACATGTTAAAATAGTTACAAAACTTTGCACCGGACAATTTTCTTTTTATTCTACAATAATTGGTACAAACTTTAGAATATTGCAAGAATATTGCTCAGGCTATTAAGCCTTGATTTCCTACACATTCTTCACATCCAAAACTCTATCCAATAGCATATTGAGGGTTAGTTTTTTTCCTGAAAATGTTCATGGCCGCCCTGCGAGTTGCCTAATGATGGGCACACATGCCCAGTATCACCAGCAATGACTACTGAGCATTGTACAAGAACTTCTTGACCAAAACAATTAAAACATGAAAATATTAACATCGTTGTATGCGTTCTTCCCTCCGTTTTTACGATTTTCGAGTATCGGTGAAATGAGACCTTCTTTGGCGGATAACTCAAAATCCATACATAGGATTTTGTTCCGCCCATTAGGACTTTTGTTCAAGATGTCACAAGCTAGCTCCCTGTAAAAAAATGGGATAATTTCGATGAAACCCATTGTACATTGAAATACTGCGTGGTCCTTTCAACAGAAATATCACAATTTTTAAGTACCCTGAGAATATTTCGATCATTTTTGAAAAATATGTATGGCATAACTTCGCGCAAGATTTATGAACCACATTTGTTCAAAAATGCTACAGGAGCAAGCATTTCGACCAATGAAGATTGACACGATGTATCCTCACGAGTGGTGTGGGCTGTAGCACCAACTTGCTATAATCATATGCCACGGTTTTAGCAAGATACTGTTACAGCTGACACCGCTCGTTAGAATAAACTTTTTGCGTCAACAATTTCCGAATTGTGCCATCTCAAATAATGGCGACTTGTGATAGCCGCCACGATCGCGTGATCTGTAGACTTTCTTCTGTAGATAATTGAAAGGGAAGTTCAATATCAAGAAACCATAGATTTATTAAAGCTGACAGCAGTTCTTGGGATTGTCAAATACAGCCAATGTTGAAAGTTTCATTTCAATTCCTGTATTAGTTTTTAAGATACAGCGCCTACAGGAAGAAAGGATCTTATAATATTTCTGTTAGAAAAACCCAAATGTGTTACTATAAGTTGATAGTTGTACCCCACGGCTGATTACGCAGAGACCATCTAAAATTTTAAGAGAGGGGTTGCCGGAAACTCATCATTTTTAAGCGACCGTTGCAGCGCCTCTATACCTATAATGTAAATATAGACACAGAATCGACCCGAAGTGATTTCATATTTAATTCGGTGGTGCGGCGTTTTCACTCTGCACAAACTTCACCCCTCACCTGCCTCCAAATAATAGCTGCATTTTACTTACTCATTTAATTTTTAAACAGCGCAGTAGCGAGAAATAATGATAAAATCTTTTCACAACACAGCCATTTCTGCATTTTTACTTTCTCCGGTACGAAGTACGAGAAAGTATTGTGATCGTGATTTTTTTTTCAAATTTTTTTTTTACGGAAGTATCCGTTTTGGGGTCCCTGGATGCCATTTCAACAATTTCTGGAATTTTGTGTGTGTGTGTGTGCGCGCGCGCGCGCGTGTGTGTGTGTGTGTGTGTGTGTGTGTGTGTGTGTGTGTGTGTGTGTGTGTGTGTGTGTGTGTGTGTGTGTGTGTGTGTGCGTGTGTGTGTGTGTATGTGTGTGTGCATGTGTGTGTGTGGGTGTGTATGTCCCCACATATTTGTGGCACTTTGTGTGTGCTACATCCTGAATTGTGGCGGAGGCGCGTTCTTGTGGCACCTTACCCTCCGTGCCACAAGTACATTCGGCTATTTCTCCATTGCTTCATATGTCACACTTACGACATTTAGTACCAATGTTAAAGAAGATCAGATTATTTCAGTTATCTATACGAAAATTCTCTAAAATCATTCTCACGAAAGTTATGATACCTTAAAAATAATTGTGTGTATGACGCCACATCATGGGTACCGATCATGTGTGCTACACACCAAATTGTGACAACCCTTGTTGGTAGCGCCACCTGGAACAAAATATGCTGCGTTGCCGACCTATCCCACATACCTACCGAGGGGATCGCATTGTTTGCTCAATTCTCGGGTTGGAAATAGATTTACAGTTGGCGTTAGGACTTGCAGTGTCCATTCATAAATATTTCAATTAAATAAATAACATAAATTATTAATAAATAAATATTGAAATATTAAAATATTAATGAAATAAGAAATTGTGAGTAGAGAAATTAATTAAATTAATAACAGTAATTATTAATAAATAAATAAAAATTGAATTATTTATGAAACATAAAATTGCAAACAGAGAAATAAAATGTACAATTAAATGTTAAAAATGCACGGAATTTCTTGTAATTGTCTAAATTATTATTGTTCTTGACAATTAATACCCAACTTAAATTCATTTTTTTTGTTCCCACTTTACTTGAATTACAGTTAAAATTATGCATAAATTATGCAAATTCACCAAATTAAATAGCATTTATTTATATTAATTTATTGGATTCTGTTTTAAAGTTTAAACGGGTTCGGGATGATAAAATGATACAAATATTATTACAATCTTTATATGTATATAAAAAGTGCATGTAATATAATTTATTTCGTATTCAATTAACAAAATTTTCCCACTTTCTTTGAATTTTTAATTTTATCTATATGATTTTTAACACAAAATTTAATGTCAGTCCAACCGCGTGAAGATAATATAGAATTGCTATTCATACATTGTATGCAGTTTACTTTTCCTGGTACAGTATTTCTTTTTATGTGCGTTGCAAAAAACTTCAACACTGCTCCTTTCTCTGCACTAGAGCATTATACATCATATTAAGGATACAAATAGTTTATGATTAATTTTGAAATAGCACTAAACAATATTAATAAATATCATTACCTGAACATGTACGGGGAACAGGTACTTGAGTCGACACTTATATTAAAAAAAATATTTTTTTAATGGAATAAAACATGTTTAAATAATTCTAATTAATCCCATCATATAGAAAAATAATTGATTTATATTACTAACAAAAATTTGCTTCAAAATTATATGATAAAATATACATTAACACAAGGTAAAAGTTTTAGCATGTAAAATCCTATGGCCCACGATAAAAAACATACTGTATATCTAACGGTCAATCCATGTCAAATCAACCAATGATAGTCGCTATATTTTTTTTATTTTCCAGAAGTTTTAGCTATTTTTTAAATTTCTAACCAAAAAGCTAATAAAGTCTCAGTGATGAAATTTTAACCACTTAGTATAACACCATTAAAGAACGTTTTGTGAAAATATTGGGTTTTTAAAGTGTGTCCCTTCCGAGATATTTCAGATCGAAAATACCTGATTTTAGGAAAATTGCAATATTTGAAGACCCTTTAAAAAAGGATGTAACTCTCTGGCCTGATACTTTTTAGGGAAGTAGTATACTATAGACACTATATCCACAAAAAATGAATTTGAGTCTTCGTTTTATCTTTAACACTTTTAATTTTTAAAGAGAAGCTTTTTATTTTGGAAACGTTAACATTTACCTATTTTCTGCTAATTTACAATTTAGTATAGGCCTATATATATATATATATATATATATATATATATATATATATATATATATATATACTTAACAGAAAAAATTGTACATTTTATGTTCTTTAACATGGTTTCTTTTTGAACCAAATATCTCCAAAAACCGAGGAGCTACAGAGTTTAACGTAAATCTCTACAAAATGCAAAATAGGCTGACCCACCAATACAAAATGGCTGTTCACAAAAAAAACTGAACATCTGAAAAATTAATACATAGCTGTTTTCAACTCTCTGAATATACTACAACATAGGTAAAAAAACGAAAATAGATAAATTTTGTCAGAGACCTTTTCAAATTAAATTGGTTGATTTGATTGACCCCTAAGAATTTTTAGTGACAATCTAAAGACAATAATCAAACAAACTGTTTTAAAAATATGTTTACTTCTTAAAAATAATATTTATTGTTTCAAAATTGTCTAACAATAAGTAAGAAGTTCGTTTGAAATGCATCTCCCTAAATATATGTTCATGAACGCTGGAATATTTAGGTTGGTTCATATACTTACATGTTTGTTTGCAAAATATTAGGAAAAGTTGATAAAAACCAAAGAAAATATGAGCGATTAGATTTTTCACCATAATTGCTTTGAATAGTATGAGAGTGCTGTCTTTATTCTGACAACAATTAAAATGTAACTCATTCTAATTTGGTTTCTGTATCGAATAGAAAATTCAGCAATGTACATTGGCGATTTACATTGTATTTATATGTTTATGCAAACTCCTGCTTCCCATACAGATGGCAAAAAAAGGCAATAGCATAACAAAAAACGTGTATTGTAACTTGTTACTCAAGAGTGAAAAAATAAAATTAAAATATTTGGGATTTCACACGAGTTACCGCGCTTGTCATCAATTGAAAATCTATAAATAGATTGTTAATAATTTTCTTAAAATACAATCCGGAATGAATTTTGAGTAAATTTTCAAATCGATGGTAATTATTATTACATTTTTTCACTTAAATTATTACAGATTTTCAAGAACTTATACTTTATTCTCATGGATTTATCCCACAACTTGCGGATGGGGTGTTTGCAGGTTTCTATGGATTAATAATTATAATTAATTTTTAGTAAATTTATAAAGTTTATAGGAGAGACATATTTCATTTCATTTTTTCATTTGAATGGCAAAAATATTGTTATTTTCAAATAACAACCTACCTTGTTGTTTACTTTTTAGATAGAGCATTTTTAACTACAATACAATACTATTTTTTCTCCACGACCACTGTAAAATTTAAGCATTCTGAAATCAATTTTGATCATAGAACGTACACATTCTCACTCTTGTTATGGATCAAAATAAAATGCACTTATGCGTTTTGCATGTAATTCATTCCATAATAACTAATGGAATGAATATTCTCACACCGTTTCGAATAAAACAATTAGCCTTGGATATCACAATTGTCAAAATACTATAAACATAACCACAAACGCGAGAATAAAACGTAAGTTCTTTGTGTTAATTATAATTAATATACTAATACAATAATTATTGTATTAGTCTATTTTATCTGGTCGAGGAGAAAGTATAGTCTACTACTAGGTAAGAATGGAAATTCTGATGCTAGTCCACTCGCATCGAATTTCCATTTTAACCTTGTTACAGAGTATACTATTATACCCTCGCCTAAGGCATTTTTCAAGTTAATTTGACTAAAATAAGCGCTGCGTGTCTAAAATTTGTCGCATAATAACATTTTTTTTTTAAATTATTTACCAAATTCAGTATTGCATCAAACTAAAGTTGATTATTTTGTTGCTATAACAATACACTTTTTTATTCTTTATGGAGATTTTTCTCTAGTAATTTTTTTTAAGTTGCATTATTAGAAATTTTTTGAGTAATTTCGTTTTGAAAATAAAAGCAACAGTGCGTTGTCCTAGCAACAAAACGATAAGTTCCAACGAATATCCAACATCATCACTAAACGCATTATTAAATTCCAAAGAACTTGTATACAAATCATTTTCGGATTCGGTAAATAAAATAAAAGTAAAGTCATTACGCAAAACCCTGACCGCTTATTTAGTCGATTTTTTTTTGAAAATGTTATTGTATTTGCAACCACATTTAATTGATGAAAATAACATTTTCTCATACCAGATTTACATTCCTTCCTTACAATTAGTTCAGTGATTTTTTAATTAAATTACGTTCATAAAACTCACATAAATGGATATTTTGTATATGCTGCACTGTCAAATAAGCTCCAATTATGTGTCTAATATTAATTTCTTGGTTTATTTGATCCATTCTCATTTTACTGTAAATGTGTAAATGTTGTTATGTGTTAATTGCTATTGTGTGTTAGTTTGGACCGGATATTGGGATGTGACGCATTCATTCGACGAATTCCTTTTAACATTTAAAGGGACGGTCCAAAACAGGTAGAACACTTGGGGGTGACGAATGCTAACATCTGCGAAAGATAAATATTTGAGGCCTGGCTCCTACTTCTATACATATTTAAAAATAGACTTTTATTATTGCTATTTAAATTAATAACTTTCTGTAAATTTCTTGCTCTTTCAAACTGAATTTCAATGGCTATTGTAATGCACGCTAGAGAAATAAATCTTCGATTTTTTTATTACGTCCATTTTCTCAATAAAACTTTATTCATACATTTCTTATAGATTTTAATATAGAAATAAATACCAATCAATAATAATAACTTACTACAAAAAATAATGTTGGTAAAAATCAAACTATTATCTTTTAATTTTTATGCTATTAAGGAATTCATTATTTTTTGCTGCCCAAAACAGCGAATGGATAAAATAAACCATGAAATTAACAATTGATACATAATTTGCGAATATTTGAACGTGTGAAATACCCGAAATGTCCATTTATGTGACGTTTATAAATTCAAAACTTACTAAAGTAAGGAGATATTGTAAATCTAAAAAAAATATGACTTACATCTACATTCAAATCCTTATTTCGAATAACTCTATCGACTTTTTTCTGACTACATAGTTTCGACAAATAAGTGTGTCAGTTTCGGACATAATTATTTTTTAAATGAGAACCGAAACTTTCAAATGACGAGTGTATCCTAAAATAAGTTTTTCAAAGCAAAAATTTTGTAAATCAGGGCTTGACGTTACTAATATGGCGGAATCGTAAGTGGTTTTTTCTACCGTTTGTTTACTCATGACTTTACTAGTTTAGAGTTTTTCGAACAATTTTAAATTGTATATAACATTTACTAAATTAAAAATTGGTGGTTAAATAATAGCCTAAATTATACTATTTCAAGTAACGTTCGATGATTTTATAAACTTATATTTGCCTGAGCTATAAATCTGAGATATTTTTTCAGCTAAATCGCCGGAAATAAATAATGAATACCAATATAATATTTAATAAAAAATGTATTGGTTTTGATTTTCAAAAGTAAACTGATTTTTCTTCGAATAATGAATAATGCATAATTTACGGTATTAAACCTGTATTTGATAATCCTTTTGTGCCGTAAATTGTGTGTGTAATAGAGAAAAGTTAGACAGAACAACATAATGACAAATCTTTTTTTTTTCATTTTAAAATTTAATTTGAATTCATAAATTTTAGAATAATTTGCCTAATATTATAAACATAGTAAGATATGCTAAATTTGCGAAGTAAAAAAAATATAAATTGTGTTAATTGTGAGTTAAAATTATAAAACGTATCGGGAAGCAGCTGAAATATTTAATAAGAAACATCCAGACACAAATGTACATACAATAATTAATATTTTGAAATGAAAATAATTAAAACATATGGATATGTTAAAAATAAATTAAATAACAAACGTCGATAACTGAGGACTTTAAAGTGAGGACTTTAAATGTAATGTTATCTACAATAGAATATATTAAATATTAGCTGCGCAAAAGGGTAAAGATATGATGGCAAATATTTTGAAAGCACACAAATTCCACCCATATAAACCACATTAAAACCTAGAGATTATGTTAGTGGTTTCAATTTTTGTTCTCTTATCCAAGGAGAGTTAGAAGAGCATCCATTTTGGGTTAGAATAATCATGTTTGAAGATGAAGCTTCATTTAATTCAAATGGTACAGTGAGTTCCCAAAATTGTCGATGATGGAATGACCTTCAACCCTAACTAACTAACGAAATAAATATTCATTACTGTAGTATTGTGTACATTTTTATCTGGATGTTTGTTATAATATATTTCAGCTGCTTCCCGATACGTTTTATAATTTTCAATCACAATTAATACAATTTCTATTTTTTCTCCAAACTCAATGTCACCGGAATTACTATTCATTTATAATGTTTAAATAATATCTGATGTTTAATGACAGACCTGTCACTGTCATTTCAACATTTGAAATATCAATGTGCATGTAGAGAAAAAGAAAAATTACAAAATCTTATTTTTAGCAACAGGTATACATGACTGTATGATTGAACCCAGTTTTCAATTCTAAATAACTTTTCTTTATAACAGTTCTTGATATTGTCAAAAATAAAGGTACTTTATTCTGGAACAAAATTCATATTTTCACACAAACTCCGTAGATGACCAAAAAAATTTGACAGCTGATGGTTGCATTTTAGGTTTTGGACCATGCAGAACTTTTTATAAAGAATAACTTTTTTCCTAAAATTAATTTTCAAATGGGATGGTTGAGAAGCTGCAAACTAACATCATTTATTACAATGCAAAAAAAAAATTAAATATATTGATACCAACATAAGCACAACTTATAAGATGAATTGATATGTAGTGTATTTTTTACTGTGAACTTTTAAAGTTTTCATATTAAGTTTTAAGTGGTACTATATTAAAATTTAATTATTTAACTGTTGATATGTTAACTTTGATAACCGAAATACGAGAAAATGTAATTCATGTCAATGTCATTTTCCTAAAAATTAAGCAAAAACCTATGAATTACAATCTATTGTCTGTTATAAAAATGTTCTAATTATAAGAACAATCAGTTCGCTGTAAAAAGATAAAATTTTAATATGGATTTTAAGCAAATATTTTCATATGTTAAAATATGGTCCAAAAGTTAATTTGCAAAATCTTAACGGCCGTGGTAATAAAATACACGGCATATTATAACATACCCCCTAAAAGCATAATCTATTAATAATATATCATCTAAACCTATAATTTGACTAAATTACAATGTTCGAAAGACATTTATTAGCAAAATATGTAAATTTAGAAAAACAAATTGAAATTGTATTTAATTAAAATATTTGATACAATTAATAGTATATTACGTAACAAGAGTTGTAAATAGCAAATTACGCGCAAGTGAAAAAATTGCGTACGAGCCGCGTAGCGGCGAGTAACGCAATTTCACGAGCGCGTAATTGCTTTACAACTCGCGTTATGTAGTATACTTTATCTACGACCACTCTCACCTTAATTTATATAAGAGAATGTGCGGAATAGCGAAGTGACAGCTTCGGGGTGCGTGATGTGACGTTTAACAATCGCGGACTACTATATTTAATAAAAACGAACAAACGCGCAACTCTCAACCAATCAAAAGTTCGTAAACGAAACTCACTAGTACCTTTAATTTACAAGCGGGCTCTAACATACGTGGGTGTTTTGGTGTATTTACGCAGTACGCGCATTGTACGATAATGGGCATTTACAGTAGTGGTCGTAGATAAAATTATTTACCGTTTTGTGCCAGTTATTGAATTCAAATCACATAAATTCAATGGGCAATTGACTCTTAGCTCGATTCGTACTAGATGATACTTGTAATAATCATAATACTGAAATAAAATTGCAACGGATATGCCCGTGTGTCACATCACTGAAATCAGCAAAAAAAATCTGATTTAAATATGTATATATCATAAATTGTGCCCACAATGAAAACGAAAGCTAAGTGTAAAAAAACAAAAACTAACCCTGTAGATAAAAATCGTTCGCCATTTGATAAGACGTAAAAAGATGCCGTAGGAACGTTTTTACGAAATTACGATTTACACTTCTTTCCAAACTGCAGAGAAACCGTTAAAATAATTTAAATGTTAAAGCAGATTATTAATCAACATAAAATTCTGCAAAAGTGTCGAATTTAAACCTACCCTCTATTTCCTATAATAAGCTATATCCCCATACTCGCCCTCGAATTTCAATCACCCTTTATATTTCACCCGATAGCTGACGAGGCAATTCAAGTACAATTACTCAAAATATAGCTTTAAAACATTTTCGCATATTCTGTTATATTTTTTATACCAGAAAAGTTTTAAATGTATAAACCTCACTAAAGACGGTTGTAACATAATTAGTATTATCAACCTACCTAAAATAACTGGATGTAACAATAGTTTCAAAAAGGCCAATAATTTTAATCCTATTACAAAAGTTTGCTGTAAAAGTTGTGAGCTTTCATACATTTAAAACATCAAGAGACTATTTTTATTGTCCCAACAGAAATCTTGGAGCATGTCAAGCACAAAGATAAAAAATCACTTTTTGTCAAGGTTATTTAATTAAGCCATGCATATTCTAAAGCTATGCTTATTCTAAAATATTTATTTTACCATTTTTCAATTAGTTTATAAGGCACATTTTGATCATAAACCCAAACTTAAAATGTTTGTACAATAAAATTAGGTTAAATTATTAGTTCAAAGGGTATGGTTTAATACTCGTTTTTTTATAGATATTATATAAATTTATGGTTTCATCGTACAAATCCTTGTCGTGTGGGACCCAAAAATATTTATGGGGGCCTATTTAGGTTATTGGAGAGATAATTTCGGAAAAATTGTATTGTCATGCTCCGCTGTTTATAATTATTTAAATCCGAAGGGTAAGTACATAAGAAATCATTCTCGTTTTTCTCCTGTGCTAAGTTCCTTTATTATCCAGTAACCAATATTTATAAATTATTGTTTTCTGTGGTTACATACAAAAGTATTTTAAAAGGATAACAGACAAGAGTTTGCTAATATGCATAATTATGTAATATTAACGTGATTATTTCCGTTTTTGGCCTCTTCAACTACCATTTTTTGACTTCGATTTCGTTCTGAGCCGAAACTTTGTGATGGTTATAAATTTAAAAAAACATATAAATAAGGAGTCTAAATCTAGTTCATAGCGTAGCTTTGAGTGGTTTATCTTTCAAATTGTATTAACAAAAAAAGTCATTGCTTCAATTTGTGGATATTATTTTTATTTCCTTAATTTGAAAGTTAATACAGACATTTTCATATTTATTTTCAAAAACAAAACTCTCATTAGCGTAATGAAATTGATTTGCCAAAGGCAATAAACTTTACATGTGGAAACATTTTGGGGGTTATTAATATTTTGAAAAAATGATGGGATGTTCAAATTCAATTTTTGAACATGGTAAGGAAATTACAAACATACGTTAGCCCTTATGATAAAATTGACACTGACAAATTGATTTCATGACATTACTAGTGTTTCGTTTTCGGCATTGAATATGAAAATTATAAATTTAATTTATCTTGAATTTGATACTATTTTAAATTGAAAATTCACGTGACTTTTAAACGTTTAATTGTAAAAAACTGTAAGAAAAATAATATTTGTCTACCTTTTAAATTAAAAGGGAAAAAAGGTTTAAAAAACTACAAGAGCTTAAAACAACTGAAAACGGAAATTTTTCCTCACGAAGATACTTCACGATTTATAAATGAGGATTATATTCAAGATAAAATAATTCTAGATTTAAATATTATTCACGTTAAATCTTTATATTGAAACTGCATTTTTAGTGTTTATAGTACTAGGAAAGTTGTATTTTCAAACATTTATAATATCCAGATGTCGGCATTGTTCGTCTCAGCAGTCGAAAGCAGGTACCAAGCGTCCCTTTAAATTTTTAAAAGGAATTCCTAGAAAAGAGGACAGACGACTCATTTCAAAATCCGGTTCAAACCAATATCATTCATATTGTTTATTCTGGAGACTTCCACTTCTTTATACATGTTGAATAATATAATAAAACACTTTTCACTTTGTTTTGTATAACATGGTAATATATTCAAATTGAACCGGATGAGAAATGCTTGTTTTATTTTCATGTTTGAAAATGGTAGGCGTTGTTAGCGAAACATATTATACAACATAATTCATATTTTATTTATCCTTCGAGTATATTCAAATTCTAAATAGTATTTCTCATTATCTCTATAGTTGTGGTTTTTATAGTCGTTTGTAGCGATACTTGCCGCTACATAGTAAATTTTATACACAAAACATATAACTTTTAAAAGTAACCTGATAAATTATAAATACATTCATGAATCTTTTAAATAACTTATAATCCTTAATAAATGAACCATTTATGTTAATACTATAATTCATAGAAGTATATTTTTTTAAGTAAACAGAAGTTTTTCAATATATCGAAATTTTGTAAGTGATAAAAGAAAATCATTCGTTGTAGATAATTAAGAGAAACATCTTATTTTTAATTGTTACAATAATACAAATGAGTGAAATAAGTAGAGTTTACACTATATTTAATGGTAATGCATATCTATAGTAAAGATCTTTATTTAATAAAAAAATTATCAAGTTGACTTTGATTTTAAAATACTTCATATGCAACTTGTAATTTTTAAAATGAAATTGCTGAACTTTCTAATTGAACCCCTGTATAATTAGAAATAGATTATAGCAAGGTATAATCATTTTAAATTACGCACAAGACATTGTACATAAATTATTAACAAAATGTTTTGTAGCGTTTTTATAATTAAACATTTTTTATTTTAAGTAGAAAATGTGCATATTTTAACAAAATATAGAAAAACAATTGGTACAAAAGTTGTGCAGAATAGTGACTTGCACATTATAAAAAAAAATCGGAATTTATACAGGGTGGTTCAATAAAAGTTATACACAAAACTTTTCTTTTTTTTAATGGAACACAATATATATTTTTACATTTTTAGATTCCTCATTACGTAAGGATTATTGAAACGATATAAAGTTCTATGGGTTTGAACCATATCGTTTCTATGTTATTCAGTTGTTTATATAAAAATTTGAACACATTTGTCCCAGCTATAGTTAATTTAGTTGTACAGTTTTTTTGATCATTGGTCTTCAAAATTACTGATGAGATTTCGAAAAGTACTTAATCTTTATAAAGTGTTCATTTTGGAAATCTCTACAATTATTGTTAATGAAAATTTCATGTAGAAATTATTATTTGATAATATTGGAACGAAAATTTCAAATTATTTTCATTATCAATACTTGTAGAGAATTCTAAAATGAACACTTTATAAAGAATAAGTATTTTTCGAAATCTCACTAGTCTTTGAAAAAATTGATATACCGGGTGTAACTGAATTCTGGTAGACCCCGAATATCTTTTTTATCTTTACATATATCGTTTTGAAATTTAGGATGGTGCTTTAAGAGAATAAATTGGGTCAGCAAGCGGAATTTTAATAAAAAATCTATTTCCGGTTTAACCGGAAATGGCCTTCTTTTCTATTTCAGATAGAACACCCTGTATATTTTTACATAATTTAATTCCTATCTATATTCTGAGTTCATAGATGTATCATAAGTGACCATCCGGTTGTTTATTTTTTGTTTAAAATTAATTTAAATTTGTTTTTTGTGTAAATTTAATTTAAATTTAAACAAAAGACTAACAACCAAAAGGTCAATTATGATACGTCTCTAAACTCAGAATTTAGAGACGAATTAAATTATGTAAAAATATACAGATTGTTCCGTCTGAAATAGAAAAGTTGTGGTCATTGGAAATGGAAATGGAATTTTGATAAAAAATCCACATGTCGATACACTTTATTCCCTTAAAACACTAAACTAAATTTCATAAAGATATATGTAAAAATGCAAATTATAGGCATCAAATATCATTTGAATAGTGTTCTTAAGGAACAAAGTATGTCAATATGTAGACTTTTAATAACAATTCCATTTCCGGTTTAACTTTTCTATTTCAAATAAAAATCAAAATTAAAATTACAATCAAAATCAAAATTTAAATTAAAATCAAAATCAAAATCAAAATCAAAATTAAAATCAAAGTCAAAATCAAAATCGAAATCGAAATCGAAATCGAAATCGAAATCGAAATCGAAATCGAAATCGAAATCGAAATCGAAATCGAAATCGAAATCGAAATCGAAATCGAAATCGAAATCGAAATCGAAATCAAAATCAAAATTCAAATTGTAATTACAATTACAATTGAAAAAAAATTAAAATCAAAGCTAAAATCTGTATTATTATCATAAATCGCGTTCTGTGAATCAAAGAGCGAATTGGCGTGTTTAATAACCATATTAAAAACGCAAATGCGTGTTTAATGAAATTAAGGCTTGGTCGAATGTACTTAATATTTTATATGCAGCTATTTAATAAAGTATTATATAGAAAATGTACCCCATTTATGCTGCCCATACAATTTAATAATGCGCATATTATAACATTTTCGTGAACAAAGATATATATATATATATAGATATATATATATATATATATATATATATATATATATATACATATATATATTTATATATATAAACATGCAAATGATATTTGGGGTCTACCAGAATTCAGTTACACCCGGTATATAAGATACAAATTGCAATATTGTGCTTAATGTTAAAAATCTTGAATCTGAATCTTTATGTTTTATTTTAATTCATTTAATTACTTATATTTTATTTATTTATTTATTTGGTATTACATTTTTATTTTATTATCTATTGGAAGCGTTGCGCGGGCAAGAAAATGCGTGACAAGGACTTTCTTTGCAAATTATAAGACGGTCACATCTCCACGGCAACATTGCTTTTCACACACTTACACACATTTTCATGGCATGCAATATTAGTGGCACCATAAATTGATACCAGTCATATTTGTGACACCATGTGTTAACTTTTCACGTTTCGTAATATTTGTGGCACATTTGATTTTTTTGCAATAACTTTTGTTATATGGAGGGTATCGTAAAATTAACCACATATTCAGAAATAATGGAAAGAAGCGCAGCGGAACGACAGTATCTTAACAAAAGCGCCACAAATGGGGATATATCATGCGGTGCCACAAATATGTAGGGACGTGTATGGGTGTGTGTGTGTGTGTGTGTGTGTGTGTCATAGAGTGTGCGTTGTGTGTGTCTGTCTGTGCGCGCTGTATCTCAAAAACTAATAGAGCAATTGATATTAAACTTTGAACATACGTCTTATTTGATAATCTGAAGTACTTAAAAGCTTTTGGTAAAATTTCGTAGACCGGAAGTGGGTGTTTACCTTAACTGTTTTTTTTGTTTTTTGTCAATATTTTTTTAAATATGAAAAATGTCACAAAAACATTTAAACAAACATTGAAGACAACAAAGAATTGAACATCTTTTGCTTGAAAACATTTTTCATAAAATCATTTTTATTCGAGAAAAAAATGTATTATGTTTTTTTTTTAATTTTTAGTTTATAATTATAAAACGATAATAGTTAAAGCAAATCTATGTTAATAATAATTGTAGAGAATACCAAAATGAACAACTTATAACGAATAAGTTTTTTCGAAATCTGTGTAGTTTTTGAGTAAACTGAGTTTTCAAATTTGAAGTATAATTTTTCCATCTTTCATAATTTTGACGTTTTAAACATCAGTTTCATCCGAGTTTAGGCAACGCTCCATGTTCATTTAAAATATGATTTCAATTGAAAATAAACCATGAAAACGTAAATATAAATGGCTATACCATCAAATCGGAGAAAGTAACATGATGGCCACATCACCATTTTGAATTTTATGAAATTATGACGCACCAGGGTACTAAGCGATATCCATTCTCAGGCAAACATATATATTACAGGAGGCTTGAATCAATTGACCTTTCTTAATCACGTCCAATTTAATTCCGAGTGCGGATCGTTGAAAGTTATGTTTTATCTCTTTGTGTATCATCTGTGTTTGCCGGATCCCCTTTTTGTAGAACGATTCTCACTAAAACTAGCGAGCAACTGTCTACCCAATCTCAAAGGTAATTAGACACCATTTGATAACAAAGTGCTCTCTCGGATATCAAACTCTTCAGACATCTATCTCTACTAAATTCCGTTAATAGCATTGTCGATAAAAATATACTGTTGTATTACGTGCTTCACATGTTATTAGATAATTGAATTTAGTAATCGTTATCGATAAAAGTATTTATTGGTACTATATCTTACTTAAAATAAATACCTTATGCTTCATACATTATAAATTAATTTCATTGTATTTTAAAAGGAAAATATCAAGTAAGACAAGCAAACGTTCGTTTAGGCTGACTGTTAAACATTAAATTATTTATTTAAAAGTGTAAGTAGGACTCATTATGTAAATTTATTAACAGGTTGAATATTCCTTATATTCAGACTAGGAGTTTTGTTTATTTTTAATTTATTGTAATTAAATAATATAATGTAAATACAGGATGTCTACAAAAGAATAATCGGGTTTTAAAAAGATATATTTCACAAAGTTTTACATGAGTGGTGGGGCCATTTTAAGACGGGCCATTTGTAATAACTAGACAATCGTAGCGGGCCAAAGAATAATGCTTAATCGTTAACTAATTTATGTGTTCTATAAACATATTCATATATTATTACATACACTTATTATTTTAATAGTAAAAAAGCAAAAGGTAACAAAATTGTAAGCACAAAATATTAAATGAATTTAGTGTAGTTCTTGATGTGAAGTATTATCACTTTATTTTCTGGTGTCATTACTGGTTGATGGTGCATGAGAAAAATGAAATTGAGACTGTTTTATCAAAATTTCGTCATAGTCCGGTTCCATTTGCGAAGCAGAAATTCTTAAAACTGATGAAAGGTGCTCATCTGTAATTCTGTTTCTTAAAGAAGTTTTCCTAAGCTTCATTGTTGAAAAGATTTGTTCGCATATATAAGATGAGCCGAACATTGTCATTATCTTTATTGCATGAGTAATTAGATTTGGGAAATTATCTGGACTTAAATTTTTATAAAATTCTAGTAATGGTACTGTATGAAAAGTTTGTTTCAGGAGAGTATTACAATTCAGTTCTATTAACTCAAGTTGAAATTTTGCATCAACTTCTTCGTAATTAACATTGAATGGGGTCGCAAAAATACTAAACTCTGGTTCCATTTTTCTAAAGTCCTGAAATCTCCTTTCAAATTCTGTAGATAGTTTTCTCAAATTAATTTCGTATTTTTTAATTTTATTGTTTGATATAGTGAATTTTAAAGATTGTATTCTTGGAAAATGAGAAAAATCTGATTTAGAGATCTGATTAGCAAATAATAATAACTGTAATTTGAAACTTTTCAGGTATTGCCAAATATCGTGAAGAAACTGATTTTTTCCTTGCAATTTGAGATTAAGTTTATTCATGTGTACGAGCAGGTCTGTGAAAAAAGCGAAATCAGAAAGCCGTGCACTACTTTATAAATTCACCATCTGAAAATGCTTTATTAGATTTAGCAATATTACAAGCCAACACATAACTGGCTTTCGTAGCGCATCTTTGAGAATGATTAGCTCTCTGAAATAATTGTTGTTGACGATTTAATGTTTTTCATCTCTTCACTTAACGATGAGTAGGAGTGGTTTTCATGTTTGCTCTTGAAATGGCGTTGAATGTTATATTCTTTTAAAACTGCAACAGTTGTATTGCAAAGTAAGCACACAGGTTTTTCTTTAAATAAAGTAAAGAAATATTTCCACGTCCATTCTTCTTTAAAAACTCGACATTCTGAATCCACTTTTCTTTTTTTAACATCCATTTTAGACGTTACCTACTACGGAGAACAACACACAGAAACGCAATTGACGAAAGCTTACTGCTAACTAATGCTCTTACGCGGGAGTTTGTTGAGGCACTGGGAGTTTGGGGGATTACACAAACAATTACTCGAGTCACGGCGGGTCGTTGCAGATGACTGACTAAGTCGCTAACTAACTGATCTTCGGGCGGCCTCGCTTGTATTTATACCTACCTGCGAGAGTGTCTGGAAGTTTCGAGCGAAGATGAGTCATCTGTTTAGGTCGGATAAATTTGTCCAGAAAACTATTGTGTTTTGAATATCGCCGCAGGTAGTTTTTATGCGGGTCGTCACATTACGAAGTAAGAACGCGTTCAAACATTCTCACGACGGCACTCTTAAACGGGCCGGATTAAACCTTTCCGCGGGCCGGACTTGGCCCGCGGGCCGTAGTTTCCCCATCACTGTTTTACGTAGTACATGATATTAAATGACACATGAAAATAAAGGGAAAATGTCCAAGTTTTAAATTATACCATCGCATATGTTCGATGTGGGTTCCTCACGTCTAAACGGTAGTCCAGTTCGGCCCACACACGCTGCAATGTGCCTGTTCACAGCAGCAGTAATGTGTTCTCGGAGTTCACCCAATGTTGATGGCATTGGTGGCACCTATCTCTAATGTACCCCCAAAGAAAAAAAATCGCAAACCATAAGATCGAGTGGCCTGGGAGGCCAGCTGACCTGGGAGGCCAGCTGAACAATACCAAGTCCTGTACAGCACATTGCCCAATCCAGCAGTGAGGAAGTTCCTCGTTTAGATAGCGACGCAATTCATTATGCCAATGAGGTGCAGCCCCAACTTGTTGGAATATGAAGTGGTTGGAATCCTCTGTCAGTTGCGGAAACAACCAAAACTGCAACATATCGAGGTATTTTGTGCCCGTCACAGTGTTTTTATTGAATAAAAAGGGTCCGTATATTATTGAGACTGCACAGAAGACCTTATATTTATCGGATTTCCTTTCATGTTTCAGAATGATATGAGCATTTTCCGTGCCCCATATACGAATGTTGTGACGGTTCACCATTCCATTTAAATGGAACTCGACCACACAAAACGCTTTCTGCTGCATACTCGCCATTTTGCATACTTAGCTCGTGCTACCATCTGAACGTTTAACGCGAAGTTTGTTAGCGCGCGTTTTAAACTTGAACATTTTACCTTTAATTCCATGTGTCATTTAATATTAAAAACTTTGTGAAATATATCTTTTTAAAACCCGATGATTATTTTGTAGACACCCTGTATATTACTTACATATACACAAGAGCGATGTAATAAACCTAATATGTACATGCCAGCAACTAAATAATCTTGGAAGGGAAAAATGTGCAACCGCAGTTTATGACTATATTTGTTGGAACATAGAAAGTCAATGTATCTAGGACAATATTGGCAAAAAAAACAAAAAAAAAACAGTTAAGGTAAACACCCACTTCCGGTGTACGAAATTTTACCAAAAGCTTTAATATAGAGGGTGTTGCATTTAAAATAAGAAAGTTGGTATTGGACTCTGTTACTTGACACACCCTGTATAGAAAGTTTTTGTTGAAAAAAATGCTCAACTAAAAATACCAATCGACGTATCCGTGCGTTTTTTCAAACATGCCCCCATTTATTTATTATTGAATTTATTCCATTTGGCTAATACACTCTGTATAAATTAGTCAAATTTGTCAAAAACAAGCGATTTGAAAAATTTGACGAGAATTATGTAAATCTCAAAGAATATTCAAGAAGAGGGGTTCTTACCTATGACAAAATGGAAGTGGCCACCATGTTATTTTCTCCGATTTCACAGACTCAATTTTTTTTTTTTTTACGTTTGTACGCAATTTGAAAAATATTCAAGAAAAAGTGTTTACACACCTCAATCGAGGAACTGTTCATGTTGAGAACATATTTCCAATTAGTCCTTGCTTGACATTTAGGAGCTGTAACCCTTGTTTTTGGTTCAAACGGGGACATGCAACATGAAGAAAATTATCCTGTTCGTTCTTATCTGCCAAGATCCTAAATTTTTCAAAAAAATTCTTGTTGTAGTCTGCCTGGTATAACCTCATAACACTTCTTCTTACAGCACACAAGAACTGCAGTAAAGGTTTTAGCATGCACTGTCACACCTGAAAATTTAAAATCTCTAAGTATAAAAATTATTGACCACCAATAATAGTTATTTGTTTAACAAGGCAATAAAGTGACAGATTTGCAGACGCGGCTGGAGTTTCACCGCCGAGCGAGTTTGCGTGCGAGGCTGTGAATCCAGCCAAGTCAGGAAATCTGCTTTATTGCCGAGTTAAACACATAATTTTTTCGCGGATTGTTTGGGAGAAATAATATTAACTTGCAATGCGATAATTTTCAATATATTTAATTCGATCAACATATCGCAGGTAGCTTTGTAAAAATTTCGTGGTACCCAATTAAAACAAAAATTGACATTTAAAATACATATTGTGGTGTCCGCATTTTGACGGTGTGTGTGGTGTAATCATTTATAATCATAATGATCGTGATTTCGTAAGTGACATGCAATGAATATTTAAATCGGATTTCAATACATTTCTGTACTGATATGGTTGATGGTGGTATCACTTCGTGATACATTTTGATTCAGGAATTCAGGAACTTTTCAAGAAAGTGCACTTTCTTGGTATCATACACATTTCTTTACGATTAAAAATGTTAAAGTCATAATGTTCATATTATTATTGTTCAATGATTAAAAGACTTAAAACTTACAGAATACGTAACCTCCAAATCCTTTTCGATAATTTTTCCGATTGCTACTCGGGTTAAATTACGTGGGAAAGTTAGGCAAACACACGGTGCTCGGGAAAACTAATAGGGGGTTGTTAATACTTCGCAGAAGCCGTTATTGAGCTTCTTCCGCAGGCAATATATGAAGGAAAGTTTATCGTTTTACTGTGCCAGGAGATAAGTGCGCCGGTCGGACATTTAAACGTCAAATGCCGGGCCTCTAGGAGCCGGTCCGGACAAACAAATTTCGCCATCGTTCGGCCACTCGATGTTTGTGCGTGGATAAGTTAGGGACTCGCATGGAGGTCGGGGAAAACACACGCGGTGTTTTAAAACTTCGGGGAACCTGTTTTTAGCCTTTTTGGCACGGGAAATTCGAAGGCAACTCTCAATTAAGCGAAAAATACATGGTAATGTCAAACAAATTTCTGGGCGGCTTCTATTGGTCGACGCGGCATCTCATCTGATTGGCAAAATAACATGACCTGATTGGCTCATTACTTTTACAGCCTAGGCATACATAAGCATTTTTAAAGCCTAGTCCGTAAAAGTGATATTTCACGGCCTAAAAGTAGTCCGAACAATCTACTACATTTCATATCAATCTGCGAAAAAATATATTACCTTTGGTAGTAGTGTACTTTTTTCCGCTATTTCTTGCTATTTTTTTCCTGTTCTTTGTCCACTGCTCCTTGTTTATTTTTCGTTTTCGACCCAAATTTTTTTCTTTCAAGATAATCAGATTCCAAATCACAGCTACTTTCTGTTTCTTCATAACTACTATTCTCAGCGCTATTTGATTTATTTTCAGAGCTCATTGTGCCCTTTTAACTTATAAAACATATTATAACTTGCTATAGAGTATGAGCAATAAAATCTGCATAAAAATTAGGTTAGGCACATGTGAAAATTGACGTTCTATGAAAGAAGGGCACTTGTAGTGCTTGACATATTGGCTCACAGTGCCACCTATATGCGAAGTATGAAAACAACAGAACCAAAGGCGGGTAAAGGAAGGTTTCTTTTGCGATATAAATCAATTTACGGAGAAAGGGCATTTCCATGGAAATGTCCTTTTTCCTTCCAACTCCTCAATTATATTCATCAGTTCCAGAATAGTTATTTATGCAACAAGTGAGTAAAGTAGTATTTTTTTTTCACGAATAGGAAAGATTGCCACACGAGCCGAAGGCGAGTGCGGCAATTCCTATAAGTGAAAAAAAGTTTCTTTACTCTCGAGTTTCATACAATTTTTTTTCTACGTCTGTAACTTTAAATAAATTCGATAAAACCTTAATCAATTTTTATAAGTAATAATACTTTTTTTAAATGAAGAAAATAATAATCATCAAGTTTTCTTGATCGGAAACGAATAATTGACATTTATCGGCGGAACTCGCGGCGTGTTGCCAAGCGTTTATGACACACTTTGCGCAAACAATTTTATAGTAGTGTTAAAAAATGAACCGCTGCGGTACCTTTTTTCACGCAAAAGAGTGAAAAAATGAACCGTTAGGGCATTTTTTTTCACGCTGTATGTAGGGTTCAGGAATCACATATTTTATGAACCCAAATTAATGAAAAACACTGTACATTTTATAACGGACGTAGAAAATAGTTATTTATGCAACAAGTGAGTACAGTAGTACTTTTTTCACGAGTAGGTTTCCTACAATTGAAAAAAGTTGCTTAACTCTCGAGTTTCATACAAAAAAAAAAAGTGCGGCAATTCCTATAAGTGAAAAAAAGTTGCTTTACTCTCGAGTTTCATACAAAATTTTTTTTACGTCCATAACTTTAAATAAATTCGATAAAACCTTAATTCATTTTTATAAGTAATAATACTTGTTTAAATGAAGAAAATATTAATCATCAAGTTTTCTTGTTCGGAAACGAATGTTTCATGTTCACGACACACTTTGCGGTAACCATTTTATGGTAGCGTTAAAAAATAATCCGCTACGGCACTTTTTTCATGCTGTTTGTAAGGTTCAGGAATCACATATTTTATGAACCCAAATTAATGAAAAAAACTGTACATTTTATAACGGACGACGTAGAAAAAAGATCTTTAACAAATTTGTTCATATTTTTATATAAACAGTTGAATAACACAAAAACGACACGGTATCACCATTGCAACCTTAAATTGTAATTGTAACAAGGAATCTAAAAGTGATAAAATATACAGGGTATTCTATTAAAAAAACCCAGTTTAAGATACTTTGTTATAAGGCATTGTGTCACGACTTATACCTTCAAAGTTATACTATTGAATAAAGTAAAAGCTTATTTTTTTTAATTTCTTAGGCAGTGTGGCTAATATGAACTCGGGTTGATGAAGCGCGGAATTTAGAAAATATGTTTAGCAAACTAGGGCATTCAGTTATGGCTGATTTGTATTATAAATAATTCATATTTAAATGCAATTGTAACATACACTTGACAACCATAGACACGCATGACCCTTTTTCGTCAGAAAAATTACCTCCTGGATGATACTTGAACCCGCACCAACGAGGCCTAGAGGCCCGACCTCTAGCCACTGGATCATCAGGGGCCCCTAAAAACTCCATGAAGTACTAAATTTATGTTAAGCAATAATATTGATTCAAACTAGTATTACGTAGCATAATGTCAAGAGAGGATACAATGAATATTATATTGTTAGAGATAATTAGTCATAATTACGTAAAACTAATTTGTGTCAGAGCAGCAGGGACCCTCGACAATTACGTACTTGCCAATTAGTATGGGCACGTTTATAGTAATTCTAGCCAATAATATTATTAACACGTTATCAGGTTAAAACAAGATAGTGGTTTATCTTATTGTGTTTATTCTTTTTCTTATTATGGCGTGTCTTTATGAAAAAATAACAATAATTAGTTATTTCAACGGTTCCACTGAATTTGATATTTTAAATAAAACGTGATCCAGATTATGTATATATTAAAAATAACAACAATTTACTTAAAAAAAGGCTACAAGTGAGAGATATATATTTTTTTACATAATGAAACGCATACCGTCATAGATCATTTATTTGTCACATTTTTCAATTGGAAGACGTAATATATCCAGAACTAAGAGGAATATCATCCTATTTCTTTTTTAAATCAGATTTAGTAGACTTTGCAGCTCGGCAAGTGCCCGAGCTGCGTTTTTATTGTGTGTGCTCATCCATCTAAGAATCTCCTAGAATAAGCCCTAAGCCATTAATCTGTCTGCACTAATCCCAAATATCGATCTATTTAAGGACGGAGGACTTAGTTTGTGTATAGCATGTCTGTGTAAATGAACATATACTATTTGATCTGTTTAATCTTCAGCCAAGGCTCAGTCTGCATACATCGGGGCTCTCGGGAATACGATATTAATTCAAGGCGTTGTTGGTTTGTAAAATGTCGGTTAATTTTTGTTGATTCTAGAATCAATTTAATATTAAAATAACATGGATATAAAGATCTAATCTTATTTGACACTGTCCTTACCATTCATGTGATCATTATTTCGTATCCATGTTAATTATATATCAAGGGAGCCACAAAATTTTGTTTCAGAGGCTGTGAGATAAATGATGTATGTCGCATATCAGATTAGTTCAATTGAATTAGATAAAAAAAATAATCTTTCTCCCAGGCATGGCCAATTCAGAAACAAAATTCTGTGGCTCACACCTTACAATCTTATTAAGGTGCGGACACTAAAGATGGGCAGCGCTGTGTGTTTTAATTTAATTTTGTATTCTGTTATTTTAATATGAAATTGACAATTTAAAAATATAAAAATGAGTCATGGCTCATCTACGAATCTGGAGCTAGAATCAAATGAAAACCTCATTCAAACCGGCCGAGTGGGAGTCATAATTAAAGCTGCAAGAGAAAAGCCTTTGCGTTTTAAATATATAAATTAGGCAGTTATCATTACCTACGAGAAATTCCCTTTGGTTTATGTAGGATGGAGCACCTGCATAAAGAGCTTGTGCAGTGGTATAATAATTAAATAAAAAAATTAATTCAAAATGGATTTAAAGATATTCAGAATAAACACTCTCAACTATGGGATTGTTTAAAACAGAAAATGTATTCTTACAGGCGTTTTAAGAACTTGAAATATTAGATAGATAAATACAAGAAAACGAAATGTAGCCTGAATATATGAATATTCAACCTGTTCGTTAATCTGCAAGCAAAAAATTAAGTCTTACTAAGACCATAAACAAATAATTTATTGAAACAACTACTTCCCTGGCTAGTGCCACGCCGGATATTGAATGATACAAAAGAAATTTGCATGTTATTACTAGTACTACTAGATAATAACATTGTTTTTTTTTGCTTGCAGATTAACGAACAGGTTGAATATTCATTTATTTAGGCTACATTTCGTTTTCTTGTATTTATCTAATGCTTTCTGCAACAAGTAAAGTTGTTTCTAACTTGAAATATTTTTTTTACTTGCAAAATTAGTTCCTTGAAGACACGTGTTGAAAGTTTACATAACGTCTTGCGATGCACGTCGTCATGGTAATGTGCCGAAAACACTTTTCACTCCCGCGACTCACGAACTATTAGAGCGAAGGTAGAGATAATCTTATAGACCATAATAAATTTAGAACATATTAATGATTAATGTGTACCAGGTGGCCCAAGTTCTATGTTTTTATAGGCTCCGTAGCCTATAAGAGTTAGAAAAAATCTGACATACTCGTTATGACCTCTTTTTCTGAAATATTAGCAATAACATTAACAGATCAGGGCTAACTTGATTAGTCTGGGAGGTTTCGGGCGTTTTTCAATTTTTGGCTATTCTGAAATAATTTTTTTTTTGACAATTAATGATTAAGGGAATTGGCTTAAGCAACAAAGCTATTCGGTCCCTATCGTAGTTTCATTGCAAATTTATTTTAATAATGAATGGGAGAAATACTGAACAACCATCGACCCGAACGATTTCAACATTTCACAACTAAAGGCTGCCGACAGAGCCTATGGCTCGAACTCACGACCAGGCCATTCCTAGGTGTTTGGCCGCCCAGGTGCAAACATATATGAAAGTGTCGCCCTTGATAATTGAATATAAATATATGTGCGCCTTATTAGTGTTGACAAAGACCTGAAGAAACAGCAAGCGTTTCCATCGTTGCCAACGCCAATACCAACTTGAGAAAATTAAATGAAACTAATGCCGGGTCGCGCCGGTCGAAGAAAAAGCGTGTAATTTGAATTTTAAAATAATTGAATTTAAATGTGAATGTCGAAGAACCTTAACAATCATCAAGATTTTGAAAATAATTCGTTAGTGAAACATTAAATTAAACACACACGACCCGCGGAAGCCGTAGTTGTGCAAAAGAATGAATAGAGGTGTGTAATAATCCCGTCCCCCCTTTTTTAACTGATGAATTTTAACATGTGACATATTAGTGAATTTAAAGGAATCAAAATGTTTGCACGAGTGTTGAGGGATTTACTGAACCTGTATTATATGTGGTATTGTCCGGAAGAATATTGAATTTGATTTTAGTTAGAAGTGTGTAAAATAAAACATTGTCTGAAGGATCTACGTGAATCAAAGTTTAATTGGTGATATTAACATTGATAAAATAAGGAAAACGATGAATGAAAATTGAATTAAAAAGGAGGATCTGGACAATCCACAGTCAGGGGACTGAGGTGCTTGCAATGCAGGCAGGGAAGGGGACAAACCACGGGGGACACAACAGAAGTCTTTACTAAGGATGTAAGCGTACATGGAGCTCAGTTTTATGGTTGAAAGTATTCTCGACCATTGTGATATATAACATTTCGAGGAAAAGTCTGGTCTTATACGTAGTTCCAGTATCTTACCGTTATTTAAATCCACATTATGTAGTGTTGAATTGGCATGCATCGCTAGTGCACAAGATTTTTTGCCATGTTTAATGTCACTTCTATGTTGTGTAACCCGTGACCGTAACCATTGCCCTGTCTGTCCCAAATAACAACCACCAAAGTCCATGCATGGGATCACTAAGTTGAGAGGCTAGAATTGTGTCTTGTACATTGGAAAAGAGTGAAGCTCCAGTTCTCTGCATATCGAATATTAACCAATTTACCGGTAATATCCGGGACATGGGGTAATTTTTTGTACTTTAATTGAATAGATTCTCCCTCAGGAGGCACGGTGAGGACCTGAGTTGTGCTGTTATATAAAAGTTTATTAATTCAATTTGAAGGGTAACCATTATTACAAAACAAATGTAAGATTCTTAGATTTTTTCTGACAAGGAAGGATGACAAATATTTGATTTCTATTTTTTTGTGGCTTTAAGGATGTCCATTTTTTGTGCTATCAGATGGTTAGAATAGAAGCTAATTTTAAATGAATCCAGTTAATTTGATTCAAACTTCCTTATTTTCAATAGTTTTAACCACAACATTCAATTTACTGTAGAACAAGAAACTAACAATCTTGTCTTGAAAACTGTATTAGTATTTCTTAATTTAATCTTGATTAATTTAATTTCGAGTATAGTATAAAGTTTATTTTAATTTTAGTGTTTAGTTATTATGTACCTTATTTCGACATAATTTCATAATTTTTCTTTTTACTGTTTAATTAGTTTTAATTTGATTTTTCCCTGTAACTGGATGTTTTTTTCTGTTGGGAAATAAATAAATAAATAAATAAACAATGGTATACCCTTCTTGGATACAAAGCTGATAAGCAGGGATGATAACTTTTGATGTTAGATTGGTACCAAAACCCCACGGCTTCAGGCCGGTACATTAATAATGAGAAGAAGAACTTGCAGGTTCCCCTTCAACACTATCTCCAGGATTTCCCGATTCCGATGATTAAGATAATGTAACATCTAGTTGTTCTTGCTCATCCACAGACCAAACCAACGACTCTAGATTTTCTAGTGACTCTTCAGAACAATTTCAGTAGTGGAACTAGCCGAATCCCACAGGAGTTTTTGAAGAAGAAGCAGCAGATTGTCTTTTGGTTTGTTTTTCTTTCTGACATCTTGATGTTTCATGTTTGGAGCTTTGCTTTTTTGTTTGCATCTAGGATAAGGCGATTGTTTGAACAGAAAATCATAAATTAATAATTTTTATTATGGAAACTGTTGAGTGCGTTATTGGTTTTCCCAGTTCAAGTTTTAAGCGTTTCTGTTTTTTTCCAACTTGGGATATCGCAATTGTTTTATAGAAAATAAAAAATTGATTATTTATTTATGGATCTTAAACAATTTTCTTGATTGATTTATTTATTAGAATTTTTCAAATTGTTGAAATAATTTTTCAATTTCCCAGTTCAAGTTTCAAGCTTTTCCTTTTTGTTTGCACCTAGAAAATGCTATTATTTTGATTGAAAATGATAAATTTCTCGGTTTATTAGTTTTCCAAAATTTTTCAAATCGTTAAATGCAATTTTCCTTTTACCAATTCAAGTTTGGAGCGTTGGTGTTTTGTTTCCACCTAGGATAAGTCAATTGTTTTAACAGACAATAATGAATGCATTAATTTTTATGAATCGTGATATTTTGAAGCAAATTCTTTGGTTAATTAATATTCTATAATTTTACGAATCGTTTAACGCCGTTAAGTTTCCCAAACCAAATTTGGAGTACCTATTGCTGTTTGGTTTCTACGTAGGATATGGCAATTGTTTTTATGGAAAACCTAAGATGCATTCTTTGTTTATGGATCTCGAAGAATAAATTTTGTTGATTAATTTTTTTATTAGATTTTTTTAATCGTTGACTTGCAACTTTCGTTTTTTCATCAGCTTCAGCTTCTAAAGGATATTACCCAGCTTATTCATTTCTTACAAAGTTTTCAAGACCGTATTGTTTTCCCAGTTCAAGTTTTGAGTGGTTTTGTTTTGTTCCCATCTGGGTTATGGCAATTGTTTTTGCAGAAAATCAGGAATAATTCATTTATTAATTGATCTTGTCGTGTAATTTCCTTGATTGATTAATTTTCTACTATTTTTCAAATAATTTAATACATTTTTTCACTTCGCAGTTCAAGTTTAAAGCATTGCCGTTTTGTTTCCACCTATAGCATGCCAATTGTTTTGATTGAAAAACATAAATGCATGGGTTCCTGTCAAATTTCACCAAACTCTGGGAAAACATTCCTTAGACCATCCCAAACAAAAGTCTCAATTGGACGCAAAGTTTGAAAACCCCTAGTTTAGGAGTCACGCAAGGTTGAAACAACGTTTGAAATATATTTTTAAAATCGAATAACATCAAGATGTTCTGAGTTTGTTTCATGTACTTGATATTGTTTTTCCTGATGGTCTCAAACGTGCATATGTTTTGCCTATTCATAAGAAAGGAAGCAGATCTGATACCAATAACTTCAGACCAATCTCACTTCTCCCGATTATATCAAAGATTCTTGAAAAAGTACTATTTCTGCAAATGGTGGACTTTTTGGACAAATATGAAATAATATGTGATTCCCAATATGGCTTTCGTAGGGGAAGGTCCACGAGGGATGCAATCATTGCTTTTACTGCCCAGATATATGAAGGTTTTGAAAGGGGATCATATACTTCCGCTACCTTCATGGATCTGAGCAAAGCATTTGATTGTGTCTCTCATGAGGTTCTTTTAAGGAAACTGTACTATTACAACTTCCATCCAAGTAGTTGTAAAATACTCAACTCCTACTTGAGTGGTCGTGTGCAGTATGTCAGATTAAATAACACCATATCTGAAGGCATAGAACTAAAATACGGGGTACCACAGGGGTCAATCCTCGGGCCTTTATTATTCCTTATCTATATAAATGATCTTCCCAACCAACTACCCACATCATCAATTACATTATTTGCTGATGATACATCTATTATAGACTCATCTGATAGGGAAGTCACTGCAACTAATAAAAACGCACAATCCGTCAATAGTGCAACGGAATGGTTCACAGCTAACAGACTGCATGCAAATCCTGAAAAGTCAACCACTATAGTATTTTCTCTTAAACCACATGTCATAAAAAATAGTGCCAAGTTCCTCGGAATTCATGTCGATTCCAAATTATCCTGGCACAGTCACGAACAAGAACTCGCGAGTAAAATCTCCTCTCAAATATATCTTTTAAGGAACCTAACACTAGAACTGCCCCACAATGCCTTAAAGACTGCATACTTCGCTCTATGTCATAGCCACCTGGCCTATGGTATTCTATTATGGGGCCATTCCAGCATAATGCCCCGGCTGTTTGGCCTGCAAAGGCGCGCTGTCAGAGTAGTGGCATCTCTAAAGTACAGGGATGACTGTCGTGCGACGTTTATACGAGAAAACATATTAACGCTCCCTAGCCTCTACATCCTTGAATGCTTACTCTATGTACATCCAGCACAATGATGTTCACACCTACGCAACTAGATCAAGTGAACTGTTGTACCCTGCAAGTATGCGTCTAAGTATCTCGCAGAATGGCGTAAAATATTATGGGCCTAAATTATTTAATTTATTGCCCAGTGCATTAAAATTACTTCCCACGGTGAAATTCAAATCCATTGTAAAAAAGTACTTGCTCAGTAAAGCCTTTTATACAATTCAGGAGTGTTTATCGCTAAATTTTAGTAACATTGAAATTAACTCAACGGTATAAACCATTTGTGATAATAGTGCTTGTTAATTTTACTATTTTAAACGGTTTTAAATTATTGATAAGTTTTAGCGTCTTGTCTCTTGTTTCTTTACAATCATTTTAATGTGTGATTTTATTAATATCGGTTTATCTGTTTTTATTTACGTATTTTAATATTTTATCCTATTACAGTGATTTTATTTTAATGATTTTATTTATATCGTTTTATATTTACACTGTTTTTAATGATTTTATTTATATCGTTTTATATTTACATTGTTTTTATGTATTGATTTGATTATTTTATCCTATTACTGTGAACTTAATTTTAATGATTTTATTTATACAAAGTTTTAGTTCGTATGTTAAACCTACTTATCATCTTTATATTTGTATTTAGTATCGTTGTCTCCAATGTATTACTATATATATTTTTTTTGACCTGTGTAAACCTCTCGGTATTAACATGAATAAACTTACTTACTTACTTACTTACTTACTTACTTACTATTGTTTTTTTCAATATTGTTGTCTGAAAGAGTGTTTGTACCCATGGGAGTCTGGTTTTGTTATACTATCTGTTTTTTGAAGAAAATGTTTCAACGCTATTTCAGACAATAATATTGACAAAGAAACAATATCAAGTACATGAGACAAACTCAGAACATCTTGATGTTATTCGATTTAAAAAATAGATTTCAAACGTTGTTTCAACCTTGCGTGGCTCCTAAATTATTGGTTTTCAGACTTTGCGCCAATTGAAACTTTTGTTTGAGATGGTCTGAGGAATGTTCTGAGTTAAGTTAACTTACCTCGAACACATAAAATCACTAAAATCGAAATTTTAGAGTTTCTATAATTATTAATTCAGTTTAATCAGTCTAATCGCATGCATAAAATCAATTTTATACAAGTATCAATTCAATTCGTTTACTCTAAATTTGTAAACTTTTGCCGCCAAACTTTTCGTATTTTGACGTACAGTTGGAAATAAATCTATTTATTTGTTAAATTTTGTCGACTGAGACTCACTGAGTCATGAGTCAGTGTGCCCTTATAATAAATAACATGTATTGGAATATATTTACATGTTACATGAGGGTCATTCCATGCTATTTCAACAAAAGGTTGTGTTGCACCATTTTTATTTATTTTTATATTTTGCACAGATATTTATACATGTTTCTAGAGTTCAAAACTACATTTATAAAAAAAATAATTCGTGCCTTGTGGCAGAAATGTCACCAGATGGAGCTTGAAACATGTACATTTTTGTAAATACAAGCATTTGCGCAAAATGGTATAACTTTCTTTCCAATTGAGCAAATTTAAAAAGTTAAAAATCTCTAAACTTATATTAAAGTGGTGAATATTTTTGTTTAATTTACTTTTATCATTTGATTTGTTTTTTTAAATTTAATGGCCGCCAAAGATTACCATTAAGATTTGCATTTTTTTCATTTTTCAACCCTGTTTTTGACTGGGAAGGGGGCAATACACTCAAACCAAATTTAGTTTGCTAGTACAACAGTAACAATAGATTTTACCCGAGGCAAAAAAGTGTTTTAAACCCTTCCAAATGTTTTTCACTGAAGAAAATTGCCATTTTCAAACAAAATTCGTATTTTTATAAAGCTGTATCTCCAGTACACAGTACAAATCTGAAATTTGTACAATCAATTCTTTTATTCAGTAGCAACACCATTACAAAATTTGGTAACTTTGTTTTGCTTAGTAACAAAAAAATTAAGTTCAAATTTGTAATAAGTTTTATGCAATCGGATTTAAAATCAAATTTTAAATGTTAGAAGTCGGCACTAAAATGGAACTCACTAGTACTAGCAGTGATTATTATACACTTGTAAATATTATAATCACCGAACTAGGCATTAAAGTACTTACCAAGGGTTTCTGTGCAACGAGGTGATTGGCGACTCATTAATGCAAGTCATAATCATTATGATGGAATTAAAAAAAAAAGTTACCGTGGATCCTGAATAGAAACTTATTATTATTCAAAATGATTAAAGAATGAAATTAGTAAAATAATAGTAATAATAATAATAAAAAGCCGTAAAAATCATTAGACAATTGTCTTAAATTTGTGGCTATTGGGAGTCAAGATGCTGATTACGTTCTAGAATTTCCGTGTTTATTTAAACCACGCACGCGATGCTAACCCAACCTTTACAATTTACTGATCTTGCGTTAAATAAATATCAACATAACCTTTAATTATATTCGCAAGTTCTACCACTGAAACGCCAGAACATCTTTAAAAGAAAGATGTAAGTAATTACAATTTTGAACCTAAAACTAGAGTATTTTCAACTGCATAAAAATGTATTTACCTCAGCACTCAAGTGCTCTTTTATTAATATTTTAGTTTAAATTAAATCCAAAAGTTATAAAAGGATTAATGCAATTGTAAAAAAAGGATTAACACAAAAATTCAAAAACGTAATCAACAGCTTGACTCCCTATAGCCGCAAATTTAAGGCAATTGTCTAATGATTTTTACGGCTTGATTCAATTTTATTCTTTAATCATTTTAAATAATAATAAATTTCTATTCAGGATCCACGGTACTTTTTAAATTTCATCACTAGGACTCTGACGCATTAATGAGTCGGTGGGTATTTTAATGCCTTGTACCAGTGATTATAATATTTACAAGTGTATAATAATCACTGCTAGTACTAGTGATTTCCATTTTAGTGCCGACTTCTAATATTTAAAATTTGATTTTAAATCCGGTTGCATAAAAATTATTACAAATTTCAACTCAATTATTTTTGTTACTACGCAAAACAAAGTTACCAAATTTTGTGATGGTGTTGCTACCAAATAGAAGCATTGATAGTACAAATTTCAAATTTGTACTGTGTACCCCACTGGAGATACAGCTTTAGAAAAATACGAATTTTGTTGAAAATGCCAATTTTCTTCAGTGAAAATATTTGGAAGGGTTTAAAAAACTTCAAATTTCTTACATCGGGTAAAATGTATTGTTACTGTTGTACTTGCAAACAAAATTTGGTGTGAGTGTATTGCCCCCTTCCTAGTCGAAAACAGAGTCGAAAAATGAAAAAAATGCAAATCTCAATGGTAAACTTTGACGGCCATTAAATCAGAAAAAAACATATCAAATGATGAAAGCAAATTAAACGAAAATATTCACCACTTTAATATGAGCTAAGTGATTTTTTATATTTTAAATTTGGTGAACTGGAATAGTATATTCTGTAACAAGGTTAGAATGGAAATTCGATGCGAGTGGAATATTTCGAGCGCGAGCCGTGAGGCGAGCGCGAGGAACCACGAGCATCTGAATTTCCATTCTTACCGAGTATCAGACTATACTTTCTCCTCGACCAGATAAAATAGACTAATAAAATAATGAACACAAAGAACTTACGTTTTATCACGTTTGTGGTTATGTTTATAGTATTTTGACAATTGTGATATCCAAGGCTAATTGTTTTATTCGGAACGATGTGAGAATATTCATTCTCTCCCTTGTTATGGAATGAATTACATGCAAAACGCATAAGCGCATAGTGTTTTGTTCCATAACAAGAGTGAGAATGTGTACGTTCTATAATCAAAATTGATTTCAGAATGCTTAAATTCTATGGGGGTCGTGGAGAAAGAAAGTTATACGACTTTGCGCAAATGCTTGTAATCACAAAAATGTACATGTTTCAAGCTCCATCTGGTAACATTTCCGCCACAAGGCAAGAATTATTTTTTTTTCTAAAATTAGTTTTGAACTCTAGAAACATGTATAAATATCTGTACAAAACATAAAAATTAATAAAAATAGTGCAGCACAACCTTTTGTTGAAATAGCATGGAATGGCCCATGAACCATTGCACACCGAGTAAACAATTTTAGATACAAAACGATTAGTTTTTTTTTTAATCCCAGATGCGACCACGGGACAGCCACGCCATCGTTCTGCTGCCCTAGTACGGATGCACCTTTTGCACCCCGTCAGGAACAGCCCTGCCCACGACGCCTCCGCCTCGCACCGAAAGCGGGTACCAAACCGCTCCGCCACAGAGTCAATTTTTAATAGACTTTTAAATTTGAACGTGTATACACTATACCGTCGTTTGGGGCGAATTCGGACGATTTTGGCGGTTTTTGCAAATTTAGCGTCCAAAATATCTGTTTTTTTTTTTTGCTAAAAATTAAAATATATATTCTTTGATACCTTGACAATAATTTTTTTTCGGTTATAAATTGTCGAAATTCACCCCTATGTGTCGTGTGACAGCGGACAGCGTTTATTTTGCACAGAAACTTGAATTCAGTTGCAACAATTGGTGATTTCGGACAAAAAAATACGAAAAAAAAAATACTTGCGCAAAGGGTAGGATACGTCAAAAAAGATGATAGGTACTAAAAATTTTTATTTGAATGAAATGAAAACAGTATTTTAAAAAATGCACAGAATGCAAAAACTGAAAAACATCACTTCTTATAACAAAAAAAAACTTTAAATAGTATATTATTAAACGAGTGAGAAAGTTGGCCATTGCTACGAGGGTGCAATTCACACGAGTGGCAATGGCCAACTTGTTCACGAGTTTAATACTATACTTTTTCGCATCATATTAAATAATTACCTAAAGATTTTTCTGTGTGAATTAAATTATAACAAATAATTTTTCTATTTGGAAATTGCGGCAGTTTGCTGACAAACAATGAATCGTAACCATAGTAACAACCAAACTGTTGGGCAATGAAACCGCTATCTTTTGATTGGCTGAAACCTGTTGGTCAATGAAACCGCTAACATTTGATTGGACGTCGCCTGTGGAGAAAATGATTCGGCCGAATAATGGACAACTTTCTCAATCAAAAACGATTTAACAACGTTTATATTATTTAATAAGATGCGAAAAAAATTCTTATTCAACTTTGGCAGAACATAAAGAAGGGAATTTAAAACGTTCTCTTCTAAGGTTTCTATAAGAGTTAAAAATTTGTACTATTTGATTGACTTCTACGAGATCTTTATCTTTAACATCAGGATAAATAAAATGGTCTCCCATTTTGTCAGACGCCCGTTTTCTTAAAAAGTTAACAACGTACAAGGGTGTAATATTATCTGGGATCACAGTTGTTATACAGCCAATAAAGAGTTTAACATTTTTCTTAGTGCTAAGAAGCCTAACTAATAAAAAGGTTCCAACTTGAATCTCAGTGTCTTTAACAGTTTTATCTGGAATGTCTGGAATGTCAATCGTTGTGTAAGAACTCACAGTCACTTAATCTTGAATTTCTCTCATCGACTTCGTTTTCTGTGGCATCATCAAGGGTTTCGTCGATTTCGGATTCCTTTGCAGATCCTTCTGATTCGTGTGTAATGCGTATTCTCTTACCAGGTGCAACGTCAAGTTTTTTTCCTCTTTTTTCAGTTTTTGTAGATGCTCCATCAGCCCATCTGCTTTCTTTAAAAAATCTTTCAAGAGTATCAGTCCAATGGGTTTCGTTTTCTACAGACACATCGGGGTCTGTATTAGGAAGTTTCTTCAAAACAACCTCCGCATCTAAGGGCACTATGCCACAAGCTTTAAAGCCACACTTAATATTTACTTTCAGAGCGCTGCCGATGCTGTCTAAACTCGCTTGGAAAAGGCCGGAAAAATCAGATTTTGGAATACACCCCTTATTCTTCAGTTTCCATTCTGTCAAAACTTTTCCCCTGGCTTTTTTCATTGGTCCGAAAAACGACACGTCCAACGACTGTAATAAGTGAGTTGCGTTGGGTGGTAAAAGGACGAATTCAATATTATTTTCTTGACTGCACTGAAGAACATGAAGAGAAACATGACTTGCAAGGTTGTCTCCAATTATGGCCTTTTTCCTTTCAATTTTTTGAAATATGGTAAAGCGATTTTATCAAACCAATCTTCAAAGGTTGGTCCATCAAACCATCCAGATTTTGTTCTGTTATAGACTGCTCCTGAAGAACCACCTTCTACCCAAGTTGGATAAAGATGAACCGACGATGTATGGAGGCAGCATTGTGCCAGATGCTGATATTGCCATCATGACAGAAACACTGCTTTTACTAGAGTCAATCACCCTATTTTACGCATTTGGACCCTTTTCGGCAAATAACTTTTGACCAGCCAGGGTCATCTGTTATATTCGTTTAGTCGTAGTTTAAAATGTTGGAATCAGGGATGTTTTCTAATGTCAACTGTAAATTGTTAAAATATTCTTGGACAATTTGGCGATTAATATTTGCTCGGCACCGCTTAATGTTTTGGGTTAAACCTTTATTTCTTTATTTCTTGAGAGAAAATTGTAAAACCACTCCAAGCCGGGTCTGTTATCTTTAAACTTTTTCACTCTTACACCCCTTCTATCCAGATAAATTTTCACCAGACCCCGTATATCGTTCCTTGTCAATGTAAATCCTCATTCACTAAATTTTGTAATGCCCTCCATTAAAAATGCTTCTTCTTCTGAACTAAATATCGGTTGACCCACTTGATTTCGATAATGAACTCCTTTAATTTTGTCATGCAGTGTAGATTTCGGAATATTATAATATTCTGCGGCCTGTCGATTATTTTTTCTTCTATTTTTAATGTCTTAAATTGCTCTATCCAAGTTGTCTTTGGTTTAATTCATAAATTTAATCCCAATTTTCTTTTTATATGAACGTCGTCCCATTGTATCCGAATTCACCACACCTAAAAGGATTTTTTAACAAAAAATAATCCCAAAAAAAACTATCCAAATTTTTTTTTTATATTTTAAGGAGATATTCCTAAATCAATATTGTATCTATCAAAAATACTTAGAACTTGTTATAGTGAACAGTTTCTTTGTACCAAGAGTTTCTTTTAGACATTTTTAAAAAGTCTTGAAAACTGTTTTACGAAATATTTTTTTACGCCACTCACCTTGATAATTTTGCACGGAACGGCCGTACCGCACCGAGGACAGACACTGACTGAGCGTTTACACCGAGTATTAACACGCAAAACACCGCCGACTTAATAATCTTGAGATTTATTTGGTAAAAATACATTGTGTCGGAATTCACGCAAATGGAGGGTAATACTCGTATAAGTAGAAATTAACATTTTTCGAAGAATTCGATTTGGATTTGTTTCATTAAAATAGGCCAAAATATGTGCGCATGTATTTATGATAGGTTTATTCTTATTCTTAGTTTATTATTTAAGTTTTATCATTATAGATATCATGTGTTTCTCTGAAAATAATGTATTATACAATTTTTTTGGAACAAATATTCGTGATCTATGATTTATATAAAAGTCTGGGTTAAAGTATTTAAAGTAAATTATCTAATGCAGCAAACTACTTCCCTGGCTAATACCACGATGGACATTTAATTACACAATAGATAACTTGTTGCCGAAATGAATAAATTTTCAAAGATATCGCTTTCCTTATCGGGTCGCGCAGCCCGTATTCGGCGCGCAGTGACAGCCAATCCTTTGTTTGGGTGAACTTCCGGTCAATTCGGAAATGTGCATTTACGAAAAAATGCTCTAAAAGTTGAAAATACGAGTTCTTATCGTATTGTGATTTCCAGGCATAAAAATTTGAAACGTGTTTTTTCTCAAATCACGTTTTACGAACTTGCGTGCACTAAAGCCCAAGAATGGCTTGACCGATTTCAATAAATTTTTAATCGAATTAAAGAGGATAGAATTTTTCAGGGACTGACGAAGCCAAAAATTGATTTAAATTTTTTTCTTGTATTGTTTTTTTTATAAATTGAAAACAACGTAAGTTTTTTTTCAAGGTGTAATATATGTAAGAAGACGATTAAATTAAAACGAAAGGTCAATGCCTAAAGAACGTAATAATGAACAAAAAATGTTTTCACAGTGTTTATTCTAGATTCAATTCTGAAGGCTTCTACAATGTACGTTAATTGCCCCCTTCAAAACGGCACGGTCCACTTTAAGTGCTCAGATCTCAAACCTGATACAGACTTTCGACTAACGATTCATTTTGTAATATTAATTCAATAAATAACTACAACTGTTTTCAATTCCATGGTCCCACGCCGAATACTTTTTTCAATCCACTTCTAAAATCGAGTCCCGAAAAAACGCCGCGGGATGTTGCCCCACTGTGCGCCGTCTATGAGGAAAGGTCCCCTCAAATAATGATTTAAAACAAATACTTTTCGTGTTGTAAACTCCAGAATCAAATTAGGAATTCTTAATTAATTTTTTTCAAATGTGCTTTAAATTGGTGGTTTCCCCCTTCAAGGTAATTAATATTTCCGCCCAAGTACACTAATCGTTTTGAAGTGTAAAAGGTCAATTTACTTCAAATAGCAATTAATGATATAAAGGGTGCAGCCATGTACGTTCGCTTAATTTCTTCTTAAAATAAGGTTTTTACATTAAACTCATACAAAAGCTGTCCCGAACAGAGCTTAATTTGCCAGCGACTTTACATCATATTAAATATATTTTTATTTTTATTTATATAACACTTTAAACGAGAATATGATTTAAAATGAAATAAGTCTGTGATTTATATAAAAGTCATGGTTAAAGACTATAAAATAAAATTTCTATTGCAACAACTACTTGCCTGGCTAATACCACGGCGAAAATTAAGGTACGCAATAAATTGATTAGTATTTAGATTATATGTTTTAATTTTTTTTAATGAAAATCCTGTGTTACTCTGATGACGAAAACTATTTGAAATATGTGGCATTTAATGTCTGCCGAGGTACTAAATTACAGATTTACGAATATATTTTGATTTAAATTATTTCATTATAACAATCTGTGGTAACCTAAAATCATTTAATTATAATCTAATGAACTTCAGTTCTCTTATTTTTCTTTATCTACCATTTATGCCCAATTTTGACGATTTTGAATTTGTGTTACTTTAATAGCTGTACTATTTGTATCTGGAAAATGATCTTTTATGATTACATATTTATCATAGCAATATTATAGCATCATGTAAGCTAGGTGAATATAATATGTCTACTAGGGTGGGCCGAAAAAACTCATTATTTTTTTTTCAAAGTTGAATAGCGCGGAAAAGTTGCGAATTAGGAAGACAAACAAGTGAAAAAAATTATCAAAATCGGTTGATATCTTCCGGTCGCGCACAAACCCTAAACTTTTACAAAATATGGAAAAACGTCATTATCACGATTATTAAAAAAAAATTATTTTATCTGTTTTTGTAATGTAATAGTTTAAAACGTTTTCGACTAGAGCCTAAAAGCATTTTGGTTTTATTAGGTTTAGATCAGTTGATATTTTTCGGTCGCGCATAAGGCCTAAAATTTGCCAAAATATTGAAAATTTTACATTTTTATGTATTTTTTTAGTCTTTAATTTACTTTCATTTTAACGTAATAGCTCAAGTATTTTTATTTGAGAACATAAGAACATAGTATTTTATTATGGAGTGATTAAATCAACAACTTCCGGTTGCGCAATGACCCCAATGCCACAGACAAACTGTGCCTAAAAGGGATAGGTAGGCCTATGACATGATGGATGATAACAGTAACAACGGGCATGGTTCTTTTTTTGACTTATTTTATATTTAGAAAGCTTAATTATTAAAGTTACTGTATAGTTTTGACAATAAACATAGGCTACTTTAACAAAAAACAGAGTTCTGAAAAAATACTACAAGTTAGTTGAATCTGTCCATTAGCACTCTTTTCTATTTTGTAGCCGAAGGGACTTTGAAGTCTGATTTGCTGGTGAAGTTAGGCATAGATGATCTGGACAGCAGAGTGGTTCTAATAAATCCGTCTCGAGATTCAGCTCCACAGACTTTTCTTGAGGCTTCCGTGACGAGTTTTACACAGCGTTCAACAGACTGCGTGTGAACTGGAAATTTCTTGGAACTAATGTTCCAGTCAGGGATTGAGTCACTCTCGATGTGTGATTTAATCTCCTCGTCACTAATTTCTGCCAACAATGGGGCACACAGTCGATCCAGTTGATAATTTCTGAGTATTCTTGTGCATTTGAAGTTGAAGATTTTTGGCGGCATGAATTTTCGTATGGTTTTCCTTCTTGCATCTACCTGCCTTGCCTTTAGAATTCTTCGAAGTTCGAGCTCTCTTATGTGTTTCTTGTCATCTTGCGTCATGGCTAACAGTAAGTGTTCACGGTGGGTAAAAAAACCATTACGTTCGATCACAGGGTCGACAACATCAAGCAAAGGTTTTGGCAAATACCTGGTGGATTGTATTGCTTGGTAAACAAGTTTCGGGCCGTCTGTAAAGAGTTAACTTCTTTTGATAGTAAACCACATTGGCATGTATGCTTTCAATATAAACAAAACTAGTTCTTAAAGTTCAGGTGTGGGACTTTCTTCACTTATGTACAATCTGAGTGTTCTATTTGCTTTTGTCAACCACCTCGAATGTGATAAGTGCCTAGAATCTCGAACAGCTAAATCTTCTTTACAGGATCCTGATTTTATTTCAACGGAAATATCAAATAGATATTGCTGATCTTTACAAAGCACGTTTCTGTCTACTTCTGGGATCTGACAATCAATACTCTGGAAGTTAACCACCGTCAGTTTTTCACAGTCAACTAACTTTTCACCGATTGCCCCTTTAGAAGTACTAGGCCCCGTTGTCTTGTCATCTAGGCGCAAGAACGTATGACGGAACGGCAGCTCATTGAAATGCAAGAGGCAAATTGCCCATTGTAAAGGTTGGCTGAACTTAACAGTTTTTTTGTTGTATCTCAATATCAGGTCGTTTGAAAAACCAATACGGCTATTACAATTAAATATTAATTATTTATCAGATACCAAAAAATGCGTAAATATGTGATTTTTTCAATATTTTGGCAGATTTTGGGGCTTATGCGCGACCAAAAGATATCAGCTGATCAAAACCAAATTAAAACACAATGTTTTTAGGCTCTAGTTCAAGACGTTTAAAACTATTACATTACAAAAATAACTTGAATAACAAATTTGAAAAATAATCGCAATAATGACGTTTTTCCATATTTTGTAAAACTTTAGGGCCTGTGCGCGACCGGAAGATGTGAACCGATTTTGATTTTGTTCTTTTCATTTGTTTGTCTTTCTAATTCGCAACTTTTCTGCGTTATTATTTTTTTCGGCCCACCCTAATGTCCACTGGCCGTAGTTTAGTTATTTCACGAAAGATGGCAGCACCTGTCATCCGCATAGTTTGCTATTATACCATTGTAATATCTAAACAGGAAATCCGGCTAGTAAATGAGTGACTTCAGTGAAAATAATTTTTAAGTCGTTGTAAGCAAGTTTTTTATTATAGTAAGAAAAAAGGGTACTATTGAATTTCAATATCTTAGATTCTGGTAATAATTGATTTATTTTCAGTAAAACATTAGATAAAAACATAACCTAACCTGATTTGACTTCATGTGCAGCAAAATACCCACCATGCGGAGTTGGCAATCGGCACACGGGCATATTATGCTCGTATTGTTTACAAGAAGAGTTTGATTGCCAGAACTAGGTTATCCGATAACTTGTTGAAGGTGTGTTTTCAATTTCTGCAGCGAAAATGGCATAGGAAACAAATTTTCTACTATATCCAAAAATTCTGGCCGCTATTGGCTTGATGGATTTTTAAAATGAAATTCTGCAATAAGATAAAGAATGGCGCAAAGTTCGAACTAGGCTTGTGCCCATAAATTAAATAGTTTTATAGTTATGGACTATTTTACAAAATTGAAATAAGTCATTTTGGAACTGGATCTGATGGTTAAGTTTGCAACAAAGTGTTCAAAGTGTTTTGGTAGCACCAGAGTACGGAGAAAACGTCACCATTAATCAAAGGTAAAAGATTGCAACCAGAATTGACGGACACATTACCACTGGGATCACTAGTGCTTATGACTCCCGGAGATAACATTACTACAGTTTGCAACTGGATTGAACATTTGGCTAAATATAGGGTATCCCAGAAATGGCGCAAAATTTATATGGTACGCTGTTCAGTACCACTAAACAAGTGAGATAAAATGTTAAAAGTATTTTCGCTCAAATTTGTAAGATATGAAGATGTGAAGTTAACACTTTCAACTTTTTAAAAATTGCAGATAAAACTGGCAAGAGATACTATATTTGTATAAAATAATGTCTCTTATTGCTTCCAAATTTAAAAATCTGCAAAAACTCACGTAATTACAAATTATTATAGTAATACTAAAGACAATGTTTACATCAAGATGGGTCTTTCAACATTGTATTGCGATCTAAATATGCCGAGATCACCAAAAAATTCGATTACTTTTGTCTGATCTGTATTTTTTTCGATTTGCTTTCAAAGTTTTCGTGAAATGTATACGAATAACGAATACACCAATATGATGCTTATTCTATGCGAATGTCAGAATATTACTTTTAGACCTGCTCAAGTCGGTGCGAAATTATTCCAAAACAGTATAAATCCTGATGGTAATGGTTGTAGATGAAACCATTTCACTACACAAAGTTACCGAACGATTTCTAACTAACAAGGAGAGGCTCAGATGTGTGACTCACCGATTTGATCCATCTTTGGCACACGTGCAGGTCATGACTAGGAGTGTAACAAGTGCAAGTAATAGGGCGCAGAGGCCGACGTCGGGCCGGGCCGTATTTTTCAAACTCCGGGCCGGGCCGGGCCGATGGATAATTTAACCCGGGCCGGGCCGAGCCGGGCTTAGATAAATTTAATTTAATTATATTTTGAAAAGCGACAACTAAGTAAATTGAAAAAAAAAATGTTATTAACATGAATTCAATGTATTTTAGGAATTTTAAGAAGTACATGGGTCCAGTAATTTTATTTATTTAATTCAACATTTTTCGGGGACGGGCCGGGCAGGGCCGGGCTTTGAATATTCAGCTCCGGGCCGGGCCTGGCCCGCAACACATTTTTGTTTCATCGAGCCGGGCCGGGCTTTCAAAAACACGCTTCTGCAGGGCTCTGATAGGGCGCACTATTCAGCCGTTTTCGAGAAAAAAATTGATAATACACATGGATTTATAAAAACTATAAAAAGAAAATGAATGAACCCAACTTCAACAATGGGGTTCGATCCTTCGACCTTCCGACTACGAATCGGAGGTTTTATCGATGCGACAAAAGGTCGGTATATGTTTGTTAACGCAAAAGCTAAATAAACATACGAATTAATAATAAATTAAAAAACTATTTTTTCTCGAAAACGGGTGAATAGTGCGCCCTATTACTTGCACCTGTTACACACCCAGTCATGACCTACACGAGTGCCAAAGATGGATCAAATCGGTGAGTCACTCATCTGATCCTCCCCTTGTAAGATCTAATTTTTGCTATTGATTGTTAGGAGCTATTGATAACAACAACGAGTTTGCTTCAAAAGAGTTGTGGACAGACGAGGCTACTTTCAGCAGGGACGGTTATTTAACTCCCATAATACCCATCACTATGCTTTAGACAATCCAAATGTCTTCAACCAGCACAACCGTCAACAGCTCTTCAGCGTTAAAAATCGGGCTGGTATTCTGGGTAATAATTTGCTGGTGCCAATATTCTTGTCTCCACGTTTGAGCGGAGAAAGTTAAATGTTCTTCAATATTAGCTGCACTATCTTCTTGATGATGTTCCACTTGCGACTACGCCACACATGTGGATGCAACTGCGAGTAGATGATGCTCCGCCTTACCCATACCCTGCAGCCCTTGTGAGAGCGTGGTAGGGTAATGGATAAGGTAACAACTGGATAGGGAGAAACCGTCCTGTGCCATGGCCTGGGAGATCCCCGGACCTCACGCCATCGTCACAAAGTTTCATTTTCTAGGGTCATATAAAATCAATCATTTACCGAACTTTATTCCAAAACCAGCAAGATTTATTGAACTTTATTCATGATGCTTGCTAAACTGTCAATGAGAATATGTTACGAAGAGTTTAATATTAGAAGGCGGGCACAGGCTTGTTTGCAAAAACAAAATTTCGAACATCTAATTTAATTGGTTTCTGTAATTCGCTCGCTTATTTCATTAAAGGGTCGTTATAAAATGGGCATGTGCAAGATTGTGCACTTTTTTTGTTTATAACTACAAAAGCTCGGCACGTATAATTTTTTATTACTTTTCTCTTACTCCCTTATTAATCACCTACAACGCCCAATATACATTTTGTACCCCGTTAGGGACACCCTGTATAAACTACCGGGGAAATGTCTACTAATTTTTATCGGCGCTAAATTTCATCTGGATTATACCATCGTTGATGTAGCAGAATAGTATATTCTGTAACAAGGTTAGAATGGAAATTCGATGCGAGTGGAATATTTCGAGCGCGAGCCGCCAGGCGAGCGCGAGGAACTACGAGCATCTGAATTTCCATTCTTACCGAGTAGCAGACTATACTTTCTCCTCGACCAGATAAAATAAACTAATAAAATAATGAACACAAAATAACTTACGTTTTATTGTTCCGTTTGTGGTTATGTCTATAATATTTTGACAATTGTGATATCCAAGGCTAATTGTTTTATTCAAAACAGTGTGAGAATATTCATTCTATCCCTTGTTATGGAATGAATTACATGCAAAACGCATAAGCGTATAGTATTTTGTTCCATAACAAGAGTGAGAATGTGAACGTTCTATGATCAAAATTGATTTCAGAATGCCTAAATTCTACAGTGGTCGTGGAGAATAGTATATTATTAAACGAGTGAGAAAGTTGGCCATTGCCACAAGGATGAAAGCCTACGGCTCGTGTTGCAATTCACCCGAGTGGCAATGGCCAACTTGCTCACGAGTTTAATACTATACTTTTTCGGTTCGGTGATTTATCCGCACAGGAAGACTGCTCACGCGAAAACTGCGCACAGAAAACTGCGCACAGTGAAAACTCCGAACACGAAAACTCCTCACACGAAATAATGCTCACACGGAAAATGCCGCACGTAGAAAATTACGCACAGAGAGAATTGCGCACACGAAAATTACTCACACTGAAAAGTGCTCCCACGGAAAATGACTCACTTTTATCAACCCTCACAGGGTGCGCACAAAAAATATTTTTGCTATAGTTATTACATTTCACATTAGTTAAAAAAACCAATGTACTGTGTTTTTAAAAGTATAAATGTCTAATATATTAATTTGAATAAACAATTTAACGATAATTCCATCACAGGTATGTTAAATTTGTTTTCTTTTTGATTTTATTAAGGTTTGATCATTTTATATCCAGATTAGAATTACATTTTACTGTATCTATATGGATGTGTTTGGAAGATTTTAATAGAGGGTTGTACACTCCAAAGTTTATACAGCATTTACGCCACAGAGCATGTATTAATAAACGATTGATTCTGCTGTTTCGTAAAATTTCAATTTTCACAACTTCTCTGCCTGATCAAATGAAAGTATTTTAAAATCCAGTGAAAGGGTGTAAATAGATTTTTACAAAATCATAATCTAGCATGCATTTCTAGTTATTCTAGAAAGTTTAACGTCGATGGCTATTATTTATCTATTTTTTCGAGTTGGCGAACTTGTAAGAAATTTTCACAACTTCGCCGCGTGATCTAAAAAACTATTTCAAAATCCAACGAAGGGGCGTAACTGGATTTTCACTAAATCATAATTTCAAATGCTTTTCTAGTTAATCTAGAAACTTTAACGTCGTTGAAAATGGTTGTTCAATTTTTTCGAGTCGGCGAACTTTTTTTTAATTTTTGCAACTTCGCCGCCTGACTAAATGAAAGTTTTTCAAACTCCAGTGAACTCAAAAATTAAAATTCAAGAATAACACTCCGTCGCGCTGTTAAATCTAAAACACCGAACAAACTCACCGGTGGAACTGGAAAATTTTACCAGGTGCGAACCGCCGAATCATTTGACCTTTGCCCCGGAGGCAATTAGTATCCGGCGTAGATGTTTGCAAAAAACACATTCTTTCGTCGTCTGTTATCAATCCTTATCCGCGAGGCATGAATGTATTCCAGACTAAATCTCTTTTTAGTCATTGAAAACCGTTCGATTCGGCAGTTTACCTTCCACCGAGTGAGTGAGTGTTCGCGTGTACTAGTGTGTGCAGAAAATTGAAAATTGCACTAATGGAAATGGTTTATCAGTTATGAAGATAGTTCCTACTGTTGGTAAGCGATTAAATGAAATTAATTAAACTTTATTTATTGTCAATTTTTCAATGCGATTTAATAATATCTCTCAACACAAATAACGATAGCAGTAGAGAGACCATCAGGTCAATAGCTCATTTATGTAAAATTTATTGAATGAATAATTCACAATAATGTTTTTTTCAATGCGATTTAATAATATCTGAATACAAAAATAACGGTGTAATGGAGACCATCAGGTTAATAGTTCATTTATGTTATGCTACAATAATTTATACAAAAAATACAGCATTAGTAGAGAGACCATCAGGTCAATAGCTTATTGACAAATGAGATTTTATAATCTTATAATTACATATACCTTCTTACTGAATACCATTTGCAGTTAGCTTTCTCACCATCGAATGGATTTATTTTCTGGAGCTTAAGTAACCAATTAAAAAAAAAATCATTAAATGATTAATTTTTTAAATTGTACAATTATCGATTTTGGTGTGTTGCTGTTTCTTTTCAATATCGGATTTGCCACTCATTTTTATTCGAAATCAGAAATCTATAATTTTTTCCAATTCATTTTAAACGCTTAAAACAAATTTTTCCTTTGACTATTTTTTGATATCCTTCTATGCAATTTTTGTTATCCCATTTTCAGTTTGAAAAATTGCTGTTCTGGGTTAACCTAAGATGAGAAATCAAAATTGTTTATTTTTTTCATAGATGTTGTACTTTTAATAATTGTTTTACAACTTTTAAATTCGTAGAATGCATATTTCGTTTCCCCAGACAATGTTTAAAATGTTGTCATTTGTTTTCAGCTATAATTTGGCAATTGTTTTAACGGAAAATCAGAAATGTATTGTTCTGTTTATATATCTTAATCTTTTAAAACCAATTCGTCTCATCCACTCAATCATTAAACCAATGCAGAAATTTAATTTTGATTGGAAATTAAAACTCGTTTCACTTGTAGAATTTCACAAATGCCACTGCAATTAAATATATTTTTTCTGTTTTATCATAGAGTACAAATTTTAAAGTTTAAATGAATTTAAAATTCGTTACATTTGTAGGATTTTACAAATTTTATTACTTAACTTAAAATATTATTTTTCAAAAATTCATAACTCACGCAAAAATTGTCTCGATTTCAAAAATCAATACTAATTTTAAAGTTAAATGTATTATAATTGCACTAGGGTTTATTTAAGGAATTCAATCATATCAGTTTTTTTTTATTTTTCTTAAAAATATATCAAAAGTTCACAACTCACTCAAAAATTGATACATTTTCAAAAAGTTAGATGTTTTGTATCATATCAGTATTTTTTTAAACAATAATTTTCAAAAATTTATTACACCCAAAAATAAACACATTTAAAAAAATTACAGTAAAAACACAGTACATTGTTGCTTTTAAATTAATGTAAAAATATTTGATGTGCGCACCCTGTGAGGATTGATAAAAGTGAGTAATTTTCCATGTGAGTAATTTTCGTGTGCGCAATTATCTCTGTGCGTTATTTTCTGTGTGCGGAGTTTTCCGTGTGAGGAGTTTTCGTGTGCGGAGTTTTCGCTGTGCGCAGTTTTCTGTGCGCAGTTTTCGCGTGAGCAGTCCTGTGCGGGTCACGACTTTTTCGCATCATATTAAATAATTACATACAGATTTTTCTGTTTATAATAAATTATAACAAAGATTTTTTCTATTAGGAAATTGCGGCATTTCGCTGACAAAATTATGACAATTATGGATTCGTGTTTTCACAAACAAATCGTAACCATAGTAACAACCTAACTGTTGAGAAAGTAAAATCGTCGTCATATCATTGGCTAAAATCTGTTGGGCAATGAAACGGCTATCATTTGATTAGACTTCACCTGTGGAGAAAATGATTCGGCCGAATAATGGACAACTTTCTCAATCAAAAACGATTTAGCAACGTTTATATTATTTAATAAGATGCAAAAAAGACATAATATTAGACACTGCGTCAACAACTCCAAGTAGCTCTTCTGATGATTACAGTTAAAAAGAAGAATTTATACCCACATTACTAGATGCCTCTGATACAGAGGAAGACATACTCAATAACGGAAATGTTGGAGACCGCGGAAAAGTTTTCCATCGGCTGCAAATAGGCATGAAAAGTGCATAAACAGCCGAGCTCTTGTGGTGGACAAAATATTTTTGATACAAACAAGAAAGCTACAACATCTAAAGTTACATCAACACTTAAAGCTACGACAAAATCAAATACTGCAACATCTTAATCTACGACAAAGGAAAATATTCAAGAAAACGCAGATGAGCAATATTGGTATTGTGCAGTATGTCAGATGCTTGAATGTTCTGATATGCGCCTCTGTTCTTTCTTTCTGCGGGAAAGATGTTGAGGAGGATTATTGTAGGTTTAATTAAGGAAAACAAAGACATTCTTGTGTGTCCATTATTTGAATAATGATGATTCTTAGTGTAATTCAAAATAAATATTTTTGCCAGAGATTACTTTTATATTTTCAGACTTTTTCATACATGATCATATTTATATTACCAATTGACAATATTGCCGTTTACACATTTTTTTTTAAATATGTATTTCAAACCAATTATCCGCGGTAATATATTTTTTTTGTTCTAAACATGTATAATGGCATATAATTGCCATTTCTTATTGAACTTTATGTTAATTTCTTTATGGAACCTTAAATCATAAAAATTGTTTATTTTTGAAATTATTGTTCTTCTATATTGTAATTAATTTGACAAGTGTATGGTGGCGTTAATAAATTATTTTACAATTTCATCTACAAAGAAGCAAATTCATTGCTATTTTTAAGATGTACTATACAATTATCAGAATTATTGATAATACAGTGTTTGATAAATTGATTAGACACGAAATATGACCTGAATATATGAATATTCAGCCTGTTTGTAAATGCATAATATTAAGTCTGTGCAATAAAATTAGGCACATAAAATATGTTATGGTTTCAAGTGGACTTCCTGGTTACTAAAATATGTAAATTTATCAATTTCCTTAATGTCAGAATGCATCATCATTTAGACAAGAATTCAAAAATTCGAATTATAACCAAAATAGAAGATGGTTTTTAATCTTAGTCTTAGTTTCGGGTTTTTAATAAAGGTGTTATTTTCAGGTTATGGTGATAGAAGTGTACAGTGACGGCCACAAAAAAAATTGATACCTTTTTTTGTCTATTGTGAATGAATCTCTGTTTGAATTTTAACAGTAGGCAGCTGGGTATACCGACAAAGGTTATAATTTTTATATTTGAAATATGAAAGCATGTTGGCTGTTGCAAAATACAAATGGATGACACATCTGTTTTGCCCGTTTTGATTTTATACATATAATCATTACAGTTAGGCCGCCGTAGGTTTGTACAAATTCATTTAAACTTTAGAGGTTTGTTTTTTTGGAAAAACGCTTGGACACGTCGATTTTTTTTTTTTTGTAAATTCATTTGCACAGAGTGGATAAAAGTAAGTTACGATCATCAACTTCCTTTTTTCAAATGCAAACAACTATTTCTTATTTAATTTTTGAATTCTGCATCGTATTCTAAGTATATTTCATACCATGTACCTAAACTTATTGAGAAATTCACAACATAACAGTTCGGCATTTCTGTGGAAGTATTTATTAAAGAACAGAACAACAAATCAAATTAAATGTTCAAATTGTTGACCATTTCTGAGAATAGACAAGTCAATTTTCAAGTTCTCGTTAAACTTAACGTTTTTGGCTTTATTTCTTGTATTTTGGCTCTAATTCAATTCTTCAGTTTTTTTTTAAATATTTTCCGTTTTATTAAAATTGACTTTGGATTTCAGATAACCCCATAGATAGAAATCTAATAAAACTAATTGGATTAGATCTGGAGACATAGTTGACCATTCGATAAAACCTCTGCCTCATATCCATCTATTTGTGAAAATATTGTGTAGGTAGTCTCGTACTGTTCGCAAATAGTGTGGAGGCGCTCCTTCCTGTTGGAATCATATTGAATCTGCTGCTATTTTAGCACCATTTTTTATAAAGTTGGCAGCTCTAAAAAAATAATATGTTTCATCTCTCATCATTGCGATTAGTAAACATAAAATGCTACACGTGTTTGTGAAAACTCATGATAAAACTGGACAAAGATTTGCTGGAATTTTTGGTCGATTGAATAGTCCAAATGAGACATCATTTCGTAGATTAATTACAAAATTTGAGAAAACTGATTTGATTTTGGACATTAAGTCACCCATGCGTCCTCTTAGTGGGTGTTCACTTAAAAACATAAAAACAGCCACGGTGAGAAAAATTGTTACTGAAGGTAACTTCCCCGGGGGGAAGGAACGATACTTCGTAATCAGTCACAAGAATTAAACATTCTCAAGAAACATATCATTCTCACCACCCGGGTGATCTGCATTTAAACTGGGTATTATGTAATTTTGTAGTGGGTATTAATAATTTACCGAGTTAAGTATTTCCTCAATAAAAAGGGATCCACCATTGAGGTACCCACAATTTCGGCCCATACGTTTAATTTCTCTGGGAATTTTGTTTGACTTTCCGTACTCCCTTGTGAATTTTCTGGTGCCCAATATCGGAAATTTTGATGTTTTCGCCTCGTCGGGAAAATGTACCTTACTTAAAAATTGCGGGTTGCCAATACATCTATCCATCATTATTTCGCCAAAACTTTAATCCGCGGAGGAGATCATCTTCAATACATTCTTGAACTAAATGTATTCTTTGTATAGGTGCTACTTGTTCTTGTGTCAATATTTTAGAATAGACGATTTACTTACTGAATGTTCTGCAGCTACTTGTCGAGTTGACTTGTGAGGATTTTTTTATAAATCCACCTAAATATTCAATTGTGTATTTTCTGGAACTGTAAGATGGTTGGTACTGTAATTGTCTGTTACGTGGCCAAAGTATTTTTCTATCTAACTGCCGATCGTGTAATAGGCCTCTCCGGGTACTTACCATTAAATAATTTGTAAACTTAGTACTGGCACGAGTAGTGGCACCATATTTCAAAATTTCTATTCGGTGCTTCTCAGTTAAACGCGCTTTTACTTGAAAATGCACTTGACACTTACTTATTTAACGTAAAATGATCACTTATAGTTTGATAATGATCATTGTTTGATCGAAACTGCAGTCACTAATAAATAAACAGTGTGATATTAACTAAGTAAAAGTGTGTTTTATTCAATTAAAAATGTATCGCGAAGTAAGTGCCGCGAACCTCAATCGGTTAAAATGATCAGTGTCCATATAACTGAACGGTGACAAATCAACAATCAAAACAATCCCAGAATAAAAAAAAGTAAACACACTATTAAAGGTTTTGCTCGATTTACAAAAAAAATCCTCAGAAATAGGTCTTAGGTTAGTTAGTTAGGTCTGTATTTTAAATGAATTTGTTTCAACCTACGCGTTAAATTTAATTTCATTCCACCCTATATACATGCATTTACCATTAAAAAAAGCTTCAGCCAAAAATAAAAATCGACGGATTTGGGCGGTTTTTCATAAAACAAACCCCTGAATTTTAAATGAATTTGTTCGAACCTACGCGTTCTCATTTGCATGCATAAATTGTTGAAAAAAGGCTCGTACTAGGTTACAAAGCTGTCCTATTATTTTTTGTGCGCAATTGTACATAGAAAAACGATCTTAAACGAATGTGATATTAATAGTTGTACTATTTATAACTTGATAATATCTTTTGTATATTTCAATATCCGGTGTGGCATTATCCAGTGACGTTTTTGTTACAATATGATTTGATTTTTATTTAGACTTTGTAAGACTTAATTTTATACACGTTGAATATTAGTTGAATTTAGTTTATTAAATTTATTTCACTATGTTTAATACCCGGTAACAAATTCTCTGGTATATTATATTTGCATTTTTGCATTTTAGTATTTTAGTTCACGAATTAGAGGAGTTTCGATTTTTATTCAACTATAATTACTTTTTAAATTGATTATTAATAGATTATAAAAACTGTATTTGTAATCGATATTTGCAAATTATATGGATATATTCATTTAAATATTTAATAATTATTTGTAGCATTTTACTTTTAAATTACCTCGTTTTGGAGAAAGTTTTTGAGCTTTTATGAAAACACAATTTCACAAAAAAATTTCTGGAATAAAAATGATTTTATGAAAAATATTTTCAAATAAAAGATGTTTTTTTAACATATATGATCTGGATCACGTGCGTGATCAACTCTGATCAGTCCCGAAACGGAGATCGGCGAAAACACACGGGGTGTTATTAAAACTTCGGGGAACCTTTTTTTAGCTCTTTTGGCACGGGAAATTCGAAGGCAACTCTCAATTAAGCGAAAAATACATGGTAATGTCAAACAAATTTCCGGGCGGCTTCTATTGGTCGACGCGGTGTCTCATCTGATTGGCGAAATAACATGACGTAGCCTCACTTGATTGGCTCATTACTTTTACAGCCTAGGCATAAATATGCATTTTTAAAGCCTAGTCCGCAAAAGTGATATTTCACGTCCTAAAAGCGGTCCGAAAAATCTTACATTTCATATCAATCCGCGAAAAAAGTATTTTTTATGGATTAGTAAAACTATATTACATAGTTTTCACACTACTAGAATAAAAAAATACAACTTATATGGTTTTAGCACATGTTTAAAAATCGTCGAAAATCATGAAATATCATTTTTTTACAATACAACCCGCAACTTTAGGCCTTTTGCGCGAATTCAGTAAAATAAGAATGGGTCCAATTATTTTTTGTATGCATTAAGGACAATCTTAAAAACACTTTTTTCACTATTAGAACAAAAAATGTATTTTTTTGTAATTTTTGCATTTTTTGAAATTTACCGGTATTTTGACTTTTTGGTAACTTTAGACCTTCTGCGCCATTTCAAATTTTGAATTTTTTTTTTTTAATATTGTTTTATTTATAATGACGCCTATGCGCAAGTTTTCCGCGCTATTAGAATTGTATTGTAGAAAAAACGCGTTTTTCGATCCACCCTATCGTACATGAAGAAAACGAGGAACCAAATCTTCATGGGGCCGCACCATCGAATATTGAATTGATTCTGTATCTAAATTTACAATATCTTCAATTCAATTCAATTAATTCGTGCTATTTTCTACAGAGGTTTACACTAGTCAAATATACCGTGTGGTTGGTAATACATCTGAACATAGGGAAATAGCATGGGGATAAAATAGTATTTCAATTGATAACATTTGTACTCGTAAAAATAAATGTAGGCAATTTAAATACTATTTTATCCTCAAAAAATGGTGATGTGGCCATCATGTTACTTTCTACGATTATTTGATGGTAGAATAATTTATATTTATAGATTCATTCATTATTTTCAATTTAAATCATATTTTAAATCGAGAGTTTCACATGATCGAATGGTAATAACGTTTGAAACCTCAAATTTATGAAAGGTAAAAATGACAAATTATTTTTTATATTCTAATAATCTTTACCGTAAGTTTACTGAAAAACTAACAAAAAAATGCTAAAAAAGTCCAGAAAAAGATTTATAAATATAGTGCTGATTAATAGTCCTAAAAAAATCCTGAACAAGAAAGTCTTGAAAATGATTTCTAAAGATAGTCCTGATTAAAAAGTCATAAAAAACCTAAGAAAAGTCCCGAACAAGTCTTGAAAAAAAAACAGATAAAAAAGTCCTGATAAAAAGTCCTGACACAGAAATATCTTAAAAACAGGTCCTTCAAAAAGACCAGAAATAAAGCCCTGAAAGAAAGACCTGAAAAAAGAGTTCTGACACAAAAAGTCCTGGAGAAACAGTTTTGGAAATAAAGTCTTGAAAAAGAGTACTGTTAAAAAGTTGTGAAAAGAGGTTGTTAAAAAAGTCCTGAAAAAAGTACTGCAGAAAGAGTTCTGAAAAATTAAGTCTTCATTTCACCAGAAATAAATGTCCTTAAAAATCCCAAAAGAAGTCCGAAAAGGAGAGTCCAGAAATAAGTCTTAAAAAAACTCCTGAAGAAAGTCTTGAAAAAAGCCCCGAAAGAGAGTGCTGATAAAATATCTTGTAATAACAGTCTTGAAAAAAAGTTATGAGAATAACAAAAAAATCCTAAAAAAAACATATCTAAAAAAAACCCTGTAAAAGGATCATTAAATAAGACCTGAAAAAATTCTGAAGAAATTGTCCTTAAAAATATGATTACTTTCAAAAATGCCCTGAAATATAGTACTGAAAAAGTAGGAAAAGAAGGAAAAAGAAAAAAAAAATCCGAAAAATTAATTCTGAAAAAATCAATGAAGAAAATTTTGAAAATAATCCTGAAAAGAAGTCCTGAACAAGAGGTTCCTAAGAAAGTCTCGAAAAAGTCCCGAAAAAATGTCCTGGAGGAACAGTTCTGGACATTACTTACTATTAATAACTAATTAATATACCTATGTTTGTTATGTGCAAAATTACTATACAGGGTGTCAATTTGAAAACTTTCAATGCGAATATCTCTGAAAATAAAGGAGTTAGAAAAGCGCAATTTGGTACAAATGTTATACAGGTAGGGGGAACTAGAACCACTATATTTTGGTTATGGGGTGAGTGACCCGTTGGGCCCCATTCACCCTAACCTCAAAATTTTAAATGGCATCACCCCTTTTGTGATCCCTTAAATTAAACGTTTTCTCGAGTAGTATTCACCAGTACAAGAATGTTTTTAAAATTCAATACAGGACCAAACAAAAATTAAAATAGAATAAACTCTGATTCTATGAATTGCTATTTTATTTAATTGGATTCTTATAATGTATTCCATTTTGGGCTAAAAAAAGCATAATACATTTTTTTCTCCAAATACTCGAACCAGTGGGTCCGGTTTCAACAAATAACAATCACCTATTGCAGTCAGGTGTGTTAGATTGTATCAAATTCAAAAGCGATCGAAGTGAAATAATTTCAGACGAATTCACTATTTAATTTTCGTTTTTATCCGGTATTAGACATGCTTTACAGTATGGCTGAAGGAATTGCGATTTAGACACCTGACTGAAATAGGTGATTGTTATTTGTTGAAACCTGACCCACTGCTTCGAGTATTTGGAGCAAAAAATTGTATTATCCTTTTTTGTAGCCCACAGTGGAATGAATTATAAGAATCCAATTAAATAAAATAGCAATTCATAGAAACAAAATTTATTTTATTTTAATTATACTTTTTTGTTCGGCCTTAATTAATTAAAAAAAAAATCTTGTGTTGGTGAATACTACTCAAAAAATGTTTCATTTGAGGAATCACAAAAGGGGTGATGCCATTTAAAATTTTGGGGTTAGGTTGAATGGGGCCCAAGGGGTCACTCACACCATAACCAAAATATGGTGGTTCTAGTTCCCCCTACCTGTATAACATTTGTACCAAATTGCGTTTTTCTAACTCTTTTATTTTCACAGATATTCGCATTGAAAGTTTTCAAATTGACACCCTGTATACAAGGTGCTGTAAAAATGGCGGATTAACACAATGGTACGTTGTCGAGGATTACTTCGAGAGTATGGAAAAAATTATGAAAAAAATCGGTATTGTAAGACTTTAGTTTTACACAAAATAATAATTTAATTTCATTGCTTAAAATCTGCATAACATTAATTATTTCCACTCCAGCTCATCAAATAAATTTTTCGGAGGTAGATACTTTCATGCTTGTCAATATTATGTACAATTGGTACTTTCAAATGCGATAATTTAAATGTTAAACAATTGAGTTTTGCATTAAAATAAATCTACCTATGCTAGGTTTTTAAAATGGGAAAATCAATTATTTAACATTCAAATTATCGTATTAAAAAAAACCAATTGTACATAATATTGACAAGCATGAAAGTATGTATCTCTGAAAAATTTATTTGATGAGCTGGAGTGTAAATAATTAATGTTAGGCAGACTTTAAGCAATGAAATAATTTACACTAAAATCTTCATATCTTCGAAAAAATACAATACCGATTTTTTTCATTATTATTTCCAAACTCTCGAAGTAATCCTCGACAATGTACCATTGAGTTAATCCGCCATTTTTACAGCACCCAGTATACTATTTATTATTATAAATATAAAATCCGCTCTCAATACAAATATTATCGTCAAACGATCCATAACCATTACGGGTAGAATTTATCTGTATTGCTTGCGTGTAGTGTGTATATCGCCATTTTCTAATTTCATATACTTTATGGCCCTCCCTTGTTTGTGGCGGCAAAGCCGGAAACATACGCGATAATAAATTTATTGGATGTTTTATCATTTATATTGATAGTGTTTTTATTACCTTTTTGCAGGTTGGCAGCCTGAAAGGATACTATTTATTCGAACATAAACACGTCCATAAGAGATCCCTCGACCCGAATGAACACTTCCATAACAGGCTCACATCAGAACCTAAGGTAAGTTATGTACATACATTATTTATTTTATTATATATATTTAAATGTTTTTTTTTATATTTAGAAATATATACAGTATGTTTTTTTTTATCGTGGGCCATAGGATTTTACATGCTAAAAATTATACCTTGTTCGGAACCGGTCGATCGGGATACGCTGCATGAAAGTTGTCAACTATTTCCCTAAAATAAAAATTCTCTAAAAAATACAACTATTTTCCTGCTGGACAAACCTCTTATAATTGCCGTATAAAATTCCACCCGTTCTTCAACAGTATAAATAGACATTTTCTGGTATAAATTCGTTTGATTTCTTGCCTCGCTATCAATCTGACATTTCGGAAATTCAAGGTACTTTGATTATTTTTGCTCAGTTATTTATATTAAATAATTTCATTTTTTTAAGGAATGAAACATGTTTAAGTTATTTTAATTCAGCACATCATGTAGAAAAATAATTGATTTATTACTAACTAAAATTTCTTTAAAATTTTATGATAAAATATACATTAACACAAGGTATAATTTTTAGCATGTAAAATCCTATGGCCCACGATAAAAAAAAAATACGGTATGTACGAAAAATATGAATTTATAATCACTATAAAAGTCTAAATCCATTTAATCTAACGTATTTTTTTCTTAGAAATAAAAAATTTATAAAATAGTGTTTTATTATTTTTTTTTAATACAATAATAATTATTAACTTTTAAAAGCATTATCCTTAAATCAATATCATATTTATTAAAAATTAATTCAGATAATCAATTGATAATGTATATTTAATTAATTTCATGTATAAGGCAGCACGCATTTAATAACATCAAATATGATAATGTAATAATTGTGTTGTTAAACAATTCAAGCATTCAAGCGTGTTATTAATTACATAAATTGGCGTGATGAACGGACACGCATATGTAATATCTGACTGGCGGACAACCTTTTTTAATTCATTAACTACTCACGTCGTTAACAGTTCAAGCCGTTTAATTACTGTATATTATGCCTAATTTTATGGGCATTATTATTCATATTCATACGTACCATTTTGACTTAGCCCATTATTCTCACGTCACGAACATTTTACGCAACAGATTTGGACGCAATTTTTAAACCTGAACCAATTATGTATATCTTTCGACATCTATAGCTGATTTTATCGGGTTTGTTTTTAATAATCTTAAAATTAATAACATACTGAAATGTTAAAATAATTATTTCTGCAATGAGTTTATACATATAGCTTAAATAGTCGTGCACCAATATTACACCCTTAAGCCACTAGGCGAGTTTAATAAATTATGCAAGGGTATTATTATTTATAAATGGGAATTAAGCTATGGCGGGTTTTTACTGCTATTAAATAATAAATATGAAAATTTCAACTAGATATTCTTCACGGCTAGAATTGTCAAATGTTAAATTAATGATGTAATAATTGGTATTATATAAAATGCTGTGGGTAGGGTTTCTTATTTCTCGAGAATTGAGAATAATTTCCGCATATTTCTTGAGTATTCCCGAGAAATACGAGAAATTTTAGAATGACATGTTTCATACTCGTATTATGTATTAGCATTTAAAATTTAATTTTTGGTAAATATATGATCTTACAATAAAATTTAAAATAACAATTGGCTTTTATATCTAATAGCTCTAATTTATGGAAATCTGCATGGAATCAATTAACAATCACACTTAATTCTTACAAAATATTATATAATAAATAAAAGATGCAATTAAGTGGAGAAAAACGTAAGTTCATTTCGACATTCTCTACAATTATTATTATTTAAATTTGTTGTAACTATTATCATTTGATAATTATCACTTCATAACTAAAGACCAAAAATGATAAAAATTATCAATTCATTTTTCTTTCAATACCCAATTTCGGCATACGAAATTTTACCAGAAGCTTTTCAGTTCTTCGAATTGTCAAATAAGACTCGTATTTAAAGTTTCATGTGTAATTCCTGTGTAATTAGACACACACTTACAAACTTTCTTTTTATCTTTGCAATCGCTTACAAATACTATAAAAGGATTATTTCCGTAAAAAAATTGGAAAAATACATTTTTGAAAAAAATCGATTTTTTCGATAACCGTGCCACCAGCCTAAAAATGATTCCATTAATAGTATACAGGGTATTTTTTTTATCGTGGGCCATAGGATTTTACATGCTAAAAATTATACCTTGTGTTAATGTATATTTTATCATAAAATTTTGAAGGAAATTAATAATAATTAGTAATAAATCAATAATTTTTCTACATGATGCGCGTAGTCAGAATAATTTAAACATGTTTTATTTCATTAAAAAATGAAATTATTTAAAATGAATAACTGAGCAAACATAATCAAAGTACCTTGAATTTCTGAAATGATTCTAATTAAGCGCATTATGTGAAAAGTAATTGATTTATTACTAACTAAAATTTGCTTCAAAATTATATGATAAAAAGTACATTAACACCAGGTATAATTTTTAGCATGTAAAATTATATGGCCCACGATAAAAAAAAAACATACTGTATAGTGTATCAAGGGCCGAAAATAGGCTTTACCAACCCGCCGCTTTTAGAAACACGAGCGAGCGAGGGTTGCTTATAGTGAAGGGTTGCTAAAACATTTCGGCATGAGTTACACTCGATATTTTTTTACCTGCCTTAAGTAAAAACCGTGTTTCAGGAAATTTTATATCGCGCACCATTGAACTGTCACTGTCAGATTTTTGCAAAGCCTACTCATATTCCGCGGAAGGTTGTCTAGATTATGCATATTGTTTTTTCGGCTCTAGATACCCTAAATCGTAGTTTCGGCCCGATTTTTATGGCCGAAATAAATGGTTTCGGTAGAGGCAGGCGAAAAAAGTTATAGCCCCATTAATTTACTACAAAACTGGCAAGTTTCGTTGCTTCGTCATTTCGGAATCTAGAGATAGAAAATAAAGTTTTCCAAAAAATGTGAGGACAATGGAAATCTTCTTGATTGGCGGAATTTTCGATATGGCCGCCGTTCAACCAAAAGAAAGCGCTCGGCAGTTTGTTTGACGTTTCAATGAAATTCAATGTATTTTCGCTCGATTTAAACTATCATTGTAGCATTGATTATATATACCAGGTGTCTCATTGTAAGACCCATCATAGGGAATTGCCATGTAAAATTTCAGTTTGTATCTTCATTATTCAATTCATATGGTCAAAATAAAATTAGAAACATTCCTTTACCTACCAGCATTATTTTCGAAGATGCATTTTTGTGTTTTCTTTAGTTTAATATTAAATATATCTTAAAAAGAGTGACCAAATATTCGACAAAAAACAATATCTCCCGAGATTTATATAGCATTTTTTCACAAACGGGATATTTTAAGTAAAACGTTCGTTTTTAAAACATAACCTAGAAAAAAATGTTGTCAGCCGTGACCGTTAAAATAAATAATGGACACTCATGGGGAGAAAAATGATTACTTCTCTCCATAGGGATTATTTCTGTCACGATTTCGACAGCCGAGAAGTCGAATTTCTCTCTAATTTGTGAAATACAGTATATACCGGGTGACCCTGGGATCTGTAAAAACTCCATAATTTATTTCCTATTTAAGATATCGACTTCTAGTTTTCTTGAGCTGGTACCCTCACTTATTCTACATATTTTAAAAATATGTATGTTTTTGTACAGGGTGTCCCAATATACATAACAGAACAAAGTTATGTTTTTTTAAATGGAAATTTATTTTTATACTTTATTTTCAACCCTCTTGAGAGGCTGATAAAAATAGTATAGTATGGGTCTATTATGGACGGTTGGTTAGTTATGGACAAATTTGGGCAAAAACAAGGACACATTGAAAAAATTGCAGAAGCGCTCCCAGCAAAGCTAGCATCATTTTTTATACACTAAAGAATTTTCCACATCATGAAGAATAATACAAATTGGCTTGGGTTCTTTTTTGTTCATACTGCTATACAGGGTATCAACATACGCAAAATATTGGATAACTATTTTTTATCAAATGGAACACCCTATACATCTTGCCACAAATGCATGGAATTTTTAACAAGCTTTCCAATGATGTACAATTTGTATAATGAAATATGAAGGATTTTTGAGATTTATCCATAAAAACATTTTTCTTTTGTCATCTCCTGCTCATTTTTGGATTTTCAGCCAAAACTATGCATTTTCTGAAAAAATAATAGGAGACCAAAGTTGTCATACATAGTTTTGGCTGAAAATCCAAAAATCAGCAGAAGGTGACAAAACAAATATGTTTTTATTGATAAATCTCAAGAATCCTTAATATTTTGTTACATAAACTGTATATCATTGGAAAGCTTATTGAAAATGCCATAGATTGGTGGCAACTTATATAGGGTGTTCCATTTGAAAAAAAAGTTATCCATTGTTTTGCGTATGTTGACACCCTGTTTAGCACTATGAATAAAAGAGAACCAAAGCCGATGTGTATTATTCTTTATGATGTGGAAAATTTTTTAGTGTATAAATAATTATGCTATCTTTGCTAGGAACGCTTCTGCAATGTTTTCAATGTGTACATGTTTTTGCCACAAATTTGGCGATAACTAACCAATCGTCCATAATAGACCCATACTATCTAATGCTATTTTTATCAGCTTCTCAAGAGGGTTGAAAATAAAGTATAAAATATAGGGTGTTCCATTTAAAAAAACATAATTTTGTTCTGTTATGTATATTGGGACACCCTGTACAAAAACATAAATATTTTTGAAATATGTAGAATAAGTGAGGGTACCAGTTCAAGAAAACTAGAAGTCGATATCTCAAATAGCAAATAAGTTATGGGGCTTTTACAGATCCCTGGGTCACCCGGTATGTTACGGGGAAAGACGTTAAACCGGGCAATAATGAGAAAATCCGGGTTATGACGCTAATGACCGGTTGCGATAAATATTAACGTTATTGACCGGGAAATGTCGTTAATAGCCTCGAGTAATAAAAATTATAATAGGCAGTGGATATGATTCCGCAAGTATATGCGGATCGGTGTAATTCCTTTTAAAACCATATTATCTTCTTCGCTTACCACTTTGCGGTAGGTACGATAGGTGCTTATGCTTATTTCCCCCCTCGAAATATTCATTACCTAAGTAAATTTAATTATCAACTCTAATAAGAATTGAGAAATATTTACATTCGCATTTTTACAATCAATATATAATTTTAAAATAATGCAATGAAAACACATGTAATTCAAAATTATATTAATACCATATCATTAAATAATGATGGTTTAAACAGAATTTTAATAGTTAATTAGAAGGTAGATCATTCGGTTATATTGAATTTCTAAACCACATACTATTTTGGAAATTAGAGGGGTTGCAGGCAATGAACATAGACAATAATGTTTGTAAAAAATATAACGAATGAATGATTAAAGTTAAATTTTATTTTGTATAAAACATTAAAAAGAAATTACCAAAAAAAATAGTTGTACGAAAAAACAGTTGATGGTATTTTCTAGATCTCATCGAATCCGCTTGTAAACATGATTCACATATTCCAAAAAAAATACGAAAAAATTTATCAAAAAATTTACCGAAAAATATAGCTGTACGAAAATCGTAAGTGCGATAACTTTCAGTTTCGCAGTTTTGCACATTCTCCTCCACCAGGTGCAACGGTCTGCGGTTTTTTGAAGATAGTTCATTTTATTTTAATATTTTATTTTTAACTCACTTTACAAGTCGTAACATGAAGATCATTAACAATATTGACCTGAGAAGATTGGGAACTGCTGACGTTAACTACCGTAAATTAACGTTATTTTCCAGAAGTTTAGGCCAATAACGTCATTTTACGGTGATTAAGGTGAATAACTATTAGCGTCATTTCCCGTAACATACAGGGTCTTTTTTTTAACTCAGAACATATGTTTGTCAATATCTATATTCTATGTTATAATAATCACATCAACGCATTGGAATGTATTGACAATGTAGTACACAAAGGTGCCAGTGAATGCTTCTTCTTCTTCTCTCGGCCCCGTCGACCTGTTACAGTACAGTGAAAGCTTAAAATTATTACGAATAAAGTGAGGTTAATGAAACAAACAATGATACATTGTAAGTAATTATAATAAATATTCAAAATGACCACCTTCACGTTCTAAGCAGTAGCCAAGTCGATTATAAAATCCTTGATTAGCATTTCTAATGTGTTGCGGATTTCTTCTTAATTCATCGCAAACAGTAATTACACGATCTTTTAACTCTGAAGTATTGTTTATAATAATGTTATTATAAACATTGCTTTTTAGATACTCCCACAAAAAAAATCGTTTGGAGACAAATTAGGTGACCAGGGTGGCCAAGGTATTGGACCAAATCTACCTATCCAGCGATCAGGAAGTAATTCACTAAAATAATTATTAATGGCAGCTGTAGAATGTGGAGGCGCTCCATCCATCTGATAATAAGGAGCAGCAATGTTTAGTGTATGAATTTCTGGCATTATACAAGTTCGCAGAAGATCTAAGTAAACATTACTGTTTAGATTTTCAATAATAAAAAAGGACCAATAAGGGTATCATTAATTAGTCCAGCCCACACATTAACTCTCGCATTGTATTGTGTGTGCATCAAATTTTGTAAGCGAGGATTATTGCACGCCCAAAATCTACAAGGTGAAGGAATGGGTGTAAGGAATGGGTATCGATAAGGAATAAAGAATGCTAACCTATAATTTAAGGAAAATGATGCCTCATCAGTAAATATTATTCTGTGTAAAATTTCTTGATCATTATTAATTAAATTGAATACGGTTTCACAGAATTCTGTTCGTTTGCCTTTGTCCTCATTTGATAGTTGCTAATAATTTGAAAACTTGTTAGCATTATATTTAAATTCTTTTAATGTCTTGTAAACGGAAGCTGAACTTATTTGAAACTGTGCTGAAATATCAAACATTTATCTCCCTTGATATACAGTGCGTTCATGATCTCTTTTAAATGGAACCCTCCGTATATTATCGCATATTTGGATTCGTCGGAAAATTCTAAATATTGAAAAAATGAAAAATTACGTTGCAACAGTTTTTGACGACGATTGCGAAAGAGGTGAACGTCAATTCTTTCTCAGTGTCATTAAGGGTTTTCGTAACGGTTACGATTTATTATATAAAAATGCATTTATCTGAGAAAGAACAAATTGAATTACTTATGATGATTGGTTTTGGAATTTCGGTTGCTAGGAAACTCACAAAATAACAAGCCAGTTCTGAATCATGACAGTCCTAGTACCGTTATAGGCTAGTTAAAAGAGCAGGGATTTTTAATTATAAAAGTAGTTTTGAACTATTTTTTTGTTACTATTTTTATAACTATTTAAATAGGTGACGCAAAAAACTATACAACACTCAGTTCGTTAAGTGCATTCAAACAGGTCTCGAAAATTAAAAATACTCGGCCGTACGGGCACTTACCGAACTTGTGTCGTAATATACTATAATGCAACTCATCCAGATTGACCTCCAATTATTAGACCTATTGTTGGCAGAATTTGATCAAAAGTTGAACACGGCCACGTTAGAGATTTGCCTATAGGAAGACCAGCAGTGACCTTTCGCGTTTTTTTTTGTACGGCCGAGGTAGCAGAGGTGGTAATATACGAGCCCAGACGCACATGAATTGGACCAACGGATTATTCAATTAGTTTTTATTTTTCTTAATTAAAATGCATTAAATTCAAATGAATTATAGACATGAAAATACGTAAATTAGATACACTATACTTTTAAGTAACAATCAGTAATAAATAATAAGTATTCTAATTTCAAGAGTTATAAAAAACAAAATAAAAACAACATTTTGTCTGGCTCATATGAATTGGTCTGTACCTCGAAACGCAAAGATAAATGTTTATTTCCGGATCAAAACATCATAGTTTTTTTTTGTGCAAATTTCTTATCGAGAGTGCATTGAGTAAACAAATAAAAATGTTATTTTTCGTATGTTTAAGTAGTACTTGTTAAAATGGTTCGCGGTAAGTCGTTGTCTTGTGATATGCGAAATTCTATTGTTGCTGCCCATCGAAATGGCCTTTCCGGTCATAAAATAGCTAAAAATATATATATTCCACAAAGTACGGTGAGGAACATAATTATTCAGTACAAAAATAACGGAAATGTTATTCCGAAAGTTAAAACTGGCCGTCGATCGATGGTTACAAAAAGGGATAAACGTTCTCTCCGTACACTTATTAAAGAAGATCGCCGAGCATCCTCCCGAGAATTGGCTACTAAATGGACAGATGCAATTGGCAGACCTACAAGGCAAGTTTTAATCAACATGAAAACACAAAAACTATTATTTTTTACTTTAGGCAAAATAAAAACCCCTTCTCATGAAAAAACAAATGCGGGCCAGATTTTTATGGGCAAAGGAACACAAGGAGTGGGTTCAACATCAATGGGACTCAATTATATGGAGTGACGAATTCAAGTTTGAGGTGTGTATTGGTGATTCACGCAGTAGAATTATTCGAATGCCAGGGGAGGAATATCTCAGAGACTGTCTCAAAAGAAAGGTCAAATTTCCGGCATCTGCGATAGTTTGGGGATGCATGTCTTCCCAAGGTGTTGGACGTCTGTATTTTATTGACGGTACCGTTAATGCTGCAAAGTAAAAAACCATTTTGCAAGAAAAGATGTTGCCTTCAATTAATCATATTCAATTGCCAGAAGGGGGATTTATATTCCAACAAGACAGTGCAGCTTGCCATATAGCTAAAACTGTAATGTCTTGGTTACGAGAAATGGACATTACCGTATTAAAATGGCCTTCAAGCAGCCCTGACCTATCACCGATCGAAACCTTGTGGCATGAAATGAAGAAAGTGCTTCGAACCACCCCCGTTCGCACTATACCAGAATTAAAGGCAAGAATTCAAGAAATTTGGAACAATTCCACTCCAGAGTACTGCAAAACATTAGTTGATACCATGCCAAAGCGAATTGATGCTGTTATAAAACACAATGGTGGCTGCACTCAGTGGTAGCTGATAAATTATTTGATTTTGAAATGGTCCAATTGATATGCGCCAGACATGAAGTTATTTTTAATTTGTTTTTTGTTACTATTGCATTTGATATAAGTACTACATATTATTGATTGATGCCTAAAAGTATAGATACTCTAATGCGTTTATTTGGTTTTCTGTAACTAATATAAATTGAATAATTTATAATTAATGAAAATAACAAAATATTGAATATTCCGTTGGTCCAATTCATGTGCATCTGGGCTCGTAGATAGGTTCAGTCACGCAGTTAGCCGTCTCTGCAACCTACCCATCTGTATTACCACCTCTGCTATCTCGGCCGTACCAAAATTAAACCCGCGAGTCGTCACTGAAAACCTTCGAAACCGGACGTTCTGCTAAAAACTCACGATAACCCCTATGTATCCGTTAGGACAATCTCCAAGAATTGCAATTTATCATCAGGATCAGTTTAAAAAAACCTCGGGTGGCTAAGTATCATCCTTATAAGGTTTCATTGATGCACGAGTTATTAGAAGACTATTCGGCTTGAAGAGTGCAATTTGGTGAGTAGATGATAGCGGCTAGAAAACAAAATTTAAGTTACATCAGACGGATTTTTTTCTGATGAGGCTACTTTTGTTTTAAATGGACGCGTCAATAGACATAACTGCAGGTATTGGGCAACCGAAAGTCCGCACTATACACAAGCATGTCACACACATCATAATCAAAAAGTAAATATGTGGGCAGGCGTTGCAGAAAATCGAATTCTCGGACTATATTTTTTTGAAGAAAATTTAAATGAAGAACGCTACTTGGACTTTCTTCAGTTTAAACTAATCCATGCTTTAGCTGTTTTGTTTTATAATCCACAGGATGCAGACATCCCTAATAATGACATATGGTTCCAACAAGATGGAAAGATGGGGCACCTCCGTATTTTGCAATGCCTGAGAGAATTTCTGGATGTAACTTTTCCAAATAAATGAATTAGACGAAAAGGTCCTATCGAGTGGCCTCAAAGATCACCAGATATAACCCCATTCGATTTTTTATGGCGTTATTTTAAATCTAACGTTTATATGAATAAACCAAATAATATTGATGATCTGAAACAGAAAATATGGCAAGAAATAAGACTTATTTCACCTGAGTTGAACGGGAAATAATTCTTGGACTAGAAAAATACGTTGAAGTAAACGAACAAAACATTGAACATTTATTATCAAGCAATTATTGTTATGTTAAAGATAGAAACACCAAAGTGGCGGAATCTATTGCCTGAATGCTGTACTGAACCAAATCCAGGTGGCTTTAACACCGACAAGATATGGATATTGTCAGCGGCATTGTTATGTTGTTATTTATTTTGTATGATTTATTGTTAAACAGTATTACGTGAAAATGGCCGACTTATAATAATTGTCAATATTTCGTAAACAGTTGAAGATAGGTATAGAACATTATACACAGGAAAGATCTAGAATTTTAAATAGAATAACTTAAACGACATTTCTTTCGTAATGTAAAAACCTTCATAACGTTACTTATATCGTAAATTACTATTAGATGATATCTAGGAAAATTAAGTTTATGGAGGGTACAAGCATTCTAAGAGTGCATTTAATTCTGATTTTCAAGCACTTATACTTATCTTAATGTCGCCTTTATTCTCAATGCAGTAATAAAATTAAAATTTAAAATGCAATAAACGCGACTATGGTTTGCATTTTTGCGTTTCGGTTTTAATGCACTGGAACAAAGCAATAGTAGTTCTGAGCAAAATGAGCACGATGGCCTAATATCCATCTACTTTTATATCGTGGAATCCCAGCTTCTGCATGTTTAAGGGCTCCCAATAGCCACTGTGCCTTGCTTACGGCCCGCACTCACTCATTTCATAAACAGTTTTCCCTCGTGTTTTCCGCTGTTTTTCCAACGGTATCAGCGGTCTCATTGCCCGAGCTCGCCCATTACCGCGGTCCCTTTTGAGCAAGGGAAATGTAATGTAAAAACGTCACTTTATGATGTAAATGCATTACATGGTGTGCTGAGGTGATAAGTGGATTGCCACTCCTAACTTTTTTGAAAATAGTACGAAATTTTAAGCCTCTAGGTCTTTATAACATAAAATGTTCGCAATTAATGATGTTATTATTGTATTATTGATTAAAAACACTTAACTCTCTCAAGGCAATGGAAATAATTTGTTCAAAAAACACATTTAGTAAGTCCACTGTGAATGACGGGTGTGAAGTTAGCAATAAATCCAGCAATCGATTTTAAAAATTCATATCGGAGAAACGAAAAGCAATACGAAAAAAAGTTAACCATACCATTAGGGAAGGTCTAAATTAATAACACAAAAAAAATCAACCCTTTATATTTTTTCACCCCTTTCAAAAAAGTTTTTTTTTTTTTTTTAAGTTTGCAATCTGCCACAAATAAATAAAAATGTTCATTCTTATCACTAATATAAGTACTTTAATAATCAAGAGTCAAAGAAACGTTACGGGCACTCCTTCAACAAAAAAAAATTCTCGGTAAGTCGCAGAAATCCACATTTCGCGATATTAATCTCCATTTTTGAAAAAGTTTTCAATCAGCCATAACTAAATAAAAATTCTTATTCGTATCACTAATAAAGGTACTTTCATAATCAAAGGTCAAAAAAACGTTACGAGCACTGCTTCAACCCAGAAAAAAATAATTTCTCCGTAAGTCGCAGAAATCCTACCTCGCGATATTAATCTCCATTTTTGACATACTTTGCAATCAGCCATAACTAAATAAAAATTCTTATTCTTATCACTAATAAAGGTACTTATATAACCAAAAGTCAAAAAAACGTTACGGGTACTCCTTCAACCCGGAAAAAAATAATCTCCGTTAGTCGCAGAAATCCACATTTCGCGATATTAATCTCCATTTTTGACAAAGTTTGCAATCAGCCATAACTAAATAAAAATTCCTATTCTTATCACCAATAAAAGGTACTTTCGTAAACAAAAGTAAAAAAATAAGGGCAATCCTTCAACCCAGAAAAAAATAATTTCTCCGTAAGTTGCAGAAATCCACATTGCGGATTTTACCAAAAGGTTTCAAGTTTTTTGCATTGCTGACAAAAACTTATGTTCATGGTTTAATTTAAAATTCTCTATTTGTTTATAAAATGCACCGTCCAAAGCAGAATCATCGTGAGGGACCTCAAAATGGATATTTTAGAATTCTAAAGATTTCACGAACAGCTTCTCTTATTATGGACGGAGATAGTTAAAAACCTCACAAATGGCATTTTTAGATAGTAAGAAAAAAAGGGCTTTAAATTGACAAAAACAACAAATTCAAACCTCCAAAATTTTGAATGTAAATGGAAAATGCAAAAGAAGGTTTAGCAAACGTCAGCAAAGGGTCTTAATCACTCATCGTTATTATAAACCGGACCTAAAAATGATGTGTATAATAATTGTTGGTATTTAAAAATGCAATTAACAATGACAATAAATGTATTTTAGTCTTTATTGTTTCGTTGGCATGTTTTTTCTTCAAACAACCTACTCAGTTTTTTTCTTTTAGATAAAGAAAGCTTTTTTTCTCTATGAATTATAAAATTTTGGGAAAACAAAATAGTATATTATGCAACAAGTATTATAAACGGTACTTTAGTCACGAGTGAATTAGGCACGAGCGGAGCGTCGCGGAGCGAGTGTTTAATAACGAGTGTCTAGAGAAGTTTAAAACACGAATTGCATACTATACTTTTTCTACGACTACATTGCTAAAATTTTGAAATTATTTTATTATCTTAAAGAACATGATAATAGTACATTATTATTAAATTAGTCTACTTGGTTAAATAAACATTAACAGTTACGTTAGAGACATTATGGCAATTGCTAAAGGAAATCAATAATTTTCCTAAATTTCTTTGATGTTTTGTATTATTTATTTGATTTGGTTGAAAGTATTCCTTGTTTCATTTATTTCTTTTTTATTTTGACAGATTGTTGATAAGTGACAACTAACTTGATTTTGAGTTTCGTTTGATTTTAGCGATTTAAAGATCTGGAGCCAACTTCAGCCCATGACTAAAATGTGCAAAGTCACAGTTTGTTAAGGTGTATTTAAAGAATCACTTAGCGTCGTGGAAACATATGCGATAAATGACATTTTAGAGGCAGGAGTAAAAAAATAATATGTTTTAAATAATATTTTTTCACAAATGGGAGAGAAAGTCGATTTCTCATCCGTCAAAATCGTAAGAGAAATAATATTTCTCTCCTTAGGGAGAGAAGTAATCATTCCTCTCCCTGCGAGGTTCCATTATTTATTTTAACTGTCACGGCTAACAGCGTCTTTTTACTCTTAAAATATCCCGTTTGTGAAAATATTGTATATACCGGTTGTAACTGAATTCTGGTAGACCTCAAATCTCATTTTCATTTTTACATATATCTTTATGAAATTTTGTATGTTGTTTTTAGAGAATAAAGTTTGTCAAAAAATGAAATTTTAATGAAATTACTACTTCCGGTCTAACCGGAAATTACCTTTAACAAAGTGACAAGAGACTATTTTGGCTTTAGTAATGTAAACGTTTAAAGCATTGTTAACTTAAGTTCTTTATACTAAACAATAATATTTTGTCATGGAAAAAATAATTCTTGAGTACATAGAGTTTAAGTTCATCTGGCAACATCTGAAGGAAAGTCTCTCGTTCTACTGTGCCAGGAAATAAGTGCGCCGGTCGAAGACGTTTAAAGGTCAAATGCCGGGCCACTAGGAGGAGCCGGTCACGGCAATCAAATTCCGCCACCGTTCGGGGACTCGATATTTGTGCGTTGATAAGTTAGGGACTCGCATAGGGGTCGGGGAAATCATAAGCGGTGTTACTAAACCTTCGGGGAACCTGTTTTTGGCCTTTTTGGTACGGGAAATTCGAAGACAACTCTCAATTAAGCGAAAAATACATTATAATGGCAAAAAAAAATTCCGGGCGGCTTCTATTGGTCGACGCGGTGTCTCATCTGATTGGCGAAATAACATGACGTAGTCTCACCTGATTGGCTTATTACTTTTACAGCCTAGGCATAAATAAGCATTCTTTTTTTAGTCCGCAAAAGTGATATTTCACGGCCTAAAAGCAGTTAGAAAAATCTTGCATTTCATATCAATCCGCGAAAAAAATGTTTTTTTTAAACTGTTAAAAATGCTAATTTTTCAATGATGAAGAATGGTAATTATTCCATTGTCAAAAATTGTTTATTTCCAACTGTTAAAAATAGTATTTGAAAACATCAAAACTGGTATTTTCTACCCTTAAAAATCGAATATTTTTTACTTCCAAAAATTACATTTTTTAACTGCGCTGAGTTTCAAATTTTATGTACAACAAGTGATATTTTAAGAGTTAAAAAAATAATCTCTGCTCAATTAAATATAAATTTTGATAATTTTCGATTGTTCAACATAACGCAATACATTTTCTCTGAAAACTTCACAAACATAATTTGTTGAATTGAACAAAAAATATTTTCGTCGAATTTCAAAAATGTCACATACAATTGTCAAAAGATCTTTCACAAATTACGATTTCAGAAATGATTTATTCCAATTCTCAAATATGTTTGAAATGCCAGAAACTGTGGTACTTCACTTGTCAAAAGAAGATTTTTAAACTATCAAATCTTACATGGACCAGTCATCAGAATGATCATTTTTGGCAGCTAAAAACGTAATTAGGCAACTAAAAATGTTGATGTGGCCACTATGTAATTTTCTTTGCTTTAATCAAAGGCTGCGTTTTTTTTATTTCATCAATACGTGGAAAAACTTCATCCCTAAATTTTGATATAATCCCTTTTGTACAGTTAATTTGAATCCCAGAGATAAATCGTTCTCTCTTTCTTCAAAAAGGGAGGGGGAAGGTAGATTGTATAAATATCTCTACCTTCAACATATTCCTCGAGCCGCCACTGAATCAGATGCAAAAAATGATAATAGAACATCTACCTTATTACGTCAAAAATATATTTTTCTACTGATATTAAAAAATTGATGTGCAAAATTGGTTTCGAAGAAGTTGTTGTTTATATAACGTCGTCATGGTAACGACGGAAAAACACTTCACGCCGCCAAGCACGTACCAGTATAGCGCAACTTATAGATCATTAGAAAGTACGGGTGTGGAGTAGAAATATATTTCAGAAATAGATTTTAAAGTAAGTTATTTCACATCTAAAAACTTGTAAATTTCCTCAAAGTTTGCACATCTCCACAAAATATACAGGGTGTTACAAATTCGGTGCATTAGTATTGCTATCTCGGTAACTGTAAAAGATAAAGAGTTGGTTAAATGAAGGCAAAGTATTTAATCGTATAAAAGGCAATTTTCTCATTGCATTGTATCGTTTTATTTTCAAAAATCTAGTGAGATTTCGAAAAAAAAGTTGTTTGTTTTTGGCATTCCTTACAATTTTTATTGATATACATTTGAAATAACTGTCAACATTTTACAGTTATGGACCAAAAAAATAATTGTTTAATAAGTCCTCAAAAATCCATGCTTTTTCGAAATATATTTATTATCAAAAGATATTTATGTAATAATCATTTGTGTAATATTTACGATATATAAAATCAGGGTTCGGGCGATATATATCATCGATATATATATATATATATATATATATATATATATATATATATATATATATATCGTGATATATATTCGATGATATATATCATGGATATTTATGAAACACACAATACCAAAAAATTCCCCCGTTTCTCAAATATTCCCAGTTGTAGCAATATGAATACTGAGCATTTGCTCTAATATTAACTAGAGATGGGTGAAATGACTCTTTTTTGTCGAAAATAGTCGATTCTTGAAGTGATTCACGACTCTGTCCTCACTTTGAAAATTCTTCAATTTGTCCCTGAAAACATAGTGAAGAGCAAAAAAGTATATATCGGATATATATCTGGATATATATCCGATATATTGATATTTATATAAATATCGGATATTTTCCGAACCCTGTCTGAAATAATATCGCGAAAAAAACAGGTTTTTAATAGTTCACAAAAAAGAACTTTTCAACTCTTCAGATTGATAAAATATAAAATTCGGATTGAAGTTCTATTTGAAAATCCCTGTTAGTTATTGATATATAGTGCACACAGAGACACACAGACATTTTTCAAAATTCGTTACACGTGGTGGAGTCAAAATGTATGTTTCCGTTGAAATTCCGATTTAAAAAAATCACAATTAATACTTTCTCGTATTTTGTACGGAGAAAAATATGTATGTTCAAACTAAAAACTATTTGTATTAAGTATTTTAAATTTCGCAAAAATTTCGTAAAGGTTTGTCAAATATCTGTAAGAAATTAATATGTCAACTATTCAGTATCATGTCATTAGGGAGTTAATATATATATTTTTTAATTTCCTGAAGTAATCAATTTTCAATTTATAAAATAGCAATTTTAACACATGTTTTGATAGTGAAAAATGTTATTTTTCAGCTGCAAAAACAGTTTATTTTTAATAACATATTTTACTAACCATCATTGGCTTATGTCAACTATCAAAATTACATTCATCAAATTTGACCATCATTTGATAATTCAATTTTAGATAAAATATAATTTTATCAACTATTAGAACAGGTTTTTCTAGCAATTAGAAACTTTCTTTTCTTGTATAAATGGTAGTGCATAAAATTACATTTTGGTACTGCATACATTGTATAACCCGACTTCGATAGTCGATAAAATTTCGGGCCGAGAGGGCCCATCAGCGATCCGGTCTGCAGACTGCAAATATAGTGTACAAGCCGCGCCTTTTAGGATGGCGAGAAGCGGCGCAGCCCGAATAGCTCCGAATGCGTCGTTTACCGTCGTTCGGCAGATTTAAAAGTTTCTGTTTGGCGCACACCAGCGTAACGTAGGGGATAAGGAAATCATTTTTTTGACATTGTGTTGATTTATAATGAAATGAATAAATAAACATAAAATTGTTTTACCATTGATTTACTATTTTAATCACGTATACATGGTGTACCTATCACGTAAATGGTTAGAATGGTTCGCCGCCACTGAGGATTTTTTTAATTTAGCGGCAGTACGACACCGCTGCGCACCCAAGTCTCTCGCCATCCTAAAAGACCCGTCCTGTACATGCGTTTGGGATCTGCACCAACGCCCACGCTGTGTGATAACGCAAATCCACAAAATGCAGCCTCCGCACTGGCCGCACTCAACAATTCCTAGGAGAGTTTAATATCAATAAGCAACTATAGAGCCGTGACATCCCCTTCATGCCAGGACAATGTGTGCCGGAAAGTGTACTTTGCCGCAACGTGCGGCAAAGTACAACGTTGGGAAATCGTTTACTTTGCGTTCTCAACTGAATGTGCAAAAGCACTTTATTAATCGGTCGTAGAAAAATATGATTTTTGCGTGTCAGAAATTGTATTATTCCACTGCCAAAAAAACACTATCCTTTCCTGAGTTTTGAACAGCCAATCATAGGACATTTCAACTCTCAAACCCAACACTATTTTACATTTTCCTTCGTTCCAAGAAAGTAAAAACTAAAAAAGGAAACATTTTGGTATTACTGGTCTATATTTATGAATTCCTGGTAGTTATATAAATTCACATTAACTGTAGTTGTAGAGAATATCAAAATAAAGAACTTTTTCTTCGACTATTAGTTCTGGAGTTTGTAAGAAAACTAGTCTGAAAATATTGATTTATATATGATGTATGTGTTTAAACTTAGCAACTGATTGTTTCTTTGTATATCTAGCTTTTTCAAGTTTTAAGCCACTCAATATTTTTACTATTGGATATAATTAATTAAATTATATTATATATATAATTAATTAATTATAATTATTTAATCGTCAAAATAGTACTAAACATATTTATTCTTAATGATATAAAAATCTTGTATGAAACTATGTGTCATTCAAAATTTTATTTAAAAGGTAATCTTTAAAAAGTAATAAATCATCCGTATCCGTAATCACATTAATGTTAACTTTTCCCTAAACTTGACGGAAGTTCTGTTGCTCTGAACTTACCCAAGGAAGTTACATGGTGTTTTGATTGCAGCTTTATCGTAAATATTTTTAAAATGTATTTTTCACGCCTTTAAGGTGAGATTGATTCGTTCGCAAAGAGTTGTAAAACTGAAGTTTTGAAACATTTAAAGTATCTTCGAAGGTTTCGACAGGCGTTAGATGTATGTGTACCCGATATATGTATCCAGTTCTTACTTGGGTTAAAGTAGCTGTGGGTGTATACCTTGGAGGACAACTTCTCATCCTATTGACACTTTTTCGCTTTGTGTTTGCTAAAAGTAACTACAATTTAAAATTCTTTAAATCATTTAACATGGGTGGTTAAAATATAATACAATTTTCAGTTCAGCATAATTATAATTTCGCATCATTAGGACCTCGACATGTTTTTTGGGATTTCTTTTTAATAATAGCTGGAGTTGTTTCTTTATTTTAATACTTTACTGAAAATTATGTTTGTTAAAATAATCAAGCATGCAATGAAATTCACATGTTTAAAATGTTTTATGAAAGAGACAAGATTAATTTAAATTTAATTGACTGAAACTAGATATGTACATATAGAAGATTTACATCTAACGACCAATTCCCTAAATGTATTTATGACTTGTTATGCTTGTGATATGTATAATAAATATACAAATTTCGAAAAATGTTAATTGTTGAATTGCATAAAAATTGTAACTGAGGGAGAAAAAATAACGTCAAATATGGATTCAGCACACCCAAATTATGTTGGAACAAGTTCTTTTATCAATGCAACAAAAATTTTCTTGCCCAGTGTAATGTACAAAGGTACCCGAAATAAACTCATTTCAAATGTCATACTAATTATTTAAAAACGGAGAGCTTTTTCTTGATGGTAAAATGAATAAAAACATTATATAAAAAGCTCCACTTTTTATGGGAATTAATGTCTTTTTGCAAAAAAATTCTACAAAAGTTGTGAAATCAAAGTAATAGAATTCCATTTAAAAAAATGTCAATGACGTCAAAAGTGATAAATTACTGACGTTATAATTTGTCAGTACTTGAGAAAATGCGGAATAAATAACAAACATTTATCTATCCGAGCATTTATATTATTTTGAGCAGATGGTTTTTGTATCCAGAAAGGATTTTGCAGATGAGGAGAAAATCTTATGAGGTATAACTTTAAAAAAGTTATTAGACAGACAACTCCAAACATAAGCTGAAGTTGTTTAATGTTTCAAAATTGTCAACGACAGGAATTCGTAACTCAAGTTGATGAAGGATGAAGGTCATTCACTTGACAGTGTGGGCAATTTGCCTTTGAGCACTGTAATAACAAATAAGAACCATCACCAATAAGCACAGATTTATTTGGTCAATATCCGATACCATAGCTACAAAAAAATTATTTCCAATGCCAAAATTTTTAGAAATCGGGATACGTCAGCCGTAGATTTAGTCATTTCTTTGACGAAGACATTTTATATTTTGGCAAAACAATAGTATATTACGCAAAGAGTGCAGAAAAAATGCTTTAGCTGCCCTCAGTTTTTGGCTCTCCAACCTATAATTTAACGCCCATTCATAAATAACCATTTATGACTACAGTAGTTGCTATTTTACTAAAATATCCATTGCTGTGACCTAATTCCTTCTTATACCTAATTATTCAATACACGAAAATCGTGCCTGATAGCAATAATCCCATTCGTTTATAAGTGTATTAAACAATGGTATGCTACATATAAATACCGATTAGAAAAAAAAAACATCAAAAAAGCCGCAATATTAAGTCCATTAGGCACGAAACATTTGCATACAAAATTAGTTGCGCAAAATGAAAATAATGCATTAATTGCGATAAATTAAAACGTCGATTCAACGTTTATCGCTTAGGACGTATAAAAAACACATGACGGATGGTATTGGTTAAAAATGAAATCATAAATCAACGTAATTGGAATAATTTTAAACGTGGCCGTATTTTATTTTTGGTTTGGAAAATGTCCGTTGTTATTTTTTTATTGTTTCCAATCGATTTGTAATTGGTGCACGTTTTATATTTTACAGCCGGAAAACAATTTAAAACTGTGGTCGCATCTGTGAGCAATTAAGAAATAAGGTTTTTCAAATCAGATATAAACTGTGAAAAGTGTATTGCAGTGCGAGACTGCTATCGATTTTAAATTTATCTTGGCAACGGTTTAATTTTAACGAAGGGCAATTCATGGTTTTAGTAGGGGTAACAAATTGTAAATAATCAAGTTTTGAGCTGAATATTCTACTAAAGTTTTTTTCAAATATGTATAATAATTTGACCTATAAAATATATTTTAATTCAGCTTTGAATGCAGTTTTTTAAGTGTGGGAAGTGTTTTAAATATATTTCAATATCCGGAATTGCTCGCCGTTTGAAATTTTATTAATTTTGCTTTGGAGCCATGGATGGGAAGTAAGCATTTAAAGTAAATCCGTTGATATTTTACATACAAAATCATATGCCCCCACGTATTATTGCAAATATTATTCGTAGTTATGAATATTTGAGAGAATAGTAATACCGACAGTTTGGTCTCAACTGTGTAAATATGGTTTTAAAATATTGAATAAAATATGCTATAAACAAAAGTTTTTGGCTGAAATCCGGAAATTTTATTCATACAATAATGATTACAATAAAATTTTCAATTTTTAAGATTTTCAAGATAATAATTTACATCTTTAATAAAAACGAATCTAATAATAAAGTTCATTATAGTTATTAATGCTACAAGAAACCAATCTGAATATTATAAACGTAAAAGAAAGTTTTGGAATTGATACAAATAATAGTAAATTATATTACTAGGTATTGAAGTGGTACTTTTCATGTTAAGCTCAGTGTTTGCGGGCCGAAACATGAAGCGTTGAGGCTTGCAATCTGAGCGAAACATGAAAGTGGTCTTTTCAATACCGAGTGATTTATGCTATTTTTTCTTCAAGCGGAGTATATTAATAATACAAACTCATCATAAATTGATTCATTTTGTGAGGTTGTGTCAATGTAAGTATGGCACATATGGGTTCCACAGAATGACAGTTGACAAGTTGTCTACATTACCGACCTGATATAATTTAATAATTTTAATGGAATCATGGTTTATATGGTTGCATTAGTAAATTTTGGTAATTTGGTGACATTAGTAATGACAATGTAACACGGCACACAATTTAAATAGCGTTAATGTATCAATTAAATTATGAAAGATCGCTGATGGCAATAACGTTAAAATTTGGTACTAATTCGTCGGAGGTTTTTAATTCATATTGTTACTAGTACAATTATAACCTACTTTAACATGGAACTTTCACTTCTATAAACGCTGATTTCATTACGCTTGAAGAAAAAATGTAATATCTGTTCGTCCGTTTCATGTTTACCTGCTTCTATTGGTATGCGTGCATAATGGTAAGAACATTACAACGATGGGGCTTAAATTTTCCATAGTAACAATGGATTGTTTGTCTCATTACACGCCTCTGATTATAGGGACCTAAACGAATCGTCGTTCCATATTACAACATATTTAATGTCCGTTTAGGTGTTATATAATTGGAGTCTGTATTTATTTAAAGCTGGTTCAAATATTAGATTGATGAGGCTGTTGCTTGGTGAAACTCCATTATAAACTTTATAATAAAACACGAACGTTATAATTTCACTTATATTTTAATTTGTAGAGGCAAATATACTGCTGTTTATCCGCATAATGAAGCCACTGTTTGGTCGAATAATTGTAAAAGTGTCTCTAGGGATGACCGGAAGGCGGAATAAATCATTCTACTATTTTAAAACCGCTGAGTTGCTCAATACTTATGGTAAAGTATTTTCCCTTCAATGTATGCACTAATGACTGCTACCAGCCAGAAGTTATTATTCTCAAATAAAAGTCAGCAGAGATCCGTAGGCAGAAATGGTTCGATCTCTACCTTATGTGTTTAGCACTAGGAACAACTAGGTGGAGTAACAAACCATTCTATTTTTTCTGTAACATTAATATATCATTTTAAAGTATTTAAAACTGGTTTAATAGGAGGTAAATAGATTAATAGACTATTCTTGCCTTCTATAATTTTATCACCAAATTTCGATTGACCTATGTGTAACCAAACTAAAGAAAATATATTTTCAGACATTAGACAGATACTCATTTTTTTATTATTTAGTTTATTTACCGCAACTAAAAATTATTTGAATGAAAGTTGTTCATTCTTCTAAAATGCATCTAGTAATAATATTTTTCTGCAGCCGTCCCGAAAATAAAACTTTCGGAATGATTTATTAAATCGAAAGTACTACTTACATAAATCGTACCGGAAAGTAGTTGTTTTCGGGACGATTTTGTTTCACTTTCGGAACTATTTCTTTACTTTCGGGACGCTTTTTGTTACTTTCGGTACGATTTTGCGTATATATGTAGGCGGCCTTGCAAAAATATGAACTTCGTATTTAATTATGACAGCGCTTGTCATATTACATTCGTGTGTGTTTTTGCTCTATTAACATAAAAAAACGGCTGCAGAAAAATTATTATACGTAACACGTTCCAAAAGTGATTTTATGGGACTCGCAGGATTCCAGGACTTGCCTACGGCTCGTCCTGGAAACTTCCTACTCATCCCGTAAAATATCACTTTCGGAACTTGTTACGTAAATTACTATTAATATTCTTTGACCTTTATTGTTTTGTTACTATGGCAACAAACATTTTTACGTTCTATTTTCGGAAGGAGCATTTTTCCTTACATGATAGTTCTATTTATTTAAAGAGTCGTATAACAAACCGTTTCCTACGATTGTTCTAAAAATTAGGTTTAGTACCTTGTTTACAAGCGATAAAATAAAGAATTTTGGATATACCAGCGATTAGGGCTGGAATTTTTCTTCGAAGGTTTCCAATTTCGAAAGTTAGGTGTTTCGAAGATTTGTAGATTTATGGAAAATCTTTGAAAATTGATGTTTCGACGTATCGAAGATTCGAAGCTAATAGAAATGATTCATTTGAGATAGTTTATGTTTTTTTTTACCTTGGCAATACATTGGCTTGATATTAATTTATTATTACAGCAACTTCGCATTGCATCTTAAGTTTCGTCCTGGATTTTCTATTTTGAAATTATATAAAAATTTTAGGATTAAAAACTTCACAACTTTCAGTTTTCTAAAAATTCGATAACTTCGAAACTTCGTATATTCGATACCTACTTCGCATATTCGCAAAATTTCGAAATTATCATCGGTTTGTTGCATTTAGCTTCAAAGTGGCGAAGCTTCGAATTAACAGGGTCCCTGCTAGCAATTACCACAGAAAATATGTAATAAGTCCACAATTTATTATTGAAATATTGTCACATTTATTTCACGTAACATCTAAAATTACCTGGTATTAGCAACATCGGTAACGGCTTATAAATTTGGTTGCCTACTTGTTATTTTGGCTTAAATTTGATTTTTTAAATAGTTGGTCAATGCGGCAATAATAGTTATTTGTTTAACAAGGCAATAAAGTGACAGATTTACGGACGTGGCTGTGAATCCGGCCAAGTCAGGAAATCTTCTTTATTGCCGAGTTAAACACATAATTTTTTCGCGGATTGTTCATGAGAAATTATTTAATTTTATCAACACATCGTAGGTAGCTTTGTAAAAATTTCGTAGGTACCCAAGTAAAACAAAAATTGATATTTATAATAGACATTGTGGTGTCCGCATTTTGACGGTGTGTGTGGTGTAATCATTTATAATAATAATAATCATGATGTCATAAGTGACATGCAATGAATATTTAAATCGGACGAACCGTATAATTATTTCGAGTAAAACTCTTCAATACATTTCTCGAAATCCTTTTCGATCATTTTTCCGATTGCTGCTCGGGTTCAATTACTTGGGAAAGTTAGGCAAACACACGGTGATCGGCGGTCGACGGCGTTTAAACGTCAAATGCCGGGCCACTAGGAGCCGGTCACGGCAAGCAAATTTCGTCACCGTTCGGTGACTAGATTTTTGTGCGTGGATAAGTTAAGGACTCGCATAGATGTCGGGGAAAACAGACGCAGTGTTATTAAAACTTTGGGAAACCTGTTTTTGGCCTTTTTGTCACAGGAACTTCGAAGGCAACTCTCAATTAAGCGAAAAATACATTGTAATGTCAAACAAATTTCCGGGTGGCTTCTATTGGTCGACGCGGCATCTCATCTGACTGGTGAAATAACATGACGTAAGCCGTGAAGTCTCACGTGATTGGCTCATTACTTTTACAGCCTAGGCATAAAGAAGCATTTTTAAAGCCTAGTCCGCAAAAGTGATATTTCACTTCATCAATCCGTGAAAAAAACAGATTTGTTACTGGTTAGCTCGTTACGGTAAGCGAGAAGGGCGTCGCGGATCAGGTAGGTGTGGTCCGGCAGGTTACAGTAGGGGGCAGTTCTGAAACAGAGGATACATAATCAGCGAAAAACTGACAACCGTGCGGAGTTGACCTTGTGATGACTCTTGGCCACCATACAAAGTCTAGTTACTTTCTGGGAGCACCAGTTGGATAGCCGGTTGGGGCCGCGGGCACCGATTAACAACGCGAACTAGTCGATTAACAACTCGGAAGTACCGATTAAACTGTTTCACTATGATCTTGAATGCTTGAGTTTTGATACCACGTCAAGGTGGACGTCACACATCAAAGTGAACCTAGGGAATTTGGTACATTAATTCCCTGAGAGGGGCTAAGGCCAAGTCTATAGGATGTTAAAAGTCACAAGATCGGATATACACTGCAGCGCGGAACGTTCAGGACAGTGTATATAGCAGATTTCCAGACTTGGCTGGACGCACACTAAAAACTGACAATCTATTGTCTTGTTTATCAAATAACTTTTCTCCTAGGAAAATAATAAACAGAAATGTAACGCTCCAACATATAGGCGAGCAACATATTTTCGTCTATACCTATAGCATCGGCATCCTTTTACATAACCACTGCTTAAAAGAGCCGTAACAGGGCACATACCTTTTTCGATTTTGTCGGTAACAGGTTCTAACACGCAATATTCGCAACTTCGTTTGCATCCATGCCCGCAGAAAGTTTCACTGGATTGACACCAACAAACAAAATTCGGCATTGTTTTCTCGGTTGCTGGGTTGCCATAGGACGCGTAGGTGACTATAAAATTTTAATCCCAAATGTTACAAGCCGTATTTTATAATATTTTCTGATCTTTTTTAAGTATTATGTTTCCAGTAGCGGAAAAAGAATAATAAGCAACACGAAACGTAATAACAATTAACATTTTCGACAGGCGACGAGCCTCGGCTCCGCTACGTCCTTACGTTCCTTGTTGCTTAAATAACTATTATCTTATTTAAAGTAACCAACACCCAAATAAATACTATTTCCTGTGAAGTTATTAGACGACTCACATTATACACATACTCCCTATCACATCTGAAACGGGTATAACCCATCAATATTAACTGCAATATACAATACAATGCTGGTTATGGTAAGGAATAAATGCCAAAACGAAATCATTTTTTTGGGGAAGGGTCGAGGTCGATTTTTGCACGAAAGTGAAGAGAGGAAGAACATTTTTATTCAGGCAAACATTTATATATTACAACATAAAACAGAAACATTTGAATATGGATAAGTATGTCCGTTTGGGTTATCGATCGTCGGTCTTTCTGCGTCGGTCTTGAATCTAATTTAGCTATCTGAACTGTCCAATTGATTTGAATTGGTTTAATTGTGACTGAAGTATGTTTATATTTGGATGAAATGTTTGGGTTTCGGGGGAAAATGAAAGTCGATCCAGAACCATTATTTATTTTTGAGCCATTGACTCTTTATACAGGGTGTCTATTTACGGACCTAAAAAAGATATAAAAAAGATTCTCAAACCCGTTTCTAGGGTATGAGGGGGGAATCATTATGACCACAATAATGGCCTTCACTAAAGAACCCCTGGCTGTAGTCACCCCAACTCATTTTTTTTAAATGGCAACACTCCCTTTGTGATCCGTCATTGGAAAGCTCTTAAAAATTGCTATTTAACAATACTTAAAAAAAACTTCTTATTAGTCTAATTTTTGATAAATACGCAAAATTATGTTTATAACTATTTATTCCAATTTCTCGTGCTTAATATCAAATTAATCCATTTTGTTGCTAATAAGGTCAAAATTATTTAACAATAATCGGAACACTTTAATTTTTAGGGTTTCAAATTAAATGCAGAATATAACTGCGATGAGTCTATTTCTTAAAATAACAACAATCTGTTTCTTTGTGCTGTTTTTGTTACAATTATTTTGTGTTCTCTAGTTTCTTACTATTTTTATGACCTTATTTGCATCAAAATGGTTTAATTTCATATTTAGAGCGAGAAATTGGAATAAATAATAAAACTTATTTTGCGTATTTCTCAAAAATTGGACTAATACGAAGTATTTTGTTTAGTACTGCTAAATAGAAATTTTCAACAGCTTTCCAATAAGGTTTTATAAAGGGGGTGTTGCCTTTTTAAAACAAAATGAGTTGGCGTGGCTACAGCCCCTGGGGTTGCTTTGTGAAGGTAATTTTTGTGGTCATACTGATTTCCCCCACATACCCTAGAAATGGTTTTGAGATTTTTTTAAATTTCTTTCTTAGGTCCATAATTATAGAATATTGCTCGTTTTTAAATAGACACCCTGTATAAAGGCAACTCCCTATTTGTTTTTCTTGATTTTGATAACTATCGAACTGACAGCATAAGAAATTTTCCGAGTGACAATTGAATGTTATCAAACGTATTTTATTTTTAACACGAAATAAACTGATTTTCGAAGCAAATACAATTATTAAATTAAGTGCTTGAGCTGTCATCCACCGATTTCTTGACAATACACTGTGTAGACATTTTTCTTGTGCATTATGAATCGTTTCCGGGCTGATTATGAGCATACTCTCGTCGTTGACCATGTTTGGGTAAATCAAGTTGAAAACTTACTATTATAGCAATACCGGTATTTGATTTAATTAAATTTTTAACTATTTTCACCTAATGGTTCAGATTACTTAGAAATTTAATAAATTTACGATTGGTGGAGCTGCCGGGGTCATGGGCGAAATTTATGACTTACAATCGGTTATCTAAAAAAACCCACCTCAAAGAAGTCCGTAAATTTCAGAATTATCACTTTATTTTGACATAACTCAATTAAATGTTTTTAAAGTAGAAAAATTGTGAATAGCAATTGTTGAAATGTGTGTAAAAAAATATCCGTAAAATCATCACAAACAACTTATGTTATTATTTGCTCTATATAGTCCGCATATTTCAAATTTGAAAATTTCGATCTCCTTTCGAGATATTCAAAATTTTTCGACTACCTTTAAAAATGCTACTGTTATATCATATTTTTTGTCAATTTTACTAAAAACAACGTTTAATATTTGTTTCATTTAGTTTTAAATTCATACCGTCTCCTATTTTCAATACAATACCACTAATAACTTTATTAGTATCTTCCTTTGAATTTAATAATTCTTAAATTTAATAAAACGAAATACAGCCTGAATATGTGAATATTCAACCTGTTCGTAACTCTGCAATGCAAAATTAAGTCTTACTAAGATCATTAACAAATAGCTCATTGAAACAACTATTTCCGTGGCTAGTGCCACGCCGGATATTGAATGATACAAATAAAATTGCATGTTATTACTAGTACTACTATACCTCATTTAATAACCAGGCGGACTAAATCAAATTATAGCTGTGAAAATACGTTATTGTGATTGGCCAAACGGGCGCCGTTTTTACACAGGTCCAAAGTGCTTAAAACAGTAATGCCCGTTGTTATGATCAGCTCATCTCTCGCCGTTCCTTGTGTGCCACCGGTTCCACGCATTTCGCCTCAGTTTTTGTGTTTTTAGCCAGTTATTTCTTCCGTTGATAGTGTAAGAATCGATTCCTCTCATCCCGCGATTTTCTTGGAAATAGTTATTTTATTTTTAACTATAATAATAATAATAATAATAATAATACATTTATTTTTCCAAGACAAATATTACAAAACTATGGATATATACCCGGCACAAGTTTGGTGTCATTTTCGCCCCCCCAAGAAATGGAAATGGTTGGATTTTGGAGCATTCACGCTCAAGGAATAACAATCCAAAATTATCTTATATAAAACTTTAATACAAGAGGCTTTAAAACCTACTGCCGTCGTACACAAAATTTTCGATTCATTAGGTAAGTGTGGCGCAAGTTATTGCAATATGGAATCAAATCATAAACATACATTATATTTAGGATTGGCAAGAAGTTTGGAGTTTCACACAATTAGGGACCGTAAGGAGATTGAGGCAGTAACAATTCCTGAACGTCTTGAAGGACGTCCAGCGACCGAAGGTATCTACAATGAAAGCAGCAAAAATTATGTGCGCGGAAAATGTTTCTTTAAAAATGAAATCTCTACATTGAATTGAAAGAATTGAAAGTACTTGCAAAGTCAGGAAAATTATAAAAACCCTAAAGAATACGAAAGGTAGGGATATGTATGGGATTAACGTAGATATTATCAAGAGTGTTGTAGATATAATTATTTCTCCACTTTCTCCTGCATACTTGTGACCTAAATAATTATCGCCCAATATCACTCCTTCCTATTATCAACAGTAATTGCACAAGTGCATTGGAAATGATCGGTAACAAGTTTGTGCGATTTTGACAAACGAAGTCGTATTGTTTGCACTAACTTAGCACTGGTATTCCATATGGACTTTACATTTTCTTTATAGTACGTACCGTTCGCGTTTCGCATGTTATGTGCCCTGGTTTCCAATATTGTAGAAATGACTTCCCGAGTACAGGTCATGTTAGTGACTCCGCTTAAACTTTTTGGCTGGGCCACTTTCACTTTTTCTTGAATTACTTCAAGAGAAACACTTCCAATGCGAAGTTTTCACTCATTTTATTAGCGTTCTACCCGCAAACTGACGTTTGACATTTTTTCTTTAAACCAATCATGTGCTGAAACATAATGCGAGTAGAGAACCAATCACAAAGTCGCATTCGAACTCTATATGATATGTTTCCTGAAAACAAGTTATATAGAATCTGATTAGTTCCAATTCATTCGAATTTCGGCATGCTACGTTTGGCGGGATATAGTCTCCAAAATATTGGAGAAAGTTTTGGCCAACCAGATCAGTGAGTTTTTTGAAGCCCATAAACTATTTTATGTTCGACTGTACGAAAATGGTAACTTTGTGGGTTTGTTTTTAGGCCAAAATGTACGCCATTTCGTACTAGTCCCATAATTGATAAAGTAAATTGGACTCTTATGTCAGTTAGAGTTAGATTGTTTAACCCATTCATCCATTCTCTATGAAATTTACAATGAATGACATTAGTGTGGCAGCAAATGCACACTATGATTAAAATATATATATAAATAAATTGCTTCAGTTTGTATTTAAAAAGTATTATAAAAATGCTAAAAGCAGTCGAACATGAAGCTTTGTATGTAAGTCGTCCACAATAGCACTTCATGGACTCGCCTCCGTTATCAGCCTCTCTCGCTTCGCTCGCTCGGCCATAAAACGTCTCGTCCAAGAAAGTGCTACATTGTGGACTTGTTACATAATAGTATATTCTGTAACAAGGTTAGAATGGAAATTCGATGCGAGTGGAATATTTCGAGCGCGAGCCGTGAGGCGAGCGCGAGGAACCACAAGCATCAGAATTTCCATTCTTACCGAGTAGCAGACTATACTTTCTCCTCGACCAAATAAAATAGACTAATAAAATAATGAACACAAAGAACTAACGTTTTATTATCACGTTTGTGGTTATGTTTATAGTATTTTGACAATTGTGATATCCAAGGCTAATTGTTTTATTCGAAACAATGTGAGAATATTCATTCCATGTTATGGAATGAATTACATGCAAAACGCATAAGCGCATAGTGTTTTGTTCCATAACAAGGGTGAGAATGTGTAAGTTCTATAATCAAAATTGATTTCAGAATGCTTAAATTCTATGGTGGTCGTGGAGAAATAGCTATTATGTTCGACTGTACGTAATTAGTAACTTTGGCGATTTGTTTTTAGGCCGAAATGTACGCCATTTCGTACTAGTCCCATAATTGATAAAGTAAATTGGACCCTTATGTCAGTGTCAGAAATGACAGATTTTAATTTTGGTTAGAACACCTAATAAATACAATGCAAATTACTCATGCAAAAGAGAGATCAACTATGATAGTGGTTTATAGCGATAGTACTTACTATTATTCATTACACTTACTCCTGAAGAAGTTTGCAAGGTTTGGACGTTTATTGTGCAAGTTAGATTGTTTAACATAATCATCCATTTTCTATGAAATTTACAATGACTGACATTAAAGCGGCAGCAAATGCATACTATGATTAAAATATATATATATATATATATATATATATATATATATATATATATATATATATATATAAATAAATTGCTTCAGCTTGTATTTTAAAGGTATTCCAAAAATGCTAAAAGCAGTCGAACATAAAGCTTTGTATGTAACTCGTCCACAATAGCAATTAATGGACTCACCTCCGTTATTAGCCTCCCTCGCTTCGCTCGCTCGGCCATAAAACATCTCATCCAAGAAAGTGCTATATTCTGGACTTGTTACATAAATAGCTATTCAAATGCACAGTATGGTTTTCGTAGGGGAAAGTCGACGTGTGGTGCAGTTGTTGCTTTTGCTGAAGATATTCTAAAGTGTTTTGAGGATTAAATGTATTCTTTTGCCTCTTTTTTATATCTTAGCAAAGCATTTGACTGCATTTCGCGTGATGTTCTCTTGCGAAAACTTTACTGCTACAACTTTACGCCTTCCAGCTGCAGACTTATCATCTCGTATCTTACTGATTACGGGTTGGAGATCGAAACTCAGAGTACATACCAATAAACAATGATGTTCCCCAAGGGTCAATTCTTGGCCCATTGCTGTTCTTAATTTACATTAATGACCTTCCAAACATATGCAATGATTCATACACACTGCAAAAGTGTGTACTTATTGAGAAGGCTCAACAGTTCACTCCCTCAAATAGCTCTTCGTACAGCTTATTTTGCTTTATGCCAGTCCCATATTTCATACTGCATCTTAACTTGGGGACATTCTGGAATCAGTGGGAGACTATTTAGGTTGCAAAGAAGAGCTATTAGAGCCATATGTAATTTACCATACAGAGATAATTGTAAATCTAATTTCATCGCTTTAAAAATTTTAACTGTGCCATGCATTTTTGCGCTTGAATGTCTGATATTTGTTAAAACTAATATCAATAAATATATAATCCATTATCAGATTCACGAACATAACACAAGACAATCTTTGATGATCTATCCTCGCGGTCCAAGACTAACAAAAACCCAAAATGGGATAAACTACTATGGGCCTAACCTATTTAATATGCTATCCGAATGAGTAAAAAATCTACCAGTCAAGATGTTTAAAACCATTTTACAGTATCGAGGAACTTTTATCAAATAGTAAATTTTTAAAAATTGTAACATTGCTAATTTTAACATGTTTGTTTTGATTTACTGCATATATTCTTTTTATTATCTACTTGTCTAACAAATAATTGTATTTATATGTAGCTATTGCTTATTTCTATGTATGACATGTGTTAACTGTACTGTTATAGCATAAAATAAATATTACTATTACTATTACTTATTAAATTTTAATGGAATTAAAGAATAAAGATGACCTGTCGTCACATAAAAAAATATATATACATTTTTCTACGGCCATGTTATAATTCATTCATAACGATTCAAAAATTTGAATCATTATGACCATCATAATGATTCAAATTTTCATAGCAATGAGCTACAAATAATTGCGAAAATTAAATAGCATCACGTCAACATTGGTCGGTCAGTTGTCACTTTGACATAATACTCGTAACCAGTCAAAATAATTTCCTGTATAATTAAAAAATGAGTTAGTCACAGCGACAGTGAGATTCAGTTAACACCACCTGATATACTGGAAAAGGCAAAAGAAGCCTGCGATAATTTACTTCCAACAAAATCCAGGAAGTACTATGAAAAAGCATATAAATTATTGACGGATTGGCAATATAAAACAATTTCTACAATTGTACAGGAATTACTATTATTAATTTTGTTAATCCTGAAAAGAAAAATTCTAGTTAATTGTCTATTTATGTTATTATTGCCAATCCTTCTTAATTGCTTATCTATTTAATAAACTAGTTTATACATTTTCATAAAAATATATCCTCTTGCATTTTTTTTACGATTTACCCCAAGAACAGAAAAAATAAATCAAAATCTATATGGCCGTAGAAAAAGTAATTCGTACGAATTACAACACTCGCTCGCAATCTCGCTCGAGTTGTAAACTTCGTACTCATGCATTAATAACTGTCATAATGTGGTCGTTGCATAATATACTATTATTACATTTTAATGAAAGAGATTTATTTTAAGTAAATAAATCCACTGATGCTAGTTTTTTTTTAATGGGAAAATCAATTATTTAACATTCAAATTATCGCATTTAAAAATACCAATTGTACATAATATTGACAAGCATGAAAGTATGTATCTCTGAAAAAAATATTTTCTAAGCTGGAGTGCAAATAAAAAATATTAGACAGACTTTAATCAATGAAATAATTCACACTAAAGTCTTCATATCTTCGAAAAAATACAATATCGATTTTTTTCATTATTTTTTCCAAACTCTCGAAGTAATCCTCGGCAAGGTATCATTGAGTTAATCCGCTATTTTTACAGCACCCAGTATATCAAATCATTTTTTAACAGATATAGCTATACCTTTATTTTAATTGAATTAATCGGTTAAATCTCTGAAAATTAGATATAAAAAAAACATCGTCCCTAATTAAATTCAGTTACGTTTAAATGATAATTAATTACGTGATAGAGTATTATATATTTTATGGAAAACCAAAAATATTAATATAAAATATATAGATCCCACCTTTTCTTGGTACGAGATTGCGTCTCCCAGGACGTCCTCCAGAGAAACGAAATATGACCTGGCCTCAAACTTTCGAACAGCACTCTGCTTTAAACCCCCTTTTCAAATTTCCACTCCTTCTCACCGGACTCCAAATCGGACCTATCTCGTGGTGATTGGGACGATCTCCGATGAAGGAAGGACAAAAAAACGAACTCAAAAATCCACGTTCCTAATTTCCACTCGAGACGCTTCAATATCCAATCTCCTCAAATGGTACTGAATTCTAAATCGTCCCTTATGAACCCGACCCAAACATGCCTGAAATCCAACAGTTTTCCAAAAATTCTTAAAAGAAATTCTTACCTCTAGATGTAATGGAGGCTTTGAGATCGACACGTTTCTAACTCCTCAAATAAAGCGATAGTAAATTCCTTGAAATAGCCAATAAATCTTACTATTATTCAACAGCATAAAGTATGCACCCTCTTAACAACGAGGAAACCAACAAAAGATTTGTTAATTTTTAAGCTGCACTGCGTCAACACTGATTTTTGGGTTCTAACCGCTGTGCGAGACGAATCAGAAAAGAAGGACAAGAATCTGGCAGGTGAAGAATTCCTGCGCGAAAACAATTAATGTTGGAATGTCTCGAAAAAAAATAAACAAAATTATTAAATAATACCAATCCCAAAAATTGAATATAAAAACAGTTGTCTATATTATTTCAAAACTGATCGAAATATAAGCAAATTTAACTGTTTGCCAAAATTTCACGTAACATATAATATGCTTTTAATCCATGGATTGTACACAATATTTACATATAACCATTGCTTAAATATATACAGTTAGACAACGCTTATGGAGGAACAGGAAAGTAAATATTTGAGTTCTAAAGTTTCCGGCAGATGTCAGATAAATGCACATTTGATAAAATAAAGAAGGAAGTGTTCCTTATTTCAACAAATTCAAGGAAATTTCGATCGCCCCCTGGATATCGATAGCGCATTTAACTGCTTTGTCGTCATTGGATGCCATGCTATAAATGTCATGGGAGGTAATTAATTGATATTTATCACCTTTTTTTCTGATATCTGATTTATAATATAAAATTGGTATAATTTTCTATTCATTCGGGCTGATTTGAGCACCGGGAATCTTTATATGTATACATTAGGGTGACCAACTTTTTTTACAAATGAAAAGAAACATTTTATGTATTGCAACAATAAAATGCACTATAATATGATCAATGCTTAATTGCCAATTAATTATTAATTAAATGAGTACTTTTCCATTGGATTAATATTTCTTCTCAGTGTATCATCTTCTAACAATTCGTTGGTTATTAGCAATTGAAAAACTCTTTCAACCGCAGCATTAATTCCAGGGAATAAATAAACACCACAAACATCCACATGGAATATAGCAATTTTTGAAATGGCTGAATATGTTGATTTTCCCATTATTATTTTCAGAATTAAAATTTACATTGTCTTCTAATTTCTTTAAAGAGGCAATTGCTGCCTAAATTAATGCCTGGTTTTCTTTACATAAAAAAGTAAGAGATTAGTCTTTAAATATCAAAAAGGACATGAACTATATTTTTTACGGGTCAAATATCAAAAAGGAGGACATGTACGAGGACACTTTTCAGTGTCACCATTCATACATGCATACATACATCTTGCACATAAATAGCACAAGAGATCTATAATAGTGATGCTAACCTATTTATGTATTGTTTATGAGGTTACCCCGGCGGACCCCAGACTATCATCCTGGATTCTGTCACGATTAAGAAAATGTCCTAGAAATTATATCGCATTTAAAAAAGTAATTGTAAAAGTTTTATTATATATTTAAGTAAACTTGTGATAAGTTTGAATAATTTTTAGTGAAAATACTCAAAGATAATTTTTATTATTTACTAAAAACGCTTACCTTAAATTTTTGTGAAATTTACAAATGTACAATCACTTAATTTTGGAATAATTAGTTGTAAGTAAATATAAAGTTATCAAAATTGTAAAAAAATGCAATATTAATTATTGGTATATAAAAAGTTACTCCTCATCCTCAAATTTGCATTTCGGCATGAATGGAATGTAGTCATACATGGAAAAATTGTAATAAATTGGTGGCTTGAATACATATATATGTATATATCAGTGATGGCTCGTTGATAGCACCGAGTTAAAGCCGATGAAAATTGAAGGCACGAGTACAAATTTCTGATAGCTTTAACTTTGACGTGGTACTTGTTTTTAAACTGCTTCGTGGTATCGTGGACTGTCCTGACCTGCTCAGTTTGATAGGTATTCATGTTCCTTCTCGTGCTCTGCGTACTAATGTCCCCTTCCATATTCCGTTTAATCGGACGGATTACGCCCAACAATCTGCGGCTACACGGGTCCTAAGACACGCCAACCGTACGGACCCAAAATTTGATTTTTTTGCGGGATTGCTTAAAGTTTTACGTCGGGTACTTTCTTAATATTTTAATCTGTTGTAATGTCTTGAACTGTTTATACATTTTAATCTGTCTTGTCATGTCTTAAACTGTATATATATATATTTATATTTTACATTTTATTCTGCCTTGCTATGTCTAAACTGTATATATATATATATATATATATATATATATATATATATATATATATATATATATATATATATATATATATACCGGGTGACCCAGCGATCTGTAAAAGCCCCATAACTTATTTGCTATTTGAGATATCGACTTCTAGTTTTCTTGAACTGGTACCCACACTTATTCTGCATATTTTAAAAATATGTATGTTTTTGTACAGGGTGTCCCAATATACATAACAGACCAAAGTTATGTTTTTTTAAATGGAACACCCTATATTTTATACTTTATTTTCAACCCTCTTGAGCAGCTAATAAAAATAGTATCAGATAGTATGGGTCTATTATGGACGGTTGGTTAGTTATGGGCAAATTTGTGGCAAAAACATGTACACATTGAAAACATTGCAGAAGCGTTCCTGGCAAAGATAGCATCATTATTTATACACTAGAAAATTTCCCACATCATAAAGAATAATTCACATCGGCTTTGGTTCTCTTTTATTCATAGTGCTATACAGGGTGTCAACATACGCAAAACAATGGATAACTATTTTTTTTCAAATGGAACACCCTATATAAGTTGCCATCAATCTATGGCATTTTTAATAAGCTTTCTAATGATATACAGTTTTTATAACAAAATATTAAGAATTCTTGAGATCTATCAATAAGAACATATTTCTTTTGTCACCTTCTGCTGATTTTTGGATTTTCAGCCAAAACTATGCATTTTCAGGAAAAATTATAAGAGGCCAAAGTTGTAAAGCGAAAAATTTCCGATTGACATAGGTCTTTTAACTTTTAAGATAATGCGTGCATTGCCAGCCAGAGCGCGCAAAATCGTGGCCGTATATGCATTTTAGCGTTTTCTTTTCAAATTTTTTATTAATAAATTGCACTATACTTTATTTTCCGCACCCTCTAGCGGAAAAACGGGAAATTATAGGGAAATTAAAATGGCCCATATCGATTTAAAATGTTCCGCTCTACAACTCTTAATAGAAGCAATTTTTTCCAAAAATGTATAGTTTTCCCTAAAAACGCAAATTGAAAATGTATATATCAATTTTTGCGTTTTTCAATGGTTTTTTGCATTTTTAGCGAAAACTATGCATTTTGGGCAAAAATTGCTTCTTTTAAGAGTTGTAGAGCGGAATATTTTCAATCGATGTAGGTCATTTAAATAATTCTACAATTACCCGTTTTTCTGCTAGAGGACTTGGAAAATAAGGTATAGTGCAATTAATTAACAAAAAATTTGAGAAAAACTCTAAAATGCATATACGGTTACGATTTTGCACACTCTGGCGGGCAATGCACGCATTATTGGAAAAGTCGAAAGACACATATCGATCGAAAATTTTCCGCTCTACAACTTTGGTCTCCTATTACTTTTCCGGAAAATGGATAGTTTTGGCTGAAAATCCAAAAATGAGCAGGAGGTGACAAAAGAAAAATGTTTTTATGGATAAATCTTAAGAATCCTTAATATTTCATTATACAAATTGTACATCATTGAAAAGCTTATTAAAAATTCCATGCATTGGTGGCAAGATATATAGGGTGTTCCATTTGAAAAAAAATAGTTATCCATTATTTTGCGTATGTTGACACCCTGTATAGCAGTATGAACAAAAAAGAACCAAAGCCGATTTGTATTATTCTTCATGATGTGGAAAATTTTTTAGTGTATAAAAAACGACGCTAGCATTGCTAGGAGCACTTCTGCAAGTTTTTCAATGTGTCCTTGTTTTTGCCGCAAATTTGCCCATAACTAACCAATCGTCCATAATAGACCCATACTATCTTATACTATTTTTATCAGCTTCTCAAGAGGGTTGAAAATAAAATATAAAATATAGGGTGTTCGATTTAATAAAACATAACTTTGGTCTGTTATGTATATTGGGACACCCTGTACAAAAACATACATATTTTTAAAATATGCAGAATAAGTGTGGGTACCAGTTCAAGAAAACTAGAAGTCGATATCTCAAATAGCAAATAAGTTATGGGGCTTTTACAGATCGCTGGGTCACCCTGTATATATATATATATATATATATATATATATTTATATTTTAATCTGTCTCGTAACATCTTTATTGTATATATGTTTTATTTAATTTAATTTATTACTGTATTGAAATGGCTTCCGTTAATAAATACCAAATACCAAAACTAGTGGTATCATCAAGAATTAATCATAGCACAAGTTATATTTGGGGAGAGAATACAATGAATGTTACAATACCTATAAAGAAATGCCTCGCTCTCGGCTTAAAAATCATAAATGTCAGCTGTGACATTTATAATTTTTACAACATTAAAATAATGATTTTCCATGAGTACTCCCGTCAATTTATTCTCGTACTTCATCATCCGTAGCCTCTCCCCATCGAATGCAATCACTCATTTTGATAAACAAATTCTTGTTATTAAATCTTTGATAAGTATCAGTGAGAAAATTATAAAAGTCACACCGATGTTTCAACTAAATTTGATTACCTGTAAACAATTTAGGAGTAACATGCGATGATACTGTCTATCATCGATTTGATAGCCTCTTACGTTTTTATTTTTTCAGCCAATCAAATTATTCGAAAATGTACCATGTAACTCATGAGTTGTTTTCTCTCACTAAATATAACTGGTGGTACAATTAATAACATCAGTTTAGTCGATATTGTTTATTTATTTCAACACACACTAACTGGAAACATACATATTAAGAAAAGTCTTTTAAAAAATATGACCAGATGTTAACAGGGTTAATTTTTTTATATATTGCACGTTTTCTCTACATCTTCGTTATGCCAGTATTGTAGATATTTACTTAATTTAAGCAAAATTATAAGGGATAAATAATTTTAATACAAAGTTAATCACGTCATCATGAATAAATATAAATTAGCCCAATTTAACCATTAATCAAGTTACATGATTTATTAATAGTGACTATAGTTTTGATCACATACTGATCATTATCAAACTAAAATTTTTATCAGTACGTGATCGAAACTATAGTCGCTATTAATAAATTGTGTGATATTATTAAAGAAAGTGTTTTATTTATAACAAATTGGACTGGAATAATGGTGAAATTGGGATAATTAATATTTATTCACGATGACGTGATTAACTTAACAATGTCAATCAATTAAGTCCAATTTGGTTATTAGAGAGGTATGTATAATGAGGAGGTTACGTTATATTTAGATGAATAATTGCTTAATTACATACAATAGGAATATTTTTTTATTATTTTGAAATTAAGTACATACCGCAATGTAAGATCTTGCAACGATCATGATCGTGAGCAGGAAAATGAAACATTTTTAGTCCGGGAAATTTTTTACGGTTTTTATTACAATTTAGAAACTGACACTTATTGCCTGACATTGCTTTTCAATATCGTTCAAATTACGACTTTATTAATTAAAAAGTGATCTCAATAGAACACATATTAAATAGACAAAAGCCGAACCATGTGTTGTTTACCAAACAATGTAAATGACATTTTTTGACCTTCAGTTTTCAAACTGCCGCGACTGCCACCTACTGGTTACTAGCGTACTAGCTAATTACGAAAATTGATGTTTTAGACTCTGGCACCACCTACTGGTTACTAGTGTACTAGCTAATTACGAAAAATGATACTTTAGACTCTGGCGCCATCTATAGTCCGCATCCTTTTCGGACTTTCCCTATTTTACACAGGCGTTGTCTAACTGTATATATTTAAGCAATGATATAACTAAAATAAACAGTATTGGATGGGTCTTAAAAATACACAAAAATACAAATAAATAAGTGCAGTATAAATTATGTTATAAATTCATTCAAATCGTAGAACAATTTATCTAGTAAAAAATCTTTAAGTTTTTTCTTAAAATTTATTTTTGATTTGTTGTTTTTAATATCATCAGGGAGGTTATTGTAAAGTTTAGGTCCTAATAAATTTGGCGAACGTTTTGTGATATTTAAGCGGTAGCGCGCGATGTGGATATCATTGACATGTCCACTACCATATACATGTATCTCATTATTTACTATGAAGTTGTGTTTGTTTTCATATGTATATATCATTAGTTCGTACATTAGTAAACACGGATAAAAGGAATCTTAAATAAGCGAAAATATGGCTTACATGATTGAGTTTGAGGTACACCAGCCATAGACCTAATAATTCTTTTCTGTGCAGCAAATACAGAGCGCCAATATACTGAGGTACCCCAAAAACATAAACCATATACCAAATGTGATTGAGCATTTGCGTAATAAACATGTATTATCTGTGGCGTATTTAATAATTTTTTCAAACACTTCATTTGATATGAAGTTTTATTTAAACTTTTGATGACACTATCACACTGTTGTTTCCAGTCATTACAACTATCGATTTGCAGTCCCAAAAATTTAATTGTATTGCTGCAGTTAATTAATGAGTTATTTAAATTTACATTAAGGGTGTCATTACATTTCGTAACCAATATCTGGATATGCAAGTAAATAATTTCGGTAATGTTTTTATTTTGGGTTTTCCAATTGGAACTGTGACACTGGCGTAACTTAAAATTTATATTTAAATAATGGCTTAGAGCTGGCGCCTCCAAAATATGAAACCAATGCCCTTAAAAAATCAAGTAAACTAATATTCACATCCAAATTTTGATGGGAATTTAGTTATGGTCTTAAAAGTAATTCCCCTTAAGCGACGGGGTCTAGAAGCTCTCGTATAAATATTTAAATGTGAATATTATTTTACCTGATTTTGCTGAAAGAATATTTTACTCATATGCTGGAGGCGCTAGCTCTAAGATATTATTCCTACTAAATTTGAGTAATAAAATACGTGTTCGGGGCCTGGGAAGAAACTGTGTTTTTTATTATTTTATTTAGTTGTTGGCTGTAAGAAATAAATTAATGTAAAAAAACTTAAAATATCGAAATCCGGAGAGTAATCGTCAACTTGGTTTCCCTAAAATTAAAAACCAGATAAATATCTCGACTTTGGTGTTCTAGCCAAGGTCCTTCTGGTACAATAGCTTTTTCAAAATACTCGAATTTCAGGGGGCTAAGTTGTCAGTGGCCCATATGACAGAGGAAGAAGAATGTAGTTGTGCTTATTTTTGCAAGCTGGTATTAATAGTCATATTCATATAAAAGAGGAATATATCAATTTTGGGTTTTTTTACAATAACTTAAAACTGACATATTTTTAAATATTGCAAACCAGCGGCGGGTCGCGGAAGGCTACGGAAGACATTTGGATCAAAACAACAGCGGAATATTTGCTTCCTCTATAAGAGTAAGTAGTGCATCATGAGCGGCGCTTCTCTTAGCTTCCTTTATGATTAATTTAAGATTCACAAGCCACTGCTATTGCAATCATTTTAAAGTATATGTAAAGATACCAAATAAACTTTTCTAATAAATATTTATTCTAAACTTTATTTTAAAAAATGAAACAATAGTTTATCATTCTCTGTCTAATTTATATCAATAATAAATTTAAACAAGTTTTTTTTCGAAAACTCTTTGGATTAAAAACATATACAGGGTGCCCGGATTTCCTAGGGACAACATGGGCAACTTCTGCATTTGAAGAGATAGAGAGATGGTCAAATTAGCAAAAAGGTGCAGGTTCGAGGGCTCATTGTGAATCCACCCCCAAATCCCACTTGTCATGGCCTCCACAATAAAAATTAAAAGAAAATCTGAAATTGAAGAAATTGGGAGATTTTGTTTTAATTCTTATTTTGAACAAGTGAGCCATGACAAGTGGGATTTGGGGGTGGATTCTCAACGAGCACTCGAACCTGCACCTTTTTGCTTATTTGACTATCTCTCTATCTCTTCAAATGCAGAAGTTGCCCTTGTTGCCCCTACGAAACCCGGGCACCCTGTATATGTATAATTTTCTGTCCGATATATTTTTATGTGTAAAAAAATGTAATGAACTTTATACATGAAATTAAATTTGATGAAATTTGATCTGTTTTGTGATTTCCCTTTGTGTATCATTCTCTCTTGTATTAACATCGCCTGCATGACGTCAACCTCGAGTTGCCGGTTCTTTGTCTCTCAGCGCCTACCGAGTATTCGCTATCAAAAGCGAGATATCATTTTAAAACGCCGATTTATGGGCCATCTACGTTAAAATCGTTTTTACTGCCTTTTACGTCACCACCTTAATGTAGGTCAATGTAATTTTACCTCATCACTGATCAGTATCAATTTCCGAATGTAAAATTATTAATTTTGCTAGAGGTGGTAAAGATGCAATAACCGTTGTTGTTAAAATTTAAATTTTTATTCAAATCTAGGATTGGCAGAAATTTTATGCGCGCCTTTACTTGAATTTCATCAAGTGAGGTTGGGATTTGTGCGTCCCATTAAACGTGCGCCATTCTTATTCTTGTCGTTCGTCGGCGTTTTCAATTTATTATCATCTTTTTTTTAATATAATGTGTCGCTTTTTAATTAACCGGACGATTATTCTACATCCCCTTTAGTGATGCAACCATTGATTTTTAATTTTAAACCTAAGATTTTGAGCGTTTTCATACTTAGAGTAATCTCAATCATTTCACCCATTTATTTGTTTTTTATTACTTTATTGTTTATATTTAAATATGTTTTTGATGGATTATCTGACCGAAGCTAATGGCTGCCTAAATCGATATTAAACGTGGCCGTCCTATGAAATCAATCTCCGGATTTGAAAAAATTGATATGTAAAATAGAATTTATCGAAGCGTTTTCTCTCGCCACAAACCCCACAAATCCCCCTTCATCCGTTTTGATTTTAAGCCATTTCGATGCATTATGCAAATCGCTCCAATCATTGCTGAATACCAAAAATCCCTGTCCATCCCGGTATCAAGAACAGAATTTGACTAATATTTTGAGTGGAGTTCATTTTCTTAATAACTCAGAAGATTTATTGCGCGAAAGTTGGATACAAGTACTTATGCTGCTTACAGAATGGTTTTATATACGCTTCTAAATACGCTGTCATTAAAGTTCTTAAAGAGAGTAATGCAAATTGTTAGACTTTTAAGGGAACCATAAAACACGCTCATTGTGTAATTGCATGATAACGTTTTGAAATTTCCGTCGTTATTAATTGCACAGGGCAACGCAATGAAATGCTCAATTGTGAAAATAAAATATGCGAAGTGCTTCTGAACATTTCATTATATTAATGTAACACTTATATTTAGCATACAGGATCATAAATCTAGAAAAGTTATCGTTGTTTCTCTTTTCTAGGTGTAATTTATTTGGCAATATTAATAACTCATGAAACGCGATTTAACAGTCGTCGTGTAGTTGTTAGTAATGTTCATTAAAAGAAAAACCTCAAGTGTGCCATGTTTTTTTTATTTTTAAAAATTTAAGTTGGTAACACATATTGAGGTTATGTTACTTGCGGTTCCTGCCGATAAATTAATTGGCTGTGATAAACGACGCAGAGAAGACGTAGGTTCACCTTTCAAAATTCCTTGGGCTGTGTTAAAAGCATCCTAAGTATGGTTGACTGGTTTACCACTTCCTGGTTTACGGAAAATATCACCCGTTTCATGAAATAATACAACAGATCGTGATATGGTATTTTTAAATTCATCATAAATAATGAGAACGTTAGGAAATTCTTCCAATACACCCAATTTCCGTCTACTTTAGTCCCATTTGGGAAATAACTTTCAACTAGTTGCTGTAAACCATTGTGACCACGGAATAATTGTAACTTTTAGAACGATCTGATGTTTTGTAGGTCAATTCCTAATTTGGCCGCTGTCAATCAATGCCGACCGCAGCGCTGCAGCGGCCGAAATATTAAACGGAAGTTACTTTAATAACACGCCTTGTAATAAAAAATAGAATTTACATCATGGACTAAATTGTTTCATTAATTAACTTTCTTCTATTTTGTGAAATATTCTTTACAACAGCAAGCTTATATACAGCTATGCAAATAAATTTTATATTGAGACATTCTTTTAAATCCACCTGGGTAAATCTAGTTCTGGTTCATCGTTATTGGAATTATCGAAATAAATTTATTTCTGTAGCATTGTCTAAATATTTACTTAAAATTCTAAAATATACGTATGTATCTACATAACTCAATATTTAATGCAGCAGTTTCAGTGGTCCTTTTTAAAAACCAGTTGTCATACTAAACCAGATCTGGCTGCGTTAGACATCCATAGTCTCATTAAATCTAGAATGTATTAGAAACAAATAATTTTATGCGTAAACATTTTTTTCTATTTCGGCAATATAATTTTCACGTTATAGCACTGTTTTCAGATGTACAAAGTGATACTTCTTACAACTAGTTATACTATTATTGCTGTTATGCTGGCATAACCTGACATGCGAAGTCAATTTTCACAAATTTTCGATTACATTCACAAACATAGTTATCGATTCACCTCAAACCCTAAACTCATTCACAAAATAGAAAAAATTGCAGGTACAATTAATTTTGCAATTACAAATGGCCAGTTCGTGCTTTGTCGCTTGCACTCGCATACAATTTATCAAATTGTAAAAAATTTACAATATACTATAGTAGCAAATGCGCTATTCAGCAATTGGGTATATTTCAGCATTTATTTAGTCAATTCACTTAAAGTTTTCTGGAACTTTTGGGCATGATTTTTAAATTGGTGTGATGTTATGGACCTAGCTAAATTCATTGGTGGTGATATAATAGTTATTTATGCAACAAATGAGTAAAGTAATACTTTTTTTACGAGTAGGAAAGATTTCCTACAAGTGAAAAAAAGTTGCTTTACTCTCGAGTTTCATACAAAATTTTTTCTACGTCCGTAACTTATTCGATATAAATTCGATAGAACCTTCAATCAATTTTTATGAGTAATAATACTTTTAAGTGAAGAAAATAATAATAATCGTCAAGTTTACTTGATCGGAAACGAATGTTTGACATTTATCGACAGAACTCGCGGCGTGTTGCGAAGCGTTCATGACACACTTTGCGCAAATGATTTTTTAGTTGCGTTAAAAAATGAACCGCTAAGACACTTTTTTTCACGCAAAAGGGTGAAAAAATGAACCGTTATGGCACTTTTTTTCACGCTTCCGGAAAGCTTCAGAAAACACATATTTTATGAACGCAAATTAATGAAAAAAAACTGTACATTTTTTAACGGACGTAGAAAAAATTTATTAAAAGACTGACTGCGCTTGCAAAATAATTAATGTATCTATCATATTTGTTTTTCTATTTCAGGTAAGCATCTTTATAACCAACAATAAGAAATTTGGCGTGTTGTATCGGCAAAATGTAAGTAATTTATTAACTATATTGATGATACTATCTCAAGCAAACTATTACTGTGTTTAAGTTGGGGCACCTTTTGGCCCCACAATGAATATTAGATCATTTGTTGAAATGTTTTTTTTTTCTTTTTTAAATCATTTACAGTCTTAAGAATATAATAGAAAAGGTTTTACAACAAAATTGAAAGGGCAACATAGTGCAGGAGCCGATTGAACGAAGAGTCATTTTACGTATTATAATATAGATAAAAAAGCAGACCACACATGATGTTGCTAATTATAAGCATTAGCCGGCAATGCATACTGAAGTTTTCGAAGCTATAAAGCCCATTAACGAAGAATTGAGTAACGATGAGTAAATTAATATATCTCAATATTACACGCAAGATATCAGTGGCCTAAACATTAAACGCATTTTTCTTAAAACACACTTTTTCAAATTTGCGTACAACGCTATTCTTCCAATTATTAACCAATAGATTTGAAATTTCTACTCGATCTTATTGCAAACTCTTTTTGTAATCACAATTTTTGTATCAGATTTTTGACCATAAAATGGTACTTTTTTTTAAATAGCTGAGATTTCGCAACATTACAAACATACTTCAATCAATACAATACATAAAAATATATCATTCTTTGCTCTAGCCTAAACCATCACCAAGTGCTTTTCATGATATTTAAATAAAGCTATTCATTTGCCCTAAAATAATTCCCAAAGTTACGTATGATTTTAGCGCGCCAAGGGTGGTATTACCCCTTAAAAGTCCACACTGAATAAAAACACAGTCAGAAGTGGTTCTTTTTCGCCGTGATATCGAGACCTGTCACATTCTCAATACTAAACTAAACTAAATTTCACCAAAAATAATTGAATAATGACCAAAAACTGTAAAATAAAACATTTCATTGTTTTTGATATAACAGTAAGTCGCGTATTAAACCAAAGTAGCAGAAGCAACGTTTTTTAATCAGTAGTACTAGTCATAACGTCCAAATTTCCTTTGTGCCATTCAATATCCGGCATGGAATTCGCCAGGAAAGTAGTTATTTCAATAATTTATTTGTTTATAGTCTTAGTTATACTTAATTTTGCGAAGTTACGAACAGGTTGAATGTGCACACAAGGTTGGGATAAAGTATGGAACCAAGTAAATATTTTTAAAACAAAAAGGGGTAAATTTATGAAACTTTGCAAGCAAGTATAATGACACATAACGCATCTGATGCCATATCTTGTTAATACTGTACTTCCGGTTTCGCCGGAAATACCCTCAACTTTTTTAATTTAAACGGGACACCCTGTATATTTTTACAGATTTTAAAAGACCTTTTTATTTGTAATTCGTACATACTAAGTTTAGTGGAAATAATTTGTAAAAACGAGAAATAAATCACTTTACAATTAAAGAATAGGTAAATGTATTTGTTCACGAAAATGTTATAATGTGCGCATTATTTAATTCTATGGGCAGCATTAATGGGGTACATTTAACACTCAATTTTATTAAACACGCATTTGCGTGTTTAATATGCTAACTAAACACGCACACGCATTTGCGTGTTTAATATGGTTATTAAACACGCTAATTCGCGCTTTAATTCACAGAACGCGATTTATGATAATATTTTGTTTACCCTGTTTTATACTGATTTTAATTTTTTTTTCAATTGTAATTGTAATTAGAACATTAATTTCGATTTTAATTTTGATTTTTATTTTGTTTTTGTTTTTTTTATTTTGATTTTGATTTTAATTTTGATTTTAATTTTCGTGGACAAAGTATAGTGTACAACTCGCACCTCGCATATAATGGCTATTAATATAATACTCGAACGATTTGCTCCACTCGCCTACGGCTCGTTCCGCAAACATCGTTCTCGTAATTAATATCCATCATTATATACTCGTTGTATAATATACTATTATTTTAGACTAATGAGAATAATAATTTAAAGGAAATCACTTCAAATGTTGAAAATGCTCGCCGTTCACCTCCTGACAATATGCAAGCCTCTTAATAAATTCGTGAGTCACTCTTTCCAACACTTCTCCAAGTATTAGTTCACGCTCATCAATAATTCTTTGTCTCAATTCCTGCAAGCATGTTGGTCATCTAACGTAAATACGTGATTTTAAATAACCCCAAAGAAAAAGATATAATGGGTTAAGGTCCGGAGAACGAGCAGGCCACTCTTTGAATCCTCTACGTCCAATCCATCGATTTGGAAAATTCGCATCCAAAAAATTCCCTAACCCGTCGATCATAGTAGGGAGGCGCTCCATCTTGTTGAAACCAAACATTTTGTGATAACTGACCATTCCGTTTAAGTGCAGGAATAATTTGGTTATTCAGTAAATCTAAATACTTGTCAGTTTCCGTCTATAAAAAATGGACCTATAAGCCTATTTTCGACAATTCCCATCCAAACATTCAACTTTTGTGGATACTGGGTATGTGTTTCATGAATTCAATGAGGATTCTCATTTGACCAATATCTTGAGTTATGGCGGTTAACTGTTCCATTAAAAAAAAAAAAAACTTACCTGAAACAACTACTTCCCTGGCTAGTGTGCCACGCCAGATATTGAATGATACAAAAGAACTTTTAGTTAGTCCTATGGGTAGAAATAAACAATCTTAAAGCAATGTTATTATCTAGTAGTACTAGTAATAACATGTAAATTTCTAATTTATTTATTATTTAAATCGTGTATTCGGTTTTCCAACTGAAAACCATTTATTTCTTCACATCTGCACTATCACTAATCACCTACAACTCAGGTATAAAACTCGTCCAAACCTTCCACAATCTCCTCATATGTTTACGACTTCACGTTCACGGTCACCTTCACGTAAGTATACTTTATTCTTTAACGTTCAATTTAAATGGGAAACTGCACTGATGAGAGATAAATCTCGAAACGCGTCTGCAGATGGCTATTTACTTAATTTTTACATATTTTAGGGTTTAGTTTTATAGTTTAAAGTTTTCAAATGCAATTTAGATCAATTTTCAAGTTAGTCCTGTGGGTAGAAATAAATGATCTTAAACCAATGTTATTTCGCTAGTAGTACTAGTAATAACATGCAAAGTTCTTTTGTTTCATTCAATATCCGGCGTGGCACTAGCCAGGGAAGTAGTTGTTTTAATAAGTTATTTGTTTATAGTCTTAGTAAAAACGTACCTCATCGGAAAACACTACATTAGCTGAAAAATCTTCGTCGTCATTACAAGTGTCCATCAGTCTTTCGCAGAACTCCATCCGTCGATCAAAATCTAAAAAGTCTAAAGTAAATACATTTACCTATCCTTTAATTGTAAAGTGATTTTTTCGGTTTTTTAAATTATTTTCACTAAACTTAGTATGTACGAATTCGAAATAAAAAGGTCTTTTAAAAACTGCAAAAATATACAAAGCGTAAATTAAAAAAAGTATTTCCGGTGAACCCGGAAGTACAGTAGTAATAGAAAATATGGCATCAGATGCATTGTGTCATTATACTTCCTTGCAAAGTTTAATAAATGTAGCCCTTTTTGTTTTAAAAATATTTACTTGTTTCCATACTTTATCCCAACCTTGTATATTCAGGCGATTTTTATTTTTTATTAAATTTATGTAATGCATCTGCAACAAGTGAGGTTGTCTCAAGCTTAATGATAATAATACCACTGGTGAGAAATAAAAGCATATTGCACAAGGAAAGCTTTTAACTTTCGCTTAAGTGGTTTGTATTAAATATTTTTTGCCCGAAATAGTTTAAGGTTTTAGAATACTTTTTAAGACGTATTTTCTTTTGACAGATATTAGTTTTATTCCTCGTCATGTGTTGGTGGTAGTTAAAAGTGTTAAATTGCCTGGGATGCTAATAATGATTCTAATATGTAGATAATATGCAGTCGATCTCCCAGAAGGCTTAAAAAGTAGCCGGCCATCTGCTTTGTTTCCAGCTCCACTTATGGGTGTCACTCGAAAATACATATTTAACAGAAAGCTCCAAGTAAACTTGAAGATATACAGATGGATCGCTAAAGAAAACGGGGGCCGGAGTTGGCATATACTGCAAAAACATATCCCTGAAAAAGAGTACTGCACTTGGTGTATCAATGAGTACCACCACTAAGGTGGAACTCGTAGGTATACTACATGCAGCAAAAGAAACCGCTGATAGAAATATCAAAGGTAAAACCATACGAATTATCACAGACTGCAGAACAGCAATATCAGCAATTAAGAACTGCAAAATCACCTCAGCACTAACGATGGAATGCTGCGTAGCCCTGAAAAAAGTAAACAAAGACAACAAGGTTACCTTGGGCTGGGTAAAAGAACACGATAAAAGTAACGGAAACAGGACGGGTTGACAAGAAAAGGCTTCCAGATGTTCCACTTGCCGGCCGGAACCTGGACTGCCATAATATCCTTACTAAAGGATACATCGACTAAACATCACCAATACCGATGGAACGACAAGCCTGGCTGTAGGGTGGTGAAAGACTTTGTTTCGATGCACCCCAAAAATGCCAGATACTCCCTACAACTGTCCAGGGGGAACCTACGAAAAAACGTGGGACTGGACACTGTAACCTAAGAATGCACCTACACAGAATGGGCCTCTGCCCAAGTCCCGTCTGTAGAGGGTGTGAAGCTGAAGAGAAGACTGCTGAACACGTACTCCTGGAGTGCACGGCTATCTCCTCAATAAGACAGTCCATAATGAGAGAGGGATGTCTACAAACCCCAAACATCCACAAACACCCCTCTTGTTGCAGTCCTGGCGTTCGCCAATTCCGTGGGTTGGCTAGACGGCACCGGGAAGTGAGGACGTACAAAGGGCCCATTGAGGCCTACGTGCAGCGGACCTCTCTGCCCTCCCATCGGAGCAATCCAGATCCAGATCTTGTAGGGGTCACTACAAAAAAATTGAAAAAAAAAACGATTATTTTTATACTATCTTCTGAAACTAGGGTTATTTATGAACACAGTAATACTATTCTTACTTTTGTGTCCTAAAGTGAGCTATCGCGTGCAAAACTGCCGTCTTATGAGAGATATCAAGTTATTTTTTTAATTGGTTCATAGCGATCTTAACATCATCTGGTGATAACAGAGAATTTCAAACCGTAACATAAATCAAGTTTAGGCTCGATTTTTCAAACTGCTATAAAATCAGTTAGAAAAAATAATAATAATAATTTTTTCACCAGTTCCTTTGTTTAGCTTTCTGAATAACCCTACAAAATTGCATGTCAATCGGATGAACGGTTTCAATGAAAAATGAACAGGAAAATGCATTATTTTCAATGTAAAATGGCCGAAATAGTGACCCCCTTAATATTATTAAAGCTCTCCTTTGCAACTGGAATATTCCATGACTAGCGGCGGAATGTCCCCATGCCATTATAGAGATGGGCAGACGGTTTAGTAACCGGTTCAATGAACCGGTTCTTAGCAAGGAGTGCTCAGGAACCGGTTTCCCACAAAAGGAACTGCGGTTCCTCTGCTGTTTAATATGTACTTAATTTTTCTTCAAGAGTGAAAATCAGACGCGTACCCCTACCCGTAGAAGCACCGCATGAAGTCACCTGCGCAAACTTCATGCGGTTTCAAGAGATGCGCATCAAGTCAACTACTAAAATTTCATGCTATTCACTCCACTGTTTGCACGAGCTTCATGCGGTTCCTAGTACGAACCGCATGAAGTTTCCGTAGATAACTTCAAGCGGTTCACATCTGGAGTTTTCGCGGTAACGTTATGCGGTTTATACCAGGATCCGCTTGAAGTTCGTGCAAATAGCGTTCCCGTTGTGAACCGCTTGAAGTTATCCGCCGAAATTTCATGCCGTTATCGTGAATTTTTTTTTAGTCCAGACTTTGAAGTTTTATACTAGGAATTTTAAATGAAAATGTGAAAACGTTTAATTAAAGTCAACAATTTTTTTAGGGTCCTAACTGCTTAAAGTCAAACTTAGTCTTTTTCTCATGACGCTTGTAACTTTAAGTCAAATTTTGACTTTCATCTTTTAACTTTAATTAAATATGACATTTTTTAATTGCTTAACTGGTTTAAGTCAAAATTAGTCGTTTTTTACGTTTGACGATTTTAAGTCAAATTTCGACAATAATTTGCACCCAAAGTCTTTTAACTTTAATTCAATTTGGCATATTTTCTAGAGGCTTAACGACTTTAAGTCAAAATTAGTTTTTCTACATTAAGTTGTCATAAAGTCTTTGAATTTTAAGTAAATTTCACATTTTTTCGAGGGGCTTGACGAGCTTAAGTCTATTACTTTTATTTTGTCTATCTTTTGACGCTTGTCATTAATTTGTCATAAAGTCTTTTTAAAAAAAATCCGTGTGTATTTTAATTTACTTTAAGTTTGCAAATGATTAGCTAATGATCGAAACTCGAGGCACTGAAAAATAACGCGTGATATTAAAAAAAAAACTATTTTATTTGAAGTTAAAGTTGACTTGAATTAAATTTGTCACTTTTTCTAGAGACTTAATGGCTTTAACTCAAAATTAGGATTTTTTTCCTTAACGCTTGTTGTCAAATTTCGACATTAATTTCTCATAGTCTTTTAACTTGAATTAAATTTGACATTGTTTCTAGAAACTTAACTATTTTAAGTCAAAATTAGTTGTTTTTCTTGCAGTTTGTTGACTTTAAATCAAATTTCGACATTAATTTGCACATCATTCTACCCAAACTTGACATTTTTTTTCTAGAGAATAAAGGGTTTAAGTCAAAATTAGTCTTGCTTTTTTAACGCTTCTCAACTTTAAGTCAAATTTCGACAGTAATTTGGAGTTACAGTCTCTTCACTTTAATTAAATTTGAAATTTTTTCTAGACGCTTACCGCCTTTAAAGTCGAAATTAGTCTTTTTTTGACGCGTATCGACTTTAAGTCAAATTTCGACATTAATTTGCGCATAAAGCTCCTTAACTCTACACAAATTTGACATTTTTCTGGAGGTTTAACGTCTTTAAGTTAAAATTAGCATTTTTTCTTGATATTTTTCGACTTTAAGTAAAATTTTGACATTAATTTGGACATAAAGTCTCTTAATTTAACTCAAATTTGACATTTTTTCTAGAGGTTTAAGGGTTTAAGTCGGGCGGCCCGTTGGTGTAGTGCAAGGGTCTTCAACCCGCGGCCCGCCGATATGTTTTCTGCGGTCCGCCAACGACACTCTCAATAACGACTACAATTAAGTAATAAAAAGTACCTTTAGGTTGCCGAAATTAGTGAAAACTGCACAGCTGTGTACGTTCTTTTGTCGCTTTATTATTCTAGCCGCTAGCCTGTAGTTAACTCGACTGTCGGCAACATGCATACCAAACTTTCGGGGTGGCGGCGCGCGCGGCTGGAACGCGTTGCGCAGTTCGCTAGCTATTCAGTCAGTGCCCAGCGTTGAACGGCATGTGTTGTGCGATGGCAGCCAGTACTAGTCGAAAACGCAAAGTTACGGATGAGCGCCGATTATTTCAAGAAAAATGGACGAACTTATATTTGTTTGTTTGTGTTGGAGAAAAGCCGATTTGCCTCGTATGCAATGAATCGATCGCTGTAACCAAAGAATACAATATCAAACGTCATTACGATTCCAAACATTCACGTAAGTTTGCTCACCTTCAAGGACAACTTCGTATTGATAAGGTGGAGTCCCTGAAGAAACAACTTGAACGACAGCAGCATTCATTCCGCAAACATAATGAAGGCAGTGAGGTAGTAGTAAAAGTAAGCTATATTATTTCAGAAAAAATTGCACGTAAGTCAAAACCATTTACTGACGGTGAATTCATAAAAGAATGTTTGGAGGATGCAGCAGAAGTGTTATCTCCCTTACAGAAACCACTTTACTCCAAAATAAGTTTGTCTGGTGTTACTGTAGCTCGGAGGATAGAAGACCTGGCAGGGGATATAGAAAGAATGTTGTCGGAACGTGCGTCACCATTCGTTTATTACTCCGTTGCGCTCGACGAGAGTACAGACTTAACTGATACCGCGCAGTTGGCTGTGTTTATTCGCGGCATTGACAGGAATTTTGTTGTCACTGAAGAAATGGCTGCTTTAGTTCCAATGAAAGGCAGCACAAAAGGTAGTGATTTGTATGAATCATTCAATGCTGTCGTAAATAAATATAAGCTAAATATGTCAAATTTGGCTGGGATTACTACGGACGGCGCTCCGGCTATGGTTGGAAAAAATGAAGGACTTGTTGCTTTAGTAAAGAAAAATAATCCTGATGTTTCTTTTGTACAGTAGCATTGCATCATTCATCAAGAAAACTTGTGTGCAAAGTCTGTTAATATCAAAGATGTTATGAGTATTGTAGTAAAAACTGTGAACTTCATTAAATCTCGAGGCTTGAATCACAGGCAGTTTCAGGAATTTTTAAAGGAGATCAATGCTGAATACGGTGACATAACTTATTTCTGCGATGTTCGTTGGCTGAGCCGAGGTAAAATGTTAAAACGAGTTTTTGACTTGCGAAAAGAAATTGCCGATTTTATGCAAAGTAAAGATAAAGCTGTGCCGCATTTCAGCGATGAAAAATGGCTGGCCGATTTGGGTTTTCTTACGGATATCACATCACAACTCAATGACTTGAATCAGAAATTACAAGGAAAAAATAATTTAGTTCACGAATTACTTGATTTTTTAAAAGCGTTTGAATTAAAACTCGAACTATGGATCAGCCAGTTCCAAAGAAATATTACCACGCATTTTCCTCATCTGTCATTATTCCAGATTTCGAATATGGACAAATATATTTCTGCACTTCAGGATCTGAAAACACAATTCCATTCGCGATTCCTTGATTTTCGGAGAGACGAAAAGTACCTGAATTTATTTGCTCGTCCATTCAGCGTTTCGGTTGAAGAAGTTCCGGAAGAATTTTAGATGGAATTGATAGAGCTACAGTGCAATTCAACCTTAAAAAATAAATTTGATGTTGATTTGCTTGATTTCTATTCGAAATACGTCTCCATTACAGATTTCCCCAAAATCAGAGATCATGCACGAAAAACAATATCACTGTTTGGATCCACATATACATGTGAGCAGTTATTTTCACGCATGAAAAACGTGAAATCCAAAACGAGGACCAGAATCACCGATGTTCACCTTGAGAACAGTTTGAGGATTGCAACCAGCAATATTAAACCAGATATTGATAAACTGGTTAAAAATAAGCAGTGTCAGACATCTCATTGACCAATTGCATTGTATTGATTTTTATTTGCCGCTTTTGTTGATGTTGGCTCAATAAATAAATGTTTTCTATTTATCTACTTGTTTAATCATCCTGACCATTGCCAATAAAAAAATCCTAATAAAAATATCTATGGTGCGGCCCGCGGTGCAGAAAAAAAAAATTTTGGCCCTTGATTTGTAAAACGTTGAAGACCGCTGGTGTAGTGGGTAGAGGCGAGCGCTTGTGCCGGCTGCACCGCGGCCGTGTGGGTTCGATTCCCATCCCAGGCGGAAGATTTTTCGGCGATCGAGAAATATTCGCTTGTGTCCGTGGTTGTTGTATACGTCTTACATTATTCATTCGTTCATTTACTTTCATATTCATACAAAATAAAATATAAAAATAGCCGTGTGTGACAGAATGGCGAAAGCCTAAGTCAAAACAAAAAAACAAAAAAAAAAAAGGGTTTAAGTCAAAATTAGTCTTGCTTTCTTAATGCTTGACGAATTTAAGTCAAATTTCAACATTAATTTGGACATAGTCTTTTGCCTTTAACGAAATTTGACATTTTTTAGAGGCTTTAAAGTCAAAAATTAGTCTTTTTTTACGGTCATCGACTTTAAGTCAAATTTCGACATTAATTTGCACATAAAGTTTCTTAAGTCTATACAAATTTGACATTTTTCTGGAGGCCTGACGTCTTTAAGTTAAAATTAGTCTTTATTCTTGAAGATTTTAGACTTTAAGTCAAATTTTGACATTAAATCTATTAATTTAATGTAAATTTGACATTTTTTTCTGGTGTTTAAGTCAAAATTAGTTTTACTTTCTTAATGCTTGTCGAATTTATGTCAAATTTCTACATTAATTTATTATATAGTCTTTTAACTTTAGTTAAATTTTAAATTTCTTTTAGATGCTTAATAAATAAATAAATGAAAAATAAATTAATCCACAGCATAAAAAAAAAACATAAAATAATATTTTATACTTTCATAATAAAGAAATTATACCATTTTGAAATTATTTATTTCATTCAAAAATTAAGAAGAGATGATATACCCGGTCTGCATTTTACTGCTCTTCCGATTATTTTTGAAAATCTACCAGATTTGATTTATATTTACTATCGATGTGCTACCAGAGAGGAGAAAATGTGAAAATTTTATTATAATGTTAAATAGCAGAAGCCATTACTGGAAAAAACTAAATATTGTAATTTAAAAATCAATCGATTTAGAAATATCAGAAGCAAAAAACGGAGTAAATATTTAGAGCCCACTCCCCGTTAACAAATATTTACCAGTGGTAGTTCTTCATATTGTCATATTGTCAAGTATAAAATACAAAAACAAGTAACCAAGAACCAGTAACCCCTTCTGAAGTAACAGAAATAATTAAAAAACTCAAAAATAAAAAAAGCGCTGGAAAGGACGAAGTTCCATCTTCAGTAATAAAAGGTGTTGCAAATGAGATAGTGGAACCCCTAACATATTTGATTAACTTGGCATTTAGTACTGGAAAGTTCCCAAACGTACTGAAGGTGTCTAAAGTTGTACCAATCTACAAGAAAGGGAGTAACGCAGAAATGGAAAATTTCCGTCCGATATCAATATTGTGTTGCTTTTCAAAAATAATTGAAAACACCATTGCGAGAAGGTTATGGAAATATCTTAACAAATTCAACATTGTGACTGAACATCAACATGGATTCCGAGAAAAACGATCAACAGAAACAGCAACCTTCGAAGTTATGGAGGAGATTACGAGAAAACTGGATAGGGGCTTATGTGTTAGTGGTTTGTTCTATGACTTCTCCTGTGCATTCGATACCATCGACGCGAAGTTCGTGAGTGAAACGCTTCTTGCAATTGGTGTCCGCGGTAATGTGCTCCAACTGATTCTTTCATTTCTCACAGATCGATATTTGTATGTCCAATTGGAAAAAAATAATAATTGAGTGGTGTCACAGAAATAAGCTAATTCTAAATAGTAATAAAACTATAGAAATGCAATTTTATAATAGAAAGCCAACACAGTACGCAACCAACAATTCCAATGCTGCTAAATTTCTAGGAAGTTACTTAGATGATAACCTGTCGTGAAGTCGGCAAATTGATTTTGTATCAGGTAAGCTAAATAGCGCCTATTTTGCAATGTGGAAGCTGTGTCATAAGTTTTCAAGGGATAATTTAATAAATATTTATTATGCGTTGGCTTATCCTCATTTAACTTATAATATAATGGTATGGGGACGAGCTAATCTTAACAGGGTATTTATATGTCAAAAGCGACTAATTAGATTAAAATTTAATCTCAAAAGAAGGGACACTTGTCGTGATATATTTATAGCGAATAATATTTTAACTGTAACATCTATCTTTATATATAAATGTGCTTTATACGCCATGGAAAATAAAGCAAAATTTGTTAAAAATGGGGACCACCATGTATACAAGGCATAAGGAAAATATATGCTTGCCCATACACAAAACAACCCTATATGAAAAGTCAGCTAAATATTCATGTATCTCGATATATAATAAATTACCACTAAACATAAGACAATGTAAAAATAAAATGACTTTTAAAAAAATGCTTAAACAATTCCTTGTAAACGAATGTTATTACAGCTACTCCGAATTTAAAAATCAGTGATTTTCCAAACGTACATGGGTGTAAATATTCATATTGTATATGTGTATTGTATATAAGAAATTTTAATATGTATGTGCTGTAATATTTTTTTAACCTATATGATATTCCATTTTAATATGTACGTGCTGTAACTACAATAATTTTTTAACCAATTTAACCCATATTCAAGGCTATATTTTAATTTTAATTTTATATTTTTGACAAACACATCCACAAATATGTTAATTATATACTTTTAACGATATTTATATATGTATTAGGGTGGCAAAAAGTGTAATAAATTGATTTGATTTGATTTGAGTATATTGCAGTTGTGGCCACACTGTGAATACCCATATTATCTATTTTTTATTTAATTGGAAGCCTGGAACTCATTTCTGACAATCTGGTATGTAACTGTAGAGAAGACCCGTGAACCGCTCCAAGGAGTTCACTGGAGTGAACCGGTTCGAAACCGTTCCCAACAGTGAACCGTTTTTCTCATCTCTACCTCAAGAGATATTCCAGGATACCATAGTATGTGGATTTATCCACTTCTATAAATAATTTTTTTGACAGATTTTTAAAACAAAACAAATGTTTTGACAACGCATTGGCACTGCTGCTCCGATCGCAATGCAGTATCAACATATTCATGCCTTAAATGCATTTACTCCCGGTAAAAACAAAATAATTTCTTCATTTTAGTTTCATTTGATAATAACTTTTGCACATCATACTGCTACCGAGTTCATCAATTGTAGTGCTGTTATCTGCAAATAGAATTGCTTCTGTATGATAAAATAAACTTTCTGTACTATATTCGCACTCCATTTTGTACTGCTGACGTTTTTAATATGTATCCTTATTGTATACATTAATCCAGGAATAAAATACACCTCTATTATTGATTTTATTGTAGAATACTTTCCGTCAATAAAATATTGGAAATAAGTTGTCAAATGCTGCGAATATGCATTGTTTTGCATGACTTAATAATAGCGTAATGCAGCGGAATTGTATATTATAAGGTATTCAATAGTTTGCAGATATAATAGCACTATTGAATTTAGCCTGATGCACACATAATTCACACTTTCTATTAATATAAATTTATTACGCGTATTTCATATTTGCTTTAGTGGCAGCTGTCATGGAGGGGCACGGATAAGCGTAATGTAGAATAACGACGTGTTAAAAGGCGTTAATGTGAATGTAATGTTTACATGTGTCATTACTCCAGCAGAGCGTACAAACATGGCCAAAACCGAGCTCTGATAAGATAGCCCTAGTGCCTGGCTATGCCTGCCTGACTGGGCTGCTGTGCCTGTGCCTGTGCACAGCATACATTCCTACATGTGTCGCGTATTTTATACGGACGCACGATATCGTTGTTATATAATTTCACCAGCCATTGCTCCATTATGTTTTTTCCAGATAGAAGTAATAACAGTTGGTTGGCGTAGCCAAATGTGATTTATGGCCTCACGCTCCAACATAATAAACAGAGGTGGGACATAATAGTCCCAGATAATTGATAACGTCAGTGCAACAAAAAAACGATACATGTATCACGTACAGAGTTCGTGTGTATTTGTTTTTGTTGCAAATTGTACAAACCCTAATAGTTAGACACTCCATTTATTTCTTACTCGAACTGCTACGAATAGGCTCCAATTAAGCAAATTAGATATAAGAAGCTCATAATTTCTATCCAAGCTATTCATATTTTATATTAAAGCTCATTTTTGGAAGACATATCTAATCATATCCACGTATCTAGTCATACCTAGTCTCTTTCTGTTATAAAATGAGCCACAAGATTTTTCACAGTTAGCTGTGAGATAAAATAGGAATGCCGCATATTAAAAATCAGAACATTTAGTCTACAGGCTATTGGAACTATTATCTACGAAAAAAAGGTTAGTTGGAGAAAATCATAAATTGTAAGATGGGTTATATGCCTACCATATTTATAAAAGCCTTTATTTAATAACACAAATTCTCGACTTGTCAGTTAAATTTTAATTTGATAATTCACAACATAGAAGACTAGATTAGTTCAGATGAATTTAGAAAAAATCTCTGCCATGACGGCTATGGTTACCTTTCTTTCTCTCATATATGGCCATCTCGTCAACAAGATTCAGTAGCTCGTACCTTAGAATCCTGCATATAATAAAGATATTCTCTTTAATTGTTATACAATTACATTTCTTCATTATTGCTATTGATTGATACCTTATTTATATTTCAACATATAAAATAATGCACAAGTCTACAGGAATTATTTAGGTCTGCTAAATATTATTAACATAATTTTTAACAGGTTGTAATAATCATTTTATACATTTTTAATAGAATAGAACAAATACAAATTAAATTTACTTTACTCAGAATAGCCCTATACACTTGACTCACAAAAAATTAAAGTGTCATAAGGACACTATTTAAGCTGCATTGAGAAGCATCATATAGTTATCTGTAATATGTAAAAGTAATGTCGATAAGTAAATGATATCAATCACGAGGTATATCACCAATGTTTTGTTGCTATTAAAATATTCAGCGACCGTGTTATTACTTCGCCGAACTCGCTCGCATTCTAATAAATTGATTTTGGATATTATTGAATTCCTTGTTTGTCGCTTATATTGAAATTCTTTATTATTTTTTTTTCGTTTCTTTTATGTGGTTACCTTCCGTTGTCTATATGTCATACGTGTTTTGTTAAAATAGTCAGTCACGACAACAGGCATTGTCGTGTGAAAACTTTGTATCCTTGTATATCCTAAAAAATCAAAACGTTTTCATAATGCACTCGCATGTTTCATCAGCATTTATAGTACACATATTTAATTATAATTAATAAAAAAAGTAATATAACAAGGATTGTTCATAAAACATTTTTTTAAATAATTGTAACTATACAAATAATAAATAAATAACATATAAGTTGAATCCTTTTAGTTTTCTTAGTCGTAATAACAATTACAAATGAAAGTGTACAAGCGAATAATTTTGCTGTCATATCAGAATGAATGTATAAAACTAAACCAGCGAAATGAGGTGGAAAAGAAAAAGAATTTAGTGATTTTTGCTTTCAGCGATTTCTGCATGTTATTTGTCTTCATTACCTGGTCCGGGAAGGGGATTTGATTTCTTAAACCTGCGGAACTTTATAGCCAGACTATTGGTTCGCAGATTACTGCTTCGCGAAAGATTAATGTGTAACGAAGATCGAACAATTATGATTCAATTGTGATTTATTGTCTGTTTTGGGTCGGGCCCGTCTTGTTATTAATGATCCCCGAACCCGGCCTGACTGTATCAGTAAACCAGATTTACTAAAGAAGAACTGATAACGTTAAATATATTGTCTTTTTATCCACCGAGAAAAATACTTTGCTTCCGCTCCTTTTTCATGATTTCTCGGGGACTTTTCGTTTCCACTGGGATTAGATTACTGCACACAAATGCCGCCATCGCTTTTTGTAGGACTGGAATCTCCAAATTCCCTCCTACATAATAATTGTATTTGTAAGAGCAAATTGAGACATACAGCTTCTAATATCAGACTCTGGAAATAATAATAATAAAAATAGTTTTATATTTATGGCTGTTATTTCATGTACGTTCTCAAGAGATACATATGTAGCAATCATATCACAAAAATACAATTTGTATATAGATTAAATATAAAAATAGACAACAATAAAATAATCAATATAAATTCTTATATCTTTGTAGACTAAATCTAAACCTACCTATATAAAAAAGAGAAAAAAATCAACACATTTTAATTTTAAAAACTTCTAACGTATTCGTTAAAGTTGTACGCATGCTTGAATAGGTAGCTTTTGCACCTGAATTGGCTGTTACGTAGGCAGCTATTAAAAATTGCTATGTAATTTATTGAAGAACTTTTTGCAAAAACGATCTGGTGATTGTTTTGTATTTTGATAAGGATTTTTATTCGTATATCATTTATCCTGCGAGTGTGATGAGAATGATAGGCACCATTGCATATATATTCATTTATGTCGTTTTTGATGATATATGTTTAACGTTTCATTGTATAAATGCAAGGTATAGTATTTCAATATTTCCAAGGTGATTTGGAATATTTCTTTAAGCCGCTTTTCAAGTTTATTAGGACCGCACCTGAATAAAACTATTAATAGGTTGGCCGTTTTGCTGATGTATGGTAGTAAACGAACGTAATTTGAAAAGCAGCTTAAAGAAATATTTCAATATCACCACGAAGATTTTGGAATACTATACAGTCATAGCCATGGCTAATAGTGTAATAGAGATACACCTAATATTAAACATTGGTACAATTAAATTGCGTCCGAAATTTTTTTTGCGAAGCAATATATAATATATATTCAGATATAAGAATAACAGATATGGCATCATCGAAGATTTTTGTTAATGCTGTGACCGTATGTTTTGATTTTAATCCTGTAGATCTGCACATTATATTAACAAACATATATCGCAATTTTCAGAAAATAAGTTAAAAAAAACGTTTCTGATATCAATATTTTATAGTTTAATATGTGCTACTGGACAAAAAAACCAAGAGTGTTATGACTAATTTGACAAGTGATATAATATGAAATATATATGAATTCTACCAAATAAAAAGTGAGTTTAGTTTCTGAATGTTTAAAATTATCGACTTGTTTCGCCTTATTAGGCCATTTTCAATAGAATTTAAAAGTAAATTTCCTGACGCAAATATCAATATAATTCATTTCCGTCAATAAACTTTTTAAGGTTAGGTTCGAATAATTTTGAGTAAATCGCCGAAGTATTGTGATCGTGAACATATATTCTTTTAACGGAAATATCTATTATAAGGTCCCTGGAAAAGTTTTCGGAAATTAAAAAAAAAACATTTATGTCTGTGTGCGTAGTATCTCAAAATTAAATAGATTTTTAAATGAACTTTGGGTTTTATCGAAAATGTAGCTGAAAAGTTCTAGTTAAATCACGTACACCGGAAGTGGGTGTTTACCGTTTTTCTTTCAAAAATTTTCAATATGAAAAATATCACAAAAAACATTTTAGCAAACGTTGATGGCAACAAAAAAGTGGTAAATGTCTCTAGTAACTTTTTGATTTTTGGAGAAAATTATTAATGAAAATTTTTGTATGTATCCATAATTATGAAATCATAAAAGTTACATCAAAACATGAACATTAATATAAAGAATGCCAAAAGGAACAATTTATAAAAATGAAGCTCTTCTCAAAATCTATAGTTTTTAATTATCAATAAATATGAAACGTATCACTAAAAACCCGTGTTGAAACATATATTATAGGTACCAATAATAATAACTGATTTTTTTTGTGTTTTTGTGGTGAAAAATAGGTACATCTAAATAATATACTAGTTTATACAATAGCAATGTTTTATTAGGTAGATATACACTGGTGGAAAAAAATGAAACACTTGAAATTCCTGAAATTTCGACCATTTTCAAACCGCCATAACTCGGCGTATTTTCAATCGATTTTGATCAATCTTTGAGGGCGAAAAACTTTGAAGTGTTTTCTTCAAGTCATGCATGCGAACTTAAGCGTAATCTCTTCCGCTCCCTCTAGCGCCCCTGTGAAAAAAAAAGTTTTTTTTTTCTGTAAACCATTTTCAACTTTGACGATGTCTACGGAGTTGGAAAAATTTTGTCGACTCGATCCATCACGAAGGCATTAAAATTTGATCAATTCCCTATGCAGGACTCAAAGAAGTTTCTACAACGATTTGGCACCAAGTTATGGGTGTTTATTAAAAAAATGGTGATGTGGCCATCATATTACTTTCTCCGACTTTATATTTACGTTTTCATGGGTTTTTTTCAATTGAAATCATATTTTAAATGTACATCGAGCGTTGCGTAAACTCGGATGAAACTGACGTTTAAAACGTCAAAATCATGAAAGATGGAAAAATTATACTTCAAATTCAAAAACTAGATTTACTCGAAAGCTAACGACATTTCTAAAAAAACTTATTCTTTAGAAGTTGTTTATTTTGGCATTCTCTGCAATTCTTATTCATATAAAATTGCTGTAACTATTATCGTTTCATAATTATAAACCAAAAATTTAAAAAAAATTAATAAATTTTTTTCTCGAATAGCAATGATTTTATGAAAAATATTTTCAAGCAAAAGCTATTCATTTATTTGTTGTCTTCTATGTTTGTTTAAATGTTTTTGTGATATTTTTTATATTTAAGAAAATATTGGCAAAAAACAAAAAACAGTTAAGGTAAACACCCACTTCCGGTGTACGAAATTTTACCAAAAGCTTTTCAGTTCTTCGGATTATCAAATAAGACGTATGTTCAAAGTTTCATATCAATTGCTCTATTGGTTTTTGAGATACAGCGCACACAGACAGACACACACACACACACACACACACACACACACACACACACACACACACACACACACAGACACACACACACACAGACCCAAAAATTTTTTTTCCAGAAATTGTTGAAATGGCATCTAGGGACCCCAAAACGGATATTTCCGCAAAAAAATTTTTTGAAAAAAAAATCACGATCACAATACTTTCTCGTACTTCGTAACGGAGAAAGTAAAAATTGAGGTTTTTCGCTCATAACTCAACAAAATTTGATGATTATTTCTGGAAAAATCCCATTTAGGCTCTACTTTAAGGACGTAAACTCAGATTGGAATGATCCCTTTTCGAACCCTTCAACCCCCGAACAAAAAAAAAACACATTTTTGGGGAAAAACAACTTTGGTAACGTGTACCGAGTTGGAAAAAATCGGTGGACTCGATCCATCGAAAGGGCATTGAAATGTGTTCAACTACCTGCGCAGGACTCAAAGAACGAAGTTCCTACGACAATTTGGCACAAAGCTATGGGTGTTTGAAAAAAGCGAATCTTGTGGTTTCGACAAAATTTTTTCGTTTTCACGAATGAATTTTTTTTTGCATGTTGTTTGTCTCATGGACGAAAATTCATAGTTTGCGCGAAATTATGAAAATTGCATTTTGTACCTTAGAACTCCATTAACAAAAAACTTTATTTTAGGTCAAAAAGACTCACTTTAAAGATCTCTGTAGGGTCGGAAAAAAATGTGGGCCTAACTCACCACTATTCGTCCGTTTTTCCATTCATCTAATAAAAACTAACAAATTGCACTGACGGAAAAAAATGAAACACTTGAGATTTGTAAAAAATTACGTAATTTTCAAATGGCCATAAATCGATTTCTATCCAACCGATTTCAACGATCTTTTAAGAAATGAAAAGCAAAGCCTCTTTGAGAGAATTTATCCGTCGCTCAAAGATGGGGCTCTACGCCCCTCCAAACGAAAAAATAAAAAGACCACAAAAGGTACTTTTTTCGAACGCCCATAACTTTGTGCCAAATCGCCGTAAGAACTTCGTTTTTTGAGTCCTGCACAGGCAATTGAACACATTTCAATGCCCTTTTGGTGGATCGAGTTGACACATTTATTCCAACTCGGTACACGTTGTCAAAGTTTGACGTATTTTTGCTCAAAAATTGTTTTATTTGTTCGGGGGTTGAAGGGTTGGAAAAGGGATCATTCCAATCTGAGTTTCCCTTAAAGTAGAGCCAAAATGGGATTTTTTCCCGAAATAATTATCAAATTTGGTTGAAAAGTCACTGAGTTATGTGCGATAAACCTCAAAATGTACTTTTTTTCAAACACCCATAAATTTCAAGTGTTTTATTTTTGTTGCCTTCAGTATAGATTACATATGTGGGCAGTAGGTATAACAAGGAAAGTTCCCGAAGTGGTAATCGCGAAATGGCAAGTGGTATAGATCGTTGGAAATGTCGCCCAGAGTGGACTTCACATGTCTAATATTTCGCTTGAATGGGCCCTCTACAGGGGCGGCGGTAGAAGCCTAAATATATACTAAGCTGTATGTATGCTAATAAAATATTGACTTATGCACATACTGTATATAAGTAAATTTTGCCACCTTATTGATTTATTAAGAGCCCCTTGCTGCTATACCCATCGATTTTAGCTTGTTCAATAAAATAATTGATGTAATTACATTGTCAAGATATAAAGTTTAATGTTTTGCTTCAGCAGATTAGTCCCTGTTACATTGGTTTCAGTTTACGAAAAATTAAAACAAATATTGCTAATTTTTTTATTTCATTTTTGATTTTGTTAATTTTATTTATATTTTAATCAAATGTTTGTTTTGATGATATTACAATGGGTTCGTAAGTAATATTAGTGTTCCTTAAAACATATTCTTTTTTTTGCTTATATTGTTGCTACGTAGCTTATAATTTACTTTGTTAGTATTAATAAACGTTAAGTGGAAGAGCAGTAGTCATTGAGAATCCAACTAACTGAACTTCGTCTACCCTATCATGGTAAACGAATTTGTATTAATTTTTATTTGTTTAATAAAAACTATTTATTATTATTATTATTATATGTTCAACCAGGCCCAGAACAATATTCTCTCCTTATTGTAGTAGCTTTTCCACCAATTTATATATAGCGTGTATATAAGTTAATGTTTTGTTTAATATACTTGTGCGTAGATCGTAGTACTAGTTTTGGCTTCTACCGCTTCCTCCGCCCTATAGGTAGGCCATTCAAGCGAGATATTTTACATGTGAAGTCTACTCTGGAAGACCTTTCTAACGATATGTAACCTTTGCCGTTTCGCGATTACCACTTCGGGAACTTCCCTTGTAAGTATGCCAGATTGGCAAATAATTCTAGTCAACTACAGCACAGACATTTTAACCTGGCCCCGGGTGACGTTTCACAGTAAGCCCTATCTCGTGCAAGATGGTCGCGCCTTCGCCTCAAATTAAGTTTCAGAGACGTAACACTGTAAAATTGAACTGAGAATAGTCATTTCTTTTTCAAAATGTCAACAGTCTCTGTTATGTCATGTTATGGTGAGAATAATTTTGCTAGTCAGAAATTATTATTATTATTATTATTATTATTATTATAATAACGTTGGGCTCCTTGTTAATTGTGAACTAGCATTCATCGTTAAAACAAACAGACTGCAAAAAGTTTCGATCTTTATTTGATCGATCCTGCATTATTTCACAGATCCACTAGCAGTATCTTCTGATGGCGTTGCTGTTTGTAGGACTGATATTCATGTCTCTTAAAAATATTCTGTACAGAGAATTTAGACACTTTGTACTTATTAGCAATGCATCGTATGCTAGTTGTTGGTTCAGCATTTATCAAACCCCAAACACTTTCTTCCAACTCATCGTTCCTTCTTCTGCTCCGTTTGTATGTAATGCTAATGTTTTTGAAATAATATTTGTTGAAATTGGACTATTAAAATACCTTTTGAATCAGCTGCCGCTACATTTGCTGTATTTTTAGACATATTCACAAACTTGGTAATTGTTGATAGACGGAATAAACGAAATTGATCGATTGTTAAATTTTACCGAAAATGTCACGAACTCTGAGTAAGCTGACGCCACTGCAAAATGTTTTGGTAATGAATACGCTCTCTTCATTGGTATAACTCAGATTATTGTTCATAGTAATTACAATGCGTAAATTGATATTTGACTTGTCAAATTATTCTCACCATGACATGACATTTGTCAAAGTCATGGCAAGGGTTTTTATCAAAAGGTACATTGTTCAACTTATTTTTATTATTTCTGAAGTGTATTCTGGTACAAACGTAAATTAAATGGATGATATATTTACAATTTTTAATTCTCTAAAAAATATTCCTTTACGATTTTTCTCTAAAATGAATAGGGGAGCTAATAATTACAGATATTTAATTTTACATGTAAAATTCCTATGTTCGCCCCTTATCCCAGACACTCGATATAATAGTTACCGAGATTGCAAAACTAATGCATCGAATTTGTAATACCCTGTATACACATTTCACTAACTTTTTGTCAATGCAGATTCGCTTTGGATTAAATTTGAAAAAAACATTGAAATATGACTATACTGTAACGTTTTCATATTCTCGGATTTATTTAAGAAGATTTTTATGTTTTGTATACGAGTACCTGAAAGGATTAGTGATCCAGAAACAATCACGTTTGGTGGAGTAGATATGCACTTTTTAAAGTGACAATTAAAGTAAGTTAAAGGAAACAAAGAAGTTAGGATAGTTGGGAAGGGTAGGATATTTAGATTTAGCAGGCATGTTAGGGCTTTTGAAGAATCGCTTGTGGATTATCTTCATTTCAAACATGAAAATTATGCTTGTACACATAGTTATTGAGCAAAACTGAGTCTCATCGATGAACAAAACTTTTTTATAAAATAATGGGATTTTTAGCCCTTTCGCTAAACAGACTGTCCAAATGTAGGTCAAATAGCGTTAGTCCTTATACGAGCTGGATCTTGTAAGGTCAAACCAATATCTTTTTTGTAATTTTCCATAAAGTGGATCAACAAAGGTCCAATTGCTGCGCCCGGTACCGAATCGAGATGTTTGGATCTTCTGCGATACTTTTCTCAACACCGGCAATATTTTCTTCAGTACGCACCTTTCTCGTTTCACATGGTGAGCTTCATCATAAACGAGGTGCGACATAGATTCATGGTATGTTATTCGCTTTATTTCAATGTATGAATTTTTCCTAAAGTATGGCGTTCTTATAATGATAAGTTTTGGCTTCTAGGAAGGACAATAGATAAAATAATGTAGAAATAAAACGATCCGCGGGCGGTAGTGAAATCCTCCTTTCCGCGATTTGCAATCCCTGCTCTGACGTTAATTTTTGCACGATAAAATTCCAAAAATGAATGTGTAATCATAATTTTTTTACTATGATACATAATTGGTATCAGAGCTGTTTACATCAGAAGTTCTATTATTTATAATATAACTATATAATATAATATAACTATATAATATAATAATTATTTACCCCTAAGCGTCGACATAACAGAGAACGGTTATAGAGATAGGGTGAGCAGGGGGATTAGAAAACAGTAGGACAACGGTGAGAAGGAAACGTGTTGAAAGGTGCGATCCTCAATTTTCGGTACCTAAACATGTACTTCGTACAGTAGGTTTAATGGTATGGGGTTTTATTGCTTTTGGTAGCAAACCTCCATTGGTATTCATCAGAGGTATAGTTGGACAAGACAAAATTGAATAATTCCTAGGTAATAAAGATCTAATAATAATAATAATAATACTTTATTGGTGCCAATAACTTTCGTTTTACACAAGTCAAAGAATATATGTTGTGGAGACAAAATTAAAGAATAAGTGGATACTAAAATTAATTAAGGCTTTAAAATTAAATAATTTGTATTAACAAGGCTTAAAAAGTAGGCGAAATCAAGGAACTAAGATAAAAGTAACTCTAAACCTAAATAAAACATACATATAAAAATTTAGTTAAAATATTGCAAATAAGTAAAATTGTAAAATCAAAATATTTATAAAATTCAAACTTAATATAATTCAAACTATATAAGGTCAAGTGGATATGTAAAATTTAGACTGAATAAAATAGCGATAAATAGTAAAAATAAATTAGAATTTCAGATTAAGATGGTAAGGTTGAATTACTTAATTAATAATACAGCCTAGATAAAATCAGATAATGAGTATTACGGACAATGACGGACCTGATAAAACTTAAATACTTAGCAATTAACATAATAATTTAAAAAGTGTCTAAATAACGCATAAATACAACATCCATTCAGATTACCTACTCAGTTGAGTCACTAGAGAGATTTCTGAATTTAAGTGCCAGACATTCCTGGACGGAGAAAAACGCATTTTCGATTAAATAATTTTTAACCGTTTTCTTGAACATCGCTATAGGTAGTGATTTCATATGGCTAGGCAGAGCATTAAACAATTTAGGTCCATAGTATTTGACACCATTTCGGGATGTGGTCAAACGGAGGTTACTTGGATATAAGTGATCAGCAGACCTGGTATTGTGGCAGTGAATTTCGTTATGCTTACAGTAATATTCAAAATATAAAGTAAGCATTCCAATATGAAAAGACATGGAAGTGTTAATATACGTAATTCAGTATAAGCTGCACGGCAGTCGTCTCTATAATTAATTGATGCCAAGATTCTGACCGCTCTCCGTTTCAGACCAAATAACCGAGACATTATGGCAGAGTGTCCCCATATTAATATGCCATATGCCAACTGGCTTTGACATATAGCAAAGTAGGCTGACCTTACCGCATATTGAGGTAGTTCATATTTTAGATTCCGCAATAAAAATATTGTGGAATTTATTTTATGGCTCAAATTTTGTTCATGACAACGCCATGATAGCTTGGAGTCGACATGGATACCAAGAAATTTAGCAGTACTGTCCGTCGTGTTTTGTTTAAGAGAGAAAATCAAGTTGGATGATTTCTCTGGATGAACACAAAGTTTATTTGCCGTGAACCATTCAGTGGCCTTTCTGACGGACACCGCGTTTTTACCCACAGCATCGACCGCCACGGCAGAGGTATCCATAATGGTGGTATCATCGGCAAACAGTGTGATGGCCGATGTGGCAACCTGACCAGGGAGATCGTTAATATACATCAGGAATAACAGCGGACCTAGTATGGAACCTTGCGGTACCCCATGTTTTAGCTCGGTGCCCGCAGATATGTCACTGTTTAATTTCACGTACTGTATCCGGCCGTTCAAATAAGAATTAAGTAAACGACAGCTACTTGGGTGAAAATTGAAGCAGTAAAGCTTCCTCAGGAGTATATCGTGAGAGACACAATCAAAAGCCTTACTGAGATCCAAGAAGGTAGCGGCAGAACATAACCCTGCTTCAAACCCCTCGTAGATCTCTTCTGTAAATGCAATGATTGCATCCCTCGTAGATCTGCCCCTTCGGAAGCCGTACTGGTTATTAGTTATGAGATTGTGATTATCCAGGAAATCAACCATTTGATGTAAGGGTCATTTTGCGACGGTTTTGTAAATGCATAGCCCTGGTATGTTTATAGGACGGTTTTTGACCGCTTGAAACTTGAAAAGTTAAAGGACATCATAAAACGACCAGTGCACTTAAGATCGTTATTGCCTAGGGATTATTCAATTTTGTCCTATCCAACTATAGTATGACCGCCAGACAGTAAGTGGACGAAGAAGACAACCTGAGCTTGAGAGCGTATGGTATATGATAACAGGATAATTAAGGTATTCAGTATGTTCGGATTTTTGTTTTCTTCTGCTAAAGAAGATGTTCGAAAGAGAAAGTTCAATTTCAAACAATTGCAAGGTTTATTTTATGAAAAAAATGTTATTTTCTACAGACTAATTATTTAGATCAGAATGGCAATATTTTTGCAATAATTTTCAGAAATTTTAAACCATGGTAAAGCAGAAACAATACATTGAAATATTCCATTGTTGTGATTGTAGTGACATAACTTCTTTTAAATCGAAGATTTTTTAAGAAAATATATTTTTAATAGAATAACGTAGATTTCGCAAACGACAGAATGCAAAATGTAAATACGAGTGCCTGTTTTACCAAATGTGTAAATAAAAATACAGATCTGATAGCAAATTGCGTCCAAAAAACATATGTTTTAAGAGATTATTCTTTTTTTTTAATAAACATATTCTGTTATTTTTCTTAATTATTATAATAATATATATATTTGTTTAATTGGTAATAATATAACTTTACTAGCGATGCAAGATAATTAAAATAAAGACTGACGCGCATTCCTTTTTTTTCAATTGTGTCAAATATATTTCGATCGATTCGATGTAATTAGTTCCGAACTATATTATTTTCTCGTTGCTACGAATATAAGTTGGCGTCACCTTCTCCCCTTGTAATTAATAACATCCTAAACGTTCATCGACGTTCTAAATAAAGCGCGTCTACTTCGAGCCTTACCTTTGATATTAAGCTGTCTATGAAATAATTGTAATTATCCCGACTCCTTTGACAAGACTGACGTAGTGTTCATTTGAAAATAATTACTAAAACGTAAGGCTTATGAATAAATACAAAGAAAACGAAGTTTATTGACACCTCCAAAGTACCAATTAATATAGCAAGCCTAACAATAAATTACATAAATATTAAACGAGTTACTAAGTATTTCTATTATTGCAATAAATGAGAACAGCGACCAAACGCTCCTATACCAAATATATAAATGTGGAGAGATAATGACAAATATTGCAAAACTGCAAAATTTTGGCCCTAGAAGAAAAAAGTCATGGCCTGTTGTAACTGATTATACAGGAGTAAATAGCGGAAACGACAAACATAGGAAAACGGTGAAGTTCTTGGTTGATATATACAGTGCGCGCCTAAAGTATGGAATAAATTCAGTAAAACCGAAATAAAATATTTTTGGAAAAAATCAGGTCGAATTTCTTTGATAATACACATTTTTGCATAAAAGTTGATTTTCAGTCGTCATTTGTTCTTGAGTAATCGCGTCATCCATTTTGTTTTTAAATGACAACCCCCTATTTTTGCTATTGATTTTGAGAGATAGAGAATATTAAAATATTGCCTCTGACGTTCGAAATTTTTCGAGTAAATGACAATTGAATGTGAGAAACCGACATTTAGAGTTTTTCCAAAATGACGTTCTTCCAGCGATTTTATATTTTAGCAATTTTTCCAAACAACGATGATCTTGACCTTCCATATAATGCAATATGATTTCAGCAAGACGGTGCACCCGATAGAATAGCCAGCGAGAGTATGAAATGCGCAGAATTAGCCCGGAAAATATTCAAAATGTTCAAGAAGAATTTCTACATGTTCCAACTGTGGATGGCAGTTTAAACATTTAATTCAATAATTATATTTACTTGCTAAAGAAGTTTTTGTTTATTTTGTGTTAACAATAAAATTTACAGTTTCTTACTTTCAATTGTTATTTACTCGAAAAATGTCTTATGTAAGATGGCAACATTTTTATACTGCCAGTTCGACAATGAGAAGATCTTTCAAAATCAAGAACAAAAATAGGGGGTTGTCATTTAAAAACAAAATGGCTGACGTCATTATTCAATAAGAAATGACCACTGAAAATTGACATTCGTGCAAAAATGTGTATGTTTTTCAAAGAAAATCGACCTGTTCGAGGATTTTTTCCAAAAATATTTGATTTCGGTTTTACTGAATTTATTCGACACTTTAGGCGCGCACTGGTATGATTATTTCGCCATATACCTGATCAGAGCAGCAGCGTTAAATATATGGTCTCCAATGGTATGGGCAACCTTGCCTAGGAGAGGGCATTCGAATATAAAAATATTTGATCAACAAATATCAATTTCACGCATCTGGATTGTAGTTAAATAACTGACCGGTATCAGTCTCCATTGTAGTTGATATTGAATTAAGCTAAGGTAATCCTGATGTAACGGTTAATATGAGTATATTAATAATAGTGCTTATACTACTATAACAATAAACTCATAATCCTTAAGAACGTAATTACCAATTAGTTTCGCAACTTCAATTTTCATATCCAATCTGTATTACTTAATTTAATGTTTATTGCAGAATAAGCGATTCATCGTACGATTTGGGGTTGTGGGATGAAATAATTCAGTGCAGGTGCAGAAATTTCTCCTATCTTCCATACAACTTGGCCCGTAAAGTATCCGCATAATAATCATATTTTACTTTTATTACCGTTGGAGATAACGGCTCTATTATACTATTGTTTGAATGTAAGTCTATTAGCAAATACTGCGATTTCTCGGGAACTACCGCGCTTGCAAATATGACGGAAATTCTAATTAATTTAATTGCACCTTCATCATGGTACAGCTGAATACATTTGGATAAGTGCTTGTTTTTGTGCTATATAGCTGCTCAATCTGTTTTATGAAATCAAGATAGTAGGGCAGCTTAAATATTTAGTAATCCTAACGGTAATATTTGATTACAGACTTGTAATTATAGTTTTGCTTAAAGTTTATACAATTTATGTCCTAAAATTAAACTATTCTCGTATTTCCTTTTATAAACTAAAATAATAGTTATTTTAACTAAAACAGAATTGATGAGCCCCTACATCAAATGCCTAGTTGCATCAACATCTCAAGTTAAATGAATTAACTCAAATTAAATAACACAATAAAAGTTTAATCAGGATTCAATCAACGCACAGTGTTCCCAAATGCCGAAAATGTGGCCAAAATATGAAGACGCTATCGGAATTAAATGAAAATTAGTATATCACATTTTCTGACGTTGCTGATTAATAATCTGAAATTAACAATTTGAAAAACAAAATGGCGGATCCAATAGGGCGGACAAAAATTATATAAATTGTCATGTTTTCATAAAAAATCAGACATAGGCTTTTCAAGATAGCTGATTAAAAATAACTAATTACGAATTTGAATAACAAAATGGCGGATCCAATAGGGCGGACATTTTTTCATGAAATTTCGGATATGGGGGTTTTTGAGGTCGCTGAGTGAAAATCTGAAATTAAAAATTCACAAAACAAAATGGCGGATCCAATATAATACAGTACTTATTTAAAAGGAAACTGATGGAGGATCAGTTGTCCTTAATATAAATTACCTAGTAATTTAACGAGACAATAATATTTGTTGTCTGGTTATTAACCGAGAACGTCAGTAACAAATAAACTGCTTGTTGGATTTACAGTTTTCCAATAATTAATTAACAGCAGAATCATCACCTTTGACAATGCAGATATTCTTCCATGTTTTGACTGTTTACTGCAGTCTGAAAAATCTTGTCTATGTCGCCCAGCTGCTAATGATATTTGCTAAGCCTGTGGAACTTCTTGCATACGTTGCGTGCTGCCACTGTTTTTTAAGAGGTCGCATTTTTCTAGGACATTCTACCAATTTAAATATTTTTCTGTAAATCTCGACTTCTGACCGTAGCTCTTTTCCAATATTCCACCAGTTATTTTGCAAATGGAGCTGATACGATTTTGCAAATATTCAAGATTTACATTTCCGATGTCGGGAAAGGACTCCATCATCATAAGTAACCTGTGGCAAGCCTTATCTGCCTCACTCCCAGTTTTAGGCAGCCAAATCTCAAACAAATATTTCCTCGTAAAGGAACATTTGTAAACAATATTTAAGGAAAAAGATAATGGAGATATAACAAATATTTTATAAATGTTGGTTTACTTGTATAATTTACGCTATAGGGCGTTTTTTTATAGTGGAGATAGTTAAGATTCACTCAGCGATCTTAAAAACTCCATATCCTAAATTTCACTAAAAAAGGATAATTTTTTAATTTTTCGCCCGCCATTCTTGATCCACCATTTTGTTTTTGAAAATTTTTAATTTGACTTTTTTATTCAGTGACCTCAAAAAACCCAATATATAAATTTAAATACAATTCGAATAATGCCGTTATATTTTGGCAACAATTTCGTAATTTGAAACCACTGTGCTGAGGTGACATAAAAGCTATGTGAAAAGAGCAGCTTCAACTCGCTGAAGATAAATGAAATAAGTTAATGTTCTATGGGCTCTAAGGAACAAATTGTGATATATTATCAGTAAAGGTTTGTGGGGGAATGTAGTTAAAAGTATAATAAAACACTTTTACTTTGTTGGTATAACACAAATTTTATTTTATTGTTGACTGTAGTTTCGGCAACTCAACTTGCCATTAACAAAACATAAAGTAATCCAAACTACAATTTTACGTATCTTACAGATTACAGATTACTTACACAGCGCATTAAATATTGGTGTAAACGTCAGGTCCACCTGGTCGTTAATTAATGGAATTCCCGGATTAGCGCGGTTTTTTTTAATTTCTAAAGATTCTAAGAGCGTCATTTTACGCCTCTTTTCGGCGAAATGTATTACAGAAAGTACATCCTCATCAACAGAGTAGTTAAAAGTTTATAAAACAAATAAATAAAATCGAAAATTTTAATATTGTTTTTGTCACACAGCTTATATATTTAGAAATGTGTAGTTTAAAGGTGGATATACACTAGAGCATTTTCTCGAGCATCTCTATGTAATGTAACGTTCTAACGAATGGAAAATGTGCTCAGTTTCAAAAGCATGAACGTTCCTGCGAATGCTCGGCGCTCTGTTCGGTGTAATGCTCACATAAAATGACATGGTTCCGGTATTTTTCAATAAACGATAAAGTTTTTTTCCCTATCCCACGACATAGTTGAATAGAACGTCACCGGCGCTCGCGCTAAGGCTCGATGAAATGTTACACCAATACGCTCTTTGGTTTGTACAATTTAATTTGTAACAAAACGGCGAGCATGTTCGACGTCTGGTTCGTGAGGGTGATACACTAGAGCATATTATAGAGTGGCTCGTTGTTCTGTTACAAGTAAATGCTCTAGTCTATACTCACCCTAAAACTAAGTGAAAATAGAGTACAAACCTTGTTCTTGGAATTTCATTGTAAAACAATCCAAAAAATCAAGAAAAATAGAGAGAAATAATTAAGTTGCTGCTGACGTACTGATAACACAATTGTGCACTAGTGACGAACTGTCACTTCGGATGTCTAAAATCAAAAGACTGTTCTATTTTACAGGTTATATTTTTTATACCTACATTAAGTCAAAGAATTTATCAAGTAGTAAGCAAAGTTATATGCAAAAATGTTGACATGGATATTTTCGAATTATGACCGCTGCTGGAACCACTGTGCAACGCATACTAAAATAAGGTTAGCAAACTTTCATTTAGACATGACAACACTGCATTTTTGACCGCTTCTGGCTTTTGATCCGCTAATCGGCAAGTTTGACATTGTCAATCTATCCGTCATCCATTGTTGTTTACGTACTTAAATCCAATTATATGGTTTCATTGTGTAACAAATAATAATTTTATGTTAATGGATAAAAGTCGACGATTTTTTCTGAAATCGAAAAAAAAATAGAACTTGTATCTAAGTATTTTTTAGAACAAGAAACCAAAAAGTTTCAGGTAATATTTGCCTAATATGTACGGAAATTTAAAAATACCGTTATCTCGATTATTTTGTTACTATACGGTAGATTCCATGTCAACTGATCAGCAAGTGAATGGGGTGGGTTTCAAATCACCACCGGAAGTATTGGGTCGGAAAATCCTAAATTTTCAGCCCGGGATGTTGCACCATTTCCGAATTACGGACAATTTTGTGATTTTTTTGCGGACGTTGGCAAATTTTCGTTCGTAGACTGCCGGAGGGAGAATTTCCGTTGGAAAATATTTATAAAATAGCAAATCGATGTAGAATTTTTCGAAGAATCCATTCCTGCCATTAGAATTTTGATTGCATGCTTCTTCGGTCGACAAAATCGTCCAAACTGCTTTTTTCAAACAGCGATATCTAAAAAGTATCATTTTTTAAATATTTTTGGAAGTCAGCAAAAGTTTCCTTTTTTTGAGTACTTTAAGGGGGGGGGGGGGGGGGAATATATTGGTGTGTATTTCCGTTTTATATAATAAAAAATGCAAAAAACTGGGTTTTTTCGTGAAAAATTTTCATATTTCCGTGTTCAGCCCTGTGACTACGTATCCGAACTTCCCATTGACCAGTTTTCTGTACTCCATACTAATACTTTGGTATCAAGGGAACGTTGCCCGTCTGATTCAAGGCGTATCCACTCCAGTTTAGCCATTCACCTAATTTAAAGCAGAAAAATGCATATCAGTAGTACGTGTATTGCCAGTAGAAATTTTCTTACTTCTTCCAGAAAGACTGGAACTCTGAAAGTAATATAAAACCACCTGAAAGCATGTGAAAATAAATGGGGAAAAACCAGAAAAGTAATAATACTTTATTGATTCATTTAATGATACAAATAATTTTATGTGTCCACCTATTCAACATTAATTTTTTATTCCTTAAAAGTGAAAGTTTTCACCGATTTCTTTTTTTCAGTGAGCTTAACTTATGATATAAATAGGTTAGTCTGGAAAGGAGTTAACTTTAGAAGCAGAATTATAGCTGAAAACTGAAATTTCTGCCACAAGATTGTCTTCGTTACTGTGCATTATGAGACCCAAATGCCACTTGTTATTGAATAGAAAAGCAACATATAAATTGGCTTTCCAAAGTTTCAACACCCTTCCCTTCAAATCAAAAACCAATGCCCAATTTTCGTCCATACTTGTGTGTTTACATCTAATGATTTGCTCAATGTGAACACAAACTCTCTCTAGCAAACGTGATTTCCTCTGGGGTGACATGTTCACAGAAAACATACTTTATGTTTTCATTTAAAAACTTTAAACAATCTCTCATTTTCGATGCGCGCGCAGGAATTTTGAGAACATTTAGAATATTGAGAATAATGAAGACCGCTACCTGCTAGAGCCTTTAGTGCAGGTATAAGATTATTAGAGACTAGAAAAAAGTGTTGTTAGAATATTCCGCCCTTTCATCAGTTGGTAACTAGGATATAACACAATAATGAAGCAGGAACTTACCTTCTTGTTTTCTTTTTAACTACAAGGTAAACGTTTGAAGCGACCAAATTTTTTACGATAAAGATGATAAAGATGCAGAAATTTAAAAGACTGTAAATAGGTATATAAATTACACTCGTACAAAGAAATTCTTAGACAGAAGGTTGGTTGGCTTTTTATCAAAACAGAGCCCACTAATTGGAGCGCCGAAATTGCACGTACAAACATGCGTATAAACGGAAAGATAGCAACCCGCCTCACTTAACTATACGTGAGTCGCGCTCAGAGTTGCCACAGGCGTGACTTTTTAAACACGCGGTAAGCGTGAATTCATGGTTATTGAACTAGATGTCTAGCCAATCAACGTCTGAATTACAATAACCAAGATAATTCTAATTCAATTCTTAGTATCTAATCAGTGAACATTTCGTTCAATGTGCAGAAATGACGAACAAAAGTAAAATTCGAACCCCTGAAATCCCGGGATGGACTATAAATGTTCTCTTAACATTACAGTATTAGTATGGATCACAAAAAAATGGCAAATGGAAAGTTCGGATACGTAGTCACAGGGCTGAACACGGAAATATGCCAATTTTTCACGAAAAACCCAGTTTTTTGCATTTTTTATTACCTAAAACGCAAATACACACCAATATTTTTCCCTGCTTAAAGTACTCAAAAAAGGAAATTTTTGCCGACTTCCAAAAAATTTAAAAAAATGATACTTTCTAGATATCGCTGTTTGAAGAAGAAAACAGTTTGGACGATTTTGTTGACCGAGGAAGCATGCAATCAAACATTTGCGGGAATGGATTCTTTGGAAAATTCTGCATCGTTTTGCTATTTTCTAAATATTTTTGAACTGAAATTCTCGCTCTGGCAGTCTACGAACGAAAATTTTTGATCAACTCTTCGTAATTGGGCTTCATGGCTTCAAATGGTTAGTGAAAGAGCTTATTTGCGCGAATATGTATTTAAAGTATGGATCTTGCCTTTTTCTTGGTTTATTTGGAAAACTCGCTCCTCTCTTTGCACCTTTGCGGTCACGATATTTTGATCTGTCACTCATTTTGTATTAATCACCAATCTAAGTAATAACAAACGAAAGTTAATAGATTGTAACTAGCAAGAGCGTACACTTAGCGTCTTCCTAACGGTCACATTAAGTGTGTACTAACATTTGTATTTACTTGTAGTTACTACAGTCCAAACGTTGGCTGGGGAACGCTCCAAATTAAGAAATTTACGACCATCTGTGGCAAAAATCCTCAGAAACGTCAACCTTATTTTTTGAAGTCGCATCTTTTCTGATAGTTATCAATTTTCATACGCCCACTCCTTTGCGTTATGACAGCATCTCCAGTTTTTTTTTTAATAGCAACCTAATTGTATGACTGGCACTATCCCTTGACATGGCGCCTTTAGATTATTTTTTGTGGGGTTATCTTAAGCGCAAGGTCTATTTTAACTGACCAAATTCTATTGATGCCTTAAAAGAAAAAAATCGAAATGAAATTCAGAGGATTACGAAGGGGTTGCTTGAAAATGCAGGAATTCATGCATCGACTTTCCTTCTTCCAACATGTAAATGGGACCCAATTTGAACACTCAATTGGATAGTTTAATATTTTTTGAATTATTTTATTTATTTGATATTCTGTTAAATTGGTATTCAGCTACCTCAATTTTTGTTTTTAATTTTACATAAATCTTTTTTTTTTCATAAATCCCAATAGTTTCGCTGAATAGTCAAATGACCATCACCCAACCGCATATTGCTGTATGTAAAATTTCAATGAGAATAAGAGTCTATAGAAAAAAGTGATGACGTTTAAAAAAATGGCGATGACGTCATTACACAAAGGGGTGGGGTTATAAAAAATTGACTCTCAGCAAAAATGCACGTTCAAAAAATAAGGTTGACGTGTCGGAGGATTTTGGCCACAGATGATAAGAGAATCTACTCTACTATTGGTATAAATAAAGTGGTATAGTCCCTACACAAAAATTTAATTTCTCCGAAAAAGATCAACAACCATACCTCCTCGAATCCTTCGAAATACACAAATCCAAGCGATATTTGGAAAAACAAGAAATCTATCAAACAGATACTTATCATTTTTTCAAACAATAATAAAGGGTGTCCCAACAAGAGCGCCAGATTTAACTTTAATGAAAAACACATTTATTTTTTGTATTAAGCAAACATTTTTATTTCAACATAAAGAAAAATTGTTCCGATTAAACCTGAAATACAAAATCAGGCAAATGGCCACCACGAAACCTCTGGCAGAGGGTTATTCTTTTGTTGAAATTTTGAATAACGTTTTCGCATAAATGTAGCTGTATTTCACCAATAACGCGCCGTATTTCCTCTTGTTCAACTGTTTCAGGCCTATTCGCATACACCTTTTCCTTCACATAGCGCCAAAGAAAAAAGTCAATCGGTGTTAGATCGCACGATCTTGGTGGCCAATGTTTCACGTGCTGTGTGGCAGGTCGCACCGTCTTATTGGAAAAAAATGTCTTCCAAATCAATTACATCCAATTCTGGCCACAAAAACTCTGTTAGCATTTCGCGATACCGCAAACCATTAACAGTTAGTGCATTTCCAGCCGAATTTTCAAAGAAATACGGCCCAATCACTCCGCCAGCCCAAAATTCATACCAAACAGTTACTCGCGGTGGATACATTGGTTATTTGAGTATCACACAAGGATTTTCAGCACCCCAAATCCGACAGCCCGACACCCAATCAGCAAATCCACGGCGCTCCGCATGGTCCCTTGGCTTGATTTCTTGCACCAACGTGCAACGTACCTTGTACGCGTGCAAATGCAGATCTTTTACCAAAATTCGTTGCATAGTGCTTCTGGAAATGTTTAATTCTTGACCATGATGCCGAATGGAAGTTCCTGCATTCTCGGCCACAGATTCCCTTACTGTGGCTATATTTTCGAATGACCGACAAGGACGGCGACGAACAATAGTCTTCTGATCCATCCGCGTTTGTAAATATTTTTGCCCAATAAAAAAAAAATATTATTGGTTTCTGGAATTTGCAAAACAAGATTCAGATATATCAGATTTGATAAATGAATTTGCAACAAGAAAAGTAAATTTTGGCGAAAGTTCAATATAATTTATTTAAGTACTTTATATACATGTGTATGATATGTTTGTAATTATATTTTATATAATACAATATTAAAAAATGGGTTAATTGTATTCAATTCATAAACCTAAATTGTATTATTCAATTTTCTCCACTCCCGTCTTCACATTGAAAGGGGGCGGCAATTATTGCCTCGCACCCCGGCGGCAACATATATGGGCGCGGCCCTGTTTACAGGGCTTTTATTTTAAGGGTTAGTGAACGGGTACTTCCTGATATAGTTTTATTTTTATTGTCTGAACTAGTTTCGGTTAATTTTAATAAACCATCATCAGCAGATAACTAAAAGAGAATTTTATAAAATATCATTATTAATTCTAACATTTTAAATAAAATATCTGAGCTAAATTAAAGTAATGTTACAGAGTTTCTTAATTCTAAGTGTGTGCTGTAGGTTAATGAAATAAAATTTTTGCTGTTTATTAAGTGAAAATCTTAGAATGATTATTCGGAATAATGAGTTAAATGTGTGTTAGTTGGTGTATGTGTATTTATTATGTTACGTACACGTCATTGTTAAAAAATTTGTGGTGTGGATTTTGGCACATGTTATTTTGTAGGTTATATCTGTAAATGTTAAGGAGTTGTTAAATTGTATGTATTCAGAACTATGAAATGTTTATGTATGTATTGTGAGAGTATGTGGGTATGTATTACCTGTATGGTTATGGTGAATTGTTGTTTTATTTGTATATATTAGCTGCAGTATGACTCGGAATATTTTTAGTATTGGTAAATTTCTGTGACAAATTTGTACGCAAATGTGTACGATGAGGTTATGTTTGTTATATGTGTATAATGTATGTTCGGTTGTATATTGTTAATTATCAGTATTTGAAAAATAGAGCTTGCAATTGTGTATATGGGGCAAATATGGTTTATTCTTATTTATTTATGGTATGTTTATTAATATGTGAATTATTTTAATTTTTAATATGGATGTATGAGGTATTTATAGAGTGGTTTAATGAGTTGTTATGTTTGATCATTGAGTAACTGTAATTGATTATTATTGTGTATAAATTTGTCTATTTCATAAGTTTCTAGTAGGTTGAGTAATTTCCCTTTGTTTAAATTGTGTAGTAGTTTAATGTTTTTGTTGTCATTGCATGTGTGGTTGTGAATGAATAGGTGTCGTCCGAAATTGGAATGTAATCTTTGTGTTTTTGTGTTCTTTTATCCTGGTCTTTAAAGCACGTCCCGTTTTTATTTTAACACTAAACATACTATTATTAACGCGTATGTTCAATCGTAAAATAATTGCACCAACGCATGGCATTTAATTAAAATTGTATGCAACTAACTACACAAAGGTGACAGTGACACAGCTTAACGCATTACAAATACAGTTTGGTTAATGGAAATTGTTTGTAAACAATGACAAATCATAAGTAATTATAATAAATAATCAAAATGACCACATTCACGTTCCAGGCAGTAGCGAAGTCGATTATAAAATGCTTGAATGGCATTTCTAATGTGTTGCAGATTCCTTCTCAATTCATCGCAAACAGTTATTATACGATCTTTTAGCACCTATTTTAAACTGTGCTGCAATAACTCTTAAAGATGATATGGGATTCTATTCTACGTAATATAAAATGTTGAGTTTGATCTCTTCCGTAAAATGTGACTTCTTATAGCCCTTTTACTGTGAAAATTACTCACGCAGCCGATATTGTCAAACTTATGGATAAAATTAAAAATTGTTCCGATGGATGGAAGTTGTCTGCTCGGGTATGCAACCGAAAACAAATCATCTCTAACACCCCGAGTGCTATTCCCGCTCTTATACCAATTAATTAATTGTATTCTTTCTTCGTGTAAAACATTTTTATTAATAACACAATTTTGGCAATTAAATATAACTGAGTAAGTATGGTTGCCCACTTATTAATGCGTTGATGTGATTATTTTACGATTGAACTTAGGCATTAACAATCATATGTTCAGAGTTTAAATAAAAACCTAGTCTTAGTGAGACTTAATTTTGCAGTCAATATTTAATATTTACATATTCAGGCTATTTTTCGTCTTTATTAAATTTGGTTACCTGTTTATTTGTAAAATTGCTTACGGGTACACCCACTCAATTCTCTTACTACAATAATCGTCTTATTTCATGTTATAATCTACTGTTATTTTTACTAATGATGTGGTATCGGGTGGCTCAAAATTATAGGCCCGGGAACCTTAAATCTAACACGTTATGACCTCTTTTTCTGACATAATAACAATGGCATTAACCCTTTGGATCGTTAATTTAGAATAATTGAATTTAAAAAATAGTATTTCTGGGTAGGGCGGCCCGTTGGTGAAGTGGGTGCAGCTCCATCTACCTGCTGCATCACGAATCTAGTAGGTTTGATTCCCAGCCCGAGCAAAACATTTTCCGGATTTAAAAATGTCCGCCCGGGACCGTAGTCGTTGTATTTGCCTTTCATTATTCATTTATTTATTTATTCATTTAATTTTTAATATATAGGGTGTCCGAAAAGTATGGAATTTCCCGTATAGCTCAGTAAATATCCACATCAGAGAAAAAAGTTTTGAACAGAAGTTATTTAACAATTAGTTATCCACCACCTAGGATATATCAATTTAATTTTTTGCTATAAACAAAAGCGCAACGAGTAACACTTACACTCTTTTTTTAATGACAACATCTTTATTACACTCATTTGATAGAGTTTTTTTTTTCTCTTTTCAACGACATAAAACTTGATTACCTTTATCTAAAAAAAATCAATATAAACAAGAAACTATCTTGGATATTTATTTTTTGTCATAGCAAATTGTTTAACAATGAATAATGTAATTAAACTAAACTCACAGCAAATATTCAAAGTGTAAACCATTTATGATTTGACAGTGGTAAATTCAATTTTTAAATACTACATGTACGATTTGATTAATTAAATGAAAATTAAAATGAAAATAAATAAACATTTTCTTATTTTTCTTGAAATTGTAATGTAATGTAATGTAGTTTATTCGTGTTCATACTTGTAATAAGTTTACACTCATCAGTTACAAATGAATCTACATATAGTAATATATTATAAAATTGACAATTAAAATACTCATAAAAACTTAACCTAGAGATAAAACTAATAAATAAATTTAAAAATCTGCCGCAAAAATAAGACGGAACAAAAACAATGATTAAAAATAATATTAAAAGCTAAATCTAAGTTACGGACATAAATGTTAAAACGTTTAAAATCAATATCACACTAGAAGACCACTCAAACGGTATCAACAACATCCATATTTAAAAATTCATCAAAGGAGTAAAATGCATTCTTTAATAACAAATTTGTTACTGCCCTTTTGAATTGTTTAAATGGCATTACTTTCCAACTATTGGGTAGTTTATTAAAAAATTTCACTGCTAAGTAGTTGGTACTATTACAGGATCTTAGGAGTCTGTTTTGCCGAAGGTAGACCTTATTTTTGTTTCTGGTATCGTGGTGATGTGTGTGAGAAGGGTACTTTTTCTTATGTAAAGGTAATCAAGTTTTATGCCGTTGAAAAGAGAAAATTTCCCCAATTTCCTGTGGGCTGTTTATTTCAAATTCGAGAGTGGTACCTCGCATTATCGATAATTAAACATGGTTCTTCTAATTGTATTAATAATCTCTCAAAACATTTTTCGAAACCTTCAGCATTCATATTATCATGGTAATCGGCACTTTTGGATGTGGTACAATAAATTAATCCACATTCAGGTACCCACCCAGACGAGGAACGTAGGTGCACAATCATATAGCGCTTTTCAGTTGACGCAAATGAATGTTTCACGATTCATAGATTAATCCTGCTAAATTTTCTTTGGTCCTCGATATTGAAAAATCCACGTTTCGTCCACAAAAATACATTTTAATGCATTCTCAGAATTTAAATTTCTGTGGTATTCTCGCAGAAAATTGATTCTGGCATTTACAACTGACTGTTTTTCGCAGAGAGCACGTCTGTTATCATGAGTTTTAAAAGACCACCCCATTGAATGCTTAACTCGCAATAGACTGGAATTGCTAATTTGCACATTCCCTCCTTCTGTCAATTGTTCATTAATTAAAGCCACACTAACATGTTCCTTTTTTATGTACATATTATAAATAACACTGCGAATTTCACTTTGAGCACATGCAGGTAGATCTTCGGTTTTTGATTTTTTTCTTCTTCGGGAAATTTTGCAGTTCCTTTTTCCATTTTCATATTTTCGCGCTGAACTGTTCTCTCCACTGATTGTATACTTATTTTTAAAGCTTCGGCTACTCTCTCTCGAACGCGATTAATATTTGTAATTGGCCCTCCATATTCTTTTTCCTTTTCAAAATATTCTAATAAGTTTAAAACTAAACTGTCACATTTAGAGTTTAAACACTTCGGCATTTTTAGACGTCTCGAAGTACTAATGTTTCGGTGTTGTGTTGATTGCAGTTATCAAAACGAATGTAAATTACATTATTAAGTGAACATGTACAAGGTGTCTAAAAAAGACACCACCAAAATGATATGGTGTATTTCTGAGACAAAAAAAGAGCAAATTAACTAAATTTATCTATATGAAAAATTACATACTTTCCAAGATACAGCAAGTCAAAGTTTAAGATTTTTTAAATATTTTAATCTATATCTCGAAAATGGCAGATGAGATTGATTTTTTTATTTTTTTCTGACAACTACATTAGGTGTACTACATTGTTTAAAAATTTCAAGAAATTTCTTCAAGTACAAAGGTGCTCCAGAGGACATGCTGTTTACATTATTACATAGAACTTATTTGTTCTTCACATTTTTTACGATTTAATATTTTTTTCAATGCAACTCATCACTTTTAAAGAATTTATAACTCTTAAAGTTTTTTTGTTTACGCCTTATTTTTAACAAAAAAAAATAAAAAAGAACTTATTGTTCATTGTTTAATTGCGCTCGTCCTGCAAAAAAAGTCTTAAAAATAACTATAATCCAAAAACTGCTTTTATTTTAACATCAAATTATTTAACAAATTACAAAAATTGTTCAAAATGACCCCCATAACAAAAAGATAATTTCTTGTGGATCGAAATATTGGCGAGTGTTTCCTTCGCAGAAACCGTAAACTTCATGCAATTTCTAACAGTGAAATCAGTGGTACATTGAAAGGAGTCGCAGTGATGGCAATTTACGGAGTTTTTGTGCTGAAAAAAAAAACTAGTAACTTAATGGAAACACTAAAATTCAAGCACTTAAAATCATCGATATTAATCATACCAATTGTTACATTGTGGCTCATAATAAATTAGATTTTAAAAACGAATTTAAAAAGTCTCTGCATTTAATTATTAGCCAATGTTTGTGGAGCATTGAGTTAATAAAATACAGTTTTAGCATTTCTTTTACATTCTAACAATCCAATTAACGTGCTACTAAAAAATACACTTTTTGTTTCAACAGAGCTGAAGTTTGAGTTAAAACCTTACAAATTCATTACACATTTTTTTCGATATTCTCGTTAATTGGCAATTAAAAAATTTGCCAAATTTGCATACATACCTTCCATTAATTAAAATTTGTTTATACCTGAATGTAAAGGTCGTAATAGAAAACTCAAAAATTCCATCCAGTTAATTACCTCTCCATTGTTAATTAAACACGACTTGATCATTATTTTGCTAAATTGGGTGAAAAAATAGTCTGGTGTTGATTCTGAACCCCTTGTTAATCGAAAGTATTCAATTATACTAATTAGTGTTTAATTAGCGGACTTTATGCCTATATTTGTTATTGTACATTGGATATCGAACTATTTCCCGTATTTGTTATTAGTTCCGTGGTTTTAACGTTGCAATTAATTGTGTATTCATGTTTTGCATGAAATAAATTGGGAAGCATGTGGAAAAGTTACTATTCTGCAAAATTATTTAATTTACTGTTTATATTAAAAGTTTTATTGTACATCTGCTATACTTGTAAATAAAACGTTAAATATGTAAGACCGGTGTTAACTGAAAAATAATTATTCAGAATCCAATGTTTGCTATTAAAAGGCCAAATTAAATAGTTATCTGTTTTTTTCTGAATATTTCAATTATGCTGTCTTCGTATAACATTTTACATTTAAGTAATTTGACAGTTTTGTATCTTTAGGGAAATAAACGTTTATTTATTTATCATGGAAGTTTGCTGATTAGTTCTAGAATTTGCAAAGGCACAAGCAGATCCGGAAAAATAATATATTTATATTCTGACTCCTTGATGCCGGACGGAAAGCGAAGGATAAAGAACATTTAAATAATTGGATTTTCTCCGGCGGAAATATTTCGCCGATTTGATCTTGGTCGTCCTTTTAATTTAAATAAACAGATTTGTATTGATCCGCACAAACTACAATTTAATTTGTTTGCGAATGGCGTACGATAGTTTTCTTTGTCAATCGTTTTAATTCGAGTTATAAATTGGAAAGGTCCCATTTTGCGTCAATCAATTTGTTAATTGGTGCGAGTTGCATAATTACACAAAAGCAATTAATTAATAATCAGTGGATTATTGTGAGTCCTCACATACATATTTATAATTACAAGAGCTAAAAGCCGCTGCTTGTACAAGTCCGGATTGTGTGAATGACAGGCGAAATTGAATTTATATTTCCATACGTTCAACCATCAATTTAATTACATGTCGAATAATATTATTTACATTTCGCATAGTATAAACACCTAAGGAACATAAATCATCATTATTTGATTGTAGTGATTTTAAACCTGGTACATTTCTTACTCCAATCATTGGTTTTTTTATATTAATGATCCACATGAGTCCAAATCTGTAATGAATGTGCCTACTTTTGCATTCGGGTACATGGCAAATTTCATTCTAAATTTTTCTAACTTGAAATATTATATACCGACTTATTAACAGCTCCCATTTGGCCGGATTCCCTGATACGAGGACTTTTCTTCGAAAAAAATTTTTACTATTCCCAACAAGTACGACCCTCCGGCATTAAAATATTATTATGTAATTATAGATTTATCTAATTTTACAAGGCAGTGATAATTCTAAAAAGAGGAAAACATTGTAAAAAACCTGGAAAAGAGCGGTATGTAAATGCTGACAAAACTTTTCATCGCAACAACAAAAAAAATGCTAAGAAAATTGCCAATTTATAAAAATAAAGACAGAAGGAAATGCACAAATTACAGAGAAATTACGATGCTGTGCATTATAGCCAAAATATAGGAGAAATATCAGTGAAAAGATGTGAAATGTGGATTTATGAAAGGCAGAGAGCCTTCATGATTAAAGAACTGATAAAAAAGCACAATATCGTAATAGTATATTACATAACAAGAGTTATAAAGAGCTAATTACACGCAAGCGAAAATTTTTTTTTGCATTTTTGCGCTTCTATATACTGTTATCAATTGCCGGTTATATTGTGAGAAATAAGTATATTCCGGTATGATTGCAATTGCAAACTTCAACGTTCGAATTCCGAGCACCATATATGGCAAGTAAATACGTACATTTTTCCGACATGTAAGAGAATCTTGCCAATAATCGATGACATTAGGACAAATCTGCCGGATTTCTAGTGTCAGTTAGGAGTGAAAAAAGTCGCCGTTTCTTTCTTTAAAAGCAATGGTTTCGAAGTTTCCCCTTTCAATTCCGTTCCACAATGAGAGAAAAGTTTAGTAGCGACTTGCTTCATTATATTCTGTAAATTTCGTTTCGATTCAATTTAGATCAAATATGTTCCAATCATAATTCTTTTTAAGAGCACTTTCGAATGGAAAGGTCTGATTTTGGCGTTATAAAAAAGAAAAAGAAAACTTATTTATTCGTTGCGCATATAGACATGTTGATATATGATTTGTGGAATTGTGCAATGCGCGCATTTATTTTTGACGCCTTAAACTCTGAAATATCAGCAGCTCAAGTAAACGTTTATATTGACATATAACTGATGTATAAATCTTCACTATTCATATCGCATTCGATGTATTGGATTCTTTGATAAAAATTTATGCTAAATTGAAGCGGAATGATTCCAAATATATTACTTTATCAAAACGAATTCCCGGCGCATTCACCATAATTCACAACGGTGATATTTTTTAAATTATTTATGTTTTTCTTAAGCAAAATCCGAGAGTTTACAGAAATATAAAAATACTATGGTTATATTACCCTAATTTTTATTTAAAATGATGGATAATTTTACATTTATTTAGATTTATGAACTTGATTGTTTTATTTACAAACGCTTACAATTAATAATGATAGAGCCTTAAAAATTGAAATAAAGGAGACACTGAGCATCTGGGGTGCCTATCCCCCTCTCTTTGAGTGGGGGATAGGGGGTGAAGGGTTCGAAAAGGGATCTTTCCAGTCTGAGTTTACCCCCGTAAAGTAGAGCCAAAACGAGATTTTTTCCCGAAAGGATCATCAAATTTGGTTGAAAAGTTACTGAGTTATGTGCGAAAAACCTCAAAATGCACTTTTTTCAAACACCCATAACTTTGTGCCAAATCGTCGTAGGAACTTCGTTCTTCGAGTCCTGCATAGGAAATTGATCAGATTTTAATGCCTTTGTGGTGGATCGGGTCGACGAAATTTTTCCCACTCCATAGACATCGTCAAAGTTGGACATGGTTTCTTGAGAAAAACACTTTTTTTCACAGGGGTGCTAGATGGGGCGAAAAAAGTTACGCTTAAGTTCGCATGCATGATTTTAAAGAAGACACTTTAAAGTTGTTCGCCCTCAAAGATTCATCAAAATCGATTGAAAATACGTCGAGTTATGGCGGTCTGAAAATGGCTGAAAATGGTTGAAATTTCACGAATTTCAAGTATTTCATTTTTTTTCCACCAGTGTATAAATTAATACATTTAATTTGTCTTCTAAGGATTGTGATATCTTTGATAATTATTTAGCTGCATTTAAGCTATGAATATTTTCCAACTCCATTCATTGTCATTATCTCTTGATTGAATTTGAATTTGATATGGATGTCATTACAATAATTTATTATTATCATTTCTGCATTCATTAGCGTTTTAGCAATTTATAATTTATCCAAAATGTTATTCCTCGTTTTTATTATACAGGGTGGTGAATTACTTCACTCTCCATATTAATTCCTATGCTAAATTCTTTATATGTAAATATTTGCTTTGTTTGAACAAAACTATACATATGTTTTTTTTTTATCAGGGGTAATACCACAAGAGGTTTAATTTGGCCGGATAAATTTTATTTATTTGCATGAGCCTTGAATCTATACAAATTTCGAGAATGAATTGAGATGGATTTTGCCTAATCTCAATTCATTCAAGAAATTTGGGATGAAATGACGAGTGCTTAAAATAAAATTTATCCTGTCGAAATTATAACCGCGAGTGGTATTTGTTAAGATAATTTAACGAATAAGAACTATATTTGCAATTTATGTTAATTAAAAGTACAATGAGTAAAAGAGCATTGTTTGTTTGTAATCGAATTGGATGAAGCACCAATCGTCAAAATCGTGTGTGGGTAAAATGAAAATGGTTGAGTGCCACGGGACTAGCGAAATTCGCACCTGCGCGTTTGCGAGTGGTACAAACACTGAGGTCTAGCTATTAAAATGATATTTATAATGATTGCTTTGTATAAGTAAATATTAATACTTACATTTAGTATACATTCCATACATTTCTGGCGTTTCTTATATTATATTATAGGTTATAATTTTCTTACACACACGCATACACACACACTACAAGCGACACAAATTAGGAGACCAATAACGGCTGATCGTTTAATCGCCGGTGAACTTATTTCAGACACTCATAAAAAAAAGGCGCCAAGTGCACTACTATAAAAATGATTATTTCATACTATTGAAACATGATAGAACAAGATGGATATTAAATGCAATCCAATTCTGCATTTCACGCATTGTGGCAGCGCCGTACACTTGCGACATCTCACGACACTAGGCCGAAGTACGAAATACCGTGTCAGGCTTTAATTGCAAATGTACGTAACTAAATGTGTATTATTGGTGAACGGACAATACTTACTCAACTTTTACATAGATCGGAATGAAAATCGTGAAATAATTTACACGTGGAAGCGTGTCCGAAACTGATTTCAATTATATTTCACCGTAGACGTATTCAGAACTGACACGAACTGCCAGAGTACAATTTAAGTAAGCTGTTTGCTAAAATTGTTAATATGGAGATCGTTGTCATTGTGAAGGTAAATAAATTTTTAACCATTTGCAAATTTTTTTGTCCGCCGTTTTAAATGCATCTTTTTATACATGAGTTGAATTATCGAGGTAAAATTTTATTGTGACCATAATGTAAATTACTCCGATTTGATGGTGAAATAATTATTTATGATACAGGTGATAAAATTGTAATCCCCAATAAATATTGAAGATTTTGGTAAAACATCCGAATGAGGATGTTTTCCCCGCCATTTTTTTTTAAATATGAAAAATATTAGAAAAACATTTCAACAAATATTGAAGATAACGAAGAATTTGATATGTTTTGTTAGTTTTTCATAAATTCCTTGATTATCGAAAACCCAGGGCGGAAAGACCTTGGTCGATAGCCAATAATAATTTAATATATTAAATAAAACTTTTTAGATATAAGAACTTTAGTGTACATATATTTATACCGGGTGTCCACTCTCAAAGTCGAACATTGGAAATTAACATGTGTATTTAATTATTAGGCTTTTGACAATTATTTATAAGCTAACAATATATAAATATTAAGTAATAAGGGCTGCATATGATTTTTATTAAAAACAGCAGTAAGGAAAAACAAATTAAAGTAAATATTAAAATAACCCCCCATTTTGAGCTAAGCAATACCCTAGTCTGTTGTAAAAGCTATTTCGTACATTGGCTAACTGCCTGTTAGTAATTAACGCACATTCAGTAACTATTGGTTCTCTCAGAGAATTAATATCTGGGTGGTGTCTTTTGTAAATTTTGCTTTTAACGTGTCCCCACGAGAAGAAGTCGCAAGGTGACAAATCTGGAGATCAGGCTGGCCAATTTATAGTACCATCTCTACCAATCCTATGATTTGGAAATTAATTATTTAAAAATAATTTAACATCTAAACCAAAATGCGCAGGGCAGCCGTCTTGTTGGAACCAAATATCCTGATTTTCTCTTGCAACTTCTTCCATTGCAGGTCCTACCTTTGTGACTAAAAGATCTAAATAAGTTTCTGAATTTAGGTTTCCTTTAATTTCAAATGGACCGATAATATGATTAAAAATCCCAGCCCAGATATTAAGTTTTTGAGGATACAGAGTTCTGGTTTAAATATTTAACCTAGGGTTTTCCTGAGCCCAATGCCGTGTGTTTTGAACATTGGGTTCATTATTAAGGGTAAAAGTACACTCGTCTGTGAAGCAAATCGATGATAGAAAGTGTCCATCATTTGTTTGCTCGCTCTTGCATTTCATAACAAAATGTACTCCTGCTTTTTTCGTCAACATGAAAAATCTCTTGATGACATGGTGGTTTATAGGGATGATATTTATATTTCTTTAATATGTTCCATACCCGTGACTTACATAAACCACTTTCAAGATAAATTTGTCTCAGGTCTGCATTTATCATCGACAAAACATGCTCTTCTGTGCGATCAACTGTTTGCCAATTTCCTGTGATATGATTGTAATTTTAGAACTCTTCAATAATAATAATAGTAATAATCAAAATAATAATAATAATAATAATACTCACCACCCCTACTTTCTGATTCTGGATAAATATTTGCGAGTCTTTCAAATTTTTGTACATATTTTTGTTTAGTACTTGCAGATGGTATAGGTCTCATATTAAACTTAACGGCAAAGAAATCTCGAGCTCTACGTAAACTATCACCACTATAATAGGTTTTTACCATAAAAAAACTCTTTCTTCATTAGTATAATTATTCATTTTTTCGTAAATAAACCGTAACATAATATTAAACGTCAAAATGCGATAGCATTTTAAAAGCGAAGCAACTCGTATTTTAAAAACTATCAAATTTTGAATTAGTATTTTACGGTAAAAAATCAATTTTTTAAATCTTGTTATTAGTGTCGTTGGATGCGCAATAATTTTCACTTTCTGTTGATACCATTAGCTCTTCTGTAAAATAAGATGGCGAGCAGGAATCTACAAAAACGTCTAGTACCATGTTAAAACCCTATGTTCGCGTTTGAGAACGAACACACGGTATAGTTATTGAATAAAAATGTTCTCTCTCTCTGGAAAACCCAATGTAAAAATGAAAACATTATGATTTTTAGTGTATAATTAAAAAAAAAGATACACATTTACATTAACGATACATGTAGAGAATATGAATATTTTAGAAATTTTTTAATCACGAAGTACACTTTTCAATCACTCATTATTGTGTTCAGAGTGCTGCCATTTTGTTTACAAGTAAGATGCGTCAATTATTTTTTGATTTGTCAAAAATATGTCATTTCTGAGCGCGTTTGAAAAATTTGAAGGTAATTCCATGTGGGATAACATTTTTATAAATGTTTTAATCACTATGTGCACATTTCAGTCACTGAAATTCGAGTTTAAAGTGTTGCCAATTTGTCTCCAAGTAAGGTTCGTCAATTATTTTTTGTGATGTCAAAATTATATGATTTCTGAGTGCATTTGATCAATTTGAATGTAATTCCAAGTGCGTAATATTTTTGGATTTTTTTTAATTGCGCACATTTCACTCTCAAATTCAAGTTCAGAGTGATGATATTTTATTTCCAGGCGGATTGCGTCTATTATTTTCATATTGACCAACAAGAAATATTTTTCGAAATCCCACTAAATTCTGAAAAAAAATTGATAAATATGAAATTTATCATAAAAATGCTTTTTATTCCATCAAATCGGAGAATGTTACATGATGGCTACATTTCATAACAAATTTGAAAAACGAAAATTATGTGTCTAAAATAATTTCGCAAAACTTTATTTACGTTAGGGCGGCAAACATTTTTTCGCCTGTAGCGGCGTAAACGCTAGCACCGGCGTTGGTTGTATTATACCAATTTGTATATGATATTAAAAATATGCTTACATTAAAAAAAAACATTACTCACTGGGCTAGTATAAAGTTATTGAATCATTTGTCTCTACTTTTAAGGTGAATTTAAAATTACCATGTATATACTTGAGTTTCAAACGAAGTTTCACTTGCCTATTAGTATCGCAGATCAAAATATCATCCATACCACTATAATCCAATTTCAAATCATGTTTCTATCATATATTCTAAATATGACATTAAAATTTCAAAGCAGTGGTCTTACTGATTACCCATTGCTAATTTCTCTGTTCGTAAAACCTATCATTAAGTTGGAATATTTTTTTGTCAAACATACATAGAGGAATAAAAGGATTTTACATGTAATAATAGAATTAGTGCCATTAAAGGTGACCATCTAATTTATCATTGCCAAGTACCTAAACTGGCGATATATTCTTTTGTGGGAAAGGTGGTCCGCCTTGAGCACCTTCGAGGACTTATTATGCGCCTTTAAGATTTACTTCTCTACCTGGCAGCTCCACATCGTCTATTTCGGAAGCTAATTTGAGTATCGAATTAAGTCGTTTATGTAGTATCTCGAAAAATAATAGGTTTCCAGTTTCCATTATTAAAAATTTTCTATCTCAATTATCTTTCCTCGTAATATATTAACCCTTTGCACTCGAGCGGCGCCCAGGCGATTTGATGCATCCACTCGAGCGGCGCTGCTACGGCGCCCGGTAGTTGTGATGCATCCTAACCTCACCTACCCCAATCTTACACAACCCTACCTAACCTAACCCAATCATTTAAATTACCTGTAACACGTCTCTGGCGAACCAGCAACTCGTCTCAAGTTTTATACCACTGATATAGCCCGTTCTCCGGAATCTGACGGCTGTGGTCGTAAAAGCGGGTCGGAGCTCGGTAAGTAGGGGACGTAATATTTTTTATCTCAAACCAATCGTTGTTGAGAAGTACTGGTGTAAAAGTGCGTATACCAATTGGAGCGAAGGACAGTAATAAATGCATGGGATGCAATTAGACGAACCACAAATACCTTTTCTTCGAGGGTGCGTCGATCCTCAGGGCCGACCGACCGTTTTACGACCTCGGCCGCCAGATTCCACCGAATAGGCTATAGTACCTATTTTGTTCATAAGGTATCGGATCGTCAGACCCTCCACCACTAGCGGTGGGTAGAGTTGTGGTAGGCTGCAGAACTTGTCAAGAAAACTTTTCCGATTAGTTATTTTATACATGCTGAAAATAGTTGAGGTAAATATATACTAACTATAATTCATTAAAAAAAAAACTCGCTAGACCCTTGTATGGGGGTGCAATGTCCGTCAGTTACGCGGTAAACTGTGAAAATGAAGTCATAGTATTCAGGTTGGAATTCATTCAGGTGACGGTTTGTGCTTCACATAACATGAAAATAATCAAGTTTGTAGTTTATCCGACATGACAATCATTGTCAGTCGGCATCAGAGTGGTGGAAAGTCCGTCAGCTGGACCGCAAAAGATGCCGCGCGCTCAATGCTGATCTTCACTTCGGAGGCCGAACTGGCGGTCTTTCCACTATTCTGGTGACGTCTGACGATTATTTTCATGTTATGTGAACCACAAACCGTCACCTGAATGAATTTCAACCTAAATACTATGACTTCATTTTCACAGTTTACCGCGTAACTGACGGACATTCCACCCCCAGACAAGTGTCTGACGAGTTTTTTTTTTATGAATTATGGTTAGTAAATATTTACCTCAACAATTTTCAGCGTACATAAAATAACTAGACAAGTTCTGCAGCCTACCACAACTCTACCCACCGCTAGTGAAGGATCTGGCGGTAGGATACCTTATGAACTACCAATGGTATGTAATCCAGCTTGCATAAAATTTCTTGATTAAAAATGACACTACCTCCCGGACTATAAGCGATTCATAAAACAAACTTGCACTCGCATACAGTTTGCCAAATTGCAACGCTTATTGGACAATACACTATTTTCTGTGTGATATTAATTTCAAGTATTTCTTACACCAACATGTTTTCTAATGTATTTATTATTGTTTCAGGTTAGTTACATGGAATCATTCATTAGCAGGTTTAAGTCAAAGTAAGTACAAATATGCAAAATAAGGAAAATTATATATTTTTTTCTACAAATATAATACAAAACAGCAACGAATGTTTTAATTAAAAAGCATTAACCTCCAAGGAAATATTTGAATAAAATATGCATCGTTCCTTTATTTCCAATTCTGGACCAAATACTTTGATTTAGTGCAGCAGTTAACGGGGTGATAACTTTAATAAAATATTTTTCTGTGCAGTAACAGAATAGTGGCCTCTATAGAATTGAAAATTTTATATCGCAGGGAACGGCAGCGCTCCATAAATTTCATTGCATTGTCTCTAACTTATACAAAAATTGTTATGCAAATAAGTTTTATCTCAACTTTTATTACCTTAAAATAATTCAGTATGGCATAAAACTAATTTTAGGGATTGCACCCGTTACGTTGTAAAACAATCAACATAATAAGTTGGAGCAGATGTTTTTTGATTTTTGAATTTAATTAAATACAAAATACAAATAAATTAAAAACAACCTTACTTGTTGCAGAAAGCATTAAATAAATTCAATAAAACGAAATGTAGCCTGAATATATGAATATTCAACCTGTTCGTAACTCTGCAAGCAAAATTAAGTCTTACAAAGACTATAAGACTATAAACTACTAGCGAAATAATTAATTAAGACTTAATTTTGCTTGCAGAGTTACGAACAGGTTGAATATTCATATATTCAGGATACTTTTCGTTTTATTGAATTTACAAAATACAAAGATAATTATTATTCTACATATATTGTATTATATTAAGATTTTGGATCCCTCGCCTGCGTCATTCCTCTGGTTTAATGGCAAAAAACTCACGGCATCCTTCTGTCACCTCTGCAACATGGGCTCAGAGATAAAGTGTGCCATTGACCTAAAATGGTGGTAATCGGATGGCGCTTAATCTGGCCAGTAAGCCAGATGTGGTATTTAAACCATGTTATAGAATTCATCCAGTTTATTGAGGATTCTTCGGGCAGTGTAGCAAAAAACAAAAACATGGCTGATTTTTGAGGGGCGAGTTCATGTTCAAACATGTTTTTAGCCGAAACAAAAAAATATGTATCGACTATTTTGGCCCCCTCTGCAAATCCACCAAATTTCATTAAAATAATAAAGGAACAACACTGGGGTTAGTTCCCTTGTTTGTTTCACACAGTTAAAAAAATTGTTATGTAATTTAGTATTAATATTAACAATTTTGTTTTTTTTAATTTTTATTAAAAAACCTACCTTTCAATAATTCATAAATTGCATGGAAAATTAAGTCTGTAGACTGTTGCCTACATAAAATGTTTTTATTTTCTCCTTTCGAATAAACCAAATTGAATTTAAAGTGTAATTACCTAATTGTCCAATCTAACAGTTCAATAAAAATCCAAATTTACTTAACCTTCACCTGGCATGCTCATCCTGAGTAACAAATCTAGACTTGTGGGGTACGTACGAACCCCTGTGAGAAATATCTTTGTAAAAATTGAAATATTGATTATTTTTTCTTAAAAAAAAAACCAGAGATAATCTTTAGATACCACTTTAAACTGTAGAATAGTCCGTGTTTAGAAAAATCAAGATCAGCGTTCATAAAAAAAATCGGAAACCTAAAAAACTTAAAAAAGTGCGTTTTTTACAAAAAAAAAATATAACTTTTTTGTTTTTCGATAAAAAGGGCTAAAATTTTAGCTGTGTCTTCTTCTGTTACATCACTATAAAGGAATAAAAATAGCTTTCATGGGTCTTTAAAAAAAGGTATTTATTTCGAGAAATTAAGGTATGGATTTCACGAAAAAAATGAATTCCGAAATATAGTAAAAAAGCCATCTTTCCCGAAGAGATGTTTTGGCGGGCGGCCGCGTTGTGGCTCACTTCGACTTTTATTAAGCCTTTGATTTTCGCTTAGATCCTCCATGTCGATATCCATCGTCAGATTCTTCATAGCTTTCATCTGAAGAATTCTCCGAGCTTGAAAGATGGTCGGCACTATTATCTTCCATTAGTTCCTCGTCTGAGTCATCCTCGAGCAACTGCTCTCGTAAATATCGAGGACGCAAATTATACGCCATTCTAAACATAAACAAAAAACGTGGAAAATCGTTGAAAAACGTTAAAAAATATTTGATGCGTAGAAACGATTATTAGTTATCTCTATTTTCTTCTTAAACACGAAAATGAAAAACAAAAAATTCTACTATTTACAAAAAACAAACGACGTTGATGGCACGGTGGGGTACGTACACTCCCCAAGCTGCTTTTGATGACTGCTGCAGACGAACTAACGGTAGCAGCGCTATCCGAGTGGCATAGGTATAAAAGTGTATCCCTTGACTACCGATAGATGTTGTTACGAGTTTCGATTTCGAAGATTTAGATATCGAAAATCGACGAGAAAGAGCGTGGGGTTCGCACATACCCCATGGTGCCAGGTGAAGGTTAATATAGATTCTGATTCACAATTTAATACAAATCTCAAAATACCCCTTCATTCAATTTCGTCATGTTATTCACTGTCGAATGGTTTAAAAAAATAGAAAAACAATCGCCTTTAACTTGAAACTCTCCAAAGTGTACAAAATAGATGCTTCGTAATTAAATCATAATCGAAAAACACCTCTTCACTGTATTTCGACACAATCTTCATGTCGAAGTTCTTCAGTTTGTGAAGGTTTTGAAACATTTCAAGTTTATTTTGCTTTGTAATTTAATTGTGTAGCGAAGTACGAGAAAGTATTGTGGTCGTAATTTTTTTCAAAATTTTTTTTAACGGAAATATCCGTTTTGGGGTCCCTAGATGCCATTTCAACAATTTCTGGAAAAAAAAAATTGTGTCTGTGTGTGTGCGCTGTATCTCAAAAACTAATCGAGCAATTGATATGAAACTTTAAACATACGTCTTATTTGATAATCTGAAGAACTGAAAAGCTTTTGGTAAAATTTCGTGCACCGGAAGTGGGCGTTTACCTTAACTGTTTTTTTGTTTTTTGCCAATATTTTCTTAAATATGAAAAATATCACAAAAACATTTAAACAAACATTGAAGACAACAAATAAATGAACATCTTTTGCTTGAAAACATTTTTCATAAAATCATTTTTATTCGAGAAAAAAAATTTATTATTTTGTTTTAATTTTTAGTTTATAATTATAAAACCATAATAGTTACAGCAAATTTATGTTAATAATAATTTTAGAAAATGTTAAAATGAACAACTTATAAAGAATAAGTTTTTTTTGAAATCCCTTTAGTTTTTGAGTATAATGAGTTTTTGAATTTCATAATTTTGACGTTTTAAACGTGTTTCATCCGAGTCTACACAACGCTCGATGTACATTTAAAATATGATTTAAATTGAAAATAAACCATGAAAGCGTAAATATAAATGATACCATCAAGTCGGAGAAAGTAACATGATGGCCACATCACCATTTTTTGTGCCTGTGTGTGTGTGTGTGTGTGTGTGCGTGTGTGTGTGTCTGTCTGTGCGCGCTGTATCTCAAAAACTAATAGAGCAATTGATATGAAACTTTGAACATACGTCTTATTTGATAATCTGAAGAAGCTTTTGGTAATATTTCGTACACCGGAAGTGGGTGTTTACCTTAACTCTTTTTTTGTTTTTCGCCAATATTTTCTTAAATATGAAAAATACCACAAAAACATTTAAACAAACATTGAAGACAACAAAGAAATGAACACCTTTTGCTTGAAAACATTTTTCATAAGATCATTTTTATTCGAGAAAGAAATTTATTATTATTTTTTTAATTTTTGGTTTATAATTATAAAACGATAATAGTTACAGCAAATTTATGTTAATAATAATTGTAGAAAATGCCAAAATGAACAACTTATAAGGAATAAGTTTTTTTTTCGAAAACCCTTTAGTTTTTGAGTAAACTGAGTTTTTTAATTTGAAGTATATTTTTCTATCTTTCATAATTTTGACGTTTTAAACGTCAGTTTCATCCGAGTATACACAACGCTCGATGTAGATTTAAAATATGATTTCAATTTAAAATAAACTATGAAAACGTAAATATAAATGGCTAGGATCACATAAGCTGGGGTCATATGATCAATTGTAATCTCTGCATATGATCATGATGAACTGTTAAAAAAAATTAGTGAAACGAATAAAGAAATGTGCGAATGGTGCAATAAGAATAACCTACTTTTAAATATCGATAAGACAACAGTAGTGCAATTCTATAACAGAAAGCCACCAGATATTAACATTGATAATAAAAAAGCATCAGCTAAGTATCTTGGTAGCTATATAGATGAACAACTGTCATGGGGCATGCAAATCGATAATGTGACTTCCAAGCTAAGCAGTATGTACTATGCTATTGTTAAATTAAAACATAAATTTTTTCATAAAATCCTCATAGACATCTACTACTCATTAGTATACATGGACTTAACATACAGTGTGGAAACTTTAACTGGAATAAAATTCATAACTTCGATATAGGCGATTTTTGCAAAAAATCCCGAAACACAAACAAGTATTGTTTTTTCTTGCCCTCATTTCTATGTATATATGCTGCTTGTTTATCTGTTCCCGGAAGAGCCCAGCCACCACCGACTTTTTTTTTTCAAATGGAAAGGTATATCAAGTGACACCTCGTTTGAAAGGTCTCTTCGCAAGTAATACAACACACTATTTATTTCTTGAATATTTACAAATCCCATTTTTATTTATTTATTTATCGATTTTAATATGTGATTATGTAAACTATTTTATTTTATTTTATCTTATAACCTATGTAGTTCTTTTTAAAATGTAGATTTAATATACTGACGCTCACATCCGCCGCAAATATTATAATTCTGTATTGTTTGTAAATGGTGGCTTGCGTGACTAAATAAATGATATGATATGATAACATGTTGGCCTCATCACCATTTTTCAATAAAAATTTCAAAACATTCCATTACTAAATTTCGACACGGCTTGTAGTCATGCTGTAGTTGCTCACTGACCGATGGTTTGAAATGGTAGATTGTTTGGCAAGTTTTGCATGCGAGTACCATACTAACCGGCTCGTAAATGCAAGATACGAGTATGCAATATAGCTTTCAAAACGTGTTGAACACTCTGCTTTTCCTACGACGAAACATTTTCATAAGTATGTTTCATAATAATCATAATTTTTCTCAAATTTGCTTACTACTATTTTAAAATCGATTAATAAATAATTAATTGTTCTTCGTCACTAGCCATTTTATTCTTATGATTTTGATTTTTTGAATGGGGATTTCACTTTCAAAACTTATTTTGAAAAATCAATTTTCATTTGACGAGTAATTTGACATTACTCGTCAAATGTGACAAATATACAATTGACAACTTTCAGTGCAAAGGTATTGCGACGATATATCTGTTTTCGGAAGCTGTATATAAAAACAGTGGCCACTAACTTGAAACATTCCAAAATTACTCAAAATAGATTCTGCTTCATTAATTCAATCAAATTTCATAGAGTTCGAGATAATCTCAAGATAACACAGCTTGTAGCCATGCCCAAGTTTTTAAAACAATATAAAAACAATCGTCATCGACTTTAAAGTTTTCAAATTTACTAAAACTATATTCTGCTTTAAAATTCAATTAACATCTCGTGACATCTTTTCACTAGATTTCGAAACAACACACCTTATAGTTACAGTTATTTCGTGATAATCGCATGAAAACGCACGTTCCAGTCATCATGAAGTTAGAGATATCAAAACAATCGCTACCAACTGGAAACTTTCTAAAATTGCTTCATAATTCGTTTGAAATCTAAAAACATCCCTGCACTATAGTTCGAGAAAATCTCAAAAGATATTATCACTATTACTATGTCGAAATTGCCTTCTTTCTGAAGGTTTTAAGAAATATAAAAAGTTTCGCAATTGACTGGACATTTTTCAAATTTACTCAGACTAGATTGTGCTTTATAATTCAATCAAAACAGCCTTACACTAGATTTTTGTAATAATCACTCGGAAATAATTCAGCAAAATAAATACCATCGACTCGAAACTTTCTAAATTTACTCAAAATTCATTCAGGGTTATAAAAAGTTTTTGTTATAGAACGACGCGGAATTTTCGAAAATTGCAGTGATTTCTAAATGTTTTGGGATGCATTTTTTTTATTATTGATCTTTACCTATTATGTTTTAATCAATCTTTTGGGACAACTCAGAAATAGGAAAATGAATAAAAAATACATGTATCTAAAAAATGCTGTTTGAGAAAAATAAATTCATTTTGACTTAATTTTACTTCTTAAAATGTTGTTGGTTAGGCAATACAATTCTTAACTTACTTGAAAATCAGTTTATTTTCAAAAATGAAAATGATTTTTGAAGAAAGTAATATTATTTATTCAATGATTTTGTGAAATTTCATCTCTCTGTCCTGTCTCATTTTTTTACGCTTCATATGTCAGAATTTCAAGAAAAAAAATTATAAATTCTTTCTCCCTCTAAAAGTAGCAGCATTAACAAAACAACAACTGTTTTGGGTGTTTAATTAAAATTATTTGATTAAATAATTTTTACCTTGTATATTGTTTCTATTTTTTATGACTATACACTCCATATTTACATAATTTAAAAATAATTACCACAGAAATTACAAAAGAATATATGTGATCGGATTAATTCGATAATTAACTAAATACAGCTACACAATTACAGTTTTCGATAATTGCGTTGCTAACGTGTTTCATTCAATTTACTTAAATTTATAGTCCGCCCCCCGGTAAAATGGCAATCGCCAAATCCGCCCGAATTTGCGTTAATCGTAAATTGAAATTTCATAATTAAGTCCTGCTTACACGCATTACCAATAATAATCCCATTGTTATCGTGACAATTAATTCCTGTACATAATAAGTTCAATTGTAATGGGCACTGTTATGTGGTCATTGTAGCTAACGACCATATAATAGGCGGCTGTAATTATTTCATTTGCACACAACGTGAAATATACCAAACAATAAATTGAATCCGAAAAGTGTTATGGATGTCGAGCACAGTGTTTTGTATTTAACATTTTAAGCATACACTTACGTTTTTATTGTGAATATTTTCTCATACATGGGATTATATCAAATTTATCTACCTTTAACGGTGTTTGGAATACGTATACTCCAATAGTAATCTCCGTTTCCCCATCAGCAACTAACTATACTGATGAGACCTGAAAGGTCGAATCCGGTCTGTAGGTGTTCTGATGGGGGAACAATATTTAATGTTTAAATTTATCGATTTATCGAAGTATTTTCGGTACTATTAACATTAATATGGCATCATGAGAAGTAATTTTAACAGAAAACATTCTGTTTGCAATTTTTATTATTGTGTTATTATTTTTAATTCATCCTATAATGTTATCATGCCAATAATTCCTTAGCAATGAGTTACGTTAAGGTTGCTATAGAGATATAGGCATATAAATATTACTTCACTTTTTGACGGTTTTCATTAAACTTTTTTTTATAATTGAAAAATTAAAAATGGGACAAAACAAACCGTGTTACGACACATGTAACGTTATTTGCTTTTACATTACTCAAAAATTTAAACTTTTCTCTCGTAATGTAAAAACCTTTATAACGTTACTAGTATCGTAAATTACTATTACTTGTTTTTCCAGATTCGCCTATCGCTTGAAAATTAATTATATCCCAATATAATTCAACCTTGGCCAAACCTTGCTCGAATATCTGAATCACTGATGCATAAGATAACCGAATACCTCGCCATCGGTGTTGTGGAAAATCAATTAAATTAAGAAAATTCAATTTACTTCAATTAACACCGAAATTAGTGTTTATGGCCCGGTGGAGTGGCGAAAAGGATGTGTCTCAATTACATTTGTTAGAGGGTGCATCAAAAGGGCCAGTACTAAAAACGGCGGCGTTCGGAGAACCATTTCCGACAGGATGAATATAAAGGGCCGTTAATGGCCGGTTAATGGATTTACAGGTTGAACAAACTTCAGCAAAATAGCCTACTTTATATTTATGGGTTAATCCTGTAAGCTTTAAATTGAAAGCCAAGCTATTAGGAAATTATATTAATAGTGGCTAGGAAATAGATAATCTATTCGGAGCTATTAGTAGCTAATGAATAATAATGGTGTTGCAAGAAGTTATAAGAAGATACTTAAAATTGTCATTGTCAAAAATAATGAGTGGAGGTTTTCATTTCACAAAATAAATAACACAATTAACTTCAATAATATTAAAATATATCTATACATAATTTCTCAAAGCACCCTTCTTTTCATTTTAACAAATCTGTTAAAATACCTTCGTTGAAATGTTTTATATCCGTCTTTGGGATAAATTTTATGAACTAATATTATACAGATTGATTTAATATACTTGAGAAACTTTAAAATGCTCAGAATAATTCAAGATTAGCTTAAACTATTTTAAATAGCCATCTATCATCAGTGCCCTACTTATGAAATGGCGCGTGAGGCGCAAGCTGGAAACCTCGTGATAAAGGGGGCCTCAGTATAGTTTTATTAAATCCTGCGCTCGTTGCATTTGAAAGTTTTACTGCATGCCAATGACACAATACGGTTTCCTTTCATTTGCGGCATCTATGACAGTTAATTGGATTTTTTTCTAAAAACTCAAGACACTTGAAGTCCATTGCTGATATATTAATTACTCATTACAGCAATTAAAAATGTTTTTGTTTCTTTTAGAGGTATTGGTAATCCGAATAATTACTAGAAGTAATTAAAACATATTAATTATTTTGCCTTACAGCTGAATAAATAGGACTTAATCAAACAAATTATTGTAAAAATATGTATGATTATAGATAAATTATAGAATAATTAAAACTAGTTCTTAAAAAATACCAATTAAAACAACTCCGTAAGTGCTGTTTTTAATCATTGGGTTGAAATTTATAAGCAAAGCAAAAAGAAAATAGACATAATGACCAGGACAACTTTCAAAGTTTTTTTAAGATTACGAATCTTTATTATTATTATTTACAAACTTTGTCATTATATTTTTACAGATAACTGTTGAGTTATATCGATTTATTATGAAATCAACTTATTGTCAGTTTGTCTTAAGTATCATGGGGAACCATCCGCTCAGGAAATATTACCAAATGATAAGAGGAAAATATATTTGAATTTATTATATTTTAAAAAGAAAACAATATATCTTACTTACTTATAAATTCAACAATTTAAATAAATACATATTGCAGATCTTAAACCAATGGTATATCAATAATAGTAACATTTACAAATTGCAAGTTTTGTTTGTATAATTAAATATTGGGCATGGGACATAATACTATTAAGTTTAACGAATATGTTGAAAGTTTCAATCAAAGTTTATTTTGGGATTAACACAGTTTATTATTCTTAAACCTTGTGGTCCTTGCTAAAACACGGGAATCATAGTGGTCCCTGGTCAAAGAAAGGTTGGGAACTACTGGTTTAACCTAATCATAAATTTTCTATGAAATTTACAATGAATGACATTAGTGTGGCAGCAAATGTACACTATCATTAAAAAATATTTAAATAAATTGCTTCAGTTTGAATTTAAAAAGTATCAAAAAAAAAAAATGCTAAAAGCAGTCGAACATACAGCTTTGTATGTAACTCGTCCACAATAGCACTTCATGGACTTGTCTCCATTATTAGTCCCGAAACTCAAACATTGATCTCATTCTGAATAAAGAAAATGTTATTTTTAATACAATAACTTAATTTTTAATTGTACAGGTATTCCAGAATATTGAAATATTGCGATATTTATTCCATTTAATGTCTAAAATTGCCCGGTAATACGGGATGATTTGTAAATTGTCCGATAAAAGCTTGAAGACGAAGGTCTTTGTGTAGAAACGTTGTGCTGTAAACGTCTTCGACGCAAAGACATTTAATTTGTTTTTTTAATATAAAAGGAAGGATGTTTGATGGAATTACGGATTAAGGAGACTGAATGACTATAAGGGAATTGGCGTAAGCGATTTGCTGTTCGGCCACTAACGTATATAAGTTTTTTGAAGATTTCATTTTAACAATGAATGGGGCATACACTACACATCCATGGACCTGCTCGGCCAGTTCTTCGTTCTGTAAAAGTGACCGCACGGATGGGATTCGAACCCACGACCACGAGGCCCAGAAGCAGGAACGCTACTCCCTAGGCCACCATTTAAATTTAACGAAACATTTGCAGCATTACTATTTCAATTTGAATCAAATCGTGACGATTCAGAGTAGGCAACTAAGTTAACGTGGAAGGAAGAGATAATATATACAATCAAATTAAACGACTCTCATTAATTTCGGTAGAAACAAATATTTACGTGGACATTAGACGAATGACGGAGAAGAGAGAGCTTTTCTGGGGTGACCAATGATCGCCCGAACCGCCAATGCTAAGAGGGCGCCAAACCGTATTGGTTCTTGTGAACAATTTATTTAATATCGCCGCCCGTGAAAATATCAAACCAAGTAATTTAACTTTTTTTTTATATTGTTAATTATTTCGTATATAAACACGAGAAAATATTGTTTTACAGATTAACTTTCTACATGAAGTTAAAATTAAAACAGAGGATGGTGGGTGAGCCCTATCCTAGCCTGTAACCAGCAAAACCGTCCCCCCTCTTTTTATAAGAGCTCTATAAGATAGAAACCAACGATTGATTCTTTCGTTTACGCTTGCCTCTATTTTCGGTTCAACCGGTTGGAGAGTGGAATAGGGTCCAACCACTACCTTTAGGTCTTAAATTTACGTAACGGAGGATACTGGATATGGCCTAAGTCGACTGCTTTGGTGAAGAGAAAACAAATCTACAATTGATAATTTCTTTTAATGGTTGTTTACACTTTTGAAACCCTTATTTTTGATTCTATTGGTTAAAGGGTGGCATAGGACCCATCCACCATCCTTCGATTTCATTTTAACTTAAGCAGTAAACACTGATTTTGGTAACTTTTTAAATTAAATTCTTAATACACAAAGAAATATTCTTTGCTTTCAAAGGGGGGGGGGGGTGGTCCATATCTTATCCCCAATCAGCAAAACCGTCTCCCATACTGTTTTTATAAGAGCTTTACAAAAGGAAAAAAACACAACAATTGATTGTTTCGCTTAATAATTGTTTACACTTATGAAACCCTTGTTCTGGTTCAACCGATTGATGAGTGGGAGAGGACTCACCCGCCAACATTTCATTTCATTTTAACTTAAGCAGCAAACACTGGTTTTGGTAACTATTTAAATCGAACTCTTAAAACAAATTAAAAACATTATACCGAGTGTTTGGGATAAGGGGCGAACATGGGGATTTAACATGTAAAATTAAATATGTGTAATTATTTGCTCCCCTATTCATTTTAGAGAAAAATCGTAAAGGAATATTTTTTAGAGAATTATAAAATCGTAAAGGAATATTTTTTAGAGAATTAAAAACTGTAAATGTATCAGAAATAATAAAAATAAGTTTAACAATTTACCATTTAATAAAAACCCTTGCCATGACTTTGACAAATGTCATGTTTCATGTTATAGTGAAAATAATAATATTGCAAGTCAGATATCAATTCTAGTTATTACGATGAACAATAATCTGAGTTATTCCAATGAAGAGAGGGTATTCATTATTAAAACATTTTACAGTGGCGTCAGTTTACGCAGAGTTCGTGACTTATTTTCGGTTACATTTAACAATCGACCAATTCCGTCTGTATCAACAATTTCCAAATTTGTGAAAAAGTTCGAAAATACAGCAAGTGTAGCGGCAGATGATTCAAAAGGTATTTCAATAGTCCAATTTTAACAAATATTATTTCAAAAACATTAACATTGCAGGCAAACGGAAGAGAAGAAGCAACGATGAATTGGAAGAAAGAGTTTTGGGGTTGATAAATGCTGATCCAACAACTAGCATACGATGCATTGCTCGTGAGTGCAGCGTGTCTACATTCTCAGTGTATAAGATTCTGAATAAGCATGGGTATTATCCCTACAAACATCAATGCCATCAGGAGATATTGCTAGTGGATGAAGAAAGCAGGCGTGTATTCTGCGAGATAATGCAGGATCGATCAAACATAGACAGAAACTTTTTGCAGTCTATCTGTTTTACGGATGAATGCACGTTCACACTTAACAACGAGCCCAACACTCAGAACACGCGATACTGGACCCAAGAAAATCCGCGGATATGCCTTAGAACTAGAACCCAGTTCCCGAAAAAAATCAATATTTGGGCTGGTATTTTTAAAAATAATATTATTGGGCCGTTTGAAATATGTGGAAATTTAAATTCGAATTCTTATTTAGACCTTTTAATCAACCAGGTTGGCCCTGCGTTAGAATAAGTTGCACGTGACAATCAGGAGATATGGTATCAGCATGATGGATGTCCAGCCCATTATGGTTTAAATGTAAGGGAATATTTAAATGCTAATTTTCCCAATTGCTGGATTGGTCGCGGTGGCACTATCAACTGGCCACCAAGATCTCCTGATTTAGCACCATGTGATTTCTTTTTGTGGGGTCACTTGAAAAACAAAATTTACAAAAAACACCATCCAAATATTGAATCTTTGCGGGAAGCAATTTTTGCGGAATGCACATTGATTACAGATAGGCAGTTGGCTAATGTTAGACATGCATTTTATAACCGATTGGGTTATTGTTTACACCAGAACGGAGAACTTTTTGAGTACTTGCTCTAAAATTTCCCGTTGACCGCTGGTTACGGTAAAACCAAAAATATATCACGAACTGTGTGTAATCTGACACCACTTTAATTCAATTCATCGTTGCTTCTTCTGTTCCGTTTGCCTTTAATTTTAATATGTTTGAAATAATATTTGTTGAAATTGGACTATTGAAATACCTTTTGAATCATCTGCCGCTACACTTGCTGTATTTTCGAACTTTTTCACAAATTTGGAAATTGTTGATACAGACGGAATTGGTCGATTGTTAAATGTAACCGAAAATAAGTCACGAACTCTGTGTAAACTGACGCCACTGTAAATATTTTGATAATAAATAATACCCTCTCTCCATTGGAATAACTCATATTATTGTTCATAGTAATAACAATGCGTGAATTGATATTTGGACGTGGATGGAACTGCGGGTTAAGGAGATTGAATGATTCGGGAAATTGGCGTCGGCTACGAGGCCATCTGCCATAATCATTGTATTGTAATATATCAGAAATTAAATGAATAACTGAATAATGAAAGACAAATGCAATGTCTATGGTCCCGAGCGAATATTCCGCGACCCCGAAATCGTTCGCCCGGGCTGGGATTCGAACCCTCGCGGCACGCGGTGCAACCGGCATAAGCGCTCGCTTGTACCCACTACACCAACGGGCCGCCCGAATTAATGTTTGACTAGTAAAATTATTCTCACCATAACATGACATTTGTCAAAGTCATGGCAAGGGTTTTTATTAAATGGTAAATTGTTAAACTTATTTTTATTATTTCTGAGGTGTATGCTGGTACAACCGTAAATTAAATGGATGATACATTTACAGTTTTTAATTCTCTAAAAAATATTCCTTTACGATTTTTCTCTAAAATGAATAGGGGAGCAAATAATTACACATATTTAATTTTACATGTTAAATCCCTATGTTCGCCCCTTATCCCAAACACTCGGTAGATTAGTTTTCAACTTAACGTAAAAATTAAAGCAGAGGGTAGTGGGTTAGCCCTTCCTTACTTTTCAAAATACAGCACATATGCGAGGGTTTCACTACGACTAAATAATTACAATGTTGACTTTTTTCTTCATAAATTCATTCTTTCCAAAATCCCGGGTTATGTTCTACTGGTTGGATTATAGGATAGGGCCCACCGATCTCCCTTAGTTTCCAATTAAACATAACCTACAAATCCAAGGTTAAATTTTGTTCAATTTCAACCATTTCGTCAGTGATCTTGTAAATTTAACAAATATCAATTAATAGGAATTTGTAGGTTAGGTTTAAGAAGGACTTACACCTTGTAGGACAATTTCGGAACCAATTTTTAAGAATTTATTGTAAAAAAACTAGAGAAGATTTCGATTCGAAACTTTTTTATGTTATTGTAGGTCAATTGAATATCACACGTTTTTTTTTACACGTCAATGTTGACTTCGAAGACCTGGAGATAGCGTTGACAGCGCCCATGTCAGAAGTGAAGGGGCAACCGGTGTACAGGATTCAACCCTAGAAATCTGAAATATAATTTTCAACAAGATTTTTAATTGTCTTTACGCCAGCAGGGTCCCGATCGTTCACTTTTTCAAAATTCCGATTTTTCGCAAAATGGCGGACATTTTTCCAAAAAAGTCATTTTTCGCCATTTTTTTGTGCTTCTTGAAGCTGTCAAAAATCTGCAAAATGCAATTTTGCCAAGTTTTGACTGCAGATTATGAAAAAAGAAGTTATCGCGATACGTTCAGTTGTTCTCCCGTAATCGTGTACACCAGTTTGAAAAATGTAACTTTTGGGAAAACCCGTTTGAAGTGAAGACGGGACTAATCTGCAATGCCAGGTCCGTAAAGTTAGCCTTCCTGATGAAGACGAAATTCACGATAGGTCACCTGCTCTTCTCTTTGTTGAAGGCGCGGTCGATTCGTAACGCGTTTAGTTGAGTGGCGCACGCCTCCACTTGCAGCCACAATGTGATACACAAGGTGTCCATTACTTTCAATATTCCATTCTGTCCTTCTTTGAAAGTTATAACAGCCAAATAAGTTGTGATTTCAACCACACTCTTCCGCTCTTCACGGAATGCAATTAAGGCGCGATCAACCAAATACAACTATTCAAAGATCATTGTTGTTTCCAGTGTGAACTCCTTAATATCGATCTAGCAAATTATCTGATGATAGGTGCTTACGATTTTCACAGGATTGGCAAAAATTAGATTTTACCATCGAATCGACAACTTTCCTACTAATTTATCCAATGAGTGTACATACTCCAAACGATGAAAAACGTACCGCACAATTTTTCTTGTGAAAAATTGATGTTACTATGACACTCTTTGCAAACAACGAATTGAGAGATTGCAGTAAAAACTGAGACAAACTCTAGAATGCAGTAAACCAATCAAGTGTGATTGGGGCTTCTAGTAGATGCCTGTTCTTGAGCTTCTGCGCTGTTGTGTTGACGTACGTCTTCTTTTTCAACAGTTTTTGGATTCGGCGACTTATGTTTTTTGGGTCGAAATACTCGGTAATACGTTCACGTGACCCTTTACGGCCCATTTCGCAATAAAAAACTCACAAACAAGCACGGGCAGAACGCGAATCGGCCATGCGCCGTCATGTTTAACTAGCTATAACTCTCGAACTGGAGAGAAATCTGACAAACCCTTCAGATTAGAAAAATTAAAAAAAAGAAAATTCAATTTTTTGAAACCGACAAGGTGCAAGTTCCCGTTAACCCCTTCATGCCCAGGTCGCCATATGTGGCGAAAAGCTTATTGAGCGGTGTCCGTCCAGGTCTGCCACACGTAGCGACAAATTGTAAACTTCTAATATTTGCTTGGGATAATGTATTAAACGCTACTTATGGCTGGGATAGCAAGCGGATCGATTTATAGTTTACGATTTACAATTATTCTTTATATTAATTTTTTCAAGGCTAAGGCCTCTATATTGCAATTTTGCACATTTTGTGCTAGTTTCTATTTTGTAATGTCGTAAACGCATATTTATGGCAGGGATAACATGCGGGTTGGATAATTTATCGTTTTACGATTTAGCATTATCGTCATTATTTTTCAAGACTAAGCCCTTCATATTGCCATTTCGCACGTTCTTTTGCCAGTTTGAATTTTGTGCCAGCAGCTTGCAGTTAGCTTATTTATAGTAAAAATTAGTGATTTGAGTGATCTTGAAGAACCGATCAATGATCCGGCTCCGAATATTTTCCTGAAGCCTCTGACGATGACGAGGATTATAAGTGTATATCAAGCGCCTCCGACAGTGAAGATGAGGAACCCATAAATATGGGGGATTTCACTCTTATTGCAGACCCATTTGCTGTAATTTCTCTCATATTTTTTTGTTTTGATCAAGTGTGCTTATTTATTTATTTTATTAGGATAAGAGGGCTCTGCGTTGGTACCTTTCTCTAGCACGTTTGAAGGAATTCATCCCTGCCTTGATTTAAAAGAAATTAAGCAAGTCGAAAATTGTTTCTCGGCCTTTATGTCTACAAAAATTGTGCAACTTCTTTGCAATTGGACAAATGAAAGAGCGGGAAGATATTTAGCTGAAAATGGAACGAGGAAAGTCTATGACATATTATGGAGGGATGTTACGATAACGGAAATGTATATATTTTTGGCATTGCAATTATATATGAGGCTCATACACTACCCTTCAATTCATGATTACTGGTGTCGTGAGTTTTTGTTTAGAGGGCCAAATATATTTTGTGCGGATGTTATGAGTAGAAATAGATTTTGCACAATTTTAAAATTCCTGAGATTTACTAATCCGCAATCATTCATACCAGGAAAGCATATTACCCGTTTGGCAATGGTTTTTTCCCATATAAAAGAGAACTGCATGAATCTTGTGGATCCTGGAGCAGAAATATAGAAATACCTATAGATGAACGTTTAGTATTGTAAAGGTAGTCTTCATTTCAAGCAGTTCATAAAATCAAAACAATCAAGATTTTGGATAAAACATTTTTGTGCAAGTCCTACCAGTGCAACTTTACATACAATTTTGTGTTGTATTTTGGCAAAGACATGTACAACGTAGATTTTGTTCCGGGATCTCAAAATTTATCAAGGTCAGAAAGAATTGCGGTATACTTGTTTCAAAATTTATTACACGAGGGAAGAGAAATTATTATTGATAATTGATATACTTCTTTGAGACTGACGGAATTTTTACTTACGAAGAATACTTATGTCACTGGCACTATTCATGCAAATAGAGGCGTACTAAAGGAGCTGACTGAAACACCTCTGCAGAGCCATCAAACTTGTTTTGTCCGAAAAGGTGATGTTCTAATTATAAGATATAATGATAAGCGAGACGTTTATTCATTGACAACAAAATTGGAAGCCGGCTGTGCTGAAAAAAGTCGATACCAGGCCTCAACGGTGAGACGGTGCATATACAGAAGCCAGCTGCTATTGAGCATTATAATCTTTGCATGGGTGGAGTGGATTTAATTGATCAAGACATCGAACTATATGATTGCACACGAAAAAGTTATACCTGGTTTAAAAAAATAGGGTTCCACATAATTCAACGAATGGTGTTGAATTCAAAAGTGGTATACACCAACGCTGAAGAGAAGGATCTGAGTGTTTTAGAGTATGCAAAGAAACTAATTGATGCTCTCCTGACGAAATATTCTCCTGGATATTCTAAAATTTAAGGGCAATATCAAAAGAACCCCACAAAACATCATTTTGGATGCATAAACAAGGAAGCAGGTAGTCGACGTAAAAGAGGAATTTGTAGGGTATGCTACCAAAACAACAAAAGAAGGACTTACGCCAGCAGCATTTGTGGAAATTGCCCAAATAGCCCCATATATTTATGCTCCAAGGCACATTTCGACGAATTTCACAATTATGTATAATTTTTATAATCGAAATAAATGTTTTTTTTGTACGCCACTGTATTTATTTTCCGATTTTGTTTTTACATATTGTCTAAAAAAATAAATTTGTTAAAATTTGATATATTTATCACAAAACTAAAAAAAACAAAAATATTTTATAAAAAAAAATTTACCCTCGCAAGCGCCGTCTATGAAATATTTTTCTAAATATTTTTTTGCATAAATGGGTTCGTTTGTGTCAATGGAATATAATTTCGTAGAAGAAGGTAATAACAACAAAAAAGTAATTTTTCAGTAAACCTGGGATTATGTTATAACCCAATCAAAGCAGCATGGGCGCGAAGAGGTTAAGAGAATATGAAGGACGGCGAGGGTAGGATGGGGCCCAAACACCACCCTTGGTATGCTCTTAAACATAACCCAGAAACCTCAGTTTATTTAAAATTGTTAAGTTTCCAACATCACTAATGTATAAGCCTTGATTGCCAATCCGAAGAACTGAAAAGCTTTTGGTAACATTTCATTCATCGGAAGTGGGTGTTTTCCTTAACGATTTTTTGTATTTTCCAATAATTTTTTAAATATGAAAAATATCACACAAAGAAATGAATGAATTTATTTGAAATTATTTTTATTTTATTTTTGGTTTACAATTATTAAACGATAAGAGTTACATCAAATCTTACAATCCTACCCATAAAAACACAACCCAAAGTTTCCATAAATGAATTAACGAATGAAAAAAAAACTTAAAGTCAATATTTTGATGATGAATACATGGTTTTCCACCTGTGAAAGCTTCGCATATGTTCTGCTATTTGAAGAGTAGAATGGAATCCACCTCACCTCCCTTAGTATCCCCATGAACATAACCTACAAACCGCTGTTTATTTATAATTGTTAAATTTTCAACACAACTGATAAAATGGCATAGAAATTATATTAAATAAAACATAGGTTTACAGTTTATTTATAATTGCTAAATTTCCAACATCACTAATGAAAAATGAAATGACGTAGAAATTATATAAAATAAAACATAGGTTTCTGGGCTGTGCTTAATTGGATAATAAGGGTGGTGGGTGGCCCTATCCTACCCTCCAAATAACAGAACACACATGAGGGTTTCACTGGTGGAAAACTATGAATTTATCATCAAAATGTTGACTTTTTATTTTTTTCTTAGTTCATTAATTAATTTACAGGAACTTTAGGTAATATTTTACTGGTTGGATTGTGGGAAGGAGCTCATCCACCATCCTTATTATCCAATTAACCTTTAATAGTCTCTAGGGGTGCGATACACCCCAGCCTTTTTTTGACGTTGAATACGGCCCTGAAATTGACAATAACGGGACATGTTACTCCATCTACAGATAGTTTGAATCTTCTACTGTGGACCCCGATAGTAATTATTTGAGCTCACGCGTCAGTGTTAATGTGGTACCTGTTCGAGTCGGTTCGTGTAAAATTGTGCGGTGTACGAAACCCCGTATGATCATTGTACCAGAATTGTTGCGAGAGGTCGATGTGCAATATACATCGCACATATTCATATTTTTTGCAAAAAAACACATATATGCGGAATTTTTTTTACAACATTTTTTTTCACATGTAAAGTTGCAGGTTTCGAAAACTATTCACATATTCTTATAACTAGAGGTTCAAAACGTATCCCAGATTGTTTTTTTTTTCAATTTAATTGACCGAATTTTAAAGGCGTGGGGTGTACCACACCCCGAATGACCATTACGTCATTTTTCGGAGGTGTGACTATTAAGGGTTAAACATAAGCTGCAAACCTATGTTTTGTTTAATATCATTTCTATGCCATTCCATCAGTTGTGTTGAAAAATTAACAATTAAAGGGTGGTCCAACCAAAACGCACGATGTTAATTATAAATAAAACAAAAAGTTTTCAGAGAATTATCTTAATATTTTTTATTATGATTGAAGGATCTATGACACTTTTTCTTTTAAATGTTCCCAAAGAAAGATGTCCAACGGAGTCAAATCACATGATCGTGGCCAATTAACATCGCCACGACGTGAGATAATACGGCCATTGAATTTCTCGCGCAAAAGAGGCGTTGTTTTGTTGGCTGTATGGCAAGTGGCACCATCCTGTTGGAACCACATATCGTCCAGGTCCATAGCCTTAATTTCTGGCCACAAGAAGTCCGTTGACATCTAGCGATAGCGGACACCATTTACGGTAACTGCTTGGCCGACCTCATTTTCGAAGAAGTACGGCCCGATGACGCCGCCAGCCCATAAACCGCACCAACAGTCACTCTTTGTAGATGCATCGGCTTTTCAACAATCACTCGTGGATTCTTATTTGCCCAAATCCGGCAATTCTGCTTGTTAACGAATCCACTGAGGTGAAAGTGTGCCTCGTCGCTGAAGATGATTTTCTTTGTAAAGTCACCTTTCACTTCTGTCTGTTCAACCAAACATTCGACGCTTGAAGTGGTCAGTAGGCTTCAGCCCTTGAGTCAATTGAACCTTGTAAACGTGTACATTCCAATCTTTATTCAAAATTCGCATCAGTGATGTTCGTGAGATGTTCAATTGTTGGGCGAGTTGAGGTTGACGGCTCTTCTGCCACACTATCGCGAACAACAGTTTTTTTTCCGCAGGACGAACTGGGCGAGCATGCACAGGTGTTTTCACATTTCCTACAGACCCGGTTTGCTGAGATTTGCGTACAATTCTCCCGATTGTGGACACATTTGGTCGATGCACGAAATGCATTTTGATTTGAACGCCCATTTTTGTAAAAGGCTTCAACAATCTTAACGCGCTGCTCAATTGTGTACCTCTCCATAGTTGAATTTGTCAAACACTGAAACAAAGAAATTTCAAATTAAGTTGGGCAAAAAACTTGACGTTAAGGTGTGACTCACGAGCATTTTTTCCCCATTAACATAGTGCATTATGGTTGGACCACCCTTTATAAATAAACAGCGGTTAGTAGGTTATGTTCAAGGAGATAGTAAGGCCAGTGGGTGGTCGCTATCCTATCCTTTAAATAGTAGAACATACGTGATGGTTTCACAGGTGAAAAACCATGAATTCATAATCACAATGTTGATTTTCTGTTTTTTTTTCATTAATTAGGTATCTAATTTATGGAAGCTTTGGATTATGTTTTTACTGGTTGGATTGTAAGATTTCATGTAACCATTATCTTTTCATAATTGTAAACCGAAAATGAAAAAAAAATGAACAAAAGATGTTAATTTCTTTGTTGTCTTCGAATTTTTAAATGTTTTTGTGATATTTTTCATATTTCAAAAATTATTGGAAAAAAAAAAAAATGTTAAGGAGTGTTTCAGTATGTGCTTTTCAGTTCTTCCGATTATCGAACAAGGCTTATATTCAAAGTTTTATATTAATTAATTCATTGTTGATTTGTTTCTAATAGATCACTTGATGAAACATGATTGAGTATTTGTATTATTAAAGTTAATAAAGGATAATCACTTGGTTTGTTTCACTTTAATTATTTATTTATTTTGCATTCCTTAAAAATGACTGTTACTCGAAACCAGTTGGAATCAAATAAATAAATCATTCAAGTGAAACAAACCAAGTGACTATCCTTTATTAAATTTTAATTAATTCATTTTGAGAAAACACTAGTTGATTGTAGTGTAATTTTGAATTTTTTCTCGTGATGAAGGACGTACGGGTATCTGTTGAGGGAAAGATTATACTACAAGCTACAACATACTCGTAATTCAGATCAATTGGCAATATCAATATCCCGAAACAGGCTGACAGTGTATACATTTTTTGGCGGATTCTGTATATTGCTTGATTTTCCCAGCAGTCAATCAACGAAGTGCAACTATAAATGATTCTGGTGTCAGATCGTCAACTAACTCTATGTGAATTACCCGAGAAGCAAAGAGAGCACTGTATGTGTTTCTGAAAAATATTTTTTTCCCATTTTGTGAGAAATGGCTTACAATTATCAATGCATACATTTGTAATAGGCGTTTGCACCACAATTCGTTCATTGGGCAGCTTTTCCGTTGGTATTATATCTAAAGCATGTAATGCCCTTTAACAATACCTATTTTAATGCACGTTTTAAAGATAATGACTAATATTTTCGACAAACTGCGGCTATAGTGCATTAAGCATCCGTATGTAATTGCTTAAACTGCGTATAAATAATGAATAAATCAGTGGATTTGTGATGCTTTTTGCTAGTAGGTATATCAGCATTTCATAATCTACCACATGCTCTTATAATATTATTTCTATCAATGAATGGATTTAATTTAAAGGTACCAACCATTCCTGGCTACCATATCAGGTAATTTTAAGTTATTTAATTATTTGCTTGAAATATTTTGACTAAAGTTTCAGTTCAATGTACTACTTGCTTGTGTGATCAAACCATTGTTAACTTTCATTCCTGCAGTCAGCGGGGGCTCATTATATAGAGCCAACGAGCCATGGCAATACCTGTAGTTTTAAGCCCATCGAGAATTTTTAATTAATCCTGGAAATACTTGTTGCCTTTTTAAATGTTAAATGACTCCTGCATAATTTTAATAAATAGAGAAAAATCGCAATGCATTTGTTTCCCAATGCGACGCCGCGGTGCGCCGTTATCGGTACCAGCTTTCATCTGGCACGGCATTTCGTTGAAATATTGGGTACCTGGCGGTTGAAGGAGTGCAGGAGAGGTCGCTTTCTGAACTTGCATTTGGAGCCAAATAAATTCGGGCTCGTCTCATGCACGCGGCGACGATGAACACTGTCATATTTTCCCAAGCTAAAAATAAAACGCGCACTAATGAACCAAATTAGATAAGCGAAATAAGACTTTTTGCTCATGCACTATCGAGGAGAAAATTAAACAGTTAAGTGGTCTTCTGCCTAATAATATTATCGAAATGAAGACTGTGGTATCAACTTCCGGCTCGAGTGCGTCGATTTTGAAAACTCGTAAAGACCGAAAGGGAGAGTTTAATCGGGAGTTATACTTAAAGAAACAACTGGCTGTGTAGATGCAAGGAAAAACGCATTTTTTTGTTTGTTTTCTATGCGCATTGTTTATAAGTAAAATTACGTGGACGAAGAATGGAGCTACAGATTAAGTGCATATCTGGGGCAAACTTAAAACCCACGATTAATTAAAAATACACGTAAATAATATTTTCATCTTGTTTAAATTTGAATGTTTGAAATGATGAACCTTTACTTTACTACTCAAAATAATTTTGGACTAGTATGATAAATCGTTCTTTCTTTCTTAAAAAAAGAAGGTGGGAGCGGGGGAATATATTGTATAAGTGGCTCTACCATTAACAAATTCCACGAGTCGCCTCTGCCTGTACAGTTACAAATGAACTTGTACATATGCAGTAATTAAACTTATAAAAACCGAAATTGATTAAATTAAAACATAAACTATTCCCGATATCAATTATGCATTATATTAAGATCAAAATAGTTATTCATTCAAAATTATAAATTACTTCTTGTTTACATATATTGTAGTACTGATATAAAGTAAATTATTCAAATGTATTGTACTCACCAAATCTGAGTGTACGGGTCGACGTCATGTTACCCCAACTAATTATTCCGTTTGATTTCAATCAGATCTACCTCACTTACGCAACCAGGTAAATCTAGCATCCATTATTCTGCTTAAATGGTCGTAAATGCTGCATTTATATATGAATAACATTTATGATGCTGTGAATCAGCTTGGCATAACTATGACCACAGGGTCTAAATAAATTGTATAACTGTTATTTTCGATCACAAAATTTATTTATGATATAACAATTGAAATCATCCCGTAATCTCATACACTCTGAGAAAATATTTGTTTATTAAGTTATTAAATTTCAAAAGTAGAAATACTGTATTTTTAATTTAACCATGATCCACACTAATATGTTAATATTGTCGGTTTATTATATGTGTGTGCCACGAGGCACGCTAAAACGTAATATCCTAGATCATGCACATTATGATTTACGAATACAACTGCTTTAATGCTGAAATGAAATAATTTACTAGATAAGCTCCCTTCCATATAACTGCACCCGGTTATATCTTCCTGCAACTAAGTAGTTACTTTCCGGAGCGATTATGCATTTCCGAAACCTCTGCCAAGAATTTCGTTAAGCAAGTGAGTGTACACCTTCAAATGTGATACGAACGAAATCCGTAACGTGTTCCTAGGCAAGTTTTAATTGAATCCTGGGCTTTAGTGTGTAAACTTTTTATTCAGTTACGTGAGTCCATTCCAGTTGGTCCGGCGTCCGTCTGGAGGCCATTGTTCGCGAACTAATTCCGAAAATTATTATTTAGTCACTCTGTCGTTCTGATTCTGTGTTCCTTCAATGCAAAATGAGTTTCCGATCTGTCGTTTCGACTCTGTTTACGATGTTTGTCTTCCTCGCAGGGGTGATCGAATGGACCGGCGGAAACCATATACTGTTCTAGTATTTTAACATTTCCATAATTCCATCTCTGAACCACTAGTATAATTACTGAGAAATTTAGATTATGATACCCTCGGGTAGCTATTTTTTCGATAATTTTTAGGTGCGACGTGATCCCTAAAAGTTATTGATTATCCCTCGTACATCATTTAAGTTAATGTACTCTTAATCCGAACCATAAATCATACCCTTAACAATTGATGTTGCCAACTGTAGTTGTCACGGTGAGACGCCCATTAGTGCCAGATACATAGTTGTGCACTCTGCTGCTACCATTAGCGGGGTAAAGCTTCGATTTATTTAACCTATTCAACTTAATAATTGTTATTATTAGTTATCGTCAGTGATTATGATTAATGCGTTAAACTTGTACCATATGTATAATGAACTTGGGATACTAATAGTAAAACTTTGGACCGGGACACTGTTCGCTGTTGCAATATCAAATTTATGGTCGATTAAAATTTATTTATAGTAAACTGGTTCAGTTATGGCGCGTAACTCTGCCTACATTGATCTTCAATAACACTAAGCGCCTGCATATAAGTCAAAGTTCCCATTAGAACACTGTAGCCATAAATACAATTACGACGCGAGTTTATTACAAAGCGCCATGAAATAATTTACGGTGTATCCTGTGTTATAATTCTCATAAATGTTAATGCCTTAGTATAATTTATCCAGTTACATTTGAGAGATTGTAACTACTATGAAAATTATTATAGTCATGAAGTATTACATAATATTATTAAGCGGTTGAGAGGATTAGTGCACGGAAGTAAATTTGTGGTTTAAGATGTTTATTAAACGATTTAAACCACCACTAAGATTACTACGTTAAAGGTATATTCCTCAAATTCCTTTAGTTTAAAATGTACATAAGGCTGATCAATTTTTACAAATTTTTAGATTATAAACACGTTATTCATATTATTTGGATGTTGGTGGTTTTGTACCAAAATAGAAAAATTTACGTCAATAAAAAGTTTTACCTAGTCCCACTTGTAATTAATGAATTACCGAACAGTTTTCACCAATCGTAAGCGGCCTATTAAGAATATTTAGAGCATAATATACTATTACCACTTATGTACCTCGCTATATTATATACTTATTAGCCAATTACTAACGTCGGCCGAGTCCCTCTGCATTCGTATGTTCGTTTTTAAATATCAAAAGTGACAGTGACGTTTAAACGTCAGATTACAACTTATTGGCTAAAACAACAACCGACACAATAAACTTCACGCTATGCCTTATTGGTACTTCCATCGCAATGTATTGGACAATATTTTATTTATTATAAATGATTCCATCAAGTCGGAGAAAGTGACATGATGGTCACATCATCATTTTTACTTTCTCCGTTACGAAGTACGAGAAAGTATTGTGATCGTGATTTTTTTTTTCAAAAATTTTTTTTACGGAAATATCCGTTTTGGGGTCCCTAGATGCCATTACAACAATTTCTGGAAATTTTTTTTTGTGTCTCTGTGTGTGTTTGTGTGTGTGTCTGTCTGCTGTGTGTGTCTGTGTGTGTGTGTCTGTCTGTCTGCTGTGTGTGTGTGTGTGTGTGTGTGTGTCTGGCTGTGTGCGCTGTATCTCAAAAACTAATAGAGCAATTGATATGAAACTTTCAACATACGTCTTATTTGATAATCTGAAGAACTGAAAAGCTTTTGGTAAAATTTCGTACACCGGAAGTGGGTGTTTACCTTAACTGTTTTTTGTTTTTTGTCAATATTTTCTTAAATATGAAAAATACCACAAAAACATTTAAACAAACATTGAAGACAACAAAGAAATGAACATCTTTTGCTTGAAAATATTTTTTATAAAATCATTGCTATTCGAGAAAAAAATTTATTAATTTTTTTTAACTTTTGGTTTATAATTATGAAACGATGATAGTTACAGCAAATTTGTGTGAATAATAATTGTAGAGAATAGCAAAATGAACAACTTCTAAAGAATAAGTTTTTTTCGAAATCTCGTTAGTTTTTGAGTAAACTGAGTTTTTGAATTTGAAGTATATTTTTTCCGTTTCATAATTTTGACGTTTTAAACGTCAGTTTCATCCAAGTTTACGCAACTCTCGATGTACATTTAAAATATGATTTCAATTGAAAATAAACTCATGAAAACGTAAATATAAAGTCGGAGAAAGTAACATGATGGCCACATCACCATTTTTTTCATTTATTATTAGTGTAATCGATAGCCTATATCAAGCACTCCCAAGATCTATAAAAACTTTACCTTAAAAAAAATATTACATAGTTACTGGGCACTTTATAAAACTGAAGGAGCTTTTGGTTCCAGTATGCGTATTCTCAAATATCGTATATTATTTTAAAGAAAAATACACATAATCGTTAAGATAATGTAATATATCATAATAAAATTAATATTGTACAATAAATGAAACAAATAAAATGATAGTTCTAAAATCTTAGGTGACAAATTAACGAAAAAAATCTAAATCAAAAGCAACTGTCATTGGCTATTTTTATTAGTATTTTTTATAAACAATTACTCATTATTTTTGGCTCTAGAGAATTTTCGGATTTTAGATAAAAAATATTCAAGTAGTCATTTGATGTCCGACTAAGCTGTGCTAGATCTAACACGCCCACAGCTGCTTTCCACTGTCATTAGATGTTATTATCTTTTTTTGTAAACAATTACTTGTCATTTTTGGCTCTCGAGAGTTTTCGGATTTTAGACATAAAATATTAAAGTGATCGCTAATTGTCCGGCTGAGGTGTGCAAGCTCTGACACGCCAACAGTTGCTTTCCACTGTCATTGGCTATTTTTATTAGTATTTTTTTATAAACAATTACTTATTATTTTTGGCTCTAGAGTTTTCGGATTTCACATATAAAATATTCAAGTGGTCACTGGTTCTCCGGCTGAGGTGTGCTAGCTCTGACAGGCTGGTTGCTTTCCACTATCATTGGCTATTATTATTAGTATTTTTATAAACAATTACTTATTATTTTTGGCTGTAGAGAGTTTTCGGATTTCAGATATAAAATATTCAAGTGGTCACTGGTTGTCCGGCTGGGGTGTGTTAGCTCTGACACGCCAACAGTTGCTTTCCACTATCATTGGCTATTATTATTAGTATTTTTATAAACAATTACTTATTATTTTTGGCTCTAGAGAGTTTTCGGATTTTTAGATAAAAAATATTCTAATGGTCATTGGATGTCCGACTGAGCTAGCACGCATACAGTTGCTTTCCACTGTCATTGGATATTATTATTTTTTGTTTGTAAACAATTACTTGTCATTTTTGGCTCTAGAGAGTTTTTGGATTTTAGACATAAAAGATTCAAGTGGTCACTGATTGTCCGGCTGCTAGCTCTGACACGCCAATAGTTGCTTTCCACTGTCACTGGCTATTATTATTAGTATATTATACGAATACTAATTAGCTTTAGACTTCCTGTGTAGACATCTCAAATTAATAAAATAATATTTCAATTTTCTACTCAACTTAAGCATGCAAGGGATCAATTTTAGTCCACACCCTGGAACAAAAATAGTTATTTGTTTAACAAGGCAATAAAGTGACAGATTTACGGACGCGGCTGGAGTTGTGAATCCAGCCAAGTCATGAAATCTGCTTTATTGCCGAGTTAAACACATAATTTTTTCGCGGATTGTTTGGGAGAAATTAATAATAACTTGCAATGCGATAATTTTCAATATATTTAATTATATCAACATATCACAGGTAGCTTTGTAAAAATTTCGTAGGTACCCAAGTAAAACAAAAATTGACATTTATAATAGACATTGTGGTGTCCGCATTTTGACGGTGTGAGGTGTGGTGTAATCATTTATTATCATAATGATCATGATTTCGTAAGTGACATGCAATGAATATTTAAATCGGATGGACCGTATAATTATTTCGAGTAAAACTCTTCAATACATTCTCTACTGATATGGTTGATGGCTTTGTGATACATTTTGATTCAGGAATTCAGGAACTTTTCAAGAAAGTGCACTTTCTTGGTATCACACACATTTCTTTACGATTCAAAATGTTAAAGTCATTATCTTCATATTATTATTGTTCAATCATTAAATTGAAATAAAACTTACATAATACGTAACCTCCAAATCCTTTTCGATCATTTTTTCGATTGCCGCTCGGGTTCAATTACGTGGGAAAGTTAGGTAAACACACGGTGCTTGGGAAAACTTACGCGGGGTTGTTAATACTTCGCAGAAGCCGTTATTGGGCTTCTTTCGCAGGCAGTATATGAAGGAAAGTCTCTCGTTTTACTATGCCGAGAAGTAAGTGCGCCGGCCGACGACGTTTAAACGTCAAATGCCGGGCCACTCGGCGACTCGATTTTTGTGCGTGGATAAGTTAGGGACTTGCATGGAGGTCGGGAAAAACACACGCGGTGTTATTAAAATTTCGGGGAACCTGTTTTTAGCCCTTTTGGCACGGTAAATTCGAAGGCAACTCTCAATGAAGCAAATTTCCGGGCGGCTTCTATTGGTCGACGCGGCGTAACATCTGATTGGCGAAATAACATGACGTAGTCTCACCTGATTGACTCATTACTTTTACAGCCTAGGCATAAATAAGCATTTTTAAAGCCTAGTCCGCAAAAGTGATATTTCACGGCCTAAAATCAGTCCGAAAAATCGTACATTTCATATCAATCCGCGAAAATAGTACATTTTTACCTTATAAGCATATATAAATAATGATTTTAATATCACATTTTGAATTAGATTTTTTCTTTAATTTGCCACCTAAGCTTTTAGAACCATAATTTTATTTGTTTTGCTTATTGTTCAATATTAGTTTTATTATGATGTATCACATTATCTTAACAATTATGTGCATTTTCCTTTAAAATAATATACGATATTTGAGAATAAATAAAATGTCCTATAACTATGTAATATTTTTTTTAAGGTAAAGTTTTTATAGATCTTGGTAGTGCTTGATATAGGCTATCGATTACACTAATAATAAATGAAAAAAGTAAAAGTGGGGGGCTGACAACTTTTTTTTATTTATCTAATTGTAGGGTGGTTTTAGGTGTGCTAGTTTCAAAATTAGTTGTGCAATGCTGTGCTAGCTCTTAGGAATCTAACCAATGCATCAAAATGTAAAAAAATAGAAAATGGGGGGGCTAGCGTCAAGTTAGCCCCCCAAAAATTCAAACCGCTATAGCTTTTTTACCTTTTTTGTGCTAGCTCTGATATTAGGCACTAGCACTTCTAATGAAATTTTTATTTTGTTCAATTTTGAATGTGGCGGGGGGGGGGCTAAGTTGACTGACCCTAATTCCACATAAGTGTAATATAACATTTTATCCAAAATCATCTATAATTGCATTAAATATTGAAATAATGTTTATAAAATTTTGACAAGAAATTTTGACGTACGTGGTGTCAATTTGAAATATTTTAAAAATCCTACGAAGGATCTATGTAGAAAATCTTCGAAGATTAAAGTTTCAAAATTTAGGAGATTCGAAGACTCGAAGTTTCGAATTTTTAAGTTTTGGAGTTTGGAAGTCTCATTTCTCATAATACTGCAAAATATGTTATTGTTTTCTACTTTGAAAATACATTGGTTTATTGTTCATTTATTATTACAGCAACTCAGAATGCGCATCTTAAGTTTCGCATTTGATTTTCGGGGTAAAATTTTGAAATTAAATCACTTACTGTTTAGGGTTTTTGTTCGAAAAAACTTCGAAAATTCACAACATCGAATCTTGGCAACTTTGAATCTTCGAAAAAATCGAAAACTTCGATAGTCGAAGTTATCTTTGTTTCTTCAGATTCTTCGAATTATTACGACCCCCAATCACAATAAACACGTATAAATTTAACGGCGGCGGCTTAAGATTATATAATGATTTTTTTAATACAAACCATACCTTCATCTCCCCATTACATATTAGAAAAAGAGAAGTGTAATTGACTAATAAATAAATTGAAAATCGCAAACCTTAGACACCACAAATCTCACGGATAAATTCCAATAATCTATTCTTACCTATAATAGATCTTGAACTAACATAATTCCTACTACCAAAAATATCCTTGCGACTACAAACAAAGAATTATTACCTGCATCTTTAAATCTTGCAATAATATTTCATTAATTAGGATCTACTATCTGATTATTATTCTCCCTGTTATTGGCAAGTTATATGAATATTTCTTAAATATTCTTAGCTGTATCGTGAGAAAGCAATTTGTAATGGTAAGCCTTACTGGAATTATCTAAATTCAATAAAACGAAATGTAGCCTGAATATGTGAATATTCAACCTGTTCGTAACTCTGCAAAATTAAGTCTTATTAGGACTACTAACAAATAACTTATTAAAACAACTACTTCTCTGGCTAATGCCACGCCTGATATTGAATGATACAAAAGAAATGTGCATGGTATTACTAGTACTACTAGTGAAATAACATTTGTTTAAGATCGTTTATTTCTACCCACAGGACTAACTTGAAAATTCAACTAAATTGAATTTAAAAACTTTAAACTATAAAACAGAACCCTAAAATATGTAAAAAGTTAGTAACAAGCCATCTGCAGACGCGTTTCGAGATTTATCTCTCATCAGTGCAGCTTCGCATTTAAATTGAATGTTAAATAATAAAATACACTTACGTGAAGGTGATCATGCACGTGAAGAAGTCGTAAACGACTGAGGAGATTATGGAAGGTTTGAATGTTTTATACCTGAGTTGGAGGTGATTATTGAAAGTACAGATGCGAAGAAATAAATTATCTTGTTTTCAGTTGGAACCGAATACACGATTAAATAATAAATAAATTAGAAACAACCTCACTTGTTGCAGAAAGCATTAAATAAATTCAATAAAACGAAATGTAGCCTGAATATATGAATATTCATATTCATATTCATATATTTAGGCTACATTTCGTTTTATTGAATTTATTTAATGCTTTCTGCAACAAGTGAGGTTGTTTCTAATGTAAGTAATTTGGAATTATCTGTTGTGAATTTGTGAATCCACTCGTCGTACATTTCGGAAAGAAAGCTGAAAAATAAAAAAAACATATTAAGAATTCTGCAAACGGAAATACCGACAGGTTACTGCATCGAATTGGAAACTCGAACTTTAAGTAACAAACAATAATTAAATTAAACATTATTAAATTACACCATATTAAATAATAAGATTTCTACAGGTCTGTCACTACATTGTATCGAATGTAACAATTTTTTTAATAATTTGAGGTAATAATTGACGTGATGAATGTACGGGAAGTTCTAGAAATTAATAAAGATATAAGCATGAAAAACCTCGCTTAATAATAACAAAGACATCTGGACCTCATCCATTTCGACGGCCCTACCTGATTTAAGATATAATAATTTTGTATAAATACCAGTACTTGTAAATTTTTTGTACGTATCTCCTTCATGAATGGTCGAAACAAGTCGGAGAAAAAAATTATAATCAATCAATCTACTTTTTATGTTTGCGATGTTATAACTCGGCTATTATTGATGTTATCAGTAGATTTATTAGAACTGATGATTTTTTTCAAATTTCACAATTTTGTTATTTAAGGTGACATCACTTCAAAGTTTAATGTTTTTTTAACTTTAACAAATTTTCCCTTCATTACATTTGCTTAGCTTACTTTTTTCTAATTTTGCAATCCTAGAAAAAATTTCGTATGTATCATATTGTTCGGTCGAGTTTTTTTGACCTTATATATTTTGACATAAGTATTTTAATGGAATTTATCTGTATATCTTAAGTTACAACGTCAAAGTCCCATTCAAATATCCTCTTCTTCAACTCTAGAAAATATAAATCAAGGACCGCAAAGGCAGCGAATTTTAGATGCGAAATAACAAAAGATATTTCCGCAAGTTGAATTTGAAAAGAAACTGTGTATATGAATTAATTTCAATCGCAATATTAATGCGGAATTGTATATGCGATTTTCATTATTGGCTTCCCGGTTAATGATGAAACTTTTATAAATGAAGTGCGCGTATGTAAATGGAATGTAACGTGAAAGATATATGCTAGGTTATGTTGGTATGGGGATAAAGGAAATATATGGTTTAGCATAACAGGATCCTAACGAAATAATTTATTTCGCTGATATGTATTTTCATACCAATTTAGTTTTAATGTAAATTATTTCGTATATAAATCTAGTGTACATCCGATTCCTTTCCAGCCAACATATGATACACAACCAACCTTTCAGCTCGTTATTTATAACGACTGGCTGCCTCTCGGTCTAACTTTTTCTATCCTATAAATATTATTTAAAGCATTATGTTACGTTACTTTTATTGTGAAAGATTTCTAAGAAACTCTGTATATGTATATTTCAACTTTAGTAGAAAAATAATTGTTTATTTTATTCATGTGCTCATTAATTCTATATTATTTCTACTTGAGTGAGGTTTATTGACATGTAGATTATTGACCAATAGCAGCACTATAACAAATAGAAGAAGACAATAACTACTGCAACAGTGCCTTGTGGCACAGACGCCCTATACGGTGTTAGAGGTATATATGTTACGTTTCATGAAATAAATCCTGTTTGTATTAATAGTTAAACTGAACCGATTTCAATAAAATTTTAGGTGTACATAGGTAATCATAAAAGATACCCAAATAAGTAACAAACTATTCAGCATATAATTTAAAAAGATATATCATCATGACGTCGCACTTTTTGGGACACCTTGTATATTCAAACACATGTTCCTGAAATACATCCTAGGATACAAGTAAATTCTGCAAAATATCAAAATCCTTACTTAATTAGTAAATGAGCTAAGACGGGAGGTGAAATGCAGGCCCATTATAACTTTCAGTATATACAAAAAAAACCCAATTTCCTGTTTACAACCATATACTTCCAGTAATTGCCTACAGAAACCGTGAAAAACTATACATCTCACCCTAACAGTTTCTCCGCAACCTCATTGGAAATTGCGATACCCACTTTCTTACAACAATGCGGAGTTCGAATAAAAAATACATAAAATAAATAAACTCGGATTATTTATAGCAAAAGTTCAACCCGCCCCGAAAAACCCGGGGTCTAGCTAAAAATCGCAAGCCCTCATTTGCATTTTAATGCTCTTTTTATGTTCCCCGATGCAGCCATGCGTCTTTTTCTGTGCGCTTCCAGGTACGTAATTAATTGCTTCTACGCTTCATCTGTTGCTGTTGAAGACGTATTAACTTAACTGTGGATGTTCCCATTGTTTTGACCGTCGGGAGGGCACGTTCCCGCCACTGTAATTAACTTGCTCTTTGCAAGCATAATGTTTGAGTATGTGACTTATTAATCAGCTTTAGTTAATTCGCTTTAAGTTTAATGTGTTAGTTTTAGCAATGCATTCAATATACTAAGCAAATATCTGAATAGATTACATTGCATTAATTATTACAAGATTATTAAGTGTATAATAGCGTTAAAACGTAACATCATACATACCTTTTATTTTGTAATATATGTGTAAATACGACAGAAGCCACAAGCAGCTATCAATAATAATAATAACTATAAAACTTATAAACTGTATGGTTCCTACTGTTACTACGTGGAAATCTTGATTTAAACTGACTTGTGAAATTCACTGTTTTAACAACTTTTAATGATTGCAACGTCGTGCCCAAGTGAAGCGTAGTTAGCAAAACTTTACAGGGAAGAGTTAAATTAGCTCATTAAATTTTGCACTGAGTTTTGGTGACATATTCATAATAATTAATTTTACTACGATATGTGTTCTAATAATGTTATCGCAGGGGTTCTATATTTTATTCGAATTTAAAACATAAGTCGTCGTTAGTCATGCGGAATTTCGGAACACGGACTTGGGACCATCTTAAATATGGTTGTAATATCTAATGTTTTTGTTGCTGATTGTAAATGTTTGCTAAATGTAGGAAAATAACTTTTTTTAGTATACGGGGTAAGGGGCGAACATAGGGATTTAACATGTATAATTCAATATGTGTAATTATTAGCTCCCCTATTCATTTTAGAGAAAAATCGTAAAGGAATAGTTTTTAGAGAATTATTATTTCTGAGGTGGATTCTGGTACAAACGTAAATTAAATGGATGATACATTTACAATTTTTAATTCTCTAAAATATATTCCTTTACGATTTTTCTCTAAAATGAATAGGGGAGCTAATAATTACACATATTCAATCATACATGTTAAATCCCTATGTTCGCCCCTTATCCCAGACACTCGGTAGAAATTAACTAAAACGAAAACTTAATATCAACTAAATCCGCTAATTCAAGAATAACAAAATGTACATTCTGAATAAACGTTTTATTAATCAGATTGCTCTGACTCGTGTTTTCTAATGCACACATTACAACTATATGCTCCAAACAAACAAAAAATATATATTTCTTCCAGAAAAAAAACGTGTTTTTTTATTCTCTATCGTAAACACTACTAGATTACTAGAATTCTTTTTGAAGCTCATGAAGAGTATGCTTGAATAGAATTCCAGGCTGAGCGAAATCACAGTTGCTCGTAGACCATCCAAATTGCAAACAAATGTTTTAAAAACCATTTGGTGGAACACATGTGTTACAGAATAACATTGTCAATTATTAAAACAAATAAAAGCAAAACAATGAACAATTAAAAGCAGTTGTTATTATTAAAAGGGGGTTTTCTCTATTCAAATGAACTATACATGTGCTTTTCTTTGAGAGCCAGTTATTTCATGGATCCTGTTACGTAGAAATTTTAGAATAATTTTATTTATTGACTCAAATCAATAAATGCTGATGATACATCGCAAAAGTTCGTGTGAAAAGTAATATGTATAGTAAATATGTGAGAAAACAAACACTGGATATCAATAGACGGTTATTCGAATCTGCGCCATTACTGCCCAAAAGCATCAAGTCCAGTTAAGTCTCTGTCCCGAGTATAGTGTAATTTTTGTAATTTGCATGAACTGGCTTCAAAAACATTGAATTTTTCAATAATTTATGAACTCAAAGAATTGGAAAATCTAGTATTGCCAAACTTTAAAACTTAATTATTTATCGTGAAAGTTACCTTTATGGCTAGCTAGAAAAATCGTGGAGCGTTAATAGAAAGGGTTTTATTTATGGAGTAGTTTGTACAGGAACAGATCATTTGTGTTAGATTTGCGGGCCTTCAGGCATCAAATATCCATAGTCGCCGTAGGCCCGTGGGTCTTCTTCGTCGAAGTCGAGAGTATCGTCATCCACACAGGGGATCAGTGAAGTCCAGGGCTTTTTTAGGTCGAGCGCCAGTGTCCTCATAAGGGAGCGCGACGTAACCAATCTCTGTCCACACAAGGGAGAAGAGAAGGTATAGACGAGAGCTGGTTTATTCGGTGTTAGTTTCTTGCTTTTAAAGATGCGAGTAGTAATTTTGAGGGATGTGATAGCATCTCCTATCACCTTTTGTGTGAAGAGAAGATGTCTTTAAAAGACTCTCCCTTGATTAATTTTAATAGAAATTATAGAAAATATTGAAGTAGCTAAACATCCTATATGGAGTTGCGCCACTTCTAAGAAGCTTACTAGGTCTTCTGTTGTTTTGTTGGAGTATATCCTATTCTATATTCTTGCATATGTTTTCCATTATTTCACCTATCTTGTCTTTTCCTTTTATCCTCTGGAAAGGCCCTGTAAAGATCTTCCACTTCTTGTAGCCATTTTGATCTCGATCTACCTCGTCTATTTTGTTTCCTGATTCCCATTGTAACATTAAATGTATTTTTACGTCCGTTCCTGCTCTCCATACAAGTTTTAACCACTTCGCTCGTTGTTACTTTATTTTTGAATTATGTTTTCTTCGTCTATTTCTTGTCGCAGTTCGAAATTCATTCTTATTCGATATTCATTTGCATTCATTTTTATGGGCCCTAGTACTGTCCTTTCTTTCCTTTGTTTCCTTTGTTTCCTGATTTGTCAAATCATTTTAGATATTTCAAGATAAAGGGACTTTCAATAAAGACGCTCGATTTTTAAATTAAATAAAGCAAGTTGTGTGATATCTATCCATTTTTTTTTAATTTGAAAGAATATTTTAATATTGTATGGCATTAAGTATCGAATACAACATCATTCAAATGTCCGCCGCGGCTTTGCTTGGTAGCACGTATTCGGAAGGTCCAATTTTCGATGACTTTGTCGCATAAATCTGGCTGAACTTGCTGGATGGCGTTCGTTATGTTGTTTTTGGAAAATATATTGTTTGCAGTTTATTCGCATAGAACTACGATTTAAGATAGCTTGAAAGGAATAAGTCTTAAGGCGTTAAATTGCATGATCTTTGTGGCCAGTTCAAGTCACCGCCGCGCTATATAACCATTACCCTCAAATCGCTCGTCCAAAATGTACATATCAGCTGCGCTGTGTGGCACGTAGCACCGTCCTGTTGAAACCACATATCGTCGGTATCCATCATCCGGTTTAATCTACAAAACTTTGCTTGTTATCGATGTGTAGCGCTCGCCGTTGAAGGTTATGGCAATGCCACTTTTGTTTTGGAAGAAGTATGGACCGATGATTCCGTCTGACCAAAATCCGCACCAAAAAGTGGCTTTCTCCTCGGGTTGAATTTTGTGCTGGTGTATCTGGTGTGGATTGGTATCGCTCCAAATCCAAAACAATTTTGCTTTTTAGCATATCCGTTCATCCAAAAATGGGCCTTGTCGCAAAAGGTCATTTTTTGGCGAAATTTTGATTAACTTTCAACTGCTCCAGAGCCCAATCAGCGAACACACGGCGTTGTCTATGGTCATTTACCTTAAGTCCCTGCATCAGTTGGATTTTATACGAATGCAGACCCAAGTCCCGATGCAAAATTCGCCAAGTTGAAGTCGCAGAAAGGCCAAGTTCTTATGAACGATAAAATATTGCCTCGGGTTTTCCCGTACACTCTCGCTCACAGCAGCGATGTTTTCAGTAGACACTGGTCTGCAAAAAAGAAAAAAAATGGTGATGTGGCCATCATGTTACTTTCTCCGACTTGGTGGTATCATTTATATTTACGCTTTAATGGTTTATGTTCAATTAAAATCATGTTTTAAATTCACATACAGCGTTTTGTAGAATCGGATGAAACTGACGATTAAAACGTCAATTTTATGAAAGATGAAAATGACAAATTATACTTTAAATTCTAATAGTCAGTTTACTTAAAAACCAAAGAGATTTCGAAAAATACTTATTCTTTATAAATTGTTCATTTTGGCATTCTCTGCAATTATTATTCAAATAAATTTGCTGTAACTGTTATTGTTTCATAATTATAAACCAAAAATGACAAAAAAAAATAATAACTTTTTATTAACTATTATTTTTCAAAAACCAGACATTTTACGGAAAATATTTTCAAAAAAAAGATGTTAATTTCTTTGTTGTCTTCAAGTTGTTTAAGTGCTTTTATAGTATTTTTCATATTTAAAAAAATATCGGATAAAAACAAAAAACGGTTAAGGTAAACACCCACTTCCGGTGTAAGAAATTTTACCAAAAGTTCTTTGGATTATCAAATAAGGCTTATGTTCAAAGTTTGATGTTAATTGATGTAGTAGTTTTTATTTTAATTTATATCGTTCGTCTGCGACATAACCTAAAATTGGGGCACGTAAGTTGAGTTTAATAGTCAGTTTACTCAGAAACCAAAGAGATTTCGAAAAAATTTATTCTTTATAAGTTGTTCAATTTGAATTTATTTGAATGTTTTCGTAAAATTTTCCATATTTAAGAAAATATTCGAAAAAAACAAAAAACGGTTTTGGTAAACACCCACTTCGGGCGTACAGAATTTTACCAAAAGCTTTTCAGTTCTTCGAATTGTCAAATAAAGCTTATGTTCAAAGTTTCATGTTAATTGTTCTATTAGTTTTTGAGCTACAGCGCGCACAGACACACAGACACACACAGACACACACGACTCTCGTACTTCGTAACGGAGAAAGTAAAAAACCGAGCCCTGGCACCATTCCTGTTAATTCCTATGTAAAATTACTTCCTGAACCCGAATATCACCCCCGTTTTCCTCCATTGCCCACCTTTTTCGGGGACGCCCCCCAACCTATTTTGATAACTTTCCTATAATTTGGAGGGACCTTGAGGATTATTTTAACCTTTACACTACTTCTGAGGGGCTAGAGAGGTGGAAAGTTCTGAAACATAGACATATGTAGCGAGGAGGTAGATTTTGGGGGATTTCCCCCTTATGAATAGAATATTGTGAAAATTCTATAGGAAGTTCCTTCACATTTTTTCAGTTTTTTAGGGGGTCTCTACGACACTAAGACGGTATTTCTTCCTTTATGTGTCTACCAGTGGAATGCTGGTGAACCAGTAATCCAAAATAACATTTCTTGCTCAACAATTTATTACCTGACAGTCTCTCGATAAGAATAACGTTAATAATAATATTTGTGCTTTTGCTCACATTATAAGGTCGCACAGGCTGCTTCCCTAAATAAACCTCAATATTACTTATGTAAAATAGCTTGGCATCATAAAGTACAACTAGTTTTATTTCATATTTATTGGGTTTGAATAAAATATACTGCCTGAAGTTCCAAATTTCACGAAGCCCTTTGACCTTTTCATCGAGAGTTACATGAACCATTTTTTACAGTTCTCCGTAAACATTTGGTGCCAATATATCAAAAGTAATCCTTTCCGCGCGTATTAGTAGATGAAGTTTATATCCGATTCAGAGCCAAAAGGTGCTCCTGGAAGTAATATTGAAAACCATCGAATTTCAAGCATCAAAGTAACCGGAAACAGTTTTGCGACATTATCAGCCAAAAATTTGTACACCCTAACCATCTGATTTCCGTCCAAATTCTTCCAAATTCAAATGATTTGCTTTAAGCTTTTCGGCATATAATAAACAAGGAAAGTGGCGACTCAAACGCTGTAGTATGTTTAGCATCTCTTTATTATTTTATTCATGAATTACATGAAGAGAATTTAATTATAATGAAATTGGTTAGAATTAACTTACGTACATTTCGAACACTAAGTGCCTAATAAAAACTAACTCAGTGCTCGAAATGTACATCTAGACTTATCAAATAAGTTATGAAGAAACTGAATTCTAAACAGCTCTTTATCTTTATCTCATTCTCTTGCAACATTTGATTTTACAAATGTTATGAATTATTAGTATTTTATTCAATTGTACAATTTTGTATAATTAAATTTATCATCTCTTCATTTATATTTATGAAATAATTGAAAATTTCAATTGGTGTCTTTAGGGAATGAGTAAGCAAACGTTAATTGGGTACAGGACAAAACTTGTGATGGGATGTGTTTCATTTATTTTGTTATTTGCTCTTTTCCTAAGGAGAAAAGATTACTCTCCAAAATATTTCTTGTTTTCTTATAATCAGAGATTTCCTATTTAGTTTCACCGTCATTTTCTTTTTCGTCTGTGGCATCAATTTCGTCCTTTGAACAAAATTATTGCGCTACTTTGTAAGCTATATCAGTTTTCTCTAAGCATTCGATAAAAGTGGTCTACGACACTGCACGGTAAGATTTTCATTCCATATAATTTGAAATTCATAGATGCCTGAATATTCAACATGTTTGGTAAGTAACATAATTTAGAGAACTCTTATAATATTTATTTATGTAACAAGTCCACACTTTCTTGGACGAGACGTTTTATGGCCGAGCGAGCGAAGCGAGATAGGCTAATAATGGAGGCGAGACCATGAAGTGCTATTGTGGACGTTACATACAAAGCTTTATGTTCGACTGCTTTTAGCATTTTTTAAATACTTTTTAAAAACAAACTGCAGCAATTTATTTATATATATTTTAATCATAGTGTGCATTTGCTGCCACACTAATGTCATTCATTGTAAATTTCATAGAAAATAGATGATTAGGTTAAAAAATCTAACTCGCACAATAAACGTCCAAACCTTGCAAAACTTCTTCCGGAGTAAATATAATGAACAATAGTAAGTACTATCGCTATAAACCACTATAATATTTGATCTCTCTTTTTCATTAGTAATTTATATTGTATTTATTAGGTGTTCTAACCAAAACTAAAATTTGTCATTTCTGACACTGACATAAGAGTCCAATTTACTTTATCCATTATGGGACTAGTACGAAATGTCCGCCATTTTGGTCTAAAAAGAAACCGCCTAAGTTACTATTTTCGTACAGTCAAACATAAAATAATTTAATTTTCAAAATTTCCACATTAAGCAAATTATAAAAAGAGAAAAACAACAAACTTAATTTTTATGACAATTTCATTTCGTACGTCTTCAGTTTCATCCCTTAGGAAATAGAACCCTCCAGTATTTTTGAGGTTATAAATACTAGAATTGTGAATCTCAATTATATGCTATAATAAAGGGTGGATGCTTACATGTGTAGTGCTAACAAAACAGCCAAAAGATTTACCGTAAAGAATATTGGAATTATAATTGGAATAAAACTAGTTTCAAGTAATTTTGTAATTGAACGTATAGATCCAGAAAATGCCTATATTTAAAACTGAATTCACCACAACGTAAAAATATATTGATTCTTACGTATTGCTTATCCTATAATATTTTTAAATTGCACGATATTGTAATATTTATAAAGAAGTTACTATACACCTTTTTTTGTATTTTGAATATATCAATTCTTTTATAAGTTTTCAATATCGTTTCACACCTGAATTTTAGTAGGAAGTGAAAACGTTGTTTTAAACGTTGTCGAGTTTACTTTCTTGGTCGAGTTTCCGGCTAAATTTAAGTTATGTGGAAAAGTTGCAAAGAATTCAACACCCCATGTGGAACTCTCTAGATAGTTCCCACTTCCGCAATTTGAACACGATATATATTTCCGCCCTGACGCTGCAAATTTCCTTTTCTGAGCCTATACTGCTCCTTATACATTTACATTATTTCGACATTGGTATTATTATTGCCTTAAATTATTTGCATTTTCGGAGCTTACCTTTAATTACTCCTACCATTACGTAACTAAAAAGAACTGCATAATAGGAAATACATTTTACTTTGGTAAGTTGAATAATATTTAAACTTGAGATAGTGAAATCGGTATCCTCTAATTATTGCGGTAGACGACGAGTCCTCAAAATAGAATACTTACTTACGTAGTTCTATCAAATTTGTTTTATTTAATTGTACTAGGTTGAAAGACCTCTGGTCAATTATCTGTTGAGGTCATTTGTAGTGTCTCAATAAATGTATTATCTTTCTCTGTCTATATCTCTCTCTCTCTTGTTTTATTTATTAAATAATTTCATGTACAAACTCCGTTGCATTAAAATTTACGAACAAAGTAATTTTTAATATTTTTTTTTAATAACAAGTACAATTACATGCGCACGGAGTTGTAATTTTAATCTTAATTGTACCTCTAATAAAGTCGAGTGGGTAACGTGCATACTCACACACTGTATTTTAGTACCTATCCATTTATATTATATTTCTATTTACTTTTGGCTGGATTGAAAACACGGTGAAAATATTTAGTTAGCATCAAAACCATACAAAGCCCATTACCGCCCAATGCTGTACTATAAGATTCATGTACACACAAATGCTCGCAAAACTACGTTGAACAATGTGGACGTAGGGGAACGAAATCTTGGTGAAAGATATCTCACCTACGACACCCCAGGAATCCTCTACATAAGCCTCCTAATAACTCCTGTATGAAAGCATTTAAACAATACCCCTCAATTCACGTCTTGCATATATATCCACCAAGTTGATCATGTAGTCTTAACTCCAATAGAATTACAATTCCATACATAATACCACAACAACAAAATGCAAGTTACACTTCAATCCGAACAGTTTTCTATAGACATATCGGTGGAAAGACCACGATCAAAAGCTTTTAAACAGCAAAGAAGATACATGTATTATAATTAAAATCTTAACCATATATTTACACACATACATATATTTATTCCGAAAATAAAAGTTACATATAATTAATATAAACATTAAAATATGGTGTTCCGTATAAAGCCAAATAGACCATCGGCCTGTGGTCTTTCAGCCTTTATAATATACTTTTATAAACATTTGAATAAATACCTTTGTAAAATTTACGTTAATGCCAATTGGAATATGAAGAAACATTTGTCTTCGAGCTATTTTCCCGTGAACAATGTAATATTATATGTTTTGCAAAATAACTTTTTTTCCTTATGTTGTAATGTCTTAGCTCAGATTCACAACATAAAACCAATGTATTTACGATTTTATTCACATAAAATTACGTGGAAATGCTTTCATGGATCAAGCAATAGTTGAGCTTTACCCCACTGGATTCGCCTCTGATATCATGCCCTTAAATTTAAATAAATTTGTTGCAAAATTTATATTCCGTGTTTGGACCGATCGGCAGCTAAATTAAATATATTATAACTATAGCAAATTGCATTATATTTTTGTCAGATTAAACATTATAAAATACTAAAATTGAGAGGACTAAATAAACTGTTAAATTGAATAAAAGTGCAAATATGTAATATTGGATCGATGAGGCTGTTACTTGTTGAAACTCCATCGTATCATTTAATAAAACACTAACACAGTATATGGTTTCAAATTAATTTTATTGTTCTACAACAATTGTTTCACTACATAGTGGCTTCATCAGGTAGATGAAAAATTATGGTTTTACATTTTACAATTACCGCTTATATACTAAAAATTGGGAACAAACGTTGAGGTGGAGGGGGGGACTGGTGTTGTTGTATTAATGTGTTGAAAATTAGAATTAAAATTAAAATTTGCGTTATAATAAATTAATGAACTATTGTAGAGATGAGTTAATTAAGATCACTTAACTAAAAACATGTAACATGTTTTTAGTATACCTATAAGCGGTAATTGTAAAATTTAAAACCATAATTTTTCATCTACCTGATGAAGCCACTGTGTGGTGAAACACTTGTTGTAGAACAATAAAATTAATTTGAAACCATACACTGTGTTAGTGTTTTATTAAATGAAAATATGTAATAGTTTCCTTAAACGTCTTTTATACACTGCCTAGCATAAAACTAGGGTCACCCCGTAATTTGATTTTTTTTTTTTTTTAGGTTTTCACGTTTCAACATTTTTCTTTCTGGGTGTTGCATTACTTTTGAGCTCCAGTATATTTGTCCTTGCTGCTACTGCATTATATTTATTAATAACAATTTTTCAATTCTTGCATTCTCCGTTACGAAATATCTGTTTCTAGGTGGGTAGAGGCGATGTAAAAGATTTGCGGAGAAAAAAAAAGTGTGTGCGTGCCTATCTCTGTATTTTTGTGTCTGGACGCGCTGTATTTTCAATCGAGACAGGTCATTTGAATTTCCCTATAATTTACCATTTTTTTCCGCTGGAGGGCGTGGAGAATAAAGTATAGTGCAATTATTAATACAAAAATTGAAAAAACACCCTGAAATGCACATACCGTCACGATTCTGCGTACTATAGCGGGTAATGCACGCATTATTTGAAAAGTCAAAAAACTTATGTCGATTGGAAATGTTCGGTTCTACAGCTTCGGTCTCTTATCATTTTTCTAGTTTTGGCTGAAAATCCAAAAAACAGATAATATACTGGAAAAAAAATCGTGAAATTTCGACCATTTTCAAACCGCCATAACTCGGCGTATTTTAAATCGATTTTGATGAATTTTTGAGGGCGAAACACTTTGAAGTGTCTTCTTCTTTAAAGTCGTGCATGCAAAATTAATCGTAACCCCTTCCGCCCCCCTCTAGCGCCCCTGTGAAACATTTTTTTTTTTTGAAACCATGTTCAACTTTGACGATGTCTACGGAGTTGGAATTTTTTTATCGACTCGATCCACCATAAAGGCATTAAAATTTAATCAATTCCCTATGCAGGACTCGAAGAACGAAGTTCCAAAGGCGATTTGGCACCAAGTTATGGGTGTTTGAAAAAAAGTGCATTTTGAGGTTTTTCGCACATAACTCAGTGACTTTTCAACCAAATTTGATGATTCTTTCGGGAAAAAATCCCATTTTGGCTCTACTTTAAGGGTGTAAACTCAGATTTAAATGATCCAACTTTGGCAACGTGTACTCAAATAATAAGTTCCTACGACGATTTGGCACAAAGTTATGGGTGTTTGAAAAAAAAACGAACTTTGTGGTTTTTTAAATCATAGGTCCGAAGTTTTTTGAGTCCTTTACAATTTGCTGGTGGCGCCACCATCCTGGTTGTTCCATCAGTAAAGTCTGGCCGGCCGGATTGGACTGGTGGCGCCACCAGTCCGATACCAGGTGTGTTATGTTACATTTCACTTAATACATTTGACTGGTGGCGCTACTGGTGCCGCCACCATGGTGGCCTGGTGCGATAGAGCCCTTGGGATTATCCTCATCACATCAGTGCACTATAGGTAGAGGCTTATCTCTTCATTGTATTGTTACTGGCAGCTGTACTTCTTCGAAAATGATCTGTTTTGGAAATTTCAATAATGCGGAATTTATGTTAATATTGAAAAGGAGCAATGGTTAGCTCATAAAATGTAAATTAAGCTAATTACGCATTTGTTAAGACGCGTAGATAAACTAAGCGCCGATAAAAAAATGAAGTATAAAATATAGGTTGTTCCATTAAAAAAAACATAACTTTGTTCTGTTATTTATACTGGGATACCCTGTATAAAATCATACATATTTTTAAAATGTGTAGAATAGGTGTGGTTACCAGTTTATAAAAAAAAGACAGAAGTCGATATCTCATATAGCAAATAAGTTATGGGGCTTTTGCAGAACCCTGGGTCACCCTGTATATGTAAAATATGGTTTAAAAGTCAAATGACTTATTGATGCTCGAATCTACTACATAAACAACACATATGTTGAAACAAAGGCAGAGACTCGTTAGAGCATGTCACAGATGTGGAAA